>SEMN01000057.1:0-1200000 GCA_005408345.1 Macquaria australasica
ATATACACATATATACACATATATACATATACACATATATACACATATACACATATATACACATATATACATATACACACATATATACATATATACACATATACATATATACACATATATATACATATACACATATATATACATATACACACATATACACATATATACACATATATATACATATACACATATATATATATACATATACACATATATATATATATACATATACACATATATATATATATACACATATATATATACACATATATATATACATATATATATATACATATATATACACACATATATACATATACACATATATTTATACATATATATATATATATACATATACACATATATATATACATATATATTATTAAAGAAAGAGTGAAAGAGTGAAAGACAGGAGACATATATATGAGAAAGAGCAAGAGCAGAGAAAGAGCAGGAGAGTGAGAGAGAGAGAGAAAGGAAAGAACATACATATTACACATGCCAATTACACACACACACACATACAATATTACACATAAATATACATATATTGCCATGATGGATACATACACAGAGAGCATATACAGGAATATATATATATATATACACACATATATATATATAATAATAATATATATATATATTATATATATATATATATATATGTTACTATTATATATATATATATACACATACATATATATATATATATATGCAGAGAGGAAAGAGTATATATATATATATATATATACATACACACACACACACACACACACATATATATAAAGGCTTACCACAAACACATGTAAAGATTCTGTCCTCCACATTCGTCTGTCATGGCGAACAGATTGTGATGTCTGGCTTAAAGATAAAATGAACAGTGGAATATAAAACTGATTTCAATCTCAACGTCATTCAAAAAAAAAAAAAAAAAATCACACACGACTTCAGAGAATGCATAGCTCCGAGTTCATCGCGTTTTGATCGTCAAACAACAGCAGATACCTGCAGTGTAATCTAAAAATCACAGAAATGCATGATTTACATTTTTAAAAGTTGCGTGTGTGGTGGAAATTGTGTATTTCCTTTGAAGAAGTGAGCAAATAAAATGAAGATCCAACAAGCCGTTGTCTTTTGTATATTTAATTAAGAAAAGAATGAAACAATCAAATGAAATGGTAAATAACAATAAAAATGAGGGGGGGGGGGGGTGCTGTCACATACGTATAACCTTACAATACACAGACAGACATATCAGAGTACAGAATCACCTCTAACAAAGAGTCTGTCTCCAGCTAAGTTTCCCTGCCCAAGGCTGGAAATCCAGGGCAGACTGTTCCCCAGACTGCCACTGTCTTTTCCCCTGATTACAAACAATTTGCCCTCCCGCTATAAC
The DNA here is from genome assembly GCA_005408345.1 of Macquaria australasica. NCBI lineage: Eukaryota > Metazoa > Chordata > Actinopteri > Centrarchiformes > Percichthyidae > Macquaria > Macquaria australasica. The sequence continues at coordinate 1,397 of SEMN01000057.1, forward strand.
CAACCAAGATACCAATGTACCCAAAACAGAAATTATCTGAGTGTACAGAATTAAGACTGATTGACTAGAAAAACAAGTTATCACACTAAACATATCTAGTGGACATGAAGAGAGAAATTTAATTACACTAAACATATCTAGTAGACAGAGGGAAATTTTGCCCTCAGAGTGTAGTATTGCATAATATTTAACATACTCTGGAGATCTTTTTCAATTATTAAAAACATACCATCTTTATCTACGTGTATGGGATTATGATATAAAACAGACTGCAATGATAATTAGACATTACTGGTGACGCGACATGCATTTTCTTGAGCCTCGAGTCAGTGATCTTTTCCAAGTCTGTCTTGAGCATACTTGCTTCGGGTCGTTTTTCTGGATTCACCGCCAGCATTGACTTTATTAGGATGCACTGCAACATAAAAAAAGGAACAGCTACTGAGAGGTATATTGCATTAAGAAATTCTACCAAACTGCAGTAATAGTGCACTCTGCAGCATTTCCCACACCTGGACATTAACTTGGGCAACCAACAAAAGGTAAATACTTTAAAAGGCAGATTGCTATATTCCCCAAATACTGTCATCTGCTGCTTCTGCTGGATATTTTCCATTAGTAAAAGCAGCAGTCCTGTTTTGGCTCCTCATCCTTTGAGGCTTAACAGATGGAACTGTAATAGCAGTTCAGACACTGGTATGTCAAACTCCTACCTGCCCTGTTGGTGAACAACAACAATAAACCAGCACCCTGTACGAAATACTCAGTGCCCTTAAGTAACCAGGTTACAGTCAGATTCCTCCAGTAAGTAGATTTCTTAAACGTCCTGTAAATGAGAAAGCTGGTTTTGCCCAGGTAGATTTCTCCTAGAGAGCGTCGATTTCTCTGCGATATATATGGGTAATCGACTTTTACAAGTACACATGTGCATGACAATTCGGACAGGGAAAGTAACAGTGGAGTGGTTGGATGAAAGGAGAAATCCTTACACGCAGCGATTCGTCTTTGTGTTTAAAATTCCAAAGTCTAATTTCTAACTCAAACTGAAACTAACACAAAGAAGCATCCAAAAGCCCAAATAATTTGTTTTCTATCATTGACACTAGAAGTAATGAGTCCGTTTGCACCGTTAAACATTTGAGTATCTGTTAAATTCAGACACATTTGGGCAGTAACTAGGTAACTATAGTGCATGTAAACGTGTTCTACCTGTGTAACCCAGTTTCTCTGAGTATCCTGGTTAGTAAAGTGCATGTAAACATATATTGCAAGTACACTGACAAAATGTACAAAATGACGTACCTGTTCGTGAAAATTGTATGAAAACTTGGGGGGAAATTTCTGTTCTCTGACGTCACACAAAACCTGGATGCCATGCAGAGATAAAAAGGAGAACTAACATTATTAAGATATCTGATAAAAATGCCTGGTACCTTTACAGGGAAATAAAACACATAGCAGGTTATTAACTCCTGATAATGACACACTAAGCACAATTTTGGACTGTGACTGAACAACTCACCCGTCCCCTTTCATGTTCAGAGGAAACTTTCCAAAGAAGTTGGAAGTATATCAACCCCAAAGGAAATATATCAACTTTACGGTCATAGGTCTTCTTGCTCTTCTGTTGTAAGACAAGAACACAATATTAACAAAAGGCATGAGGCAGCTAATGGTCTCTTCTTAATCACTATTTGTTAATCAGTTCAGCTCATGAAGTCACTGTATGCGAGTTAATGAAGCCATTCTGATGACTATAGATTTTTGTTTGTAGAAACATTATATTACATTAAATCAGACCTAAAAATTTGCAAAACTGACTATAACATAACTTTAAAATATAGGTCCTTTTTTGGAAGTAGCCATGAAGCTCTGAGGTGTCCCATTTTTTAATGCTGTGAGCACCACAAATGAAATCCCCTAGCGGTTAAAATCTCCAAAGGGTAGAATCTACAGTTAATGTCAGTATAGACCATCTCACTTGCTCAGGAGCCATGTAGGACGGGGTTCCTTTGTACACGGTTCTCTCCATCAGGTTCTCAGCATCCTCATCATTCTCAGCAGTGACCAGACCAAAGTCTCCAATCTTCACTTTCCTATCTTGCCCAAACAGGATGTTGTCAGGCTAACCGTGGGAAAGAAAGAAACAAACATGTAGCTTCATGGCTGATGTGATGTAATAAATGATGATTTTATTCTCACATCAGAACTCACCTTCAGGTCTCTGTGGATGAGCATCTTGGAGTGAAGGTATTCGACCCCACTGACTATCTGCAGAAAAATAGTTAGACTCTCTTCTCTTCTCTTGGAGTCTCGCAGAGATTTCTTCACGTTCTGAATATTCTTCTCGTCTATCCACACTCTAAGTGTTTTGGTGTCACACAACTCCATCTGAATGTAGAGGTACTTTATCGATGAATTATCTGTCGACCTAGAAAAGTTGGATCAGAGAAACAGTGAAATGACATACCTTCATGTTTAGTACAAAAGTACAGTACAGTAAGGATTTTAACAAGTGGATGTGGCTTACTGTGAACTGCTGCAGCTGTCAGCAGCACTTTCCCATTGGTATCCTGAATCCTCCAACCAACATGTGTAGTATCGAACAATATTGCAGTGATGGAGGTCTGATAATGCCCGGACCTCTCGTAGAGCTTTTCTGATCCAAAGGAGAAGAAAATAACTCAGTTGAAACTTTCAACTTATTTAGCACTACATCTGTAATTAAAACATCATACTATGAAATGCATAATAACAACATGGATCATCGTTGAATATATGACCTACTCTTTGCAGAGGACAATCTTTATGGCATAATCCTTCTTCGTCAGTTTTTTTTTTGCCTTGAACACATGACCAAAGGCTCCTCTGCCGAGGGACACTATGAAGTCAAATTCAGATGTGAACCTGGTGAAACAAAAGAAATGTCTTTTTTTAATATCACATCTTTATTGATTTTGAACACGATACCTCACTTTTTCCAAAATGGGCTGGTAGCATCATTCAAGTCTCCCACGAAACATCTTCCCTCCCACCCACCCACCAACTCTGAGCCATGGATGTAGATAAAAATAATGATAGTTTACAAAATGATAATAAAAATTTAAATAAATTATTTATACACATATTCCCACATGGAGAAATGCATACATACATGCCTGCATATCAATTGATAAAAGAAAAGAAAAAGGGGGTACAGTCTCAGAAATGTCTTTCTTACTGTACATCAATTGTTAAAAACAGAAACACACAAACTAAACACCAACGAAATATACACTAATATTGCAATTTAATGTTTTAATTTTCCATACCTCGAGATTTCTGACTGGGTCGAAGTCACCTCACTTGGACCGTTTCCAGGAATCATTACATCCTTAAAGAACAAAATAAATCATGATATAGAACTTACATTGTAGAAACATCATTAAAATCATTAAAATGATTCAAATCTCCAACAAGGCTCCCTGTACCTCATTGCTGTTTCGACGGGTGTTTTTGACATTTGAAGCAATTCTAGCAAGGCAGGAAAACTGATTATTAGCAGTAATGTAATTTTGTGACATAATATTTTGCAGAATAGTATTACTCTATAACTTTAGAGTGGGTCTCAAGGTGACTTACCTGCTTTTGGGCTTCACAACAGGATTTTGATCCTTCATAATTGGAAAAAAATATAGAAGTGTTGCCAGTCAAAGCAACATTTTCAGAGACATATCAAATGTTTTGAAAGTAAATCATGATTTAATTCAATAATTAAAAAAATTACCAAAAATGAAAAGTGTTTTTGTTCTAAACAATTAGTGTCATAGCGATGCAGAATTTCTCCATTAACTAACCAACTAACTAACTAAGTGAAAAAGGCCATTCTTTGGTTTTATTTGCATAGATAACTGGCCAGGAGTACATGATCCCACATCAGAGGACAAAATGATTTATTAGTCTGAAACATCAAATGTAGCCATCAGATTCAGATGCAATTAAGGGCTTTCCCTCAGGTTCACAGTACTCCCCCGGGACCCACAGGAAAGACACAATGTTTACCAACACATCTTAATATTTGACTCGAGATGCAGTACGTCATTATAGGAGGACGTGATCTTATAAGTTTAGGACATCATTCAGTCTTGAGCCAATTTAGACACGGGCATGAACCGTTTTTGGAGCCTGCCTTGGACTTGTCTTGTTCTCGACTTAGATTTTAGATACCGAGTATCGGAGGGTGGCTTTTTACTTGCAGCATCCTAAAGGTTTAGGCTTACAAATGCAATAACAGACCTGATCCTTGACCGGGTTTGATGAATTGGTGAAAACAACTGAGTCACTTGTAGTTGTTGCCACACTTCTGGATTTTGCATCAAGGGACTCCCTAAGAGAATACAAAGAGAGACACTGGTAAAACATTTCCACACATCAAACTGTACCACTGTAGTCTACCGTCAGTCAGTGTCTCACAGGGTGCTTGGTGGTGTGGACAGACCGGCTGGTGCACGATCATCAGATACAGCTGAGCAAGAAGACAGCTGAAACACAGAACACAGGATTATTAGAAAGACTTGTATCATCTTTGATAGTCATTTTCATTTGATCCAGTGTTTCCAGGAAAATAAGGAAACTAGTAGCTGTGTTTGGAACTTTTTATTGTAAGGGCTTTCAAAATGAAAGGTAGGTGGACGTTCTCTTGTGTAGCAAATATTTAAATTTGGCTTTAAAAATGTGGAAATTATTTGGTTTCAGCATGTTTAGTAGCAGTGTGATATTTTCTGCTTTTAATAACTCATGATGAACCAACTATTATGAATACGAGTATACATTATGGTACACTTAAGAAGTTAAGAGTATTGTAACGCTGTGTCCACATAGTGGCTTTTCACTTTATTGCAAACTCAGCACTTTTGTCCATGTCAGGATATTTCAGGAACGATGACTGTTTTTCCAGTGAACTGATTGGTCAGTAGTTTGGCTGTTTGCAGGTTTTGATCTGATCCTCTGAAGATAATGTGCTCTGGGGCATAGCATAACTACCCCAGTTAAAAGTAAGCCAGCTTTGAGATACAGGAAAATTTAGTTAACCCCTAACATAGCTAGCTAATCGACACAGACAGTTAGGCCAGGAGAAACGCATGTATTACTTCTTACCTCTGTTGCTTCTCTGTCACTTATCTCCTGATATACAGGCCTGGCTTCTTCCTCCTTAGCTTCCCTCTTTGTTTTCCCAGTGGCAGCCGGATATTCCTTAACACCAACTACGCTACAGGATCCAATTTCATAAAAACCCTTCATTTAATGCATTTCAAACGGTGAGTAAACAACTAGATGAATTTAGATGTAGTGTGGTGACTCACGGAGTAACATTATTTGGTCCCAGGCTAACTGGCGCCAAAGCATTTCTCTGCACGCTGTTCTTCTGGACGTTTTCATTAAGCAGGTTTGCATAGTTGGGTTTAGTCGTACTTTTCTGATGAACTGGTGCAGTGGGGTTTTCTGCAGCAATCCCTCTCTGTCAAGAAAACAACAAATACATACACACCATCTGTCAGGACAAACAAACCAAGTGATCATGCTCATGTGGCCTTGGATCCCCTGAAAGGGCATGGTGGGAATTAGAAGAAAACAAAACATTTCCACTGCGACCCTTCAGGGGCTTCATAAGTTTAATAAAGATGAATGCTAATCTTACCACTGGTCCCAGATTTTCCTTATCCCTTAGCCTTTTCAGGGCATTTTTAGCTGCATTCTGCTTGGCTTTCTCTGTATTCTTCCCCACACCAGTGGAAACGATTTGACCATTTATCACTGCCCTCATATCGACTCTGATGAAGAAAGGCAATGACATCAAGGCAATGACATTTGTCATTGACAAAACGTGAAAATCTCTTAAACTCAGGCATCTAAACAAAAAAAACATTTAAAAAAACAAAAACAGGAAGTGCAAAAATGCTAGCTAATTCCCGGGGTTTATGACTCATTCCTGCACCACTCTATAATCTCAAACACCGGAGGCACGACAGCACAACGCTCACTCTTTAAAACATGTTAAACACTCAGAACTGCGGATCAGGAATCGCCCAGTGGCCCGAGTTCAACTTGTGCACCAGCTGGCTACTTGGTTGCAACTCACGCTGTATTGTGTGGAGGCCCCTCAGAGAAAACCCTCTCAAACTGCAGCTCTGAGCCTGTTTCCTGCGCATACTCCTTTAGTTTGAAAACGTGGGTTTTCTTCTTTCCCATCCTGAATAATAAAAGCCTGAGTGCACAGACCGGAGACCGAGACTTGCGTTAGATGCGGCACCGCAGCCAATCCACGCTGCACGGAGATTTAAAATCCGCTCCCCGGAAAAGGATCTTCTTCTTCTCTTCCTGAGGTTTTATGGTGCATTACCGCCACCAACTGGTATGGAGTGTGGATCTTCATCTAACTATACACCTAGTTATAAAATAAAGAAAGAAAAAAAGAAAAGAAAAAAGGAAAAACAAAAAAAGTTATATTCTCTCTATGAAGTTTATTTCCCCTAGAGTTTCCCGTAAATCAAATTTTAACTGTATTTCTTTAAGGTTCAGTATCAGTTTCCTTCTCTCAGCCTCATATTTTGGACAGTGAATCATAACGTGTTCTACGGTTTCTTGTTGCTCACAAAAGCCACACCTTCCTGTATTATGTTTTCCCCATTTTAAATAATGTACAGTTTAACGTAGCCTGGATGTTATCCTCTCTTCTCTACGGGTTCTCTAATGTTGAAATCAACACCAATTTTGTTAGCCAGGTTACATTACATCTGTATACATTTGAACACAGCTGTAGTAGTTATTTTCTATGTAGATTTTTATTATCTGTGGATGTAAAGCAAACTCCTCATCTTTGTTCTTTTTGCCAAGCAACGTGAGATCTACAATAGGGTCAGGAAGTATCCAGGATGTATCACTAAGAGTGGTACCGTAGGACTTGTGTATTTCAGTTATTTCTAGCTCTTTTGCTTTCTGCTCAACTGTCCATCCAAAACTTTTTGTTTCTCTCCTCTCCTTTTCAGGGTTTTACAGGGTTTCAGTGTATCTTGTGTTGGATGACCTTCACTATGTCCTTTTAAATTAACCCAGTAATTTAGAGAAAGCTGTACTCCTTAATTCCAGCGGCATTGCTCCCATTTCCACTTGTAATGCTGACGTGGCACCTGAACATAGTTTCAAAGCCAGATATTGAATATTGTCTAGCTTGTTGAGAGATGTATTTGCTGCAGATCCAAACGCTACACACTCATAATCTAATACTGATCTTATTGATCCGATGTAAGTGGTTTTTAATGCTGTTCTCTCTGCCCCCCATTCAATCGCTACCAGACATCTCATTACATTTAATACTTTCTTACACTTGTCAGTTATTTTCCTAATATGTACAGCCCATGTAACTCTTTCAACAAACCACAATCCTAAAAATTTGAACTGTTTCACTGTTAATTTTACTCCTACATCACTGCCAATTCTTTTTCTTGTAAAGACCATTGTCTTTGTTTTGTCTACTGTAAAATTTAAATCCCCACCTAAATGACCATTCTTCTCTTGTAGTTTCTTCACAAGAAATTCCAAATTCCTGCCTCTCTTCCAAATTGCCCCATCATCTGCAAAAAGAGAAAATCCCATCCCATTCTCCAAATTCAGAAAAACATAATTTATCATAACAGAAAATAACAAAGGACTCACGATACATCCTTGAGGCGTTCCATTTCTGACACCACAATTTTGTGAACACTTCCCCATTCTTACTTGAATCAATCTTCCATATAAAAAGTCCTTGATCCACCTATACATTAGGCCTTTAACCCCTAATTTACCTTCCTACTACATCACATCATAAGCCTTCTCTACATCAAGGATCTTCTTCCTTCATGGGTAAAGCTTACACCACCCAAAGAGTATAGAAGCAATGTATCAAGTTCTTTGCGCCACCTACGGGACTGGAGTTTGGAGAGGTGGATACCATAAATTGATAGAGTACTTTAATATAGAGATATACTGTATATAGACATATCTATGTATAGCCTAGATATCCAAGTCACACTTGGGATGAGATGGGGATGGAGTGTGTGTGTGTTTGTGTCCTTGTTGTGTCTTATTACGAATGTATGTGTCTGAGGTTTCAGTTGTTCATTCTGCTGTCGTAGTGACATCTCAGAAAGTGATGGAATACACATTTCTGTTGGTAAACTGAGGATGTTAGGGAGTTCTACAACAAACACCCCCCCCCCAAAAAAGGGATTAAGAATAGCTCATTTAAATTTTTGTAGTGTGAGGAACAAAATACAGGATATGTCAGAAATTCTTACAGAAGGGAAATTACATGTGCTGGCAATGTCAGTAATGCATTTAGACTCCACAATAAAAAATAAAAATTTACATCTGGCTAGTGTGTGTGTGTGTGTGTGTGTGTGTGTACATTTAGTGTGTAGATGAATGACCATTCTACCCCAGTAAACATTATTTTATTTTCCAATGTAACATATTCAGTACAAAGAAAAGGCTGTAATACATTTAACCACTTCCAGCACAGAATAAAATATCAACCGTTGACACAGATATTGCCCATGACATGATTATTTAGAAAAGCTAGAAAGATGTGAATTATTGCAAAAGTTAGTTTTTATAATCATGATAAAATTTGATTTGTTTCATTTCGATTATAAAACCCATAATATTAGGCCCCCCTTTTAGCTTGTTCATTATTCAGAGTTAATGATTTGACCTCCTGTCTGCATGCTGAGGTGTCCTTGTCCATTGCCATAGGTGTGTGTGTGTGTGTGAGTGTGTGTGTGAGGCCTTGTTAAGCACTTTGTACAGATCTCAACAAGCCCTTTATAAGTGCAGTATTTTAACCATTTCCCTACAAATATTAATAACCTTGTATTAATAACAGTATATCAGAATATTACATTAAGTCACAGACAAGAGACAGATTTCCATACTCTCCTAGGACTTATCACAGTTCCTCGTGATAATCAGACAGTTACAATTCTTTGATGCATATTTTGTGCGTTGAATGTCTGAGCCCAATTTTCCAGCTCTGCCTTCAGTGTACTTGCTGTAGGTCGGTCTTCTGGCTTCTCACACAGCATTGACTCAATGATTTGCTTCTGCAATAAAAAAACAAAACAGAAACAACTGCTACTGAGATCTCTGTACAAACAATAGTAAATGCAGTCATGCTACAATATTGCTGAAGCACCACTCCACAGTATTTCCACCATGTGCACTTTGCTCAGGACACTGACCAGTGTAAATCTTGGGAAACTGAGATTGATATCTTCAAAACACTGTCATCTGTGCTGCTTTATTATTTGACATTATACACATACAGACTCCTCATCCTTTGAGGCCTTTGAGATGGACAACTGTTGTAACAGTGCAAGCCCCTGTATGTCAGCCTCCCTGCTGCTCTGTTGGTGACCATCATGATTAACTGGCACCCTGCGGGAAATACTGGCAATTAGATCAGTTAATAAAAATAAGGTGATCTACCTCTTGGTGAAAAGCCAGTGAAAACTCTTTGGGGAACCTCTGACATCTGGCACTGTGCAAAACCTAGAATTCATGCAGTGATAAAAGGATGAAAGAACAGCCTGAAATGTACTAATAATTCAAATTATGCCCAGTTGAATGTCACAAATAAATACAAGAAAAATCAAGCTTTATAACTTAATAACTTTATTAAAAACACACAACGTTATGTTCTGTTTATGAAAGACTCACGTGTGCTCTTTCATGGCCAGAGGAGACTTTCCAAAGGAGTTCCAAGTAAATCAACCCCAGAGGAAATATGTCCACTTTTCGGTCATAGGTCTTCGCACTCTTCTGTGATAAAATAAACACAGTATTGACAAAAGGCACCTTAAGCAGCCTGATGTTATCCTTTCATTAACCATCATGATAGATTAAGTACTTATGCTCATGAGGTAAATGAAGCTTCAGCTTTCAGCTCAGTTTTTACTGCCTAAATTTGCTAATTAAATGTTCAAATAATGTTAAAATAATGTTCTGTTGGCATAAAAGTTGTAACAAGTTTTTGATGCAAACCTTTTCATTTTACAGCTCCCACTGCCAACAGTAAAGACAGGTGAGGCTGAGCATTGTTAAGTGTAGTGGTGGTCTCCCTAATTAGGCCCGTTAGAGGAACACATTTGTTAAAACAATAATACAGAAGAATTAAAAGTTATTGTCAGTAAAGACCATCTCACTTGTTCAGGAGCCATGTAAGCTGGGGTTCCTTTGTACACGGTTCTGTCCATCAAAGCATCGTCATCATCTCTGGTGACCAGACCAAAGTCCCCAATCTTCACTACTCCATCCAGTCCAAACAGGATGTTGGCAGGCTAACCATTGAAAAACAAAAAGAGAAATTGAAACAAATAAACACAAAGAAAACACAAACAAAGCTCCTCACGTGATGGTCAGTAACAGATGAACTAGTGAACTTAATTGATTTTTAAAAAAGGACCAGCATCAAATCTAAACAGTTCTGGTGGGGAGTTATTGAATTCCCCACGTCAGGGTAAACTGGAGGACATAGTAAATGCTCATACACCTGAAGTTACATACATTTAGCTTCTATATCAGCTTTGCCTCAGCCATACACTGCAGAGTCTGGTCTCACCTTAAGGTCCCTGTGGATGTGCTTCTTGGAGTGAATATATTCGACTCCACTAACTATTTGTTGAGCAATGTGTAGACTTTCTTCTCTTCTCTTGGAGTCTTGTGGAGACTGAGCGTTCTTCACATCAATCCACTCTTTAAGTGTTTTGGTGTCGCATAACTCCATCTGAATATAGAGGTACTTCGTCGATGAATTATCGATAGAAGAGCTAGAAAAGTAAAAAGAGTAAAATGATTTAATGACTCTCCTTTAACTTGAAAAGTTAAGACTTAAGGTAAGTGCTTGGGACTTACTGGGAAGAGCTGGAACTGGCAGTTGAAATGTCCCATTGGTATCCTGAATTCTCCATCCAAAATGTGTAATATCTAACGATATTACTGTGGTGGAGGTCTGATAATGTCCCTACCTCTCGAAGAGCTTTCCTGATATAAAGGGGAACAAGAAAATGAATCAGTAAACAAAGTACTTGCACAAATACTGCATATGCTACAATGCCCACTGGAACCGTACTACTGCAGACTTACTCTTCACAGCAGACAATCTTTACAGCATAATACTTGTTCAGCAGTTTATGCCTTGCTTTGTAAACACAACCAAAGGCCCCACTGCCAAGAAGCTTCTCAGGATCAAAGTCTGTAGTAAACCTGTCAAGATCAACGCTAGGAGAGATATTTAAGACCATATCAGTATAAAACATGCTATAAACATGCTACATTGCTAATGAATGTTTGTTTTCATACCTTGACTGGTTCCATGTTTTATTTCCCATATTCTTGTCTTTGACAGCATGCTTAGAGAATAAAAGAATAAAACAGATTTCAAATTTTGAACCCTGATCTGATTATTAAGTTTTATACTCTTTAAGAATTAGGACATACAACGTGTCATCCGCCACATCAAAACAGCCAAGTAGTATATTGTCTGTTAGAGTGACTCTCTCCATAGGCGGGGTGAGATCACGAGTAGTCACTGGTATTGCATTTGCAGCTCTCTATTTTCCTTTTCCTCTATTTTCCTATTAACTATCAGTTTTTAAGATTGTGAAAGAAAGTGCAGACCTGATCCTTGGAAGAGTTTGATGAATCAGTGAATTTTCCTGAGCCACTTGTACCCATTGACATGCTTTGTGGCGAATCAAGAGACTCCCTAGGAGAATATAATAAGAGACATGAGTACAGCTTTTCAGTATTAAGCTCTACAATCTGTTTTAATACTAGTGTCAATAAGGGCCTTACAGTGAAGTTGTTGCGACATCTTCAGACGCAGTTGACCTGAAGGACATCTACAATTCACAAAAAAAGTGGTTAATTATTACAATGTAGCATGTTCCAAATAAAATCATGTACCTTCTTGTAGCCGTGTTGAAAAATGTCAAATTATATTAATTATTTAATGTCATTATTCTCTTCAGTCAAGCTAAACGTTCTTGCTCTTACAATGCTGCTACTAGTTTGTTGCAGTCTTTAAATATCATAAGTGTAGATTTGTTGCTTTACCTAATAAATCTAATCATGACTATGAGAGAACAGACCTGAGCCTTGGAAGGGTTTGATGAATCGGTGAAGATTATTGAGTCACTTGTGCTCATTGACGTGCTTTGTGATGATGATTCATGGGACTCCCTAGGGGAAAACATTGAGAGACATCTCAGTATTTACCTCCATGGTATGCTCTCCTACTATGACAATTAGTGCCTTACAGTGTAGCTGATCCCAAAGATGGTGCACCATCTTCTGACACTGTTGATCTGACGGAAACCTAAAATGCACAGAAAGTGTGTTTGACATAATGTTAGACATAATTGTTTAATGTAAAATTTCACCTCAGTGACTCAAAAGTAGCTAGAGTTGAGATCTGCTGCCACCTGTTAGTATTAGGAAATATCACTAACTACAGCCTGGTGTCCTCTTTTCTCAACATGGTGGCACAAAAACACCCCAAAAAACGGGAAGGAACAAAAAGAAAAAAGTGCAATGCCTGGAATGAAAAAAATAAAATGTCTTGCTTGAATGTTTTATGGAAAGGGCTTTCAAAATAAAAGCATGTAGGCTGTGATGAATATGGTCCTTGTGAGCAGTACGTTTAGAGGCCAACTAAAAGCATCAGGAAAAATCTGCGATGAAACTTCTACTTTTCCACCAAACTACCCTTAGCAGTTTATTAGGTGCGCCTAGCGAAAAGTAATACAGTCTTATACAACAGTCCTGCCATAAATCCTCCTTAATGAATGTTATAATGTTCAGGTTTTTGTTGAAACTATTTTATAGAGGTGCTGATTCAACTTTATGTTATACTGAGAAACACTGAGGTGTTTCTAATATTTTGTCCACACCATTTATATCAAAGTGTTCATAACGTTGAATCAACACCTCTCTAAAACAGCATTACTTTTAGCTAGGTGTAACTAATAAACTGGCAACTGAGTGTTTATTTGATGATATAAAGGGGGTCGAAAATATTAAATACCTTGCTGTCCCAGTCTGACTGTTCTTGAAGAGCAAACCAGGCCTGCTGAGCTGCGTTTTGTTTGGCTTCTTTGACACTCTTACCCTCACCCACAGGGTATTCCTTGTTGTTGATCACTAATTTGTAGAAAAATCTGTGAAGTGTTTTGAAAAGGAGGAAATAGTTTAGATCATTGTGTTAACATTTTAATATTGTTTACAACTGAACATCAATCGAGAGTTGGCATAGTGTGTCTGTTGTGTCTATACAGGTTACAGAGGTTCAGGTTGGTACTCACTGAGGGTTATGAGGTGGGCCGCATCTCCTCGCTTCAACAAATGTATGTGAGCTGTTTGTTTTCTGACAGTAGTGGTTGACAATTCCTATGTAATTTGCCTTTGTAAAGCTGTTGTCGGAGCTCACACTAAGGCTTTCTGTCTTTTTACTGTAAAAAACAAGTAACATTTCACACTGATGAAGTCATGAAAATTAAACAATGCACTGCCGTTGTGATTTACTCACCACATATCAAAAACATTTCGATTTAATTCCTCCTTTTGTTGAGTTGATGTACGGCTGTAATTCTCATCTGCAGTCTTGACAACACAAAAAGTACAATTTTGAGATGGTTCACACAGTGGACTACGGCCTGCTGAGTATGTGACACCCTACAACACAGGTTTTTAGGCCTGTGAATAAACCAGGAGAAACTGGTGTGTATTACTACTTACCTCTGTAGGTTCATTGCCACATATCACATCATATACAAGCTTGGCTGCTTCCTCCTTAGCTTCCCTCTTGGTTCCCCCAGTGACAGCTGGATACTCCTTATCACCAACCACGAAGCTACAGCAATAGCTGTAATAGCATAAAAACTTTCATTTAATGCATTTCTAAATTGTGACAAAATAGCTATGAATTTGGATGCGGTTAGGAGGCTTACGGAGTAGTATTATTTGGTCCCAGGCTTGTTGACTCCACAGCCCTTATAGTCACCCTTTTCCTCTGACCATATTCATTGAGCCAACATATATAGTTGATGTTACCGGTACTTGTCTCATGATCTGGTGAAGTAGGAGCTTCTGCTGCATTTCCTGTCTGTCAAGATGATAACAAATATACATCAAGGAGACATATGCCATGAGCTGGTCTTTTACTTTTAAATACCTACAATCCAACATGCAAAGAGGAACAACAATCCTACTGAGTCAACTGAGACCTGATGTTCGTTCTCCAACAAGCATTTCAGGGCATTTTTGGCTGCATTATGCTTGGCTTCCTTCTTGTTCTTCCCCACCCCCTCGGGAAAGACTTTACCATTTAGGACTACCCTCTGGGTGAATCTGTAGAGGAATTGTCACATCTTTGTTATACAGGCAAGTTGACTTGAAATGATGTTGGTAGTGTGCATTAAATTACATGAGTCTGCACACTACCATATTCAGCCTCTAGGAGGTAATAATCTTCCATGCTGTGATATTCACACTAATGCTCAATTGTGATTACTTTCATAGGCTGAAATTGTAGCACAGTACATTTATTTAAACACTGTACAATTTTGAGGTACTTGTACTCAAGTATTTAAAGTTTATGCAACTTTATACCTCTCCTCTATCACATTTTCCTGACCACAATTTACTATTTACTTCACAAATAAAGATTTTACAGGCCACAGGGCATAACTGATCCACAGCTAGCCTGCAGGTCACTCCAGCCGTGTTATCTGCTGCAATTAAAGGTCTTTATCAACTCACTTTACAAAACAGTATGGCCCTGTACAGCTTGTGCTCTGTTCACTGACCTTTCTCTGAAAAACACATCAAATTAACTTATCTAAAAAAGATCCCTTTGGGCTGTCAATAGAAATGTGTGAGGTAACCTCTGTTAAACCCCACAGTTCCGTTTTTTTTTATACATTTGTACTACATTTAGTTGTTGTCTCTAACCAACAAGTAGTTTCATGGTATTCTAGGAGTTTCCTGATATACCAGGTCTCCTCTTAAACTGTACTGATGACTAACCCAGCTGTTCTTCTGCGGGTATTAACTTGATATTGAACCACCACCCTAATCATCATCCACGACACCCAACAGACTCTCACCCAAAAGCACTCCCATTTTAGTTGAGCACGACTACGATAGAATAATATACAAAGGTATATACAGCCCACAGGTAACATAAATTAATTCAACTCACGTTTTATTATGTTCAGAGCCAACTGATCCAAGGTCCTCATAGTTCAGCTTTGAGCGTGTTCTCTGTGCATACTCGTTTAGTCTACTTACGTAGTTTCCAGTCTCCATCGTCGTCAACGACGAAGGAATTTGAGCTCAAACTACATAAAACTGTGAGAACAAAGTACAAAGCTCACAGTACTTGTCTCTCTACCCTTCCCGTGTTATTTCTGCTCCTACTCCTGCGTGCACCCGCTCTCTGTTTCGATTCAGCTGACTTTAGAGACCTGTAAGTTTCCATTTCTTCCTATAAACGTCATTTACGTAACGTCACGTCGTTTATCTGAACAAACGAAACTGAAACTGGGCACCAATTAACCAAAAAGGGGGCACCTCATATGTTATATATTTTATAACATGTATGTTATATCATTTTGGGCTATGGTCACAACACAGTCTGCAGGGGTGAGCTGCAGGGGTGATCACCGGGCGACTGAGCCCAGCGCTGCGGCTGGCTGCACCTGCGCACAGGTCCTCCAAGTAATTGCTTCCGATTTATTTCCTTAAGAAGACAGTTCTTAAGAGTTTCAACCTATTACATTTTGCTAAATTTCCTTTCAGACTGATATGAGTCAGAATCCACTGAGATATACTATACCTTGCTGTATTGTTCTTTCATTTGAAATGAACCTTCAACACCTCGAGTATAGTACTACTGTATTCAGTTGCAGTAGTCAGTGCAGTACTTGCGGACACCTGAGAACAGAAAGTCAGAGCATATTTAAGACATTTCCTGGTTTATTGTCTTTAGCCCACTGCAGTGCCAACACTGCTGCCAGCATCTGCACTTAAAATACTTTTATACTTCAAATGCAGCCACTTATAGTTTTCTCCACTGAACCCACTGGTATATACTCATAACTGAGTGGTGTTGATGTTTTTTAAAAGCTGTAACCAAGTCCACTTTACTTCTCAACAATCTAAAACTGAAGATGGTAGGAGCTGAGGCATCTGGGATAATTTCTGTTGTTGTAGTTTCCTCAACTTAGCTGTTGTCTCAAGATTTGATTTTTCCCTCCTCCTGCCTCCAGACATTCCTGTACAACTAGATGTGCAGGGCGATGCTCTCAATTCCTGTAAATACTGACTCAGCGGTTAGGCATGAACTGTTTGCTTCTGACCTAACTGGCTTACAAGGCTGCAAAGGTGGTAGACTTCACTGGTTTTCCTGCAGTCAAAGAGCTTAAGCTTGAATCTTATTACGTTTTCCAGCAAGGTTTTTGAAGCTGAGTCATAAATTTAATTTATGTACAGGCAGACTGAATATATTGTTTTCATAGAGAATAGACCATGGCCAAATCTACCAGTAAAAAAAACAAAAACAAAAAGGAAAGGAAATACTCCAATGTTGAATCTGAACAGTTGTCTTACACTCACAGTTTCAATGACAAATCATCAAGCACAAGCATTTGGTACATAAAGGTGATTTTCTGGAACTAGGGCACGTTCCCTTAACTCAGAGCTGATAAATTCCCATCCAGACTCATGTGAATGTAAAAACAAAGCAGATCATCAGTAGAGGACTCCACATCATCCGTCCATCTTTACAGAAGATGAATGACCATTACACCCAAGTTGCCGATGTTTTATTTTCCAATTCAGCCTATTCATTACAAAGCAAAGGGTGTAATGTGACATCACTTTAAACACATTTAACCATTTCCAGCAGAGAATACATAGCTTCAATACCAGTTGACAAGTAATTACCCAGGACATGATTATTTGTTAACAGTGAATAATGTTGCATTCCCTGATTAAAAAATGCACGGGGTTATGTGCCTTTCCCCATCAATACTACATTATTATGATACATTTTGTCAGTTCATGAAAACAGTCATTAAAAGAGACACTCCCCGTAGTATTCAAAACCTTCCAAGTACAATTATTATGGAATATGATCCTGAATAGTCATGCTTGTGATGACTGATGTTTTTGCCTTTTGTTCCAAGTATTTCCTTCTAATAATCAGACAGTCTTACTGTCGCGACGCATATCTTTAAGCGCTATAAGTGTACAACTGCACTCTTCCAAGTCCGTCTTTAGTTTACTTGCTTCAGGTCGGTCTTCTGGCTTCACACACAGCATTGACTTGATAATTCGGATCTGCAACAAAAAACAACAGAAAGAACAGCTATCGTGATCTCCATAATATCAATACATGCCTTTGATGCTCCACAAGCTGACTTTACTTGGGCGACCTAACAAAGTAAACCTTTTCCCCAAACAGTCATCTGTCCTGCTCGATCACAACATCAAAAGTCCTGTTTTGGCTCCTCATCCTTTGAGGATTCATAGATGAACTGTTGTAACAGTGCAAACCCCCTATACCTCAGCCTCACTGCTGCCCTGCTGGTGACCATCACAAATGACTGCCACCCTGCAGAAAATACTGCTTCACGTGTCAAGTAAAAGAAAGAACGCTGGTGTACCTCCAAGGAAAAATTGTGCGAAAATCCTTGAGGAAGTTTCTGGTTTCTGGCATCATCCCAAATCTGGAAGTCATGCAGCGATAAAAGGGAAGGGGAAAAGCATTTATTAGTAAACAGTTAATATTGACATACAGTATATAGCATGACTTTGGACTTTGTTTGAAAAACTCACCGCTTTCCTTTCGTTGCCGCTAGGGAGGTTCCAAAGGAGTTCAAAATATATCAACCCCAAAGCAAATATGTCCACTTTTCGGTCATAAATGTTCCTGCTCTTCTGTCATAGAACAAGAACAAAATATTAACAAAAGACACTTTAGCTCTACAGCACCAGTAGTGGTTAAAACCTTTAATGTCTCCCTTTGACAACCAATATTTAATAATACAGTGGAATCTACAGTTAATGTCAGTATAGACCATCTCACTTGCTCAGGAGCCATGTAGGACGGGGTTCCTTTGTACACAGTTCTCTCCATCAGGTTCTCAGCATCGTCATCATTCTCAGCAGTGACCAGACCAAAGTCTCCAATCTTCACTTCCCTATCTTGCCCAAACAGGATGTTGGCAGGCTAACCGTGGGAAAGAAAGAAACAAACATGTAGCTTCATGGCTGATGTGATGTAATAAATGATGATTTTATTCTCACATCAGAACTCACCTTCAGGTCTCTGTGGATGAGCATCTTGGAGTGAAGGTATTCGACCCCACTGACTATCTGCAGAAAAATAGTTAGACTCTCTTCTCTTCTCTTGGAGTCTCGCAGAGATTTCTTCACGTTCTGAATATTCTTCTCGTCTATCCACACTCTAAGTGTTTTGGTGTCACACAACTCCATCTGAATGTAGAGGTACTTTATCGATGAATTATCTGTCGACCTAGAAAAGTTGGATCAGAGAAACAGTGAAATGACATACCTTCATGTTTCGTACAAAAGTACAGTACAGTAAGGATTTTAACAAGTGGATGTGGCTTACTGTGAACTGCTGCAGCTGTCAGCAGCACTTTCCCATTGGTATCCTGAATCCTCCAACCAACAATTGTAGTATCGAACAATATTGCAGTGATGGAGGTCTGATAATGCCCCTACCTCTCGTAGAGCTTTTCTGATCCAAAAGAGAACAACAACATGGCTCGGTTAATGAAACTTATTTTGCACAGCATCTGTAACCGATATTTTTTTTCTTCTTCAAAAAAAAAAAAAAAAAAGAAATAAAACAACATACAGTGCTCATTTAAAAAAGGAAACAAAATGAAACATCATTCATACTTCACTTACTCTTTGCAGCGGACAATCTTTATGGCATAGTACTTCTTCACCAGTTTTTGCTTGGCCTTGAAAACACGACCAAAGGCTCCTTTGCCGAGGCACACTATGGAGTCAAATTCTGATGTGAACCTGCTGAGATTAACAAGTACTGTTGAGGCAAAAATGTGACAACACATATAAGAATTTTTATGAATATAAAAAAAACCTTTTTCTGATAGAATATTAATACACAAAACACAAAATAAAGGCTTGACTAAAAATCATGCTAATATTGTAATTCAATGTTTTCATATTCCATACCTTGAGATTACTGACTTGGCTGTTGTATTTTCACTCTGACTATTTCCTGTATTCTTGCCATTGAAACTGATTAGATCCTTAATGAATGAAATAAAGTCGTGATATAGAGATTAACATGTTAAACAAAAACCAACAAGATAAACTTGATGGTTAAGCATAATTAATATCTTCTTACTTTACCTCTTTGCTGTGTCTGTGGGCATTTGGGAAATTTGCTGCAATTCTAACAAGACAAGAACAATTATAAATCAGGTGAAATATTATATAAAGTAGCTTTACAGTGGGTCTCAAAAGATGGCTTACCTTATTTTGGGCTTCACATCAGGGCTTTGAATCTTTGTAATGGGAAGTTAGGAAAATATAACCAATTATATTTAAGCATACATACATTCAAAATCTATTATATGAGGGAAAGTCCTCCTTTACTTCTCAGTAATCTAAAGAGTGCAATGCCAAAAAATGTGATTTGATTATGAGGTGTGCTGAGAACTAGACTAACTTCGCTGGAATTACTGACACACTCTTTGTCTTGTAATACTTTTGCTTACTTGTTTGCTCTCATCAAATACATGTGTAACCCTCAGAGATTACTGAAAAGCATTCTGGTAATGTATCAGAGTAATCAAGGACAGTTAAGTAAAACGGACTTAACTTAAAAGGTAAATTAAAGCAACTCACTATAACTTCTGAAATAGACCGAGCATTACAAACTGGTGAACCATGACAGTGTTAGAGGATTACATAGAAAATAACAGACCTGGTCTTTGGGAGGATTTGATAGCACAATTTCGGATTTTGCGTCACAGGACTTCCTTGGAGAACACAATGAGACACATTAGTAGAATATTCTCAACATCAAACTTTACCATGTGTTGCACTCCTCAGTCAGCGCCTTACGGTGTGTTCGGTGGCGTGGGCAGACTGGCTGGCGCAGCATCATCAGACACAGCTGACAAGAAAGACAACTGAAAGCACAAAGGAAGTGTTCGGCTGTGACATAGTACCATGTTTTGTAGTAATTGATGCTCTCTGGCATGTGGTGCAACATTAGTGTAATAATCTTTAGCATAACATTAATGTGATATTTTACCATTTTCATGTTTTATGATGTTAAACCACAGATGTTCAAAAGAAACTTGCCTAGTAATCTGCTGCTATCACTGTTTAAAACTACGTTAAGTAAAAGCCTCAGGACACATGCAATGAGGCTGTTGACAATCTACAGGTGGCATATTAAAACCCCCATTTTATCATATCAAAACAACAGAAAATATCAAATACCTTGCTGTCCCAGTCTGACTGTTCTTGAAGAGCAGACCAGGCCAGCTGAGCTGCATTTTGTTTGGCTTCTTTGACACTCTTACCCTCACTCACAGGGTATTCCTTGTTGCTGATCACTAATTTGTAGAAAAATCTGTGTAGGCAGGTAGGAAATATTCAGACAATCGTGTTAAGATTTCTCTCTCATATCTAACGAGTTTTCAGTATAGTGTCTATACATGTTACAGTCAGTCATACTCACTGAGGGTTATGTGGTGGACCGCATCTTTTCTCTAAGACGTAATCATGGGATAACTTTTTTTTCTGACAGTAGTGGTTGATGAGTCCTACGAAATTCATCTCTGTAAAACCTTCGTCTGTAGTTATCACAGTCAAGCGCTTTGTCTTATCACTGCAACACCAAATCAGATACTAATTAAAACCTTTCATAACCAAACAGAATCAAAAGAATCAAACAGAAACAATGCGCTGCCACTGTCTGTGCTCACCAGATGTCCGACACATTTTGATTCATCTCCTCCTCTGGTTGACTTGATGAGACGTATTTCTCATCTCCAGTCTTGAAAACAAAAAAAGTGGAATTTTATTATGATTCACTGATTGGAGTGCAGCTTTTGTAACAAAATCTACTCAAATGTTCACGATGATATTACAGTCAATGACAAGCATGTTAAATCCTTCCTTTCCTCTGCACTTTTCTAGAGCTTGAATCAAGCCAGGAGAAACTAGTGTGTATTACTACTTACCTCTGTAGTTTTACTGCCACATATCTCATGAAATACAAGCTTGGCTGCTTCCTCCTTAGCTTCCCTCTTTGTTTTCCCATTGGCTGCTGGATACTCCTTATCACCAACCACAAAGCTACAGCAACTAATAGCACACAAACCTTATTTGATGCATTTTTAAATGGTAACTTAACAACTATGAATGAATTAGGATGTAGTGTGGAGACTTACTGAGTAGTATTATTTGGTCCCAGTCTTGTTGACTCCACAGCCCTTATAGTCACCCTTTTCCTCTGACCATATTCATTGAGCCAAGATATATAGTTGATGTTAGTGATACTTGTCTGATGAACTGGTGCAGTAGGAGATTCTGTTGCATTTTCTGTCTGTCAAGAAAACAACAAATATATTGTCAAGGACACGTGTGCTGTGAATTGGTTTTCTATACTTTAGAATATAAAAAATCCAGTAAAATAAAGCGGTATAATAATCTTACAGAGTCAAGTGGTTGCTCCATCAAGGCTCTCAGTGCATTTTGAGCTGCGTTCTGTTTGGCTTCCTTCTTGTTCTTCCCCACACCATCAGGATATGCCTTACCATTCAGGAATGCTCTTAAAGTGAATCTGAGAAGACATTGTAAAACACTGTTAAACAGGTAAGATGATGCAAGAATTTGGTGTGATGGAGGTTGCATTACAAGGACATGAATTCGCACACTTGATTAACATCCCCAAAGGTGAAGTTATAAACTTGACATAGTGTTCCTCTTAGGCCTTAGGGTATCTATTCCAAACATTACGCCCTGCAGGGCATTTACTACAAGAGGTGCAAATCCAAGGCTGTCAGCATAAGGAAAGACCCCAACCATCCCGGTCACAGCCTGTTCAGAATGCTGAGGTCTGGAAAGCGCCTCTGTAGCCACAAGGCAAGGACTGAGAGACTCAGGAGTTTTTACTCTCAAGCAATTAGACTTCTAAACAGCAACACATGATAGACTACCTACTACCACCCCCTGCCCCTCTCTACCTCTTAGAGAGCTCTCTCACTATATATACACCCACACACTGGCATCTTGCACTACACACAGTACTACTTCATACACACATATATATATTGCAAATTTGAAACCATGTACATATTTTTGTTCAAATTTGATTGCACTGTAACAATAGATTACATAAGGCCTGTTAAATATGTCTATTTTTATCCATATTTATTATATTGTCTTTTATATTTTATATGTTGTGTTGGCACAGGCTAGGAGCCTTCCTAGCATGTCACTGTTGTTATACTTGTGTGACTGCACGTGACAGATAAAACTTTGAACTTGAATTATTTTTCAATATCTGACTCAATGCTTCAGATACAGTTCAGTCAAGCACTAGAGCCTTTTCTGAAGTGGTGTTACAGGCACTCACAGGGTTTTCAATATGTGCAGAAAACAATAACAACTCAGTGTTTAAGGTATACAATGTCAATCTTACATTAAGTGCATGTGTGGTTTAAATGTTGGCAACAGCTGATAAAGTGCGAAACAAGTGGAAACAAAACACTGAGAAAGTACTGTAGGATAAACCTACCTGGGGACACTGAATGACCTAAAGCAACATATAGAATACACCTACTTTTGCTGCAAAAACCACGGGAAAACACAATCCTCCCATTCAATAAAGGTCTGTCCTGTTAACGTCCCAGATCTCTTCAAATCCTTCACTCCCGCATGACTTTGCAGGACGTAAATCCCACCAGACAGGTTAATTTAAGCAGCTCACGTTTTAATGTGGTCAAGGCCAGCAGATCCGACGTCCTCATATTTGAGCTCCAAGCGTCTTCTCTGTGCGAACTCGTTCAGTTTAGCTACGTAGTTCGCCGTTTCCATTATAAAGTGCTCGACAGTCGTAATGTCACCTCAAATTACACGAAAAGGAGAGAACTAAGCGCAAATGACACGTTTTCCGTTTCCATCTCGGTTCTTGCTCCCATGTCTTCGTACGTCTGCTCCCACTTTCAATTCCGCCTCACGGTTAAGTTTCGTTTTCTCGGTAAACGTCACACAACGCGGCACCTTCAAAAGATATCAAGCCTGGTTCATAAACCTAGTGGAAGCTGTCACAATGGATAACATGTAGCCAACACTGGGGAAAGTGTTAATATAGTAAAAGTTACGTTTATTTGGCTAGCAGACATTAAGTGTTATTATGTACTGTCAATAATTATTTTGACAGATATTTATATTAGAACTAACGTCTGCTTGAATTTTTTGTTTTGTTGTTTGTTTTAAATTCATGTAGCTAAATATGTTCCTACCTGTTCTTCACCTTGTCAAAACGCTTTTTTTTTTTAAAGCATTCAACAACTACACTTCCCAAGAAGCTCTAGCACCGCGCATACAGCTAAGAATCATGGGAGCTGGAGTTGTTAACGCCAATTCTTTTTTTTTTTTTTTTTTTTTAAATCGCAGGAGGCATACTATCCAGCAAGTAGTTATTTACAAGGGTAATGTATCATATTTCTTCACACAAATGAAAGAAACATAATTTTAGGTTACAGTTACCTAATGTTATCCAGTGGTGACACCAAAGGATATTGAAATAATAATAATTTTAAGACCGATACAAACTCTCACAACTGAGCACCACATAGACAGAGTTAGGGAGTATAATGACATCTTACATTTTGTTAAGTAAATCAAACCCAAAGCAATTTATTGTATTATAAGTGGCTAAAATAAAACAATAAATAAGATAACACGGTATAATTCTTAAAACATTTAATGAAAACACAGGTGTGCCACTGCTCTTGAAACATGTCTCAAAAATCTTTCCAAAATATAAATATTAAAAAAAGGTATCCTAAATTTCCCACAGGATTTCTAAATGTAAAAAAAAAAAAAAATTCAAACCCACAAACATCATAAACGGTGATGTCCTTCCAGAGATGGACAGCAGATTCAAATGGGGATGATAAATAAATATTCCTCCAGTTCTGATGAGTGTGATATTGAGCCTGTTTCACGATGTAAAATGCTGTCTGCACTCACTTGCACATACAGTGTTTCCAGGGTTCAAACATTTGTAATGGCTTTTTCACTGGGAACTACTGCACATATTCTTTATCAAGTTCATTCGTGGTCTGCTGCTGTGTCCCCGGGACAGTTGGAGCACAAGTCGTCTTCATCTGTAAAAAAAAAAGAAACGTATATATCAGCGAAGGCAATAAAAACAACAATAAAACTACAGCCATGTTGTCACCACTCTTACCATTATAGGTGGTCCCACACCATATGCAGTAAAAATGGACTCCTCTCAAATAGGACGTCAAAATGTGCAGTTTGTCAAAGGGCTGTAACAGAGAGGCACATATGAGATACTCCGCTACTGCACCATATGCCAGTATATTAACCGACTACAACACTGGCAGAATGTGCCACTTTTATTTGACAACAAAACTGATTATGGTTCATATATTAGGATTACACATATATACACATATATCACTAAATTATCAAGGTAAACTAAATACTAACGGTTAATTCCACTATCTCCTCCTCCTCCTCTTCCTCCTCCTCCTCCTCCTCCTTAAGGCCATCTTCCTCGTCATCAGTCTCTGCTTTAGGCCAGTACCAGTCTTCCCTGGGGACAGTGATGCCCTGAAATGACAATTCAGCCAAAGAATTCACGCACAGAAAACCCAAAGTGTATGCTGATGTACATACACTGGGTACGCTTGGTTTGTAGATTTTTTTGTGTATTAATACATGGCAATTTTCCTTGCATGTTTGATTTATTCTCACTGCAGACAGACTGAACAGAGATCTGCAGAAAA
Source organism: Macquaria australasica (assembly GCA_005408345.1). NCBI lineage: Eukaryota > Metazoa > Chordata > Actinopteri > Centrarchiformes > Percichthyidae > Macquaria > Macquaria australasica. The sequence goes on from SEMN01000057.1 coordinate 26,536, forward strand.
CAGCATGAGCACTGCGATGTACTGATGAGCCTGTGCTATAGCCATAATTCCCCAAACCTTCTGACTGTCAAGCTGCTCACAGGCTCGCTGGCTCCTTCTGAGATCTCCTTCGATCTTTCGCTCCTCTCTCTCCGTCCTTACTCTTGACCTGGAATGAAAAAAGCACAAGATTACACACACACAGAATATGAAACATTTGTATTATAGGAGCGGACAATGTTTAGCGGCACCGTGCATCTCATATACAGCAAACTTCACCTAAAATCTTCCAGAGATTTGGTCTCATTCTGTTGTTTTGCTCGTGCTTTCTGCCGATAATGTTCAAGTTCCTCCTCAGCTTTTCTTTTCTTCACCTCCTCCATTCCAATGCCACCTCTGTCTGATTTAGCATGCAAAGAAAAGTTCAATAACACTGTAGGCCATCAGCTGGATTGCCAAATACACTTTAAATTTAAAAATGCACTGCTTACCGGTTTTGATATTCAGAGGGATTGGATCAACCCTCCCTGCGCCTGAAGAGGCAACAGAGGCACATTAATGCAGGCAACAAATGCAACACAGACTGAAAACAAGATAAAGAAGAAGTAAAGAAGAAACGTACCCTTCTTGCCGAGGCCTTGGCCAGCTTTGTAACCCATTTTCTGCAGAAGTGCAAATCCCTTGTTCTCGTTGCTAATGGAGCTGTGTAAGGCGGCTTCTCTGCTCTCCTTCTCCTGCTCCTTGAAGGTCTTCTGGCGGTTCTTGATGTCCGTCTCCTTTTGCCGCGTCTCCTTCTTCATCGCTTCCTTCACCCGCCTCACCATGCTGACGCCTGGCTGCACGTCTTGTCTGACGGACAGAGGAACACAGATTCTGGGGTAAAGACAGCAGTGACTGTACTTAGAACTGACGCTTCTTTGAAAACCCCCGAATTAGCTTTAATGTCAGAGGACTAAAGCCACAGGGCAAAAGGCTAACACACATCACGGATCCCAGTGTAACAATGTCGACACCCCCGGGCTTTAACGCTAAAACCCTCCGGTTGTTTAATAACGGGAGACACAAAACGCTCACAGTTTACTGAGAAATGCATCAGACATATAGTCTTCTTCCTCGTCAGACATTATGGCCGGCAGAAGAGACTAAACGTGGAAAAGAACAACTCCAGCGCTTGATCAATTATCCGATTGTGCGTTTGTATTTGCTTCGTTCAAAGATATCGTCCGAGTAGCTACACGACACGTATACAGTTCCGGTGCGTTTGATAAACATTTCGGAAGAAGGTTTGTTTTTTACTTTGAGTGCGCAGAGACAACTGGAAAAAAAATGGATACACATAATATGATACAATGTTTTTTTTTTAATCAATTATGTTAAAGCGGTATTTTCTGTATAGTATTTTCCTTGGTTTTCACATCGGGCACACTTTAATGCGACACCGCCGATACTCGTCGTCATTCATCCCGGGTTATCGAAACACAGGTAGGACGAGCAATTCGGTTAAATTATGAGCCACATTTCAGGAAGATGTTGTTGCTGGTGCGTTTTAAAAGGTGACGACAGGTCGCTGTGGTTCAGTCTGGGTGAGCAGAGCTTAGCTTGTCGCTTGCGGGAACTAGCTAGCTTAGGCTGCTAACCAGCTCGCCTATCAACAGCTGGAGGCAGCTGTCAACACAGGACAGCGAAGCGACTTTGACTTTTTTGTTTGCTACGTTGTTTACGACGAATGAGCGCATATTTAGAAACGTCTAAAGCAGTGGCAGCTGCTATAACTTTGTAATAACGCGTGTCTCTTGCACAAACCTAGTAAAGCTACATGTCCACAGATTGTTAGTAACTCCAGGGCTGTTGTGATGCTTTCTAGGTGATGATCTGACTGGATGAAAGGGCGAATATTAGAGAAGAGACATCCACTGACAAGGCACACCCCCTAACATAATCTTGCAGAGGCGAGGGTGTAGCAGCACTGGGTTAACAGGTCCTCGCCATGGAGCTGGCTCACAGTCTGCTGCTCAACGAGGACGCCTTGGCCCAGATCACTGAAGCAAAGAGGCCTGTCTTCATCTTCGAATGGCTCCGCTTCCTGGATAAAGTGCTTGTGGCGGCAAACAGGGTGACTATTCAGATCTCGGCATTGTTTTTCTCAGTGGGTTTCGTCAGAGGCAGGTTTTTGACTCCGTTGCGTGTTTGCATGGCAGGTGGATGTGAAGGAGAAGCAGAAGAAGCTGGTGGAGCAGCTGACAGGACTGATCAGCAGTGCCCCCGGACCACCAACAAGAAAACTGCTGGCCAAAAACCTTGCTACCCTATACAGCATCGGCGACACCTTCACTGTTTTCCAGACTCTTGATAAATGCAATGAGATCATCAAAAGCAAGGATGACACACCTGCGTACTTGCCAACAAAACTGTAAGATCCCGTTTAATCACAGCATTGTGTATTTTCATTGGCTGTTTTTTGAATACAGTCCCCGTGTGTACATATTTTGCTTGAGATTATACACATTTGCATTAAGATACAAACTGTTCAGCACTGCTTTCAGTGTTTCCGGCATATACTGTAGGTCCACCTTCAAGGGTATTAGCAGTTAAGCCAAATGTTAATCTGCAGAATGACATTTCATGTTTAAAAGGGGGGATTAAGTGCACATGAGACATTATGCTGTGTTTCTTGCTGGTATTAATGTAGTCTGATAGAGGTTGAAGCTGCATCAGTGTTGTCCTGCAGGCTTTTATCCATCATTCTTTCATACCTGCTTGTTTCTGTACAGACTCAGGTGGACTGAGAGGGGACGTGGGGTACACACTGGGGTCAAGACCTCCTTGCTAACCCCTAAGCCACTGTGCTACTCCTGCAGCGTTTTAGTGTAGAATCCCGGTATAATGTGTTTGGAGCTTTGAGGTTAAATCTAACTCATGATGCAGGTTATTATGCTATCATCATCAATCATCAATAAAATAAAAGCCAGTCCGAATGTTCTCAAGAGGAGACTGAAAGTGAGAATATCTGGAATATAAAATATGGCAGTTAAATTTCAAGAGATAATTCATTTTATGGGTTTTATTAAATGATTATGAGTTCTCATCTGATTATTAAATTGCATTGTTAATCAATCATTTAATCATTTAAAGTGAGCTATAATGTATACTTTAATTTTAATGCATACACTAACTTTTCTTGCAGTGCTGCAGTGGCATGTGTTGGAGCTTTTTATGAGAAGATGGGCAGGATGCTGGGAAGCTCCTTTCCAGACACTATTAATAATCTTTTGAAGGCATTAAAGAGTGCAGAGGTATGACCTTTAAGAGTACAAGATTGGAAAATGGCATGCCGTTGTCTTATAGCAGGAATGCATTAGGTCAAATTGTATATTGGAATATATGAACAGTTGTGGATAACCAAAGAGAGTTATTTTTCAGAATGCGATGTGACATTTATTTTAATCCTCCTGTTTTCACCTTTACTTTGTTGCTCTAGTCCCAAGGCAGAGGAGAGATCCTTCTCAGCCTGCAGAAGGTGCTCAGTGGACTGGGTGGAGCTGCAGCTTCATGTCACAGAGACATATACAAGAACGCCCGCTCTCTACTCACAGACAGGTCCATGGCTGTACGCTGTGCGGTGGCAAAGGTTGGTCTAAGAATATTGTCTAATGGAGCTGTGAAGGAGTTAACAAAAGCACATTAGATTTAGTAGGTTATTATGCCCCATCCTGCTGAATGTTTGTGAAGGTTCTTACAAAGCATAGAGCTGACACTACATAGTGTAATGTCCAAACCTTTTCTCCCCAAAACAAAACTTTGCCTCAAAATTAGAAGCTCTTATGTTCCTAATTTGTTGAGGCCTTTTTTTGGGGGATTTTCCAGCAATATCCAAGACTGCATTTCCTGCTCCTGTCATAAAGATAAAGGGACCAGATGATTTCTTGTGATCATTGTTTGGACAACAATCAGATTTTTCCCTTTAGGAGATAAGTGAAGCAAAGCCATGTCAGAAGGAGCATTTTCCACCATTAGAAAAAAATACCACATATTTTTGCTATGTCATGCATGTTGACCAAACTCAAATGTGTTGTTTAAATCTCCTCCCTATTGTGAAAGTCAATTTCCTGTTTTGAAAACATGACAGTTGCACTATACTATTGTGCAAGTGTGGCCAGTATATTGCAACGATATGTATAAACTAAGATCCATATCGTTTGTATGCATCATTGGTATGTCTATAATAAATCAGATGTTTCCTGTACATGCATGATGTAGTTACTAACAGGACTCCATCTTTATTATTCTTGCCTGATCAGTGCCTGTTGGAGCTGCAGAATGAGGCAGTATTCATGTGGACCACAGAACTGGAGAACGTGGCTACTTTGTGTTTCAAAGCCTTAGAAGGATCTAACTATGGTGTTCGGGTAGCAGTGGCCAAACTGCTGGGGACAGTCATGGCCACTGCCCTGATGCCCAAACAAGCAGCTGGTAGGTTAAAGAGTTGGTTTGTGTAGTTTATGTGCGGCTACTTTCATGTTAAGTAGACTAGCTCGCCACTTCTGTTCTTCATGATCTCAATACGTTTTTCCTCAGTGATGCGTCAGAACGTGAAGCGGGCCACTCTGGAGGAGGTGCTGGAGCTAATGGCCACAGGCTTCCTGCGTGGTGGATCTGGCTTCCTGAAGAGCGGAGGGGAGATGTTGAAGGGGGGAGGCTCTGTCAGCAGGGAGGTGCGGGTGGGCGTCACACAGGTGAGCTGAATCCTCAAACTTAAACAGAATCTGAGCCTGCGTTGTCTGAGTCAACCACTTCACGCGTGATCTTTCTTCCATCTTCCTCAGGCCTATGTCGTGTTTGTGACTACACTTGGTGGTCAGTGGCTGGAGCGCAACTTTGCCACGTTCCTGTCCCACGTTTTGGACCTAGTGTCTCACCCCCGGGCCACGCAGACACATGTCGAGGCTGTGTACTCACGCCGCTGTGTCTCCTTCATGCTACGCGCCACCCTGGGGGGCTTACTTGGAGAGAAAGCACAAATTGCAGCCGGCAAAGAAATCTGCCAAGCCATCAGCAAGCAAATGAGGGCTGTGGGTAAGGAGGATGGGGGGGAAATATCACGGTTCAGAGCATTACAGAGTAAGTACTCATCCGTTATTATTACTTTTAATTCACCCTTCATTCAGTTTCTAAAATTCTTGCATGGTTGGCGCTTGTGTTGTATACGGAGATGGTTTTTCTTTTCTGTCTTTAGTTGTGTGTGGAGATGGCTTTCCCTATTTCTGCTTTCCTTCTTGCTTACTGCCTTTCCTTCCTTTGGATCGCGCTCCTCTTTCTTTACATTTCTTTTTCACCACAAGCAGCATCATAATGGCAGTAACATTATCCATTTGCCGGCTCAGCATTTGAGTTAGTCATGCTTGCATTTTTGCATAGCCTCCATGGCTGTTCGCCTGTGAATTCACATTCTGTTATTGCATTACAATCCCTTAGGAGCAGATAACATAACTCTTTCTGACTGTTGACATCTGGCTTACACCAGCAGAAAAACTGCATGTGCCACTAAATTCACTGACACATAGTAGGAACAAGCCATTTCCCCCCACAGCAACAAGACATCATATTTGCAAGTTTGTCCATCATTTAGTTTTATTAATTTCGATTCCTCCAAATTTCCATTTTTTTCTGCTTTACAACAACACATCAATCATTTTTAAAATCACCTTTATCTAATTCAAAAAGGATGATTCTTACTCTGATTTGCTTTGCAACCTTTAAACTGAACTATGTCAAACACACATTCTTTTGTTCATATTGATGTTAAAATAGAATTTGTTGAATGTCGGTGTTAAGACACAGTCCTGGGCTCTCCACTATACTTGCTGCTTCTAGCTTTTCCAACCAGCTGGATCTGTGAGACTTCTTGAAACCAGACTTTGTGAAATATCTATGCTAAAAGTAACTTGGAAAATTGTTTCCTGGAGACAGGATGGTAGTGGGACCTCCTAGTGTATGTCCCCCTCTGTATTCTACAGTCAGTTCCCTGTATCCTAAGTTGTATGGAAGAGCATGATTCACAGTTCAAGAAGCAGCTTTAAATTTCTTCCTAAAGTCATTTAATTGACTTTTCCTTTCGTATGATCTGTCTCGACTCTTGCCTTTTTAGAGCTCTGAAGATTTGAGTTCATCAGACAGGTTTATCAGCGATTTACTTGAATTCAGATTAAGATTGAGTGTTTTTCTATTTGGTCACATTTATCCTTTAATAAACCTCTAACCATTGTTTCCTGTATTGTACCTTTTTTGTATGAAGAAAATCCTCAGAGCTCTGTGTTGGTGGCAGTGTGCTCCTCAGTATTTTGAAGGATTCTAGTGCTGTAGTTAGAAAACTTTGCAGATTGATAATGTGCGACAGCAATACATGGACTAATGTGGCCAGCCAGTTAGGTTATTACTGTGTATTTTTATGTAACATGTCAGAGGATTAGAATTAGCTTTGTAAATCTGACAAAAAAGTGTCTTGTTTTGAGAAACATCTCAATCTAAGTTGCAATTCAGTGCAGGTCACCTTATCCATCAATGCTGAACACATTCTGAATTAATAACATCTGATTAGTTTTTTAAGGATTTCTGGTCTTGTTCAACTGGAACATTTTTGCATTTTATAATGACAAACCCTTCTTGTATGTTTCTCTTTCTCTGCCACGCGTTTTTCCAGAGGCAGTTGTGAATGACATGAGCGGAGAGAACAAGGCGGGGGCAGCGGATGTCTCTGCCAGTCAGCATGTTATGGTGTGTGCCCTAAAAGAGCTCGGCAGTCTAGTTCAGAGCTTGAGTGCCACAGCTTCACCACTCATCCAGGAGCCTTCTATAGGTGAGACGCACAAAATATGAAATGGGAAGTTTGCTTCCTTAGCCAACTTGTATGACATTGGCCAGCATCTTCTCTAAATGTGGCGATGTGTTTTAATATTTGACTATTAATTAAGCAACTCTTACATCCACTTCTTTAACTGACTGAAATACATAATGTGCTAACTGTATATGTAGTTGTTTCCTATTACTTTTAATGTGAATCATATAAGTTGTAATACCCAGATAGAGAGAATTAATTTAGGTTAATTTGCAACATAAAACATATTCAATGGCGTCTTCCCCAGGACTTCTTGAAACTGTGACCTCAGTGCTGCTGCACCCAAGCATGGCAGCTCGTTTGGCGGCTGCCTGGTGCTTGCGCTGTGTTGCCGTGGCGCTGCCCTATCAGTTGACCCCGCTGCTGGACCGCTGTGCAGAGAGAATCAACAACCTGAAGAGTTCACCTGAGGCTGTGAGCGGCTACAGCTTCGCGATGGCTGCTCTGCTGGGAGGCGTACACCAGTGTCCTCTGGGTATCCCCCACTCCAAGGGCAAGGTGTGTAGCCTCAGAATTTAATCTTATTGGTTTACTGTCACTTTCTATTTATTTTAACCCGTACTGACCTTCTGTACCAGTCTCATTGATTGCCCTATTCTTTTCTTGTAGTTGGTGGTGAGTATAGCTGAAGACCTCCTGCGGACAGCTGCTCAGAATAGTCGACTGTCCCTGCAGCGCACACAGGCTGGATGGCTGCTGCTGGGTGCCCTCATGACTCTGGGTGAGTCTCCCAGACATCTCTCTCTCTCATCTCTTGGCTTTGACTTGTCAGCAACACTGTCTCCCTCTCTCGCTCACTGACAAGGTTGCCACCACATTGTGTTTGTGCCCAGGTCCCTCCCTCGTGCGCTATCACCTTCCCAAGATGCTGCTGCTGTGGAGGAACGTGTTTCCTCGCTCCCAGAAGGAGCTGGAGGCAGAAAAGGCCAGAGGAGACTCCTTTACCTGGCAGGTCACCCTGGAGGGCCGAGCTGGAGCACTGTGTGGTAAAGAAACACACCTCCCTGTATACCCGCACATGCTCTGTAATGTCAGCAGACTGAGTTCTGACCAACACTCCTGTTCCTTTCCTCTGTAGCCATGCGTAGCTTTGTGGCCCACTGTCCCGAGCTGCTTACAGAGGATGTGATCCGTAGACTGATGACTCCCATTGAATGTGCCATGACCATGATGTCTCAGTGAGTGTGATGTTCATTCATTTTATCATGTGATAACTATTTCCTGTATTTCTTTCATTGTTTTCAGTTTATATATCTAATGATTGTAATGTTTTCTCCTTCTGTCAGTGTCCCAGCCATCATTAAGGTCCATGGTGCTCACCTGAAAGCAAGTGCAGCGATGGTGAGGCTCAGGTTGTACGACATCCTGGCTCTATTGCCTCCCAAGACCTATGAAGGTAACGCAGTTACTTCTGCATGGTTTTTTTTTCACAGGAGAAGAAGAAGGACATGTATGGAAGGTGTTTTAAAAGCAGTAATCTTCTTGTGTAGGCAGCTTCAACGCCCTCCTGAGGGAGCTGGTGGCAGAGTTCACTTTGACTGACAACTCGGCCAACACTACCACCTCCTTGCTGCGCTCTCTCTGTCACTATGACGACAGTGTGCTCATGGGTTCCTGGCTACAGGAGACGGACCACAAGTCCATAGAGGATCAGGTGAGTGAAATCATCAATGAATAAAGAATAAATGTAGATGCGTGTGCGGTTGGTTTTCTACAAAGCATACGTGGAAAGAGATTCTCATTATCTTTTGTAAACTGGTTAATTATTAACATTATCCACTATTATCTCATGTCTTGCTCACTGTGTGATCGTTCTTAAACAGCTACAGCCCAACAGTGCGTCTGGCAGCGGGGCTCTGGAACACGATCCCTCCTCAATCTACCTGCGTGTCCCTGTAGGCGAGGCCATCCCAGGGCCTCTCCCTTTGGGTGTGTCAGTAATCGATGCTTCAGTGGCTCTGTTCGGTGTGGTTTTCCCCCATGTCTCCTTCAAACACAGGTGAGAAGTTTAGTTATTGCTGTGGGAATTCTGAAAAGTGGTTTTAATATTTGCAACATGTCAACATTTTTCATTATCCTACTTTTTTGTGATATGTTTGTTCTCTTGTTGGTTTATTATGTATTTATATTCACTGTTGCACTGTTGCCAAGCTCTTTGTGGCATGCTTATTTGTAATTATTAATTAATAATAATTCTACCCGACTGTGTATGATTCAGGCTGCAGATGCTAGACCACTTTGCAGAGTGTATAAAGCAGGCTAAAGGAGTTCGACAGCAGGCAGTCCAGCTGAACATCTTTACTGCAGTGCTCAGTGCCCTCAAGGTGAGAGGACTTCGTATCCTGTTAACACAGGAATATTATGTTTCATTATTCAGGTTATGAGAGATAATGTATCTCTTCCTTCCTTCCTGACTGAAGGGTTTGGCTGAGAACAAGAGTACCCTGGGTCCCGAGGAGGTGCGTAAGTCGGCCCTGGCCCTGGTGATGGGAGCGTTGGACAATCCCAACCCCATCCTGCGCTGTGCTGCTGGAGAGGCCCTGGGCAGGATGGCTCAGGTGGTGGGAGAGGCTACCTTCATTGCCAGAATGGCACAGACCAGTTTTGACAAGTAAGCTTTTCATATCTGTATTACCTCTGCTTTTGTTTTTCTTTAGCCACTCTTTATTCTGTTTTTCCTTCTGTTAAGATCAAGGGAGACTTGGTCTTTATTGTAGGTCAAAGATGATCAGGAAGATATAAGATTAAGTCTTTGATTGTCCTCATAATCTGTCCAGCTTACCTCTCCATCCTTGGCTTTAATCATGTGATCCATATCTCTCTTCCTCCTCTATTTCTAGACTGAAGTCGGCTCGTGATGTAGTATCAAGGACAGGCCATTCACTGGCTCTCGGCTGCCTGCATCGATATGTTGGAGGAATTGGTTCAGGCCAGCACTTAAAGACCAGTGTCAGCATCCTATTGGCTCTGGCCCAGGATGGGTCCTCTCACGAGGTCCAGGTACAGAGAACTACTCAGGAGGAATGAATTTTAAAATTCAGTCATAGCTGAATGAGAAAGGGAGAGTTGCAGTGGTCTTAACTGTAGTTTTTTTCCCTCTAAACTGGATTATAGTTTGGTTTTAACTTGAATGAGCATTTGTTTGTATTTCATTTCCAAAACCTCAAGCTTTGTTTCATCATTTGTGCTTTACACATCACTAACTCAGATACTCTCCATCCATTCTTTTATCAGACGTGGGCTCTGCACTCTCTGGCTCTGATTGTGGATTCTAGTGGTCCCATGTACAGAGGCTACGTGGAGCCTACACTGTCCCTGGTGCTCACCCTACTCCTCACTGTGCCCCCGTCTCACACAGAGGTGCACCAGTGCTTGGGCCGCTGCCTGGGAGCTCTCATCACCACTGTGGGACCAGAATTACAGGGTAACTGTGGCAGAAACGAAATCACAAAGCCCCTTGTATTACTGTGACTCTCTGACTCACATTTCTTTAGTGTTAATGTAATATACCCTTTCCTGGCCAGCAGGTGTCAGAGTAATCAATTATATCCCACTACAGGCCGCTGAAGCAGACTTGATGACATACTGTGTGTCCTCTAACTGCTTAAAAAGTGCTGTTTCTTTTTGTCTCTCTTCCTAATCTGTGGGTTTGCTAGGAAATGGAGCCACTATCTCCACCATCCGCTCGTCCTGCCTGGTTGGTTGTGCCATAATGCAGGACCACTCTGACTCCCTTGTGCAGGCAGCTGCCATCTCATGTTTGCAGCAGCTGCACATGTTCGCTCCACGCCACGTTAACCTGTCCAGCCTGGTGCCCTGTCTCTGTGTAAGACACAATGAGTTTCAGACTACAAGTATGGTAGTTATAGTTTGCTTTAATCTTAATCATAATTTCCTACTGTGCTATGGGATCCCTGCAGGTGCACCTATGCAGCTCTCACCTGTTGCTGCGTCGGGCTGCCGTGGCCTGCCTGAGACAGCTCGCTCAGAGAGAGGCTGCAGAGGTCTGTGAGTATGCCATGAGCCTGGCGAAGAGAGCAGGAGACAGCAAAGACAACACTACAATCAGTAAGTCCAAATCCTGAACCTGACAAGAGCATTCTGTTTATTCAGTATACCTCAGTGAGATACTGTGTTGTCTTTGTCCCCGGTTTAGATCTGAACATCACAGAGACCGGTCTGGAGGGCGTTCTGTTTGGCATGCTGGATCGGGAGACGGACAGGAAGCTGTGTTCTGATATCCATGACACCCTGGGCCACATGCTGTCATCTCTTGCTGTGGAAAAGCTTTCTCATTGGCTGAAACTCTGCAAGGATGTCCTAGCAGCAACTACAGGTAAATTACCATTTTCCGTCTCTAAGGAAATGAAGGCTGGAACAGAAAACAAAGTAAGTATCACACAGCAGTCAAGTTTATCTCTATAGCCCAATATCAGTTTAAATGTTCTGTGAGCTTTACAAGACCACATCAGCAAAGGATAATTCATGTAAGAAACATTCACAGTATCATCCTTTTTGCTCTGCTTGATGTGGTGGACTAAATCTTCTTTTTTAAATCCTTGTGTCATGAATGTGTCCGTCTCCTCTTTCAGATGTAGGGGGAGCCGTCGTATTCGAGGTGGAAAAGGATGAAGAAGACTCAGAGAAAAAAGACGAGATGGACGATGACACCATGTTCACAGGCCTGGGCGATGATGACAAGTCCAAGCCCTCTGTGGCGCCGCGCTGGGTGACGCGCGTATTTGCCGCGGACTGCTTGTGCCGCATCATCCTGCTGTGCGAGAATGACAAAGCACACTTTGACCTGGCAGCTGCCCGCTCCGCACAAGCCAAGAACCCCAAAGGTACCGTTCACCATGCTGCCAGAACAGAGTAGCTCAGAGTTCACCTCAAGGATTTATGATTGATTTATGCCACCTGTGATCTTTTGTCTGTGCTTCAAATTGATTTTCTAAAGTCATACACCAGCATTAAAACTGTTGCTCACATAGAGCATAAGGAACAGTTATTTCAGCTGTTTGTGTAGCACAGACTTGAGGTTGCTGGAAAATGAAATGTTCATTTTAGTTTGGGTTTTTTTGGTTTATATATCTTTTTGCAACCTCCAGGCAGCTCAAGTGTCAGCTGTTGAAAAAAATCTCATTCACGTGCTTTTATGTAAAGATGGAACAAAGCTAGAGATGAGTAAGCAAAAGTGGGGAGGATTTTGTTTTTTCTGTGTGACAGATAGAGGAGCCAGTATTTATATAAGCTCCTCCAAAATAAGGAAGCGTTCTACAGGCTGGACAGTAATAGCACAGAAACAGCTAAGCCAAATTTAGTGACTGGGATTGAGTGGATGGTTGGTCTGCATGATGGTGTGTCCAGCTCATCCCTTGAAAGGTGCACTTCAGCTACAACTCAATTAAATCTCAGCCTTGAGGTTGATATCCGCTTTCTGTTGAGTCACTGCGAGCACACACTGAAACTCTAAGAACTGATTTGTTGTGTCCATGGGTATTTAATCTTCAATTCAGGAAGGAAGGTTTTAAAAAAGCAAACACAGAGACCTTAGCGGAGGCAACAATGCTGACGTGCAACCCATCATCAAAGGATTACTAAAGCAAATATTTAATGACTGGGAAATGTTGAAGTGAACAGAAATCTGCTGATTGATTAATGTGGCTGCTCAGTGTGGTCACATTCCTTACGATGATTATAAATGCGTTTCTATTCCTCACACAAGCCTTGATGTTTTTCCTCCCATCTCTGTCCATCCAGGAGATCAATTGGTGCTCCATTTGTCTGACCTTATCCGCATGGCCTTCATGGCGGCAACAGACCACAGTAACCAGCTGAGGATGGCCGGCCTGCAGGCTCTGGAGGACATCATTAAAAAGTTTGCGTCCGTACCAGAGCCTGAGTTCCCAGGGCACGTTATCCTGGAACAGTACCAGGCCAATGTGAGTCAAAAACGCATCAAATTGCATTATGCTGCAAAGGTCCAAAATGAAAAGTGACACAGCAAATGTGAAACAAATGGAAGAAGTTAACTTTTGTACCAATCACGTATGCATTTAGGTTGGAGCTGCCCTCAGACCTGCATTTTCACCTGATACACCGTCTGACATAACAGCTAAGGCATGCCAGGTAAGACACCCAGCTTTGTTTACGAACATTTAGAAGAAAAGCTTTACCAGCTAGTTGATTACATACCATTTTGCTTCATAGCCCTGTTGGTGCACTGCAGAAATGTAGAGAGGCTATTGGCACCTAGCAGCCAGTTCTGTTTGTACTGTAACATTCATTCTACTGAACAGCACTTACATATATTAATATATTCTGATGATGTTAGAGGCTTTTGTAGCAATGCCACTGCAATAGCAGTTAATTACCGCTGCACAGTGCGTCATCATCCCCCATCAGCCCAACAGTGTCATGTTCTGCATTAATAATCTTTGACTTATTTGACTGATGTGAAGAATGAATGACAGTGGAAAATAACAAACATGCCTGTCAGCAATATTCTTAAAAAAAAAAACCTTTTCTCTTTGACATTCCCCTCTGTGTCTCTGGCTTAGAGCTTTTGCAAATTTAGACTATTTCTGTTCTTTCTGAAGGCCGAAAGCTTTATCTAAGGGTTTCTCCTTTCTAAATAGAATGATTAACTTAGAACAACGTAGAAAACAAAATAAAGGTCCATAGTACCTTGTATCCTCAAGGTGGAAAAAGCAAATATACATAATTAAAAGAACATTTAATACATACCTGAGGAACTGCAGGGCCACATGACATGACCTACAGAGAAATGTGTCTATAGGTTAAATAAGCAAACAGGTAGCATGGTGGCTCGCCAAGTACATTTGCATCATAACACATTTCTCCTTTTAAAGAAAGGCTTCTCAGACTGCTGCCCTTGGCCGCCTGTCACTCTAAAAGCAGTTCTCCTCAGAATGATGTAATCTTATAAATGTCTGCTCCACTTGTCCAGCCCTAATACGTCAGTCCTGTTTATTAATAACTGTTCTTTGACACCCCCACCCCCTTTAATGGCTAATCAACCTTGGAACGCTCTGTTATGTAATGTAGCTTTTACATTTTTCTCAAGTCTTGTAAGAGAAGTAATAGCTTAAAGGGCCGTGTGTGCTGGAAACAGTCAGTTAGTTTGACCATTTATTACTTTTTTGACCCCTCTATGTGACTACAGGTGTGCAGTACGTGGATTGGTAGTGGCGTAGTCAGTGACCTCAATGACCTGCGGCGAGTCCACAACCTGCTTGTCTCGTCGCTGGACAAGGTGCAGGCTGGGAAGGGCTCATCCAGTCAGCTGTACAGCGAGAGTGCCACCACGATGGAGAAGCTGGCTGTGCTAAAGGCATGGGCTGAGGTGAGACTGAAGACCCTGATCAGAACACTGCCCTGTATTTCTTATATTACAAATAATGTACATAATAAATCTGACCATACACACTGGCTTTCTTTCTCAGGTGTATGTGGTGGCGATGAAGATCAAGAAAGAGGCCGAGTCGAAGCCTGCCAAACCAGTCCGAAGTGGAGATGACGACGAGGATGAAGACGATCTGGGCGCCAACGTGCTTCCACCTGACAGCCTCATCATTTTGGTGCAGCCAGAGCTGCCGTCACTGAGCCGCCTGTGGCTGGCCATGCTGCGAGACTACGCTCTGCTCACTCTGCCTGCTGAGTTTTCCAGTCAGCTGCCCCCTGACGGTACAAGACAGATTCTTGCTTACCATATGCAGACTATAATGTAAAAGTAAAAAATGTTTTATTTCCAATGGGACATTTTCTACTTCTCACTGTTTTATTTGATGTCTGTATGAAATCTCTTCATATGCATGGACACGTGTATTTGTAAACAATTCAAATCACAAAATGGTCAAAACAAGTCCTTTGTCATTATTGTGCGTCTGTGTTCAGGTGGAGCGTTTTATACTCCAGAGACTATAGACACAGCAAGGCTCCACTATCGCAGTTCGTGGGCCCCCGTCCTGCATGCTGTGGCCCTGTGGCTGAGCAGCACTGGGTTCGGAGTTGGTGAAGAGAAAGAAGAGGTCCCCTCAGCTCCCTCCAAGGCTCCTGCCCTCCCTCAAGGAGCCTCCTTCACCACAAAGAGCTTTGAGGAGTCGGTTGAAGACAGGATGCATCTAATGTTGGGTAAAGAGACACACGTCATTCATGTTACTGTGTTTTTGTTCCTCATGAACACTCAATAAGAAAACCTGAACTGATGTATCATTAGTTGGGGTTGTTTTGCTACTCGGGTATTATACAGAGGAAAGACTGTGTGTGAACAGAGATGCCAGTTCTTTACCTATTGAAATTTCATGTCTTTGTTGTAAGTGATGGGCTCCTAAAAAATAACACCCCTAATATATGTATTCTTTTATAAACCCGAACTTAAAAGAAGCAAGGTGGAACACTTTTTCAAAGCGAATGCTTTTTGTTGACCTTAGGATCCACCTCGCATCAGCCGACAGTGAAATGGTGGTGGCGAATAGAAAAAGAGGATAGCGTGAACACGCCCTAAGTGCATTTTTTTGTTCTGTCTCTCAGGTGTCAGTATAGAGTTTCTTTGCTTCCCCCGGCCCGAGGAGCCCATTGAACATGTGATGTCCTGCCTGCAGGCCCTGTTCACTCTGCTAGAATCTCCATGTGCAAAGACCCATATCGCAGAGGACCAGGTAAAGACACAAGTCAGACTGCAGAAATTACATATGTAAGGAAGAGAGATATGGTGGATCATTTGTACCACTATCCTTGAAATTTGTTTTCAAATTCTACTGAATTACACATTCAGTATAATGTTTGAAATAAAATATATATGTAAAATATTAAAATAATGCTGTAATTTGTGTCTGCATTTTAGGAAACAGAATTTGTATTTGCTTATTTGGATTTTGGAAGCTGTTTTTTAAAACTCTGTTTCAAATTGTAATTTAAAAACGGTATTACTGTCAAATGTTAACAGAAATTCAAGCACTGCGTAAACCAAAATTACACACTCAACTGACTGTGCAAGTTCCTGTGGGTGGCTTTACAAAGTATCAAATAACAAACAGTGGATTCTGTGCATGGCCTCTGTTATTTACACCTTGCAGACGTTATTTCATTGGTCTAGTTCAAGTGATATATTTAACAGTGACTGATCACCACCTTAGTGCAAATATCTGGCAAATACGACAGGGTCACGTGATATTTACTGACTTTACAAGGTGACAAGGATCACTCCAATGTTCCATTAAACCACTGACTGCCTCACAATGGATAATGGGATACTGAGGGCTTCAAAGGATACATGGATTGTGCCCTACAATTCAGAAAAAAGAAGATTGTGTTTCTCGGCTGCATTTGATGGAGCCTTTGAAATGGGACAGGCATTTGCCGGCCCTGTATTGTATTCTGTTTCTATTCTACATTTTCTATTCTGTCTAGAAGTGTGGACTTCAGAGGATCCAGCCCCTTAAATTGGGACACAGATTGTGTCTCTGCTGCTGCCACACTGTCATTACAGTCTCTTGTCACAGACTAGAACCACATACTATATTTGTGTGTGTGGGAGGGGGAGATCATTTGCTCTTTTAGACTATTTTATCTATTGATAAAGGTTTTCTGTTCTTTGAATAGAAAAAAGAGATGTTTTTATTGGAATTGAAACTTAATTTGAGAAACTCTGTATAAAACGTTGCCCATTCACTACTCTGATAAAACAACTGATCGTGGACCTGTTGGCAATAAGCAAGAACAGATGAGTGTGACATGTCAGGTATTATGAATATCAGTGTTCACATTCCCAGTGTTTCCCAGTGGCATTACTGTAAATGTTGTTTCTGTTGTAGCTGTTGGCAGTGGAGCTCCTGAACGTGCTCCACAGGCTGCTGTTGACCCGGGATCCTCCTGCTGTACAGCTCCAGGTCACTGCTGTCGTACAGGAGACCATCAGGGCTGCACAGGACCATCTGCAGCGACAGAGGACCATCAAGGGTCAGGAACTAACACATTCTACAGCCTTGTTTACATTACATTACACAGGAAAACACAAACCTCACTGTGCTGATTTGCTTCACAGAAAGATGAGTGAACAAAAGAGTGTTAATATCAAAATTGATTTTGTTACGTTTTATATTCATAATAAAGTTGTTTCAATTATGTGGCTGTTTGAGTGATCTAGGTCATTATGTTCTTTGGCTTAGGCAAAGAGGAAGAAGGCGAGAAAGACTCTCAGCCCAGCCTAGGGGAAGGAGGAGACACAGGGGAGCTCGTTCCCGGCAGGTCTCTGGTGTTTGCAGCCATGGAGCTGCTCGTGTTCATCCTGGTCCGCCACTTGCCACAGCTTAATACACGCGTGAAGGAGTCGCCCAGCCATGTGCCACTCAGGCCTCAGCGACTACCTGAAGAAAGCGCACGCCTGGTGGCGCACACAGTTTCCATCCTGGCAGAACTGCCCTCGCTCTGCTCTCCTGCTGGTGAGGCCCGAGGCAAACTGCAACCACACACACACACACACCATGAAAAAAGTCTCTCTTCCAACATGGATGTTTTATTTAGAACTATTGGCCTGCTTGCCCTGCATTGTTCAGGTTTGTGTGTGCTAATGATAAATTAATCTCACTGACAAGGCTGTCTCTGTGTTTCTCTGTGCCTTCCAATGATCAAATGGTATTATAAACTGCTATATGCATTTGTGTGAGATTAAGAATAAGAGTATGAATATTATTAGCATAGCAATGTGGTGTTCACTATGAAATGATAGCCCATTTCTCATACTTTCTTTGCACCTTTACAGGAAGCATGACCATCCTACCTACGGTGCTCTTCCTAATCACGGGCGTGCTGAGGGAAACTGCAGTTAAGACTGCTGACAACTCGGTGCCTGTGCCGGTGTCAGCTGCCCTGCAGGGCATCAAGACCATCATCACCTCCCCACTGGCCCGGGTTGAGAGCATGCAGACACAGTGGACTGGCCTCGTGAGGAGCAGCCTGGCATCTGTACTCGAGCACTCACAGCCAGGTAAGCAAATACACACACACAAACACGTTTGACCGTGACCTTTCTGTGGAGGGGACAAGAATAAAGTATGATATCATTATTCATTGACAGTGTGCATGCTTGTTTATGTATTTCTGTAGATGAGTCCAGGCCTGACATGGACGAGGTCAGCATGTTGACAGCGATCACACTCTTCCTGCTGTCTGCCAGCAGTGAACTTGTAGGAGTAACCGTCCTGCAGAAGGGCTGCATGGACCGCTTCCGAAATGCCCTCAACTCTAGTGATCCCTGGGTAAGCACCTGTGTATAAAAACACAGCTGCAGTACAAGAATCTCAACCTGAACACATTTTGAATGCCCGATTATAAGGTGTATGTAGGTGTATACTTTCCAGATGTGTGTGTGATTTCATTCTTTTTGCCACAGGTTCAGGCACGGTGCTACCAGCTGCTGTTGTCGGTATTTCAGCACTCCAGCCGTGCCCTGTCTACTCCGTACATCCACGCTCTGGCTCCACTCATGGTGGAGAAGCTGAAGGCAGTGGAGCGCAGTCGGCCAGGGACTGCTGCCGAGCTGCAGGCTGTGCAGGAGGGCATCAGGGTCCTGGAGAATCTGGTCGGCATGGGTGAAGAGCAGAACCGTGAGTATGCCTCTGCTTAATGGCCCACTAAAGTGCCGTATTTCTTCCATTAAAGTGTTTAGCTCCCTTAATGGAGGTCTCTTAAAGTATTTAGCTCAGTGCCTTTGGATGTGTGCTGTCAAAGATCAGAGCAATACCACATTAAATGCTAAATTTAGACTCCCTGCACTGGTTTACTGTCTGTTTTACTATTGATTGCAACATTATATATTCTATATTATTTATTCCAGTGTATACATTTTGTATTTTGTTTCCCCCAATGATCTTGTTCCTGCTTCGTCTTGTTTTTATTTCCCTAGTGAAGCAAACTGCAATGCATACTTACACAAAATGTGCTATATAAAAGTGATTTGATTTCATATTTGCGTTATATTAAGCTGTGGTGTATTTTTTCTTTAAAGGCTTATTTAAAGAAACAATACCAACACCAATATGCATCACATATTGGTGGTATTCATTTATTTTTCTATTTATTGTATTTAGGGTTGCAACTACCAATTATTTTCATTAGGAATTTATCTGCTAATTACTTTTTGATTAATCGATGAATCATGTGGCCTATAAAATGTCTGTAAACAGTAAAAGAAATATCCATCACAACAACATTCATTGCTGTAATGTTAGACAAGGAAAAGCAGCAAGTCTTCACATTGGAGAAAGTGACACCAGAGAACGTTTGGTCATGATGCTTGAAAATAAATTCTCTGCGTCAAGTAATCGATTTATTGTTGCAGCTCTGATTGTTATTATTTTGTGACTTATGACTGATGACTAAACTCTGTTGTGCTTGGAGATCTGATGATTTTTTTCAGTCGTTGTTCTATCTTGTCAGGATTGTGCACTCATCTTACAATTTATGACCCGTTAATAGTTGCAGTCCAGCCATGCGGCATCAACAGTTTCTCATTTCACTCCAATGCATATCAGTCAGTTTACTTCTCAAATCTATCTATATAAATAATCCAAAATTGAACACCTAGCATTCTTCAATGAACTTGATATGTATAGTCACACAGATATTTTAGAGAGACACATATTGTATCTGGGATGCTTTGTTGTTACTTTGGTTTTTTTCTGGGATACATTTGACAGTGTGGTGAATTGATCTGCCAGAGCCTTTTGGTAACCACTGTCTCTTATATGTGGTGTAGGAGTATTGGGTTGGATAAATGTTCAGTGCAGTTACTGATGATCTTTTTTAATGTCTCATTGTTTTTATATGTTTAATAGGGGTGCAGTTGCTGGCTCTTCTTGTACCAACTCTCGTCTCCTACCTTTTGGATGAAAATGCCATCTCTTCTGCGCCCCAAGTCTCCAAAGGCCTGCATGATTTTGCCCTTCAGAACTTAATGCGGATTGGCCCCCTCTATCCAGCTGCCTTCAAGATAGTAATTGGTGCAGCACCTGAGCTTAAAATCCGTCTGGAATCTGCTATACGGGCCAACCAGGCCAGCAGCAAAGCCAAAGCTGCAGCCAGGCAAGCTCAGCCGACTGTGCAAGCTGTACCAACCATCAAACTCAAGAAGAGCTTCTTCTGAACTCTCCGAAAATACACTGTACACTCTCACAGACTAATTTAATGTAGTCTTCTTTGGTTTGGTTTGTTTTCTGTCAACAGAGTACCACATGTCATGTCTGTATCAACTGCAGTTTCTTAAGTGTATTTATTTATTCTGCATCTCATCATTGTTTTTGATGCATGAGAACTCTTCTTGTAGTCAAGAAGGCAATTATGTAAATATCATTAAAAAGCCTTTAAATGTTCACTTTAAAAAAAAAAAAGCTCACTTTAAGTTCTGTAGGAAATGTTTGATTGTGTGAATGTATCATTTCTGGACTTGCTGCACATTCATAAAGGGAGACAAATTACATTTTTATTTTTTCAGTAGGTTTATTTTTTTCCTGATGGTGTCCTTTTTGTCTGGTCATAATCCCTCACTATCCAAAAGTGTACTGTGCCATTTTTCTCTGTGATTTTCTTTCACCATGAGCGTGGCAGTTATTTATTTTTTTTTCCAATCATGCATGTGTATTTAATGCCGCTGGTTTAGTATATGGCCTTAGGGTCTGCTGATTTTTACTGATGGTTGTTTCTTTATTCTTTTGTTTCTTATTTTGAAATGGTGTTTTGCTCTTAAATTATGTTGTAAACATTCCTACTACATGTTCTTAAACATAACTGAGAAATTACTTTTGATCATTATTTTGAGCCCAGAATGAGATTTTATTAGATCACTTTGAATATTAATTACATTGCAGAAATTGAAATTCTCACAGAGACAGTTAATTGGTCTACTGATAATTGGGGAAATACTACATCATTTAATGTATGTGCTGCATATCATACAGATTGTTGCATTGCTTATAACTGATTTTTTTTTAATCCATATCTCTCTATGTGTAATAGCTACATTTATAGATGAGCATCAGCTGCCATCATACATTGGCAGACTTGTTGAAATGGCCCTGTGTGATATTCCACCCTCATTCCTTTGAAATGTGAATAAAGTTGCTTTGACCTCACTGCGCCTGTATTTGGTTACATATTTTTAGCCGATGGTTGAACCCAGTTTGGAGAACAAATGCTGATACAGGATCTGTAGCAGAATGTAAGCTACAAAGGATGCTACCTTTCCTTGTAAAATGGGTAAAATGAACGAGGAGAGCGCGCTCCTCCGGGGAGTCTGGGTGAGCGAATCGAGCGCCCCAGCCAACTTGCTGTGGGCGTGGCCGATGCCGCTGACGTCATTCAATGACAGCTAGCTGTCAGAAAGTGAGCTCGTTCCCCCGAGCCGCGGACACGGAGCGCACTCGATAGCTTTCTGTCCTTCCGTTGAGATCCAGCACCTCGAACCAGCGACACATCGGACGGACCTTTCCACCGAGCCCGGCCATGGACGAACAGGCGGGGCCCGGTGTGTTCTTCAACAACAATAACAACTCTGTTTTACCCGGCGGTGGGAAAGGACCGCTGCCCGATGGCGACGCTGGGGAGGCGGCTAGGGCGCAGTACAGTATCCCGGGGATCTTGCACTTCCTGCAGCACGAATGGGCCCGTTTCGAAGTAGAGAGAGCACAATGGGAGGTGGAGCGGGCCGAATTACAGGTGAAAACCACCACATTTTATATATACACGACCACATATTAGTGGCGCTACCGGGGCACAGCGCTGCTCCGTGTACCGGTAACTCGCGTTGAGTTTCTGGGTTTGATTGTTCTGGTTACCAGGCTAGCTTGTTAGCTTTAGCTCTGGAGCTAAAGGGAGCTGCAGCGCCCCCCTGACCCGACTGCACGACGACTGTTTGCGACCTCTTTTACTGGGACTGAAACCACTGAACTTTCTTGCTACCTTTTAGGAGTTGGAAGACAGGCTTTAGAGTAGGCTCATAGGAAAATGGGTCTAATCAAACGTCCAACTGATGGCTATATTTACTGTCAAAGTAGTTGATGTGTTGTGTAGAAACACAGCGGCTACCTGCCTACTTATAGCTAATTGTATAGCACCCCGCCTTGATTTGTATTGCATTTTACCTCTAAACCCAGAAAAAGTAACGTGGAAGAAAGGTTGCAGTTTTCTAAAGTGCTTTGATCTCTTGAGAGCTGTCAGCGCTGACAGACAGCACAACGCAAGAGACTGTGGAGTCAGTATGTCTTGTATGTGAGTCTTATCATAAGCTAGCTGCCATGTCACTGCCACTCCTGAAGAGAAAATCATAAATGCTATCTGCCATAGGTCGCAGTGCTTTTAATTGGTCTTATTAATCAGTTAATTATCTTTTGATAGTAAATCTGACCCTTACCTGATGGTTAAACAACTCACATATTCAGCTATTTTTATAAGATATAAGAAGGGAGTAAGTCTTCCTGCTGTAAACCAGAATTTCCCAAAGGGAAACCTGACACAAACTGGGAAGCTTAATGCTTAGTCTTCTTACACTAGAAGTTAATGTCTCAAATACCCAAGTTCACTCTGCAGTCCTCGTTTTGTTGTGGTTTCCTGTCCAACTAGAATTTTAACTTTCTCTCCATCAAGATTTTGTATGTATCAACCTTTTATTTGTTTACTTTTCCCATGATTGATTTCACTGTATGGGAGTACAAAGTTCTGTACCAGTCCTCACCGTATATTTGCAGGTGAATAGGTTGTTGGCAGGATGTAATATTCAAAGCCCTACATGTGGTATGGTTGTGGCATTAACTTATTTGAGATAGAAACTATCATCACCGGCCTGCATGATCGACTCTTCATACTTAAATAATCAACAGGATCTGAGTGGATATTGTTACAGCTTATTATTGTTCAACTTGAGTCTCCATGCCCAATGTTTGGAAGAAAATTCTTTTTTTTTCTTCCATCATTTTGACCCAGTTGTGGGGCCGTAGTTGTTGGCTGTCAGACGAGAGGCAACACTGACTTTTAGGGTTCGACTGCAGGCAGCTCCATCGACAGGCTGACCTCAGCTAACAAAGAGACGAGAGGGAGACACTGCACTTTTTTTTTTTTAGATCGGTGACGTATACCCTGCTCAGTGTAGTAGGGTTTTGACTCATCTGGCTCATGCATTAAGCTTCCTGTCTGCTGTCATGAAGCAAGCTTATCAGTCAAGCAGCAGCAACTGCGGCAAAGCGCAGTGAGGTTGCTAAATGGCTTATTGGGTGGTTTGTTTGTGGCGGCAAAACGGCGCGCGCTCAATTTGAGTTCTTGTTTTTGTTGCACCTAACCTCAGATGTGAGGCTGGTTGATGTCTTGAACATAATTTAAAACTTCTGGCTCACCCATAATTGAACTCTAATCACTGTAGCACAGTATGCATAGCTGTTTCAATAATGAATTCTCTATTTTGTCAACTGTGACCGTTTACTGTTGTCTCTTTTAATATCGGTCTGTGCCAGTGCTGCAATATAACGGAGCAATAATGACGAATCAGGTATTGAAAAGCTTTGAAAATCCACATGGGATATAACCTTGTTGTGTCCTTGAAGGATGTGTACATATTGCACACATATATTATACCTTTGCACATAGAAGGTATTGGTTGAAGGAACCACACTGAGGAAGAAAAGATAGAAAGTGTTTTAAATGAATGTAAATAGACATGTATGAATAATGAAAAGTTATAGTGGGAATAGAGCCTTAATGGAAGATACCTTGCAGCATATATGTTCTCCTTCTGCAACATGCTGCTAATAGTGTTCATCATCATATCCACACACTTGTGTTTTAATCACAGAATCAAAACTGACATGTTATCTAGCATGTTTTAAGAAGGCTACATACATACATGGTTTCAGATAAAAGCCCATTAAGAATGTTCATAAAGCGATTTCACAATACTCTCGTCCCAGGATTTTTTTTTTTTGTGTTGGTTGTATAGACATTGAATGGAAGACAGTTGAAGCTGTGTCTTATGCTGCTGTCTGGGAGGAAGGCGAACCCCAGGGCTTGTAGGAATGTTGTCTAGCCAGCCTGTTAGGTCATGCTCAGAGCCACTCCTCTCTTCCGGAGCAGCACAAAAACTGTACTGTACATGCCCGACTCGTCCTGCTGCTGTGCCCTTTCTGTGAAATGCGCAGGCTGCTGTCATTCATGAGTAGACTCCAGTTTAGTGGTCATTGATAATCAGTTGATTGACTCAGTCAAGTTGATTTGCTTGGCTAGTGATAGGTAACAGCTCCAGTCAGTCTGTAGTATGTTATCTTGGTAATGAAAGTTACTAGGGATGCAACTAATTTCATTATCAGTTAAGCAATTAGTTCTTTATTTTTTTATTTGTCAAGAAATAGTGGAGGTGGCCCTTACAAGTCTTCACATTGCTCGTTTTGTCTGACCAGCAGTCTAAAACCCAAATATATTCATATTATTATTATTATTATTATTATTATATTATTATTATTATATTATTATTATTCACGTCATAAAATGGTGTCCATCACAATTTTCAAGGCGACATCTTAAATGTCTTGTTTTGTCCGACCAACAGTTTACAATGAAATAAAACCAGCAAATATTCACATTTCAGAAGCTGACAAAAAGACTCAAATGATTATTTGATTATTAAAATAGTTGTTGATAGTTGTTGATTAAATTTTATTTGATTAATCAACCAAACATTTCAGATTTAACTAATTGATTATAAAAATGTTTTTTCATTTATCTCCTGTTGAACGCCTGAACAATTATTTGAGCACTCAGAGTAGCTTTATTTTATCACTGGAACCGGTTGATGAGTTGGCCCAATTTGTGTTTTTCAAGTGTGATTAGTGGCACACCCCAGTGAAGTGTATTTATTTTTAATTGGCACTGTATACACAGCATGCTGCCATTGACTTTAAGGCGTTGTTTAGTTGGGCAGAGTGATAATTCAATCATGTAGCAGTTATCATTGGAATTGCATTCTGTTTATGTAGCTGTTTTACAAATTTCTGTTGTCCAGCAAAGTTGAATTAAAGAACAAAAGGAGTTTTTGCTTTACACGTCTGCAGAGATTTATGATGTAATACATAACAGTGGAAGATAGTTCATTGTATTGAACTGAGATTTGATTATTTTACAAGTGATTTTGCATGCCTTTGCCATATTGTAATGTTTATCTATCAGAAAAAAATATTCTTATTGATATTGTTGTATTGATTTAATTGATATCACCCTGCCGTACTGATTTGCACAGCTCTTTTACAATGCCTGAATGACTCAGGTTGAGTCGAGTTACGCCCTGCCCAGGCCAGGCAGTGCTCCAGTGTGCTTCATCAGCCCTCCAGTTACGGGGAAATCCCTGCTCCATAGGGTATCTCCTTGCCAGAAGTATCTGTCAGTAGCCATAATTTGACACCAGGAGAAGGTTGAAGGTGACTCAGGGTGTAAGGTGGCTCCATCTGGGTGCAGACTGAAACGTGGACCCACTTATTCTGACTGGATTGAAATGTCTCTTGTATTTCTAAAGGAAAAGCCTTTAACATGAGCAAGATTATTATGTGGCTCATGTTGTTCGATTACTTATCTCCCTGTCGGAGAAGACTGCAGCAAGCTGTGGAGCAGCCTAGAATTAGCCTGCCTCAGTTAGATGACTTATTACTGTGATCTCATGTTTGCTTTTACTAATGGCAAAGCCTGAGGAATATTTAGCTCAATGGTGCAGCAATGAGAAGGACTGAACCACGCACAAACGTACACATACCGCATTCAGAAATGGGTGTCACCGTCATTCCTCAGTCGATACTACGTCCACCCCCAAGCTGCAGTTATTTTTGTTTGCCCTCCCAGTGTGCGCCTCAGAGTGGGAAAGGACAAAAAAAGTACATGCTTCCTCACCAAGAATATATGTACCCTTTTCTCAATGTTGTTGCGCTCAGACATTGACATAGAAACTTTAGGCTCTACAGAATACCAGTTCACATAAAAGCTATCGTACACAACTGCTCACATCCTTTCTCATGTAACCACAGAGAAACATCTCCGTCCTCAGTCACAGGTTTAAGTCAGACTGCGGTAATATTCACCAGAAGCACCACAAAGACAGTCATTGCAGTGTATATAAAATATTCACTGTACAGATAATCGTGAGTAGTTTAAAAGGGTTTTGTCTCTCCTCAGAGAGACCCTTGTTTATTAACCAAAGCCTGGTCCTCTGAGCTTTGCTCTACTGTCCCTGCTGGACTCGCACCAGAGCCTTCCTCTGTGCTGTAGAGCTGCCTTTCTTGTCGGCCCGTTAATTCCCTTCTCCTTCCTCCATTCACACTTACAGCCTTCGTCTGTCTCCGTGGGTGTGCGGGACAGCTGCCTGGTTGTGCCACAAAGATGCCTGCCTCTCCCAGTTTTACAGTAAATCTGAGGTCGCCAGTGTGCCACAGTTGTTAACTGGTGCATTCACCAGATCAAATGGTGAAAATAATATTGTTGTTTTCCTACTTTTGGATGATACAACAGTGTTTCCGGCTTTCAAGTAAATGTTTAGATTTTTTTACCATACCTCCAGGTATACTATGTATAGATCTACGTTTACATATAGATTATAACTAGGTCCTTTTTTGATATGACTGTGGATTTTTATTTATTTTTAATATTTTACATTGACACGTATGTTAACCTGTGATAACTGGATACAACTGGGGACCTTTTCTTTTCATTTGGAAAAACCATATATCAGTCATACTATTTTTGTTTACAGTAATGCAATATTGACCCGTTAAATAATTTTATTCTTCACCTTTTTTCCATTGTATCAACATTTTAAGGATTGCCTTAAAAGTGTAAGAATCCGCCTTCTAGTGGATTCTTACACTTTGTTTCTGATGCTGGCTAATAACTGGACAGACGATCACATGACGATCACAATTTGAAGTCTTTGTTAACTTGTTTTCTTCTGTTTCAAGTCTTCTTTGCTCTGCAGTGACTCTTTACTCTCTACACTGTGAAGCTGCTGTAAATGTTGTTTTCAACATGTTTTTTCTGCCAGGACCACACCTTACAGTCACACGGCCTAGGCTTATTTGTCAGAGAAAATGCTGATGTTGAAAAATTCAGCTCTTTGCCTGCATTACACTATGTGAGTATGTGAGTATGTGCATGTGAGCCATGAGCCTTATGTAATATTAATGCAGGTTCATGGGATGCAGCACCCTTGTCCTCAAGTAGCCCAACATACTGCCTTTGTTTGCACCCACTGTAAGGTAGCACTGCAGTGTCAACTTGACGGGAGCCGTGTGACAGCAAAGTGTAAAATGAAGCTCAAGTGGAAACTCGTGATGAGATGAAAACAACAAAACTGTCTCTGTGAAGGTTTAGGAAAAGAGGGAAGATGTATTTTTGACTGTGAGCAATCTCTGGCAGTATAAGGATTTTCTTTTTTACGGGTCAAGAGATGAAAGGCACAGCCTGGCTCGTTCCAGATAACTGAGCAGGAATCTTTCTTAAGTCCCAGTCTGAGCAGCTCACTGTCTCACCCTGACCCTCAGAGCAATCCTGAATCTGTGTCCGTGGACACGAGCAGGGCGGATCGATGTGCAGTGTCTGCATTTGAAGGAGGGAGCTCCAGTCATGATCACAGGTCCTCCTCAGCAATTCACAATGTAACTTAACTGCTTCTTTGGCAACCAAGGAGCAAAATGGAGCAGTGGATTAAGCTAAGCAGTTTGTATGATACCCACACCCGACAGTCAGTCAAATGATTGTATAATACGTGTACATGCTAATTAGTATATGTAGCCTTTTTATAGATGCTCTCCGAGACAGAATGTGGTTGTGATAAGACAAGCAGTTTTAGCGCAAAGACTTGTTTTACCCTCACCATCTTGAGCAGAGGAGGAGGTGAAGAGACAGCTGGATGTGAAACTGGAGGTAGTATTTTGTACTTTGATTTGTCAGGTAGTTTATTTGCTGGTTTTGCCAAAACAACATTGTATCCAGGGTATCTGCAGGTCTCAAAACGTCTTAAAAGCATTGAATTCAGGTTCCTCAACAAAGGCCTTAGAAGGTATTACAATTTTTAAATGTACAAAAGTCTTGAGTATTTTTTCTTTCCTGCTGTAGGCAGTAATGATTGTTATGAAATGTTTTTGTATTTGATTGCGGGCTGTCAGGAGACGTTACACACCTAAGAAACCAAAAGCGGGATTATTTTGACAGTTGATTGTGCTGCAGGAGGCTCTTCAATCCAGTTTCAGTCAGCACAAGTACTGTCACTACCGCTATACAGTAGCTAGAAAGCTCATCGTCTCATAATGGGCAACTGTCAGACTTAAAGCAGATTTAAATGAATTTAAATAAATGAATCATTTTCCCTTGGTTAATCCATCCATCCATTTTATGCCGCTAATCCTGGTCCAAATCGCCTTATTTTAATTATTTATATATATTAGAAATTATTGCTATATACTGCTGGGAAGTACTGAGAAAATGGGTTAAAATAATAAATAATTCTAATCCATCGAATTGGTTTTCCATCATACCTACACCTACTTCAAATGAGCTATTTTAGCCATAAAGACATTATGTTGATCTGCGGTGATGCTTTCTGTGAGCAAATAGAAAATACACTGCTGTAGGCACGTTACAGTAGTCCCCAGCACCTCTGTCTTGCTTCAGTTGTTTTGCTGCCTTTTTTTCCCCCTGGCTACTGGTGTAATGGCATGCGTGGAATGTACTTGGCTAGTCATCAGGTCGGCCTTCATGATGCTCATTGGTTTGCGGTAACTGAGAGTAAACCCGGTGTTCGCTGAAAGAAAGGTTGTTTGCATTGTAAATGTGGGATTTACACCAGCCCCTTTCCCTTCTTCAGCTCTGACCGCGGCCGAAGGGCCAGCATGTGTGACCATTTTGTGTGTGTGTGTGTGAGCCCTGAGGTTGTATGAGTATCCACTGAATTTCTTTTACAAATGGAGTTGCTCAGATGTACTGGGTTTTTCACAGTGTTCACTCTGTGTGGATTAAAATTGCCTCATTGTGTTGTAGATGTCTTTGGCGATGACGCAGAACAAGTCTGGGAGAAAACATGCCTGGAATTCACAAATCCCAGACTTGAAGGTTTTGTCTAATTATAAATAGTGTGGATGTGGTTTACAGTCATAATACATTCATTGACTGAAAATCAAGTTGAAAAGACGATATAAAATTTCGATGGAATAGTTTTCCTCTCACTGCTGTTCTGTGTAATCCACTGTGTGGTTAAATGATCTACACGTTAACTTTGTCAATGGCATGCTAGTGCGATGATGACTCTAAAACTGAAGAAATAAAACTGTTTTCCCGCTCAGATTTAAATTGGTAGTGCAACAACCAAATTACACTAACTTCACTGACATCAACCTGAATGGCGCTGCAAAGGGAGATGACATTAGTATCTCTTTTTTTTACTTACTATAATTAAAAAGCGCTGAACTTGTTTGTGCAGTTTTGTGTGTTTCTGTCTTAATTGTGTCTCAAATTGTCATTAAGTAGGACTGGAAGCTGCCGTCAGTCCAATTGTCATTAATTAAGAGTAGAACATTGACACCCAAACTATTGACTATATGCCAAAGCAGAAGGTATTGAGACCAACTTTTTTACCTTAGCTCACCAGAATTTAGCCAGTGGCTGGAGTTTATTTCCCTCCCTGGTCTATTAGCCTGGCTCTTCTGCCTCCTTTTCCTGTCTCTGAAAAGCCCTGCGCTCTAGATGGATGCCCCATGCTTCATGTCTCTTACTCAGACAGACTAAGGAGCCCTTATCCAGCAGCCCTATAATGCGGGCAGTGTGAGGCCCGGGAATTAAATGCTTCCTGTGTCTCTTTATGGCCCGAGTTGACTCATTGCATTCCTCCCAAGGTTAATGTTTGATGAAGGAGAGATGGCCCGAGCCAGAGATTCACAGAGCTGCACTCTTCTCTATCTCTGGCACCGCTGGGGACGCCAGGGGTCCCTGGGCCAGCGCTTCATGTGGATAAGGAAGTGAATGGCCGCCTGCTATATCAACTAATGCAGATGTATAGTTTCATCCACAGTGGAAAAAGAGTCAGTGTGCAATCTCCGTTTTTTGACATGTGAGGTAATGTATTGAGTAAGTCCCAAGCTGCTGTTACACTTTGTCACCAGTTTGGATGTGAAATTCTTGAGGTAGGGCTTTACTGTGTGGCCATGCTTGTTGAAATAAGTGAGATGTTTTCTCTGTTGAAGAGATCATGGCACTTTTTATATGTAATTTGTTGTTTTTTGCCTTTCTGCTCAGCGATTTTTAACATTTGAGCTAGAGAGATCGACTGTGTCCTGCTGGACATCAAGAGACATTTAATGGAAAATAGCTCTGCAATTAGCCTAATGAGGTATTTGTAGCTTTTGAAGCCCAGTTGCATGTGATACAGCTTCAGTGTCCCGAGGCAGTGGATCCTCATTGATATTTGGATCGGAGCCACTTTAGCCAGAGTAAGTCTGGCCCAATCCAAACAGTGATCATTTTCCATATGCAATATTTTCCTAATGTCTTATGTGTGCTCCTTTATGTGGCTCCTCCGCCATCCCCCAAAGACAGCACAAAGTGATCCCTGCTTTATTGAATGTAAGTTGTCATCTTGCACCACTTTTGTTCCCCCAGTCATATCCCAAAACCTTCTTTTCAATCCATCTACCGGGGCAAATCAATATTTTTCATCAGGTAAAGAATGAATGACTTACTGACTTTTCTATGACTGCTGGGGCTTTGCTGGTATTTTCTCTACCCATTGTCTGCACTGCTCCATGTTACATGAAATGCACCAGAGGCCTTTTTATGGAGCTACATTTCTTTCTTGGTTTGGCTGTTTCAATGCTCAGTGATACTGTCTCAAGACTGTGGAAAGTCAGATGCATGCTAAACGTTGTCAATCCAAAATGCGTTAGTATAGATCCAGCTGAGGGTAGATGCACATAAAAGAGGGTGAATAAGGAATTGGAGGCTGTGTAGATGTAATAGGTAGAGTGATGTATGTGCTGTGCTGACCCACCTTTCAATAGCTTCAATAGTTGGAACCTATGCGCGCTGCTAGTTGACTGTTGCCAACTAAACTCAGTGCTGTTTACACTGTTAAACTCTGAACCAGTACCCTAAATCCTAAGGGCACTGTAGCTCTAGCAGGCGGGTTGTTATGACTTCCTCTCCGGAGAACTGTGGATGCTAAGAAATGCTGTTATTAATACGAGGCAGATTGAAGTGCTGTCATGACTCATTGTTGCAGGCAGCAGCGGCAGCAGCGCTACTTGCTATCCCTGTGAAACTGTGATCCGGCCCACTCAAACTCGCACCATCCTCTGCGTGTCGAGTGAAATGCAGGGAATCAAGTCAATATTCGTTCCCTTTTTACGATGTTAACGTGTGGTGGAATTTGAATCAGTCCCAAGAGAGAACTGGACTTTGCAGTTTGGCTCGTGGTGCTTTTCTCCATCTTTGTTTGCAATGGATCTAACATCTTTTGCCGCTGCTCCTCTGTGTCAGTGGTTTACTCTGCTTAAGATTTTGTTTGCTATTTGTATTAATCCCAAATACCGATTCATCTTCTCCTAACCACAGAGTGGCACTTAAAGCCACCTCTTATGCTCATTGTCTTGCTGGTGATTTTCAACAACTGAGATGGACTTAAAAGGAGAGTGTAATTTTGATGAAGTGCTGAAATGGGAACGACTGCGTGCTTATCCTCCTCTCTGTAAACAATGCAGCCTTTAGAGACTTCTCCTCTAGAGTCATTTGGCAGTCTTCACCTCGCTGTAACCCTTAAAATACTGGACGAGCTGTGTGGACAGGTGTTGTTGTGTTTGCTTTTGGTCTCTCTCTACTCCTCAGATTATATGTAGTGGAAGGCAATACACTAAGGAAAAATATAAACCTTTAAGCAGAAAAAAAATTATTTCATTTTTATAGCGCAACTTAACAATGTAACTAACTAAGTTTTTGGTGATTTTTCTTTAGCACCAACCAAATTTAACCAGAATTTAGAGACATTGCCCTACAAAGCCAAAATGCACTAACTACATACTTGATAATAATTGAGTTAAGACTATAATAAGAATTTTTGATATCTGTTTATTCAAATATCATGTCACCAGTCAATCACAGGTTTGACACATGGAGACAGACAGCCATTCATACTCACGGTGACACCTACTGGCAAATAAAAATAACTTGAATAAAAAAAGCTGCATACTCTCACACACCTTTCTCTGCTTTTCTCTGTTAGTCAGATAATGACCCTCATCAAGACCAGTTAGTTAATAACCAGTCTGTTATGATTCATTTGCAGCTTAGTGGGAAAGTGAGTCAATGGTTTGGCACAGAGTGCACTGGAGTAAGAGCCAGAATATAGTGTCCCTCTTTTTATTGAATCAAGAATCGTTTAGAATCTTGGATCGATCGTGAATCAAATTGTGAGATTGCCAAAGATTCCCTCTCCTGATAGTAACGGCAGATAAAGTAGTCCTGCAGAAAGCTAACTAGCCTATCTTCGATGCTTTTAGATTGAGTATCAGAGTAAAGTATGATTTTTATCTGTTTTCTTTCCCTTTTTTTCCTGTTTGTAAGGCAGAATAATTGTGGCTGATGATTACCACTGTACATTATCTGATCCTGCTGTAAGACAGATCCAGCTCAGCTCAGTGTGTGATCTGCTCTGTTTGATTTATCTGCTGCAGCTCGTGTACTGTACGCTTCACTGTGAGCGAGCCTCTACCACTCTTATTACAAGTGAGCTTGTGTGTGTTTGTGTGTGTGTGGTACCCAGCAATGTAATGTAATGCTGACTCAGACTGAGTGCGTCAACAGCTGCTGCCTGTTACTGAAGAGAGACAGTGATGTGCAGAGGGAAGGGATTTTAGAGGAGGGAGGGGGGACGGTTGGTGTGTGGGAGAGTGAGTGGGCAGCATTAAAATAGAAAAGTACAGATTGGCTTTATTTCCCACCATGCCACGCATATTGATTTGACATCATCCTATTTCAGTCTCGACAGAAGTAGTTGTTCTCAGATGTCGCCTTGTGGAGGTTGTCTTTGAAGTCAAGTCTTTGTTGCTAGCTAGCTCATATCTAAGATGCCAAAACACCGGAAGCATTGACTCTATTTTTAAAAGCAACTACTGTAAATCTCTTACTACTTTAAAATGTGACCTGACAATCCTATTTTTGTGTTCTCAGGCCCAAATCGCCTTCCTGCAGGGGGAGAGGAAAGGCCAGGAGAACTTGAAGAAAGACCTTGTGAGGAGGATCAAAATGCTGGAGTACGCGCTGAAGCAAGAGAGGTGAGTGCCTTAACACCCACTGCTGCTCCAGCCCACCCACAACACGCACAAATACCTCAGCTAGTCTCCAACAACTGCAGTGTTTCCATGTTTTGTACGCTCCTAAAAATAAATCCCTGCCTCTAAGAAATATGGAAAAGGAGAACATGGCAGCGTGAGATTCTCATTGGTCAACAAATCAACATCTGCTGCACCTGCACAGAGCTGGCACACTCCAGAGTGCAGCTCTCTGCACATCTTTACTCCAGAGACTTTTAATAATGTGTAAAAGGGTTGCCGGCGTTTTAAAAGAATTTCCAGCCTCCTCTTGTTTATATTCTATGTGTGCTGGTCCGATAGTCTCAGCTGGTGTCAGTAGAAGCAGTAATGGAGTGAGAGTGCCAGAGAGATTTCCCCGAGTCCAGCTGGTGTGATGTCTGTGGACAAGAGCTTGTGTTGGCATGAAGGCTTTGTTTGCTGTCGGATGCTTGCTGATGACTCTGCACCGACTTCAGTAGAAGGATGGGACGGGAAAGGAGGAGAGAGGAATTCTCTCCGTCGCAGCTTTCTTTCTCCAGTAAACCAGAAGAATTACATTGTTCTCATTGTCATGTGCATTAGCCCGTCACCGTCGCACAAAAGCTCCCTGTGGTAGCGGTGGTGATGCACTTTGCATTTCCCTTCCTCCTTGACACATGGCTGCACCCTGGAACAGAGATAGATTGGTGATTTCAACACGTCTCTATTAATGTGACTTTAAGCCATTCAAACAGACTCTGTAGCAGTAGCCCTCTACAAAAACTGGATGAATAGTACATGTAAAGCATTTACTGCTCATGACACGGCATGAGCAGTCAGACAATCAGATGAAACCCCAGATGAACCAAATTTATATGGAACAAAAGCAGAAGGCAACCGGTAAAATTATTACCCAAACCTGGTCCAACGTTGACCCACCATACTTGCCTTAGTTGTGTGTGCACACAGTTTTCCTGTGCAATGAGGGATTATTATCGAAATTTCTGGTACGTTCAGTTTTACCTCTAAATTAAGTGATTTTCTTGTTTACAACCTGTCTGATTGTCTGACAGCTTGTGTTTTTGCTTTGTGTTTTGCAGACTTAAATTGTAATAAACCAGAGCAATCCTTATGACTTAAATCAAATTATTAGATGTAGCTCACATTTTGACCACTCCCTTGCAGGTGTGATTTAATCCTGTCTCTGTTTAGCCAGGCAATCCAGTCACTTTCTCCTCCGTCAACAATAACCACAGAGGAAGTACTTAACTGCTCTGTGGCCGACAGTAGCAGACACTGGTTCTGTTAGACAACTACGAGCTGCAGATGTGGGGAATTCTGTGAATGCAAAGCAAAGCATTGCTGAAATGAGCAAAGTCCTCCCAGGATAAATAAAGGTTAAGATTAGAAAAATGAAAACTGGGATGAGTAACAAATGAAAGACTGGCTGCAGGTATCTAAATTTGGGCTGGGAGCTGGGAGATTGTCTAGGCTAATGAGAGCCTTAACCCAACCGAGTTAGACAGGTGTCAAAATAGGTTGGTGCATAGTCGTTCCTCCAGTCAGCTCAGAGGTTAGATAAAATGTGCCTACCTGCACTCTGTGAGGAACATCATCATTAGGTTTGTTAAGCATAGAGTCATCCTCCGGCTGTTTGTAGTGTATATTTATCTATGTTTCTCCAGTGAGATCACTGCAGACTCTGCTTCAGGAGCAACACTTAACCCAGGATTACTATCACTTTCCCTGGTTGCTAAGCAACCGGTCATGTCTCCGAGGGTATCTGAAAGCAATATCAGAAATGGCTTTCTGAATGTAGGATGTACCCAATTTAAAATGAATTTGATTTGGATGGGGGTTGCTTCCTCTGGATCACAGGGGGAGTAGTGGGTGAACTAAAAGGTGTGATAGCTCTCCTCGTACTGACTCTTACCCTCTGACATGGATGTGTGTGCAGTCATTGGAAGAAATTGCATCTCAGCGGCCAAAAAGATGAAAGCCACACATTGCTATTTTCTATATGTTGTATGCCATTTTATATCAGTTCCTAAATGCAGGTGAACTTTCTATTTTTGTGAATCACCTTTCAATGGAATCATATTATTATTGTATTATTGTATATATTTGTATTATTGTTTTATACATTTCTTGTCTGAATATATATATATATATATATATATACACATGTGTGTGTGTGTGTATATATATATATATATATATGTATATGTATGTATATATGTAAAATAGAATGCAAAAACTCAAGTAAAGTAGAACATTTTAAAAGAAGTGCAGCAGGTCGTAAGTGTGAAGCAAAAAAAAAAAAATAGTTTCAGGCCTGTATCAGGAAAGTCGTAGCTAGAAGCTAAAGTGAAGAGAAGTTTTTAGCTTTCTTTTAAAAATATTCACCGGTTCCTGCTGCTCAAATGTTAATATTTGCTGGTTAATCGATAATGAAAATAACTGTTACAGCAGTTTCAGTAATGTTTTCTGTATCATGATACATATTGCCATCTAAAAAATATTCCTTTTAATGTTGTGATGTTGATTTCAACCATACTACCCTACAGCCATACCGACAAGTGAATCTGTCAGGAGTGTTTGTGAGAAGAGAGCAAGTTGCTGTTGGGAGGACTTTCAAAGCTTTATGCAGATGCCGCGCATAATGAGTTATTTTAAATAGCTTCTTCTCAGCCCTGTTTGCTTATTTGTCTGCCTCCACCTTGTTTTTTCTTTACTTCCAGAGCAAAGTACCACAAGTTAAAATATGGGACAGAGTTAAATCAAGGTGACATGAAGCCGCCGAGCTACGACTCTGGTAAGTCTATTGTGGCTCAAATAGCCAGCTCCACCTCTTCATACTAAATCACTGTGATTGTTGAGTTCACATACCTCAAGTGACATTGCATTCATGTTGAATCTTGTTGGCCTAAATAGCTTGTCTTCTCAGTGCCCTTTCCTGAATACTGAAAGTACTGAACAAATATTGAGCTGCTTAAACAGTCAATGAATAACAAATGGGATCCAATAGCTTTAAAAATGGTATAGATTCAGAGCATTCATGACTGTATATGTAAGAAAGAAAAGTTTAGAACAGTCATACCTTCACTTTGATTTCTGACGAAGACACACACACACACACACACACACACACACACACACACACACAGTATAAAGGCTTGGTTCACATTTTTCCACCTGCCTTTAGTGGTATCTAGTCATGCAGATAGTTCTGGTTTTATTTCCCCACGTTTGGGGGATATCTGCCTTGGATATTTCTGTCTCCACCCAAATACAAACGAGGTGAATTGAGTTTAATTTGTGGTGCTCAAAACACTGAAAGATTTCATTTAAGAAAATTCAACAGCAATGTCTCCAGAAACAGTGTTCCTGCTGTTATTCTATATAATCCACAGAGCTGCCAACTGTAGAAAGTAATTCCAATGAAAGCTGTTGACAGTGTGGATTGTCCAAAGTAACATCGTTTCTGGAAAGAGATGGTATTGAATTTTTTTAAACGTAATCCTAGAGCTAAAACAATTAGTTGAAAAATTCAACAAAAATGAATCATTTAACTAATCTTTCAAGCAAAAATGCCAAACATTACCTAGTTTCAGCCTCTCAATTGTGAGTTTGCTCCTTTTCTTTTTCTTATGTGAAAGTAAACTGAATCCCTTTTGAGTTTTTGCTGATTTAAGGACATCACCTTGGACTGTAGGAATACATTTAATCTGCAGTTTAATCTGTGATGAAAATAATTGTTAGTTGCAGCCATAAATGTATATTTATAATGCTGTGAGCACTGCAAACAAATTTCCATTCAGAACAATCTAAACAAGGCCACTCACTCTACACTCTGAAAGCTCCAAGCGCAAAAAATTATCAACACCTCAAAAGTCCTTGTTAAGCTAACATAGGCGAGTGACAGCTTCTAAATCGACGTTGTGGTGAGGTTTTGAGCACAATGCTCTTCATCACATATCTTAAAAACTCTGCTTGGCTAAATGCCACTAGAGCTAAGTCAGAAAAATGCACACAGCCTACATAAATTAAGCTTAAACTTCTTTATCCACTCTAACATCTGAAATGTGTTCACCAATTACAGTACCTTATTTTACCCCGGTATCACTCTTGTATCAGTGCGCTACCTGTTTCTCGTTATATTATTGTAGTGTAATTGGCCTCTCATGTTCAAGTCCTCTGCCATCATTAAGTCAGATTGCGACATCTCCTCTCCTCTCTCCTCATCTCTATTCATGAGGGCTGTTCAAAGCACCCGAGCCCTTGAAGTGTTGATGAATGAGGGGAGGTGAAGGGGAGAGGTGTTGGGTGGAGGGGATGGGAGGTGATGCTCGTATGGTGGCGCACCTGCCCTCTCCTCACCCTCCTGAATTAGGCATGACCCACTTTTTGAGGCACCCCTGTCTCTCTGCCCCGCCAAATCAACCCTTCACACACACACACACACACACACACACACACTCCTCATCTAAATCTTATTAGCACGTCTCTGCCCCACACAAAATTCCCAGCTGACTCGCGAGTGGAGTGCTGGCGTTGTCGAGTATCAAAGCGAGCTCTGAATCTCATAATTATTTGTGTTGTCCGAGTCATAAAGTGTGTGTGTGTTGTTCTGTATGCTGCGGGCACAGACGCGCGTCGTTGCTCTTTCTAGTATGTCATGGGATATGGTTGGAGCAGAGACCAGCCATTTTGAAGGTGTCGGAATGCGACATTAAATATCAAATGTCTTGTTTTAGCATCACGAACAAGCCGTCACTAATGAGTTTTAAATCTCTTTTACTACTGCTAGTGCTAGTCTTGTATACACAGTTTTAATAAGGCAATTAACACCTACTGGGATGTAAATATTTGGATTGAGGCTAGTTATTAAAGTTGCACATATTAACAAATAATAACTGGGGTCCAAATCCAACCTTGAACTACAGTAAAAGGTGAGGGTTGGAGCGTAAATACTGATAATACTCTTATTAGCACAGCTATTTCAAGAATGTTTGGTTATTTTTACAATAAAAGTGTTATTTCACTGGTACAATTTCTAAAGAGAAGCAATACTCTCCTTCTGTTTAACTCTAATCCACTGTTGACTTACTGAAAGCAACCAATGCTGGATGTGTGTTGTTGCTGGGATGCTGTGATGCAGGAATGTTCTGGTCGTGTTTACAGAGTGGAAATAATGTCAGAGGCCGTGTGATTAGCGGAGCCCTGATTTGTGTCCTCCTCTTCTCCTCCAGATGAGGCCAACGAGAACGAGTCCTCTGGTTCGCTCAACAATCAGCTGTCCTGGAAACAAGGCCGTCAGCTCCTCAGGCAGTAAGAGCACATGCTTGAATCCTTCTCTGACGCTCTTCAACCCAGAAAACAAGATCACTGCACTAGAATGAACTGTATTGAAATACCAGGATGTCCGCAGGCCCCTGGTTACATTTCTCCACAATAGTCTAACTTACAGCGTTTAGGAAGTATACTACTGTGCCAGAAGTGCTGTGGCCCAAATAAGCGGTGGGGAAGAGCTCCCCCTCATGGACAGCAGCAATCAATACCTGCTCTGTGTTTTGTTTTCTCCGATGTACCCAGCAGGCTCAGGAAAGTTTGGTTTTCATATCATCCCACTCTCCAGTCAGTCTGTGTAAATGAACCGGGCTCGCCATCAGGCAGCCTCACACATCATCTGCCCCAACATGCTGGCTGACGAGGCAGCCAGTTTATTCCTACTGTGTGTCAAGGGACAGATCAATAATGTGCTAAGACACCCCTCCCTTTCAGTCATTCGCCCGCTCAAATTGTTAGAGCTTCTTGTGCATCCCTACAGGGTAGGTGTAATATTTGATGAGTAGCTCTAGCTGATACTGTCAACTAGACAACTGCCAGAGGACATGACACTTCTGACAGTAACAAGTACTCGACTCTTCCTCCTCTCCGATCGCATTGAAGTCTTTGTAGTAAATGAACTTATTGTCACCTGTATTGTAAAGGAGAGCTTATTTATTTATATTTGGTCCTTTGCAGTATTATCTTTCTGCTAATTCAAACTTCCTCCATACTACACTACACATACATATGTTTGTATTCCTTCCACAGTAAATTACACTTCTAAAATTGGGTTAGACCAAATGCAACCAGGTTTAAGTTCATTTTCCTCATTCCAGGTACCTGCAGGAGGTGGGCTACACTGACACCATCTTAGATGTGAAGTCCCAGCGGGTCAGAGCGCTGCTAGGACTAGCCGGGGACGGAGGTGGGAAGACGGGTGAACGGACCAGTACTGAGCCTTTGGTCAATGGGACGGACACATCAACAAAGGGCATGGGCACCAGAGGGTAAGTATTCTCCTCTAAAGCTTTCTATAGACTAACACTGTGCTGGATGCGTCTAATAAACTCTTGTTTACAGTTTCTGTACAGTATCCATTTTGAGGCATATCAGATTGTGCAGTGAATGTCTGGTGAATTGTTGCGCTATGATGTAAGATGAAATAAAAAGACAGATGCAAGCAGAGACATGTCATCACCTAGTGTCATCCATCTGCACCGCTCTCGTGTTTTGAAAATGTAGCAAAGCAATAAACAAGCTTTGGCCACAGTGCTGGCACTTCTATGCATCGAAAAAGGAGGAGGTTGTGCAGCCAGTTGTGGCCAGAGCAAAGAGAGCAACATGAAATGCAGATTTGACAAAGTGAGATTGAGGTAAAGGATTGCTAAATGATTTTTGGAAGTAGCATCACGCTAGCTCTCCAGTGTTTTCTGCGTCATTTAATGTCGTATTCTGATTGGTTGGTCGTAGTAACATTCATACAG
This sequence comes from Macquaria australasica, assembly GCA_005408345.1. NCBI lineage: Eukaryota > Metazoa > Chordata > Actinopteri > Centrarchiformes > Percichthyidae > Macquaria > Macquaria australasica. The sequence continues at coordinate 66,573 of SEMN01000057.1, forward strand.
TGGGATTGAAATTTCTGTCACAGTTGTGTCGCAGCCTGTCTTTGGCCACCGAAGCTTTAAATCGGCCATCAGTGTGCCTTTTCTGACAGTCTGATCTAAGACCACTGTTATTGATTGATGACCAAAGAGACGACCGTGAATTTTTGTCTGGGACAGCCCAAAATCGCACAGTGTAAAGTGGCCTTAACAGGGCAACACACACTAACGTTTGATACATGTGTGTCGCACCTAAGAGCGAATCACTACAGATACTGTGTAATGTTTTTGTTTTTTTTAATTGATGAGGAGCATAATAAGTTGATGTGATGGTGGAAAGAAAAAGCCTACACACAACTTGAAAATGTAAGCGTTGTAATAGCAGTTAAATACTGTTAGTGCAACTGTGTGTTTATGCATGCATCGTTGTTCCTTAACAGGAAAGCTGAGCTCTCTGACAGTAGCGCTGTACTGGAGGCCTTCAAGTTCATTGAGAATGCAGCGGCTGAGTTCAGCGATGAAGATGAGGATGAGGATAGCGATGGCAAGGACAGGACTCATGTGGAATCCAGGACGGTAAGAAAACAGCGTTCCCCTTATCTTCTGCGCTCACACAAAGTTAAGTAGAAGTTGTTGTTGTTGTGCTATTAATAACAGCCCTCAATGTTTTCCCCAGATCCTGAGGAAGAAGCCCTCATCTTCAACGTCGCCGGCCAGCATGGACACCAGTGACGACCCTGACACCGAGGAGGCACTGAAGGGGTTTGACTTCCTGTCCAGCCCTGATGAGATGGACACCTCGCCAGAGTCCAGAGGCAATGGGGACGGCACAGACTGGGGTGAGTCACGGATCAGTCGAGAACAGAGCAGAGTTGGAATTGGAAGAAAAGTATTATCTGGACACCACAGACTGTTACAGCACCTACAATATCAAAATGTTAATTTTTTTTCTCTTGCACAATGATTTTTTTTAATCTATAATTGTAATACACAAGTTTCAGAGGCAGTGAAAATATTGCTAATATTTTAAACTGCAACTTTATAATTTGCCTGTTTCTCTAAATTTGACTTTTTCCTCATAGTTTGGTGACTGTTCATGGAGTACTCGTCATTCACATATCATGCTGTGGTCATAAATCATGATGTTTGGAGTTTCTCTGTTTAACCCATAGTTTGTGATCTCTTCCACTGTGTGTTCCCATAGCCAGCCTGTGACCACAATGTCTCTCCCACTCCTGTGTGTCGTCAAATCAGCCCGAATCCCTTTGAGTCTCGCTGGGCCTTAGACGAAAGCCAAAAAAGAATGGGGCTTGATGTCATGCTGAGGTGTTTCTTTGTATTTGAACATGTGTATACAACAGAATTTCACGGTGACGATGTTATGATGAGATTTGTCGTGACTCAGAATCCAAATGTTCAAATGAAAGAAATCCCCACGTGGCATTAACTTCCCTCCCACCACTCTGTAGAAAAGATCCTAAAAAGATTAAACAAGCCGTGAATGCCGCTCCCGATTATAACGAGTCTAATATCCCTGAGGTGGTAGTGGCCTGCTTAAAGAAAGGATGCTCATCTCGGGTCCTAAAGGCCTACTACTCTCCTGGAGGCTTGAGAAACCTCCAGGAGAGTCTGAGAGAGGTCCCTGCACCTTACCCACCCTGCCAGGCCTCTCGGGCCTCGACCAGGGCAGTTCCTCAACAGCCTCTCGGTCTGGTTTTGTTCCCCCTGTGTAGAGAAGGACGAGCAAGGTCCCATTTCTGAGGCCTGGGACGTGGACCCGGGCCTGATAACCAAACTCAAGGAGCAGTACAAAAAGGAGCGCAAGGGGAAAAAGGGGGTGAAGAGTAAGTCCTGTCAGGCGTTGCTGCCTCCCTCCTACTCCTCTCTCTGTAGAGCCTGACTTTCCTGAGTTCAGCCAAAAAGCCTCAAATCAAAAACAAAACATCTTCGCTGTTTTTTCTCATCTCCTGCTTTAGCTGCTCCTTATTATGCCTTCTTCTTGGCATCGCTCTGCCCTTTTGTCTGCCATTTCATACCGAATGTCTCCTCTGTCTTCCACTAAATGTGCTGAACGTACAAAATCTGTCACCTTTATTTTCCTACCCAAACAAACTGTAATGCTTGATGCATGTTTGTTCTGTCCCGTTTGAATGTTTTAATTTGTATTCACATCACCATCTTGTCCAACCTGTAAAATATCAGCACTAGTCTCCACAGTCATCTGTTTCCGACGTCTTCTCCAGTCATAATAACATAATTATCACCATCTTCACCCTCATCTGTCAGCCATGTTGATACTACAGTAATAAGTCATTTTGCTGCTGTTGTAAATTGATAGCAATTAAAAGCTTTTTCAGTGACTCAGTGAAGTGATTCAGCTGAATACTACAGCCCACTTCAGACGTGGCCTCATTCGGTGGCTGAGAGCTCTTAGATTTTACATTTATGAGGCCCAAGTTCTGCATTGCTGCTGGCTTGTTTTTTATACTGTGATTGAATCATGAGATCAACAAATCAGTTCATCTCACTTTCTTCTTCATTTGATTGCAACACCACTTTTTACACTTGGCTTTCTATTTTTGCTCTTCACACTGTGTTGGTACGTTACCGTCACTTTTGTGGGAGTGTGGAGGAGATCATCAGGAGATCTGCCAGGGATTTTCTTCAGGCAGTTGTGCCTTTTTGTTATACTGTATCTCTCTGCACCAGGGTAAAGGTTTTATTCTAAATAAACATCCATAATTGGTTGACTAAATGATTCTGCCTGGGCTGAGACCTCACAGTTTGTTATATTACTCTCCACACAGCCCACGTCTCACATATCTGAGAGATAAACGTGCCTCAACACCTTTTCTACCTCTTCAGTTCATCTAACAAGGACTCTGGTGCTGACTTCCCTTCATTTTCTCTTCTTTTACATACTATCATTTATTAATATACTTTCTTTCCTTTCAGTGCTGCTTTCCTTCCATATTCTGTGTTCTCTTTTTCAGCTTGTATTCACAGTTTTTTAAATTTTTATTTTAATAAAATATATTATTTTCATATGTTTTGCCTCTTTTTCTCTGCTCTCCATCACTGTATGTTTGTGTGGTAACACTGTTGACCTGGCTTGTTAAACAGGGCCAAACCGGTCCAAGCTGCAGGACATGCTGGCTAACCTGAGAGATGCGGAGGATTTATCCCACATGCAGCCTCCATCCACCCCTCAATCCCGGCCCAACGTGGCCCGGTTCAACGAGCACGACGGGAACCGAACAGAAGAAGGTGCTCGAGCAACATCACCAGTAGATTGTAGCAATCAACTCTTTGCTAGACTGCCTTCAATTCCCTTCATCCCTGACCAACTCTGTCGACAGCTGTTGTGTATTTATTTATTTATTTATTTGTTCTTTCCCCAGTTGACGCGCTGACCTTCCCGCCCACCTCAGGGAAGGCGTTCATTATGGGCACAGACGAGGCCATGGAGAGTGAGCTGGGCCTGGGGGAGCTTGCTGGACTCACCGTGGCCAACGAGGCCGACAGTTTGGCATACGATGTGAGTAGAAAGAGGCAGAATGGATTTTAAGAGCCATGGGACCATTTCTCTGGGGAAAACTTTCTGTTTATGTTATCAGTGGAGCCTCATGAAGAACAGCCATCCAACCTTCCTCCTCTAATCCGCAGCAAATTTACCAAGTCTCATCACAAGCTGAAAACGTTCCATTTGTGTCTCAAACAGCTATTTTTATAGACTGTGTCAGGGAAGCGGCTTTGAAATTGAAGTATTGGAAGATGTCAGTTATTTTTTGAGGTCACATTTACAACAGTAATGTCAAAGTCACATGGCTTGTAGGTTGTAGCATGCTTTTTTAAGCTGATGATTTTAGTGTGATTGCAGGCTTTACAGAAAAATAGTGGTTAAGGGATGTTTATCAAGACATACAAAAAACTGGCATTAATAAAGAAAGTTAAGTTCTGATTAGATGTCCTCTTTTCAGATTGGCAACAATAAGGATGCCATGAGAAAAACATGGAACCCCAAATTCACTCTGCGGAGCCATTTTGATGGGATTCGAGCTCTGGCCTTTCACCCCGTGGAGCCCGTCCTGGTCACTGCCTCAGAGGACCACACGCTCAAGATGTGGAACCTGCAGAAGACCGCTCCTGCAAAAAAGTAAGGATGTCTTCACGCAGGTTGAACACCTCCAAACACTATTCCAGTACAACCCAGACCGACTTCTCATCGATTCCTACTGTTGGTTTCATTTTTTTTTTTTCAGCCAAAAGGGTGTATTGATAAGCTGTCCACCCCTCCCTTGTCCGCTCTGTTAGAGACACTAATACTCAGACAGCAGTGTATTTGGTTCAGTCTCTTTGTACCTGAAGCAGCAGAGTGAGCATCATTAGAAAGAAAAGCTCTGTTGTTGATTACAGTCCCATAAGGAGGATAGCTCGTCTTTGTTGCTGCACTGTCACACGATTCAGCCACAGGAATCGGCCCCCATGTGACAAAGAACTGACAACACTCTGCTCCACAAGACTCATTATGTCACGTCACAACTCTGCAGCCCACACACAGTCTGTAGTAATGTTGCTGAGGTCATTTTAGAGTGAAGGGTACAGTGTGTGCAACTAATCGATCACTGGTATAGCAGCAAATTGTACATCTGTTTATGGCTTTGTACAATTTAACTGCAATAATTTTGAACCTAATCATCGACACATATAAGTTGGCACTGCTTTCTGCTTTTTGTACTTTACATAAATGAACACTTTGTTTGTCCACAGGAGTACATCTTTAGATGTGGAACCGATCTACACTTTCAGGGCCCACAGGTAAAAACATTGTACATAAATAAAAACAATTTCTCTGCTGTAGTGTTGGTTGATGTTCTCATAATTCGTCATTATTTAAACCACAGGGGGGCTGTACTGAGTGTGGTGATGAGCAGTACAGGGGAGCAGTGTTTCAGCGGAGGGGTTGACGGGACTATACAGTGCTGGAACACCCCCAATCCCAATATCGACCCCTACGACTCCTACGGTAACAGCGTCTTGAGTATTGTTTGAATCTGAGGATTTTCAAATCGGATCATAGTAACTGACTTGCCTTATGTTTTCTGCGTCAGACCCATCAATGCTGCGTGGAGCGTTGTGTGGACACACTGACTCAGTTTGGGGTTTGGTGTACAGCAGCGCACACCAGCGCCTCCTCTCCTGCTCGGCAGACGGGACCGTGAGACTGTGGGACGCCAACACCACCTCCCCTGCCCTCGCAGTATTCAATGAAGACAAAAGTACTGACCTCAAGCTTGTATCATGACTTTTTCTTTTTTCTAAATATTTGCTTTAGTTGAATAGTTAACATAACATAAATGTATCTGTCTTTCTGTGTACAAGACCTAGGAGTTCCCTCCTCAGTAGACCTGGTGTGCAGTGAACCAGCCTACCTGGTCACATCCTTCACAAACGGGCAGATTGGGCTCTTCAACATGGAGACGCGCCAGCTGGTCCTCAGTCTGGAGTCCAATTTGGAGCCAGGTAGGTCTGCCAGCTGAAAAGCTCCCGAAAGCAGCACTTAGACCTCCGATCAGTCAAATTCTCCATTGATTTCTAGGCTGATAATAATAAAACATATTCAGGTGCAATGCTTGTTGAATTCAATCATCATGTTGAAGTAGAGCCAGTTAAGTGCCATCAGAAAATATGGCTCTTGAGTAACATCTAGTGGCAGCTGTAGGAAAGTAAATCATTAGCAAACACGTTCTCATCCACAGTCCTCAATGTTTTTCTGTTTTATCATGTCTATATTGGCATTCGATTTACGAATTTCAAGTTTACTGCCAGTTAGGTCACTAATACAGTACTTCGGTTATAAGACCTAATGGTGCATATCATAATAATGTACAAACTGACTACTTAGAAAAAGCTAAAGTTAACGTTTAGCTAACATTAACATGCTTAACATCCACACATAAAGCGTAATATTTCCACAGATCAGATTTTTGTTGCTAATGATTTAATTCAGATTGACTGTCCATTCAGTTGGTCTAAATCCCCTCTCCTGCTGTGTGATGTCTCATGTGCTCGTCTGTTTTCAACCAGGCACTCCCTGTCAGATCAATAAGGTCCTCAGCCACCCGACTCTCCCCATCACCATCACCGCGCAGGAGGACAGACACATCAAGTTCTTTGACAACAACAGCGGGAAGCTGATTCACTCCATGGTGGCTCACCTGGATGCTGTCACAAGCTTAGCTGTAGACCCTAATGGACTTTATCTCATGTCAGGCAGTAAGTACCTCTTAACCAGTGTCTCCTTGTGCTATAACATAACTCTTTCCCCTTTACGCATTAGTATAATAGTTTGGTTGCCTTTGGTAGTGACTGTGAGCCAGCGCAATGTGAAGGTGGATATGCGAAAATCTTTGCTCAATTTTTTTCTAAATAATGTTAAGTTATTTTCCATGTGTTGATCTGGTGAGTTTTTTTCCCCCTGACAACTGTGCATCTGAAGTAAATAAATATAATATACATTTATCAGAATCTTCAAAAATGTTATATGTGGTATAAGTACAATGCATGTACAGTTTTTGTGTATATACAAATATTATTTGTTTTTGCAGCAGGTGTGTAAAAAGAGATGACTAATTAAGTCACAGGTAATCTAAATGGGACAGGGAACCTGCTTTATAAAGGACAATGTCACTGAACACTAAACACTGGGTTAGCTGGATTTGTTGTAAGCAGTTTCTACACTCATCCATAGCCAAATGTAAAATATAGCCATACCAATTTTCAGATCCACTTGTGCATTATTCTCCTGAACACTGCTACTACAAACTACCACTTAAAAGTAAAGTAAAACCATTCTATAATAGCTCACTTTTAAGTCTGAACTGTCTGTAAAGTTTTCCCAGACACCATATGTGCCACAAATGCAAGTCATCATGTTTTAGGAGAAACTGATTCATGCTCACTGTTACTTATTGCACTTCCTTTGGATCACAATAAGTTACATTTCTGAATTGCTGTTCCCCTTGTACCACTTGTAACTCATCATCTCCTCTGCAGGTCATGACTGCTCTATCCGTCTGTGGAACCTGGAGAGTAAAACCTGCATCCAGGAGTTCACGGCTCACAGAAAGAAGTTTGAGGAGTCGATCCACGATGTGGCGTTTCATCCGTCTAAATGCTACATCGCCAGCGCCGGGGCAGACGCTCTCGCCAAAGTGTTCGTATGACGCGGAGCTGCGTCTCTCCCTGCAGCCCCGCTCGCTGACTCAGCCTCCCATGATCAGGGACCAATAGAGACACAGGAGGGGAATGACCTTCAGGCATAGGTCCAGTCCCACTTCTCACAGCCCACTGGTTTCATGTCGGACTGGTAGACTATGTAGCCGCTAGCCTCAAACGGGCCATGACTCTCCATAGAAAGGTTCGGCAGGGAGGGCAGTCAGGAGGAGAACTGCTCTCTTGTCCCCCATCTACCATCCAGGCAGGCCTGGGTGTGACCCTCCACAGCGCTCCCCCCCCCAGACAGACTCAAACTTAACCTCCGTAGCTAGGAGGCTCAGGACAAGTGTTAAAGAGTGTGGAGTGGAGAAATGAGGTTTCAAGCCGGTCTTCTGCCCGTGTGACTTCACGCTCATCCCAAAACCCTCTGGCCCTCAACCTTCCCTATCGGACAAACCAGGTCCGGGCCCTTTACTCCAAGTCAGGTTTTGTGTTGTGTTGTTCCAGAAATGTGGGGTACTGAAGGCTCGCTGGAGCTGTTGTGGAAGCCTCTCACATCTGCTTCTCTGCTTCCTAGACTGACTCTGCTTGCTGGCCTGCCTTTATTTTCCTTTTTAAAACACGTATTGACAAATGTGCCTTTGCTTTAAAAAGGTCTTGAAAAATGTTATTTTAACAAGCTTGTTTTGGGGAACAGGGTGGGAGGGAGGGGACGGCAGAGAAACGGAGCTGGTTGTCACAATGTTGTTGATTTTAACATTGGATGTAAAATTACAAATGCTTATAATAAACAAAATATATATTCAGTCTTAAAATTTACTGTGCAGCGTGAGTTTGAGTGCTCCTTTTTGATAAGCGTGGTTGGGGAATCAATTTTGTGCATTTCATGGCAAAGGTCTTAGATTGATACAGACCATGAAATATAATGCCTGTTTGTTAGGTTCAAGTAATTGTACACTTCAGAAGATTACAAACATGTGTCCAAAGTAAACCATCTTGGTTATATAATTGCAATTCAAACTTGGTTCTAGATGTCCATTTTAGGAATAACTAATTGATTTTGGCCAGTTTGCTCTTGTTTGAATTGAATGGCTTGTACTGTATGTAGTTTTCCCCAATTGTGTGGACATGCTTGACTACAATGTGATGTATCATGTCCAGATATTTACAGTAGTCCAGTGTTTAGCAGGAAATTAGTGCAGTACTGTAGGACTGTTTGAGTTTGAGTTAACCATCCAACACTGAGGGAAGACAAATGTCCTGCAAATTCCAGTTTACTGTAACTGTGAGGAGGAAATGATCCTGGGTAAAAAAACAACAACAAATCAATCAAGATGTTGTACATGTAGAGTACAGCTTCAGATGAGCCATTTTCTCAGTCACTGGTTTGTATATGAAAGTATGTTCAAAATAAAAACCTGCTGTAAAATGTTAACTGGGCTCTGATGTTGGTCATTTGACAACCGTGAAAGCTGTTAGCAGAAACCAAATGTGGTCATCAGTGCAGATCAAGAGTTTTCAAAGTCTGACACTGTGGGCCCCCCTTTTAGACAAAATCAGTGAGTTGCGCTGTGGGCTACAACTTGAGCCCTGTTTTTTAGCCTATATTTGTTTACATTTTGGCAAATTGTCACCATTAGATGCCGATTTGGTTATTAGCAGTTCCTGTTTGCACTGTACCCATGGATGCAAAGACAAGTGTCACTGGATTACTTTGATACTGAAGAAAACTTAGAAACTTGATGATTCTCAGGCAAGTTCTGCAGTTATGAGGAGCGTCACTTCTCCTATGATTTCTAAGTGAATTTACGATTAATGAGCTGCACTTGCAGCAGCTTTGTGGATTTACATTCATGGATAAAAAATAGAGTGAAAAGTGAGATTAAACCCAAAAGGTAGTGTATTATGGTTCTGTAAGTTTTGGGGTGCAGTCAGCTACTCCAAATGACATTTTTTGTGATTAAAAAGAACTTTTTATGACTTTTCTTTAATGCAATTTCTTCACTAAGACAATTATTTGCGATGGACAATGATAACAGAGATAATAATATCCTCGGAAAGTGCAAGTCACACTGAATCTAAAAAAATGTGTATCATGTCTGTGTGTTAAGATTCGACTGAGTAAAGAATCTGAGGAGTGCGATTTTGACACAAATTGCAGCAATTGGATCAACAAAAAGATTCAGGAGAAAACAGCCTCTTTAAGTTGTCTTCATTTTCTTTATTTTATTAAAAACTGAAACAAAAAAAAGTATCAATTATCTGAACATATTAGCGAAAGGCTTTTAATATGCATATGTACAAACAGGACATAACGGGGAGAAAATCATAAATACTCTTTCAACAAAACTGAGAAATGTCTGCAATGTTAGATGCAACCACACTATTGGAAAACAAGGGTGAAGAGATGACTTGCTTTCATTCCAGAGAAGCAAATTTATGATCTTCCATCACTCTATACAAAGATATACAAGCTCCTCTTTCCTCACACAAATCCACTTCTTTGCTCCACGTTGTTGATTTTGATTCACGTCCACTTGTTGGTTGCACATACGCCTCATTTCAACTACCACTCACACCAACAGCACTATCAGCACCATTGTCTTTGAGAGGAACTTTAACAATGTCCCTACTATCAAATCTCTCCAACTAGGAAGATCAGAATGCACCAATTCTAAGAGAGTATATCCTCTTTACAGAGAATTGTATAAAAAGCACCATATTATTAAGTTTATGAAGTAGGTTAAGCCATAAGAGGAAGTGCTAGGCATGCTTTAAATCTACATTTCTCTGCAAGCACCATATCCCAGTAAGGTAGCTTTATGTTTGTTAATCATTTTGGTATCACTTCCTAATAAGGCACCCTTTACAAAAGGTTCTATAAGTTATACTTAAGGGATTTATTAATGTTAACAAATCATTTACTAAGGTTTTATTGAAGAACAACTTTTGGGTTGCCAAGTTGTGAAAAATCCCTTTGGCTCCTCCAGCATGTCGCTTGCTTTTACAAATTTGCAGTTACAAATTCAATCCATCAAATCTGCAGTTAGCAAACACTGAAAAGGTGTTAATATATGAATTTTGGTCCAGATGTTCTGCAGCTCTTTTCCAGATGGTCAGAGGTCAAACGGTGCATTGGGAGGTTTGCATGATGAACTAAAAAAAGCTATAAAAAAAAGACAAATAAGGTGTCAGAGGAGGATAAACACCATCTAGAGGATATTTTACAACCTGGCAACCCAAATGTTGTTCTGATTAATGGCTTATAACTTATCTATAAAGCATTAGTAAATGATTTATTAACACTAATAACACCCTTAGTTACAAGTTATAAACCCTTTATAAAGGGTGAGCTGTTAGTACCATTATTAAATGATGAGGAATACTCTGTTCTCGTTATGGCACCACAGTAAACATGGGATGTCAATATGTCACTGTGTATGCAAACCCTTTACCATTAGCACCATCTGTATATTTGGGACCGAATGCTGATTCACTTTAAGATTTCTTTTGTCCAAACCCACAATCCTCACCTAAATTCAAACCCCCTCCCTGTTCAAATATGGGGCGCTGCAGCCAATCCAGCACCGCCATCTGGGCAACAGAGTGAGCAAATTTACAATCAGTGTTCTGTAAAGACAGCCCAGGATCAAGATGTCCCTCTCTACACCTCCCCTCCACCTGTCTGTCCTCAGTTTCTGGGCTGGGAGTTGAACTCCTGGCAGATGTTGTGGATGATCTTGGGCACAAATTTGTAGAGGTTGTCGAACTCATCCACGAAGAAGGAGTGCTCCTTGTCGGGGTCTGTGGCGATGTACTCCAGCTCATCCTGGGCTGCCCAGGCAATGCCGATGGAGTAGGCGATCACACCTAGATCACAGGAGGGGACAGCAGATTACACACACGGGCCTCACATGTGTTTGTCACATTAAACACACACCGCATGACACCTCACTGTGGACTGACACACACCAGAGGAAACAACTTTTTGTATAAAGCCTTTTTTCCTCCAAACTTTTAAGTGTTAAAGAACTAAAAAAGTCTTTAGATTAATAGCAACCTTTTTTTTTTTTTTAATTTAGTGAGGTTTGAAAATGTTCTTACATAGATCAGAATGACTGCTTGATTTGACCTTATCTGTCTAAAATCTCCTTATTTTTCAGATTCTGTTGTGGTTGACCTCTAACCTTGGCGATGGACAGCCAGTGCAGGTGCCCTGACGTCATCGTAGGAGCGCCCATCTGTAATGACAATCATGATCTTGCGTTTGTTGGGTTTGGACTTGCTGAAAAGCTGCTCTGCGGCGTAGGTGATGGCAGCACCAGTGCTGGTCCCGCCGCTCCAGTAGTTGATGCGTTTGATGGCGTTCAGCAGCTCGGCCTTGTTGTTGTACTGGCCGAAGGCAAACTCCAGCCTCTGCTCGTAGGTGTACTGCACAGCTCCGACCCGTGTGTCGGTGTCAGAGATCTCAAACTCCCGCGTGATGTTGGCCACAAACTGCAGCACCGTGCGGAAGTTGCCAGTCCCCACGCTGCTGGAGCCGTCGATGACAAAGGCGATGTCGTTGGCGTTGAGGCAGGTTTTGCTGCACACCAGGCGGTCTGTGTCGCACACTCTCTTCACCAGGGGCTGCACGGCCTTCCTTAGAGAAAACCAGCTGGTCACGGGCAGGGAGAAGAAGCCGTTTGTCCGACACACAGCCTGTGGGATGAAGGACACACTTTTGTTTCAAGCTGGCATCTTTTACTGAAGCACTGACACACCTGTGTGACAAGACTCCACCTTGTCAACAAAGTTGGTCTCAACCAGGTTTTGTTTCTCGTTGTCATCAGGGCCCTCGATGGTGACGAAGAATATGTTGATGCCAGACTCCCGAGCGAGCCGAGACGCCTCCTCCACCTTGTCTGTGGGCCATCCGTCCACCAGCACCACGGCCACGTTAGGAGCTCCCCCTCGGTTTCCGTTGGCTTCACTGAAGTAATGCTTGTTGATGTAGGTGAGGGCCTTTCCTGTCAGTGCACCAGGGGGCAGCAGGGAGACAGTTAATGATGCTACATCCACTTTATATCCAAGTCTGTGGTTGAAATGCAGGAATGCATAGAACCAATCTGTTATTCACAAAGTTGCCACTCAACAATTGAATAAAAATACACATGGACTGTGGCATATGATGTGAAACTAAATATAAAAATTATTACTCATTATGTACATTCAATGGACAGAGGCAACCCTCTAAAAGAACTACTGTTTGCAATATAAAAACTTAACATAGTACTCCATGTATTTTGTACACAAAAATACACGTCTGTATATCATCACAAAAATAGAGATATCACATCGTTGAGTCTGTCATAGTCTTGTTGGTGGTCTAAACGATGGCAGAACAGGAGAGGCTGTGTTGGGGACTATAGGAGCTTTTACAGCCACTCACACTGTTGTATGATTAGAGAGCACTTCTGGGCGAACACAAACAACACTATTTGTATGTGAATGCAAAATTTAGCAAGTCATAAAGACACATGTGGCAGTGGATGCATGCTGACGCACCAACCAAAGCAGAAAAACAGCACTTGCCCTCTGAAAGCTGACCCCCATGGGACGGTTAAAAACGCCAAACCAAACGCTTTTTGGTCAGAGCAGAGGAAAAACACGGCTTACAGAAGCAGGGCTGTAATTTAGGTAACAGTGTCTCGCAGCAAATTTAGATTTAATTCCATCCTTGCATGTGAAAATGTGCCTGAGTAGTAAACCATGCGATAATTGCATCCTTTTCACTTTCACACTTGCGTTTGTAGGCATTTACTGTAGCTGGCAGCTAACCGTGGGTCACTCACCCACATTGGAGAGACCTCCCTTCTGCACAACCTTATCTATGGCTGACTTCACCTCTCTGGAGTTGGAGTAAGACTTCAGGCTGATCTCTGTCACAGGGTCATCCCTTCAGACAAAACAACAAGCAGTCACATTGTGTTTTCTTATCTAAAAATGGCACATAGTAACACAACAGGAACAGTGAAGTTACCCATATTGGATGATGCCCATCATGGGTCCAGCCACACCCACGCTGATGGCCTGAGCCACCTCAGACAGGAAGTCCTTTTGGATCTTAAAGCGCCTCTTCCCAATGCTCCAGCTCCCATCCATCAGGAAGACCAGGTCCACCTTACAATCTGCAAACACAGGACACGCCGCAAGGTTACAGCAGATTCAAAAATGCATTTGGTAATACATATGTTATCAGTCACCTTTGATGCCCTGCAGCAGTGGTAGCAAAAAAGGCAATGTGGCAGAAGTTAAGGGGACCCTGTGGAGTCTTTGACCACTGGTAGTGGTTTAGGGCAATGTTTTTACCTGTTGGCACCTGTTTTATTTATGTCGTGCACGCAGACAAGCACCTGTAAACGTTTGTTTACAGAAAAAATTCTACAGGGTACCTTCAATGCATGCCACAGATTTTGGCGCGGGAACACTGAAAGGAATACTCTGCACCAATTTTCACCAGGATTGCCAAAATCTTAGGCAACAATTCATGATTTGAACGATGCAATAATCAAATATAAAATCTATGAATAGCGGCTTTAAAGATGTATGAGGGACATACTTGGGTCTCCCTGTGACACAGGCTCAGGTGCTCTGGGTACAGGTTCTTGCTCCCTTACGTTGAAACCTGAAAATCAAGAAACACACAAGTCTTTAAATCAGCTTTCTGCTATTCTGCTAAAATCTACTCTTTAGGCTTCGTACTGTAAAGAAGACTTTTCATAAATTAACTGAACTGAACATCTTCCATAACCATTGACATATTCATTCCCCAAATTATAGAAAACGCTAACCCCATCCTATTTAATCATACAGCATTTATATGGGATGGTGGAAAGAAAATTTAGTTGACAGTAATTAACTTTTCACTATCTAAGGCATTTTAATCATGTGTTGTCATTGAAATATATCTTCCTCAATTTTCTACTCTCTTGCTACAAAACAAGCGAAAGGATCTACTCAACCTGAAAGTTTGTTTGGTAAAATTTCTATTGAACATGGCACTTTTGCAGCTGTCCAGTTTCCACAGATCCCAAACCTTAGCCAGTATTTGTTGTGGCAAAATCTATGTCAAACAGGAACTGATTATATCCTCAAGCAACCATCCCATTTTGACTTTGACTCCAAATCCCTACAATTACAGACTGAGCAGAAACCCAGATGCTTTTCCCTGGATAGCCTTGGTTTGGTTTGTACAAACAGTCAGAACTGAGGACTTACTGGCAAAGTGACTTGCTTCGGGGACAGAAAAAGGAGTAGTGCCAGCTATCTCACCTGATTCATAAAGGTTTGCCTCTGGCTTCCAGGCATCCACTGGCTCCACTGCATAGATGATATAACAAGCTCAACATTAGCACATTTCTACCACAAAGCACAAAAGTAACTAATTAACATCAGCATCATTATAGCTCTACAAAATACTATATCTAATTTTTCAGATCTACTCATAATTAAAGCAGGTGTTTGTAGCCATGGTAACCACTGCTCACCTCTAGTATGGGTTGTATCCAATGGCATTTTACGATTGCCATCTGAGTCAGTGGCGCGAGGCACTAAAAGTAAAGACATCATCAGTTATAACTGATGAGTGACACATGACACGTGAAACAAATGACACCACGGCATTGGAGCCCACTCCCACCAGCTCCATGTTTGGTTGGATGTGTGGTGGTATTTTTGTGGTGCGTGCTGGAAATGGCTCAGCCACTCTCTTTTCCAAACCACGTGCCTTCTACTTAGATTTGGGGGGCTCGGCTGTGTCATCAAACAGATGGAACCACGGCCTGTAATCTGAAAGTGAGGGCTTTTTGCATGCCATTTTGTGTCTTGTCAATGGGCCGTATTGTACGTAGTTTGTATTGTTTTGCGTGAAGGCTGTGACTGAAAACAAATCAAATGCGTTTTCCTGTCAAAGCACTTAAAGGAACAGTTCAACATTTTGGGAAATACACTTATTCGCTTTCTTGTCGAGAGTTAGATGAGAAGATCGATACCACTCTCTCTCTAGAGCCAGGAGGTAATTAGCCTAGCTTAGCATAAACTGACTAGAAGCTGGGGGAAACAGCTAGCGTGGCTCTGTCGTGTCTGACAGAACAGATATGCTTCCCGAAGCGACCCAAAGCATATTTTTACACCAACTCTATTTTTATAGTGATAGTGTGTTGGGCTTTAAGCGCTGTCAAGACCATAGACTGTATATATAGCATCAAATAACTAATTAAAAACAAACTTATCAGAAAAACAATCACTTGAACAAACATCCGCCTGATAAGAACTACCTAAAATGACAGAAACCATCTTTGAGAAAATTTTTACTTGACTTTTCAGTTTAGCCGATGTCCCATCCATTAACATGGAGGAGGCGGGGTTTATGACCTATACTGCAGCCAGCCACCAGGGGGCGATCGAGATGTTTTCTTGTTATATCTCTTTTGTTAAATGTGTACAAAAAGCAACGTGTAAAAACAATAAGTATGTGGATTTTGTTTCCAGTCTTTGTGCTCAGCTAAGCTAACTAGCTGCTGGCTGCAACTTCTTCTTATTTAACTCTCGGCAAGAAAGCACATAAGCATATTTCCCAAATTGTCGAACTATTCTTTTAAATGCCATGGCCCAATTCTGAGCTAGCTTGTATAGATACATTCCTTTTATTATTTACTTTAGGGTATTTTCTCCATATAACTATTTGAATAAGGTAATGTGCAGGTTAGATAAAGAAACGCAAAGGGTCATTGTGTTGCCTTGATGGCATAACAACGTAGACATCTCTCCTCAAAAATCAAGATGACAACGACACACCACATTTAATTTAAACACTAAATGAAACAAGAAATAAATAAATGTAGTCCTGTGTCAGAAAATAAAATGGGAATAACATGAAAGTGTGGTCATATGTTGGAAGTTGGAGTGAAGTGTTCTAGTGTTCATCTACAGAATCACAATCCGTACATACAACAATATAAAACCTGAACCCCAAGACTTGTTAGTTCCCAAAAAAACAGAATAGAAAAACACTTACGGTACGGTCCAAAGTTATAAAACCAGCGCTCATAATCTGAGATATCAGGCCTGAGATCCCGAGCTAGAGGAGGACGTTGTGAAACCTGTTAGTATTCCCACAATGAACTTCAGAGGAAAAAAGCACACATTTCCATGGTTGTGATTGGTCACATATTCTTCCCAACCAATCCCAGACCAGTGAAAACAACGGCTTTATGCAGAATTATCACCTTACAGTGTCTCTCTTTCACATGCACAAACAATAAACCTGCCCTATGCTTCTCTCTTCCACACAGGAATCTCTCATATGGCAGGCAGATGGCATGTAAACACAATGTCCTGAGAGACACATTGCATGTACTTACATATGGAGCCAATACGAAACATACATGGTCAGCAGATACCTAACTGCATCAGTCACACGAGCATGCTGTGTTTGGACATGCAACACAAATGGATACAAGGTGTAGTAACCTGCCGCTATGATAGGGGGCAGTACACACCAAACTGTCATGTTGTGCTGCCTTCGAGGGAGGATGACTTACCTGTGATCTCAGGCGCCTCTGTCTCACTCCACGTGTATCCTGAGTCTGGAGCTGCGTAACTAACATCTGAATGTACAGCAGAGAAGGTGGAGGCATCAGCAACTACAAGGGTTACATTTAGCTCACTGCGGTAAACTAAGATGGTTAACATCGTAAACATTACACCTGCATGTTAGCATTGTCACTGTGAAAGATGTATAAGAAGAATCTCTCTTAATACATCCATGTGTGAAAATGTTAGCGTGCTGACGTTAGCGTTTA
The DNA here is from genome assembly GCA_005408345.1 of Macquaria australasica. Taxonomy (NCBI): domain Eukaryota; kingdom Metazoa; phylum Chordata; class Actinopteri; order Centrarchiformes; family Percichthyidae; genus Macquaria; species Macquaria australasica. The sequence continues at coordinate 83,612 of SEMN01000057.1, forward strand.
GCTCGAAGCCCCGCTTTGTGTAAGTACTGTCACAGAGCTGCTGGCATGGCTGTAGACTCTTAGTCTTGTTTTGACAGACATTAAAGTAGAGGTTAAGTTAATACTAACAAAGTCACCCACATTTAACGTGACACCTCACTCTAATGGTATGATACAACACGTGTTTGGGACCATGAACCACCAGAAATAAGTCATATTCAGTCATTTATTTGAAAACTGAAATGCTTCATTACAAAACTGACTTTCAGAGTAGCTCTTCTCCACTTTACTTTTATTGATCACCATAGAGTGAGCTGCGAGACGAAACACACTTGCAAAATTGTTTCTAACTATAAGTGAGAATTCAAAAAATGTACCCATAATAAATTTTACCATGGTACGAGTACCATGGTAGTACTATGGTACACTAGTTGCCAACTATGTGGCCTTATAAATATAATACATTATATTTATAAGGCCACGTAGTTGGCATTGGATTAATAAATTAAAGGCTTATAGACTTAGTGAAACATGAAAAGCTTTTAGAGCATGGACATTGTAACACCTACCTTAACAGAAAACATTTTATTAACATTGCACCCATATCATTCTTACCTTAGTCAGTTTGAACATTAAAGAAAACACTTACATTTGAATTAGAATATGTTTGTGAATTGTTAAGAAGGATGATCTATTTTGTACTTGGTACCTGCTGGTCGTCGAACACCAGGGAACCAATCAGGACGAGGAAAGGAGGGGGGCGCCCAATCCCTTCTGGGAAGAGCTGTGCAGGGGAAGATTAGAAAGCTGTGTTCAGGACAAGCAACAAGGAGGAGCATACTTGTGACCTCCACTAAACCTGCCACGTTATTAGTGGGGTATGCACAAGATGTTCAGCCTTGAGTCAGACACTAAACATACAGTAGTCACTCAGACAGTGACTGAGCGACTAGAGGTTGTTTTAGTGAAGTTTGGCCTTACTCTTTCTACCTGCATGGTAGAGAGACTCTCTGCGAAAATGTGTTTCTCATTTTTCTGTTTTCTACTTGCTCCTCTTGGCATCACAATTTGCTCACACAGACTCAAAGTTGTAACTTATAACGTGGCAAAAACATCAGGCAGTTTAATCAGCCAGACTCAGGAGGTTAATTGAAATGTGATTGAACACTAGAAGCCCAAACAGCTGAGCAAAACCACAACAGTGCATCACATCTGTCTAAACTGACTGAGCCATGACAACACACTTCAGTTAACCCCTCCCTGCGTTGGATGGGTAGCTTACACAAACACACAGCCTGGGCTCTGAGGTTCCCATCCAATGACAGCTAGTGAGCAGGGCCTTTGTTGACTGGGACGTGCTGGGAGAGTCCAGCCAGCGGCCCAGCGAAGCGTGGGAGTATTATTCTAAAGTTGGTGTCAAACCAGGGACAGTGTAGATAGTAGGACACAGAGATTAGCCTAATCTGCTGCTGGTCAGAGGCACAGCACTATACAGCAGACAGTAGTGTTGTTTTTTCTGATAAAACAGGTGCTTTAAAAGGATTGAGTTTAACTCTCCTGATCACAGCCACCTCAGTGATTACTGCGGCCAGAAGGTCAGAGCAGGATCGGGGATGCTGATCCAACACCTTGGGTTCTGGCTCACTCAGTCTGCAATATGTCAGCAGGTGTGTTGGTAATATGCAATTTCTCTGAAAGTCATAAAACAAATTTGATTGTATTCTAACACCAACACAGAGACCCAACGAACGAGTCTTTTACAGAGGGCTTTCATGAACCTTTGTGGTTGTCAAGTGGGCATATCTCATTACAAATGCGAGGCTAAACTGGATTGTAACATTTCCAGAAAGCTGAGCAATAAATTCAAACATCTGTTTGGGGCAGCCGGGTGGCAAAGTGAGTGGGGAGAAAACCCTTCAACTCATAAATGTCTGCAAGCATCCACCCTGCTGGAGCGTCCTGGAGAAAAACACTGAATCCCTGCCGACTCCCGGGGCCCTGCTGTGTAGCTGATCCTGACCTCTGACTTCTGACCTCAAGCTTAAAGAATTTCCCTAAGGGGATCAGTAAAGTATCACATTATTATCCAGTAGCTGCCAATCTGAGTAGCTGCTCTCTGCACTGATAAGATACTTACAACACTTAAGTCTCAGCAGAAACAGGTCAGTCAGATAAATGATGCACTAGCTTGAAACAGCTCACACTGCGTTTTAGAAATCATATCATACAATCAACCATCATTTAAATTGGATATAGTTCTGTCTTATTTTAGGCATCCATGGTTTTGCATTTCACAGAAGCAAAAACGGAAGCGCATTCCTCAGTGAGCCAAACCTAGCTTGGTTTGAATGGCGAGAGCTTTCTATTCTTGACAGGCTGGAGAGTGTACCCAGATCCTGCAGCGCTGTGGATTGGTTCATACGTCTCACTGGGAGCAGCACTGGGCCACTTGGTGCTGCTGCTTTCATCTCTCTATCCCTCTCTGCAAGCATTTACAAGGGAGGGGAAGAGGCCAGACCAGATGGGATCTGTCAGAAGATGTTATTACAGCACCGACAGAGCGCGTTTCTCATCGTGGTCTTATCTAAAAGAGAAAGTTGAGAGTTCGCTGCTGTCTCAGAATGGTGGGGATACGGCACAAGATGAATTCAGTGATATCACATCGTCGCTCATCTTTGAGGCATATCACCATACTCACTGCTCGTTTTTTCATGTTGGGTTCAGTGAAAGTCGTAATTGTATTTCTGCTCGTCGTTTATAGAGGACCAGCCACGCATTGAACCACAGCATCCCACAGAGGGTAAACATTAGTGCTGCTTTATAAAACATTTAAACTAGGGTTTTATTGCCCCAGTCATTCCCCTGTTTGATCAGACCTGTCTACTTATCCACGTCCGTGAGTGTGTCTGCCAGTGCAGTTTGAGGACTCCCGCTCAGGGTCTGGAGATACTTACCAGGGTTGGACTGGCTCATGGTTGGAGGGCGCTCGGGTGGGGCCGGCTGAACCCTGTTAAAAGCTGTTTGTAGCAATGAGAAACAGGCAGATAGAATAAAAGAGGAAAAGCAGGGAGAAAGTGGGGGGGGGGGCAGAAGAGAGCTTCAGGTTGGGGGCTCCATCCACAAATGCAGCCCAGCTGTTTTGCTTTGAGTGAAGCTGAAGGCATTTTCTCCACAGCATGATATCAAAAAACAAAAGGATATATGCTGGGCGTATTTGCAGGCCTCAAATCTTTTCATCTTGGAAAATGAAAACATGAATAAGCGGATGTGCTTGATGACAGAGAACAGCGGTTATCGTGAAAGGAATGTTAGCTTAGATGCTTGATGGAGTGGATTAGTGGTGACCCTGGGGTGAAGATCTCAGGGGCTTATGGGTGTGGATACGACGGTCAGACTTACAGCGGACTATGTCTCCTGGATTCTTGTTCCAACAGAGACATCTGTCCCCCCTGATGCCCTTGACCCGCATTCCCTGTCAGTCCCACCATGTCTACCTGTTCGCCACTCTGTGTGTGTGTGTGTGTGTGTGTGTGTGTGTGTGTGTGCGTGTGTGTGTTAATGATGAGGCTGACCTGGGCCAACTGGAGAGGATGGCTGTCTCCTGATAGCTGGCCCTGTCTCTGGTCTACGCAGACCTGGGACCAAGATTGGGAGACAAACATGTTATGAGACAACATGGAATAAAATTCATCTGTTTATCTGCACCGGAAGATAAAAGAGTATCTATCGTTTGATGACCTTAACAAATTTAGTATTGATGAACATGAGCATCTTTAGAACAAAAGTATAAATCAGATCTGTGCAGCAAATGTGATCAGTGATGACATCAAGATTAACAAACTGAAGATTCTCCTTTAACAATTATTGTAGATAGATTTAATGATCACACAGGCAAAATGATCATTGTTTTATAGTAACATGAATAGTTCTGAAGAAGAAAATAGTCCCATTCGTATGGAAGAATGTCTCCGATTCTTAGATTTGGCTTTAGGGATGGTAATGTCTCAACAACTTTTGAATGGATTGCCATTACATTTGGTTAAGAAATTCATGGTGTCCTGAGGAGGTATCCTATAATGACTTTGATGATCCTCTGATTTGTCATCGAGCACCACCATCAGGTCAAATGCTAATGCTAACACGCTACAATAAGATGGTGAACATGGTACAGACTAAAAATCACTGGGTCAATATAGCACCGTCGCTATACTGGGCTGACTTTACCCAGTACCCATGGGTTGTTTTGACCCAGTCAAACCCCTCAACCCCTTGGTTTTCTACCCACGGGTAACGGGGTAAGTTAACCCATTATTGCCCTGGTGCTATATGCTATATGCTATGCTATAGTGTGTAGCTAAACATCACCTGCTAAACATCAGCATAGTAGCATGCATTAGCATGCAGATGTTAGCATTATCTCAAAACACTGCTATGCCCAGGTACAACCTCACAGAACCGCTAGCATGGCTGTAGACTCTTGTTAAAGAGTCATTCTCTATAAAACATTACATTATATTGGAGAGAAAATGGTAATACATGATTAATACTACTAATACAAAGTGAACATAGTTGAATCCTGTAATACAGTGGTATTTTATTTGAAAGACAACAGAACAGAAGTTGGGCTTCTCCAGACCAATCTGGTCCGGCCCTGCAATAGAAGACTAGTAAAAGTCTTTTAAAGCAGCTGTGCACATACAGAGCAGAGATGCCATGCAGAGTTTAAGTATATTAGTACAAAAGAAATTTAGAGAAAAGAGCAAATGTTCTGTTAAGGTAGAATGAAAAAAAGACACATCAGGAAGATTAAAACTTGGTTTACCTGCACTGGCACGTTGTGGGAATCTATTCGGATAGGCACTTCCTCTGAATACTTTGAAGAAATGCCACGGTTTAGTTAAACTTGAATTGTTATATGTGGTGTACAGGACTTTCGGAGAGCTGCAGAATCAGTGAGAGTAGTGACATACCTTGGCTGAGACTCTTTCCTTGACCATTCTGTGACTGTCCTATACCAGTGTTGAGAATAACAGAGCGTGGGCAAATTTACACAAATAAAATTGTAATGTAAATTAGATGCACATGTAGCAAATTCAACATAGTTTGGAATTTAGTATAAACCAATAGTCCAGGTCATGGCCTTACTGTTTTAAGATTTTGGCTTAAAACAAGTGAGATTTCACTAATTAAACACACAAGTTGTGCCACTGATAAAGACAAACTTGCTTTGTAAACAGGACCGCCGATACCTTTAATACTCAATACATGATGAATCCTGATGCACACTATTCCCAGAGGAGGGAAGTGAAGCAAACACCCCATGCTTGATGTAAACACATGTTCCTGACATCCCAGTGTAAAGCAACACCACTGCACCCCCTCATGCCACCAAAAAAACCCACAAAAAAAACAAAAACAAAACCAGTATTGAACCCCTGTTTGCTTTGCTTCACTTACTTGAACTTGCGGCTGCCACAGAGGCAAGGTATGGGTGACTGCTGCCTAGATAGAAGAAAGACAAATGGGGTGCCAGTATGGAGAGGGGGGAGATAATGTTACAGAAAATGAAGTAGAGAGAAATGCTTAGGAGGTTGTCTGGCACACGGCCCATCTCATTTACACACATACCTTAAGATACTGCAGCATTGTCTACTCACTGTAGCTGCATTTCTATCCAAAACAGGGCAGATGACTCACAGTGATTACCGTCTGATAATGTTTTCATTTAATAAGAGTGACGAACGCTCTGGTGATCAAGTGTACAGTTAAGTCAGTCAGGCAGGCAACCGAACAGCACTGTAACTTCATCACGGACCAGCTGTAATTTGTCATAATTGCAGTTGTGACTTGTAATTATCAGCTGCAATCATTCGTCTTCATCACTCAGTTTCACACAAATGAAAGCTTGTTCTGGCAAACAGCATTTCTAGTTACAAGCTGCTAATGTTGTTAGTCAGCTAGGCGGCACACTGGCTGCAGTGGATCTTCTGTGTGGATCTGTATTACTGGATCATTAACAGCATCCTGCATCCAAGTAAATACACAGTCATCCACATGACATACACGGATCCACTGAGAAGAAAGAATTAGCTTTTTGTACATGTATGTGCTAAAATGCTGTATAATTTAAGTGCGTGTTTAAATCACCTGCATCCCTGACTTTATGGGCAGCAGCTCGAGCCTTGGTAGTAGTGGGTGGTGGTGGGGGTGTAGTGGTGGTGGTGGTGGTGGGAGCCAGTGTGGTGGTGGTGGTGGTGGTGGTGGGTTCAGGAGTTGTAGTTGTGGTGGGTTCAGGTGCTGGTGTTGTAGGCAGCGCTGTGGTGACCGCAGGGGATTTGGCCTCCTTTTGACCTGAAAGGAGAAGATGAAGGCGGACGTGTACTAGATGGATGGACGGGGAGTAACCGCTGAGTTGTAATGCATTCTTCAAATTCTTCACCAGACTGCAGTGCTCCGACTACTCATTCAACCTGAGCGTAGTTTAAAATGCCAGAGTGAAGCGAAGGGACGTCTATCTAGTAACCTTTTGTCTCAGAACACACTGATGTGGTGATTTGTAGGCCAAAAGATGTCCGGGTTTCAACAGCATTTCAATGACTATATTTTAACGTGAAAAAACTCCTAACTATATGCTAAAATATAGTGAATGAAAGGCTGTTAAAAAACGGTTATGTAGACATCTAACAGCCTTTCACTTTTTAACCATGTTTCGCTCAGTTTGAACCAAGATGTCTCTCAGATTGTCCTATCATTGTTAAACACTGGCCATCTGTCAATCTGCTCAATGACTAACTAAATGTAATGCACCAAAATTCATATTCACATAAAAGATGCATGATGTGAGTGTAAAAATAACCCTCCTCTCACTCGTTTTCACGTAGGTTGGTCTTGATGGGACGTAGTCCAAAGTAGATGGATAGATCATTCCTTTCTTGGGCTTCCCCACTGAAACACAACAGAGCCAGCTGTTGGTTCGAGGGCTACTTCTTAAGAACTGTGTTAAACATCGTTTTCTTCATCATTTCATTAATACCTGAGACGACAAACGACTCCCTCCACTTAGGTAGAGACAGAGATCGCACTCCATTGGAGTTGCTGCCTTTGTAGATGTTCTGCCCGGCCATCTTCCTCACTATCACCTTTCCTCCTGTGTTGGTGATGACGCCACTGTGGATACAACATTTTATTGTCAGATATAACTGTTAAAAGACTATTTTGACTGCCATAAAGACGTCTGACATGAGCTTTATTTCACACATTCATCACTCCACTGTTAACCTGTGGATGGCTGCGTTGCAGATGCTGGAGATGGAGGCGAACACGCCTGTCCCATAGACTTGCTGCTTTGTCTCCTTACAGTGTGCCGGACATTTGGCTATGAACTCTGGGAGATTTATCTTCCCTGCTCTGACATCACACTCGATGGCTGGAACAACTGTGGAGGGAAGAAGAAGAAGAAGAACAGGATTTTAGACAGTTCAAGATTGTTTTTTAGATGTTGAGGTCACATATAACCATTGTTTCGACAGCATTGCAATTAGACCTGAAACAATTAGTCAATGAATTGACTGACAGAAAAATAATCTGTTGATAATCAATTAATTGTTTAAGTTACTTTTCATGCAAAAGTACCAGCCATTCCAAACTGAATATCTTTTAAGTTTTGGAGAGTTGGTCGGATAAAACAAGCGATTTCATGACATCACTTTGGGCTTTAGGCATTTTTGACATTGACTGGCATTTTGACCAAATGATTAATTGATTGATCAAGAAAATGATCAGCAGAACAATTGATAATGACAATAAGATGTTAGATGCGGCCCTAATTGCAATGACCATACTTCAACATGTAGTAAGGACCTGCTTCATATTAAAATAGAATCAGTGAAATGCTGTTGAAGCCATGGTTAGTGTAAAACAAATTCACTTTTCAACCAACTTTAGCCCTGTTTTATACTAAATGTCTAGACACCATTGACCTGCAAATCACCAAATCAATGCTAACTGGGATTCATTCAGAATATGCATTTTTATATTGTATGAGATATTTTTTTTACATCATAAGATATCAAAAATGATCATAATTATCATTATGTCTTATCAAAGGACATGAGTTTTTGTTTCCACCCTATAAATAAATAAATAAATATGGAAAGCTTTTACATTATGAAGTGATTTAGAAATTGACATTTATTTTTGAACAAGTGAATGAAAAGAGACTGCAGTGGAGACAATAACAGTGGGGCTGACGGAGATTACAGGCTTGCTTGTTGATGATGTCTACCTTGCTTTGGTTTCTTGTTCTTTGATCCGTTAGGCTTGGCCCAGCAAGCACAGGACAGGAGGAGCGCTGCGGGTGAGGCAGAGGGAGTTTCACATAATAGCAGACAAAGTAACATAATCATCAGTGTGTTTACTGTACACACAAGACCTCTGTGACAGAGGACGCTGCTGTTTGATGGTGTGAATGCAAAGAAAACTGAATCTGAAGGAGATAGCACCTAGAGTATTTTGGAAATATGAAACATTGTAGGCAAGGATGATGTATTTAAAACCAGCGTACTCCTGCAGAGACACACAGACGGGTTGCTCACCGAGGCAGATGGCAGTGAGTGATGCTCTGATCATGATGGGTGGTGTGCTGGTTCAGCAGATCAGCCAGGTGTCCTTGTATAACCTCCCAACCTTAGAAAGAGAGAGAGGAGAAGCAGCAGAATCTCACTGTTATCCTCTGAAACCAATTTCCTGCTTCCTGCTTACCCGCTGAAAGTAACTTTGGACATTTTGGTCAACATTTCTGAGTGTAACAAGTGTTGTAGTGTCAGCTGGAAACAAAACAGAGTAAACTTGTGCCACTGAGATACACTTTCCAGAGATTTTTCGATAAATAGAAGACTGTAACTAGCTGAATGACTCATCTAGCATCCGTAAAGCCAGTGTGGCCGATTAAACATTTTGAAAACATTTATTGTAACTCACATCAGTCAGTTCAAATAAGTATTGTATTTCAGCATAGGTCAATGTTTCTTGCTCCAATTATGTGGGTTACAAAAGGCTGAAGGTATTTACCAATCTGAAGCTCCTCAGCAAACATCTGGGCACAAAACTGTATGTAGGAGTCCTCCCTCTATCTATGGAGTCAGGCTCAATTAGAGAGCACACACAGACATAATATAATGTATAAGGAATGGGGAACTGTGTTCAATCAGGCTTTTTTGTTTGACACTAACAACCACATCAAGCTGGATCCCAGTTTGAAATACAGTCTGTTTACAGTAGACAAAGAACATTTCTTTCTGTGTCTGTCATTCAGATTCAAAAATTACACGAATGTAAAGACATAAATCAAAGTCGAAGCCTGTGTTAACAGAAACAGAAGTGGGTCGCCAAGACCTCATCCCAGACACTGCAGATCTGTTGCAGTAATGATAGCGCTGGTGATAAGCACATCTGAGCTAAGACAGACGGCTAGAGAAGATGAACTAAATATGAGAGCTACCACAGTCCCTGCTCTCCGCAGAGGCGGTGGGATGGAGCTCCTTACTGGGGAGGTGATGACTGAGGCCTCCCTGTTAACAGAGGAATGCCGTACCTCCCATGAGGGCGGCGTCACGTCTGTCACTGCCGCCACACACCAGCAGGTTCAGTCTGATCATGTGATCATACAGCGACCTCTGAGGCAGGGTCAGATGTGATGAAACAGTACTGTTAAAAACACAATGTGAAAATACACCTGTCTTATCCGAGAAGTGGATTTGTGACTAGATGATTGTAACCACTGAAGTGCAGAGTTATACATATTATATACCCATAGTGTAATCATCAAAAAATAAAATCAGTCAACCACTCAACAGAGCACAATGTGGGCAGTAACAGAAAAATTTCACAATTTCTCCAAATTATATTCTGCTGGCACAAACACTTGTATGACCACAGAAACGCACTCATTGAGAGAAAAGTTTGACATTTTGGAACTTCTTAAGCTGACTAATTAACACATTATATTTTGTTTAATTCATAGTGTAAAACAAGTTGTAAAACCACAACTTTGGTTTTTGTATGGCTTAAACAAACGTTTCCCTATCAGCTTTAAAAGGTGCTGGTAGGCGGATTTTTCAACCTTTGGACAGAGCCGGGCTAAGCTAAGCTAAACGGCTGCTGGCTGTAGGTTCATATTTACTATAAAAATATAAAATCTTTTCATCTAACTCTTGGCAAGAAAGTGAATAAGTGCATTTCCCAAAATATTGAACTGTTCCTTTAAAACTCAAGAGTGAATCACCTACTGTCTCCTAAACCATGGCATCCTGGAACGGATCTTCATCACATTGGTCTAAAGTCACAGTCCAAATGATTTACATTGATAAACATTATCAGACGGTAAGCACTGTGAGTCATCTGCCATGTTTTAAATAGAAATGCAGCTACAGTGAGTAGACAATGCTGCAGTATCTTAAGGTATATGTGTAAATGAGATGGGCCGCGTACTTCTATCAGCCATTTCCATGCAAAGTTCTCTATTGCAGCTTCTACTTAAAGTGTGCATGAGGTGCTTGTTGTGTACTGAAGTGAACGATTTCTCATCTAATTATGGTAGTTTTAGCGTGAATACACACCGCGAACATTGCATATCATGTTATGGTAAAGATTAATATAGCTACAGTTGGCAGTGATAGGACTTTCCCTAATGCAGCTCTACATTTTTATCTGACATTCATGAGCACTGACATGATTTTTCCACAGTGTTGTGCTTTGACAGGCAGGTAGATCACTGCTGTACAGTCAGGAATACAATTTGTCCTTGCGGGGGAAGAAAGCTGAGGCTGGGAACAAGCTGGGACAGATATGTACATCTACAGTACGGGAGACAGACCTGCAGCATAAGAGAGGTGAGTCAGCGTGCTTCACTGGATAAAGCAAACTACAAAACGGATCTGTCATACACCTGCAAGGAAATCTAAACCGTGAACACCATGTTCCCCTAGGTACAGTAGAGCTACTTTTCGTTCAGACTTCGTTCAGTGACTTTGTTCCTCTGAAGAGTCCTTTAAGAGAGGCATGACATCATTGTAGGAAAAAATGAAATGTGCAAAAAATGACAATAATTTTAGACTTCTTAATGTGTGTTCTCACTGTGAGCCTCTAAATGCCTCCTTCTCCATGCAATGAAATGCAGGGCAAATGATATCCTTTGACAAACACTGTGGGGAGTTTCCTGTACAGTAGATAATAGATCCTGAGGGGACTTGCAGAGACACAATCTCAAATACACACACACACACACACACACACACTCATGCACACATTCAACTAAAGAATCAAAAATAAACAAACAGAGACCGAGATTTGGGGATAACTTATCACGCGCTCAGATATCTTCGGAGAAAGCCATGGTATGTGAGAGCTTTCGGACTCGCCACTTACCACCACCATAAATCACAAACAGGGAGGATTACATACTGTGTAGGTGCTGATTATCTTGCATACACCTGTGTTAAACTTTAGGTAAGGCATGGGTTGCAACTTTAGCATAGCTTCAAGTGGACTCTGCATCATGTTTTTTATCCTAAACTGAGCACCTCCTGCATCTCATTTCTGCTGGGTGGGGACACAAATCAAACAAAGTGTCAACATGCTGACAATTAACTATGAGAAACTGTACCAAAAAAATAAGCAAAGCGATTTCCACAGCCACTGCAAAAGATGAAAGGTTCTGTGCAGGGGCCTCAGTCACTGTAAAACCCAGCAGCTCAGACAGGTCACATAGTTTGAGGAATTAAAGCGCAATTCAATTTGGGATAACATTCTCACTACAATGTGGATTACATGCACAAAACAACCTCTACTAAGATTACACAAGGCCAAGCTGTTTTGTGCCAAGCCTGTTGGTCTGCTGTTGCAATGAAATGAACATTTTCAGCTCCTGCAGGCAAACATCCGGCAATTTTTTATGCGTAAGTGCCAGAAATCTGATAATGCAGGATGAAAATCACACCTGGCAGGAGTGTCACAGGTATACAGTGGCTCTGATGCAAACAGGATGTACAGTAGCTGTCTGTGCCTGTTTCAAAGGCCAGCACACAATGGGCTCTCAAAGCATGGGCAGACCACACACACCTGTGACTGGTGCACCAGTGTTAGAAGTGTCTGAAGGCAGTTGCTGATAAGCACTGATAATACGCTGAAAATTTCATTATTTCACATTTTCACACTCTAAAAGTTTCCATGTCAGTAATGGTGAACTTCAGGGCCATGCAGCTTCGTGCCAAAACACAAGGACTGTATTTCAGTCGTCCTCCATTTCAGCAGCACCCACATTCCTTGTCTGGGGTGGCCAGTGTAAATGCAACAAGGGTAAGCACTAAAGGGGACTGAGGCTTATTTGAGTATCATGACCAGCCTTGAAACTTGGTTCCTGAGTGATGGCATGCCTGAAGTGAGACACTATTTACACACACCCAGTGCCAGGGAGTGTTAAATCCCAGCATTCACAGGTGTCAGAAATGTACTGTAAGCATGTTAGATGTGCCAAGTGTTGTAGGAACAAGCCAACTAAAGAACCATGGGAGATCAGACACACAGGAAAGCCAACATGTCTCTACAAGGTCATTCTGCCGCTGCTGCTCCTGGGACAGTATTTGTTTATTGAGCACAGAACAGGCTGAATTACTTTAATTCTTGGCACTGGCTTCAGTGCAAGCCAGAGCCTGTAGTCTGCTGCTGGACTTATTAGAGACCACCTGTGCTTAATTAGGCTCCTTCAAACCATACATAGATGTCAGAAAGAATACACAAAGACATGTCAAACACAATGTACAAGAAATAAAAACAAAAGCTAAAGAATTCACTTCTCAGGTTTGCTGCTTATTATACTGGCAAAATGAGTAATTTCAAAATAAAAGCTTAGGCTAGCCTGGTAGAAAAAAAGAAAAGTTGGATTATTTTCCACAGATCATTTCTATAATCAGCATTACGAGGTTGTAGGCTACAGTATGAATGATCATGACATGGCTGAATTCATTCAGCTAAAAACCTCACTTTAGGAAAGAGGAAGGGGGTGTTTACTATAGAAAAAGGAACATTTCAGAAAAATAAACAGAAAGTAAAGCAAACATTGAATTTAAGCAGCGGTACGTTTATTTGGGCAGCCTGTCAAAGCTAAGCTGAAATGAACCAGAGTCATAAATTGCAGAAGTTAATAAAAAGTAAAACAAAAAAAAACAAAAAAACCCCGCCAAAACCTCGTGTAGTGTTGGTTAAAATTCCGCACAGACCTGATTAAGCATTAAAATTCATTTGGATGCAGTGGACATCAATTACGCGCAATTACGCATAATTTCAAAAGCGGATAATTCATCCACGCCACGCAGCAGCAAACACAAAATCGCCAGTTCATATGTGGAGCTGAATTTGTAGCTCCCTGTTCAAAATCCTCATCTCCGTAAAGCATGAAGGTGGACTTACCTGAGAAGGTAAAATAGTCCTCCAGGCGTTAAAAAACAGTAATTCCCTACGCCGTTTTTTCCGAATCCTTACTCTTTCATTGAAAAGCAATTTTGGACCAACGGGCGTGTGTGTAAGCGCTGAACTGCTCCACCTGGACTTTTACTCCTGCATGATCGGAGCGCTCATTAAAAGTGGAGAACGGGACGGGGCCAGAGTTTCCCCCTTTTTGCCCGTCCCACTTCAGGCACCCAGCTCTTCACCCAGGCAGAAGACGATCAGTAACCCGGGGCCATCAGGAGAGGATGCAAAGACCTGGCAACCAGCAACATAACAGTGCAATCATCCTTTTTGTTTGTTTGACAGGTTTTTTTTAGGACAGAAGAAGCCAACACATGCATTCATTAGGTTGTAGCATGCCCAAAGTGAGGATTTGCTTCACACACTTCAGGCTGCATCTTTTCTGTTATGTGAGGGATAAAAACCAAGCTGTGATTCTGGTTATCTGTTGTGCCATCCCATCATCTGACTGAGAACTAAACAACCAAGAGGAGAGTGTAAACTCTCACCAGAGCAATCACTCCTCCTCCACCAAATAAACCAATCAACACCTGTTTGTGAAACAGACACTTCAAGTCACATCCAATGTCACTTTGGGGTTTGCGGCTTTTATCTGCAGTTGTGGTCTACACAGAACATGTGCACCCCCAAAGCCCCTCCTAACACACACACACACACACACACACACACACACACACACACACACACACACACACACTCATATGTCAACCTCAACTGCTCTAACAGGGAGAGCCTGTTGGTTTATGCTGATTGGCACACAAGCTGCTGCTATTATGCACTATATGGATGGTTATGATTTAGAGGTCTTACGGGCTGCTGTAAAAGAGCTCATTGTACGTGTGATTATGGTCTTTGCAGAAACCACCTCAGGAACCTTTTTTGGGGATTAAACCTTCATGGCTCAAGTAGATAATTGCTCATTGATGTTAGAAAAAAAAAGATCAGGTGCTATTTTAGGGGTGCTCATTTCTCATTCAACAGTGCCATTAGTTTGAATGCCTGTCAACAGAAAAAGGTTGTCCTAATTCACTGCACCCGTGGACCAGCGGAAGAGTTTTCACACAGTTTTCCACCGTGCTTCCTTTGCTCAAAGCTGATTTTAGTTGACTGATATGATGACGCTTCAGTGGATGGAGATGTGAAATGACACATTTCTACAGGCAGATGGTACTTGACAGAGTGTAGTCTGGCATCTCTCAGGGAACGTGGGATGTATGGGAGATCTGATGGCATGAGTGCCCGCAGGGGCAGCACGGGAAACGGCAGAATTTTGTGCCATCACATGCTTCAGTTGAGTTGAGGACAGGTCGGTGTTTCCAGATGTTATCGGGCATCTCTTGCCTCACTACATTACTGACTGCACATTTCATCAGCTGGAGATCCAGACGAGTTATGGCATTGCTCCACGTTACCATGTTACCATGTTACCATTTTGGATTGAATGATTGCGTTGTAAGAGCTGGAAATGAAAACAGCTGTGAAATCCCACTTGAGATTCAGAAAATAATTTATTGACACTGGTTACACATACAGTTTATTAACACGGGTAAGACCAAAAAATACAAAAATACTCTCAATCTCCCCTTGTAATTCAAGTGCTGGTTCAGGTAAAATGTAATGTCTTCAGAGCCTGTCACACCAGTACTCTGATGTTTCAATGTGGGAGGGCAGGTTAATGTGGAAGACCTCCTGTGTGTCGGATGGAGGAGTCTGAGGAGGGCTGTTGACCCCTGAGTCGCTATCAGGATTGGATTGGTTCAGCTCTCCCACAGCGTATTTTGCCTCCAGCTTTTGGACAGGAAGTGATGCAGGTGGGGGCGGGGCCTCAGCCTTGGGTTTGATGTTTTTAAATTGTTGCAGACGCACCACCTCCCTGTGCTCTCGTGTGCACGGAAGCAGCACAGAGACGTCCTTGCGAAACTTGGAGCTCATGCCGAAGTAGATGAGCGGGTTGTAGAAGCTGGCAGACTTGGCAAAGAGACGGGTGAAGATGCTGGTTGTGCTTGGCACATGGAAACCCCAGGCTGACCACATAGACACCACTGCATATGGCGACCAGGCCATGATGAAAGCTGTGCAGATTACAATGGAAATCTAGAGAGGAACATGAGGGAACAATTGTCAGCACTGGAATAAGGAGGTTTATTGCACACAGGGCACTTTTAAGAGAAGCTTTAAAGAGTCTCATTTTACTTTACCAATCAAGTCTTTCCAATAAAAACCTCAGAAATAAACTTCTTTTTCCTATTCGCCTACCCTTGTGACATCTTTTTCCACCTTCCTTTGACGGGAAGTGATGAATCCATCAGCTGACATGGCGTTGGTGCTTTTCACTGTGTTGATAATGGAGGTGTAGGAGAAGAGCATGATCATCACAGGGATGAAAAAACAGAAGATGAGGATGGAGATGATGTAGGACTTGTAGATGGTGGAGTAATTGGCTTTGGACCAGTCCACCTCACAGGTGCCATAACCTCGATCTAAGGAACATGAG
This sequence comes from Macquaria australasica, assembly GCA_005408345.1. Taxonomy (NCBI): domain Eukaryota; kingdom Metazoa; phylum Chordata; class Actinopteri; order Centrarchiformes; family Percichthyidae; genus Macquaria; species Macquaria australasica. The sequence goes on from SEMN01000057.1 coordinate 99,609, forward strand.
ACGCAGAGGTCAGATCAAGGCTTTTAAAACAAAGTCTTGTATTCCTTTTTTTCTGTTAGGTTAGTGTGTGAGAACAGACCTGTGTAGCTGCCCCAGCCCAGCAGTGGAGCAACAGACCAAAACACGGCTCCAGTCCAAATGCAGATGAGTGCCACAGCAATGGTGTTCACGGTGATACAGTAAGCTGCAAAAACACACAACAAGGAAACATAACATGAATACAACACATTATTCTTCCCAAGTTACAGAACAGATTGTGCGATTGTTAGAAAAGGTGAAATGTTGTGACTTTGGCAAACACAGGACAGAAAAAGTGAGAGGCACTTATAGATGCAGCATTCTCGACTTGTTATGAATGTCAACATTGTGACATTTATTGAACAATGAGGTCTTTTCTTATATTAACAGCCTTTGCAAACATCTGCAACTGAAAGGAACCTCTGTTGACAAAGTACACAGCTTTGTATTCAGGGGAAGAAAGAAAATCAATTGGCTCTATTTCATATCTTATGTCAATATATACCATACGATAAGTGCAGTATAGTTTGTGAGAGAGGATTGGCAACGTACAGTGCCATTATTAATATGGGTTACTCAACTTCGTTAGGCTGAATTACCTTATATTGTTGCTTGGATACCTGCACAAGTTTACCTACAAGTTTTACTGGCCTAAATTCATTAATTTGGAAGTAAAATTACGTTGCATTTCTTTGGATTTTCTGATTTAGTTCAATATCTGTTGACGTTTGCAGTAGTTGCAGCTGTACTCTGGCATATAATACAGTTGATGATATCCCACATGTACTACCAATGTTCATAGCTTAACCACCAAAGTAAAAACACAGTAACACAGTAAAAACTCTTATCCCAAGCTGACAACAGAGGCAGTTGCTCAAACTAATTTCCATATAATTAAGGCATTCTTCAGCATCAGTTACACCCGAAAATAGAAAATGCCACCTCAAATTAACTTAATGACATGCTGGCGAAATGTAAGTGAAATTGCTGGAGACAAGTGGTGGTAATTTCCACAGCTGAAGTTGGTAATAAGGTTTCATTAGCACCGAAAAACACACTTTTCTGTCAGATAAGAGCTGCTGGAATGTGAGGCAGACAGAGACGCCGGTCTGAAGCTTTCTTTATGTTCTTTCACTTCAGTTCATGGAGGTTAGATGTGACCTTTGTTTGGGTGGCATCCCTTGATGTATCTGGTGATGCTGATAACGGTCAAGGTGTTGATGCTTGCAAGGCCGAAGAGCAAGGTGAAGAAACCATCTACCTGGAAGAAAACAGAGCGAGGGGTTGGTGAATCTTGACATCACATCTTTGAAATGTCTTTGAGTTGTCATTGAGGCCTCAGGACTTAGACCCATTGCCTGCCTAATTGTTCCAGGCCTTTGTATGCTGAGATTGTTTTGCCTTGGACCTAGAGACGCTACAGCTGAAGAGCTCTTCCTGCCTTTTTTGCCAGTATGCTCCAGCCTTTCCTCTGAGGTGAGCTGCAGGCTTTTTAACTTGCAGAATCAGCACTGGGAAATTTAAACAGAAACTTTCATAATAGCTCTTAATAGATTTTACCTTTATTTCCACCACAAATCTCAATGACTGACAAAATGCATTAAACCATGAAGCTTTTTAGCGTTCAGTCCATTGTTTGGGAAGATGATCTTTTAATCACAGCTCTAGTTAAAGGGAATTATGTTACTGTGCTTCAGTCTGGCTCCAACTGTGCAACACCCAGCTCCCTGCTGTGCCATTTCCAGGTGACATGGATCAGTTAAGGTCTCTCACTGATTACTTTCTTGATCTTCCTTAGTCCTAATCCTATTACTGCCAATCATCACGTTTCCCCCCCCCTCACATTCAACTAGACTGCCAACGTCTAGACAATTATGAGTCTAATTCAGCACTAGTCTATTGTACATTCTGGACCAGGTGCATTAAGACGGTGCCTTCTTGAAATTATGTGATTTGTTCCTCCCAGCTCATCTCGCAGTATAGTGTTTCATATCTGTCTTGGCTCACATGAAAAAAATGTTGTGAATTTTGAAGCATTTTTAATACAGCTTGTACACTGCTTTGACAATCCTTTCTCTGTATTCCCCTTTGCAACATCAAAGGCTTCCATAAGGCTCTATCATATTCAATAATATCCTGTCCCATAGGGTGAAAACACAGGTATCTGGCCCAGCTTGCAACTGTTCATGTCCCATCATGCTCCATGCAGTAATCTGCTGATGCTTCTCACACGCCTGTCTCCTTCACCTTCCTGCTCCTTCCCTCCTCTATTTCTGTCACTTCTTACTTTTCCCTTATTTACTTCTGGCGCTCCCTCTTTCAGCCCACTTCTCTCAGGGGAAGGTGAAATGAGAGGGGCGTACTGCTATCCCAATATTTCTCCTTCACCTGAAAACCTGAGATTGGACGTCTGAGAGATGAGATCATCTCAGTGGCTGTACTGAAGCCTAAGAGCAGTAGACCTCAATTTACAGCGTCTCTCCCGCTCAGATTTTGGGGTTTATGCTTCTGAGACTGAAAGTGTTCTGGTTACACCAGCTTGTTTTCGTTCACTCACTGCAGCACAGATATCACGGTTTCCACCACAGCTAGCCTTGAGCAAGAAAAATACCCTGGATGAATTCCAAGCTAAAGTATGAAAACTATTTCATTTCAAGCTGAGGCTGCGGGAGGAGGAAAACATAGAAATGAACCGTGCATTTTAGAAATTATGCACAACAACTCATCTTTTTATTCAGTACAAATTACTCAGCAACATAAGAGCATGTGGTTAAATTTAGCAACAAATGTCCTCCCTGCAGCTCTTATTTGTTTCCTGCTTGGTTGTTGACAGGTGCCATGCTGCTTGAAGAGTTTCCCCCCATTTAAAGGTCTCCACAGTGGTAATCTTATTACAGATTTAACCTCCAGCCCACATGGCTACTAGCATAATCACTTGCACATACACACGCACACACACGCATGCTCATTTTACTGTAAGACTTCCACAGATTCATTTAATGAACTTCATTAATTGAGATTAGCCCAAGAGAGCAGATGCATACACATGTGTTTTTTGCAACTCTGCACAGTCATCACATTCAGGCTATCAAACCAGTGTTTCTTGGATTTGTCAAATTGTTAATACTGCGAACTCTACCAAGTAAACAAATGACTAAATGAAATTCTTTTAAATCAAGTATTGTCTTGGTGTGGCTTTTACCTGGCAGGTCCAGATCCAGGTGATCAAATACCCATCATCCTTGAAGATATTGAATATTTCTAGGATCCCTCTGGAATAGCCGAATACAGAGATGCTGGCATCAGAGATGGCAAGATTTAAAGTGAGGAAATCTGTTGCCTGAAGCGAGGCCCGCTGTCTGTACAGGACAAATATCACTAAACTGTTTCCAAACCAGGACAGCCATCCTACAGAGAGACAAACATACAGTATATTTAATGAACATTTAGTGAACCACATATTTTTGGTAGTCTCTATGTGTCAGCCCTGTGATTGACTGGTGACCAGTCCTGGGTGTACCCCTCCTCTCGCCCAAAGTCAGCTGCGATTTCAGCATTTTGTCAGTAGAACACATATGCCATTTCATAGACAGAAATTTAGGGTGCTTTTCAGTTGTATAATGCACAATGGATATTGATCCTAAAATTGCCATGCTCATTTAAAATATTTCAACCCCAAATCATACACAAAGTATGCAAAATTAAACAGTGCAACCCTACATTTCAAGTTGTACTATCTTCCAGTATATGATGGCTGACTTACCCAACACTAACAGGTAGACTCCAATGATGGTCTCTCCTTGTTCGGACAGGGGAGGGTCTGAATGCAGAGTACTGAGGTTATTATTCCTCCATGGAATATTTACTACCTTCACAGGAAAACCTTTCAGCATTATTTCCATGGCCTGAGTTTTGACGCCAAGGCATGAATCCTTGCTGTCCTTTACAATAGCTCTGCTCTCTTCTGCTTTCAGTAGACACTACTGTGTTACATCAGTAGGTATGACCGGTCAGTTCATTTTAAATCCAGCTTAGACGCAGTCACTAATACCTCACCACTCACTGTCCAAATGATTGTACCTGTAATCCTATTTATTTCTTAACAACTAAGCAGATAGGGATTTTGGGTGGATATCCTAGCCAACAGGGAAATGTCTAGTCAGCTAGTCCACTAATGGAAGTAATTTTTGAAAGGGTTTCATGTGGCTTAAATTAATTAAAGTCTTAAGACTCGTCTCACACAAAGACACCTTAAGGCCCTCAGCAGAGTCCAAACCTACACCAGTGCTGAACAATTTATCAAGTTACAAACTGCATCATCTGCAGTTGCTGATATTTGTTAATCATTTATTTTCCTGCTGCGGTTTTCCAAGAATATTTTATGTGAATGCAGTCCTGTTTAGCAGCCAACGTGGAAGTTGGATGTGGAACTTTTCCACCAACGCATAAACACAGAATAAGGATTAAAGTTATACAGTATGTCCAACTTTCAGCCAAATCTATTTGTGACATTCTGAGGATCTTAAAGTACACAAACTAAATCATTCACATCTAAGTGCACAATCCATCATATGTGGCATATGCAAATTCGTTTTAGTTTAGCTCAGCTTATTATCAGCTAATCAAGTATTGATACTGGGTTACTAAAATTATACAGTAAGATATAGTAATATGAAGCTGCAGCCAGCAGCAGTTTAGCTTAGCTTAGCACACAGAATGGAAATGGAGAAAAAGCTAGCCTGGCTCTGTCCAAAGGTAATAAAATTTGCTTACTAGCAACGATTGCATTGGTGATGACAAGACTCCACAAAGTTACTGCACTCAGTCAATAAATACCACATAAAACCGCTACACCTTGTTTTTACACTTCAGTTTTTGTACGGATTAAACAATGTATAACATGTTAGTGAACTCTAAAGGTGTTGGTAGGTGGGTTTTGGTACCTGTTTCCAGTCATCATGCTAAGCTAAGCTAATCAGCTGCTGGCTGTAGCTTTATATTTACCATACAGATATGAGAGAGGTATCGATCTTCTCATCTGACTCTCTGCAAAAAAGCCAATGAGCGTATTTGTCTGTCTATTCCAAACCTCACCAATACTGTTCGTTCAAACACAGGCCCTACGGACCAACATGGGGAAACATCTGTCACTGTATATTGTCTGATTATGGAGGCAGTGTGTAACAGTGTTGGCGTACAAGCTGTACTGTATATGGTCTGGCAACAATTTACGTCATCCTAATCATTAAAAAAAAATCCCTTTGTACTTTGCACATAAGTCCTGCACCAATGACTATGAACCGGCACCTCCTCTCCAGAGACATGTTCCAGTTTTCACTAATCACTTCCATTTAGAAAAGGGTCATGCAGGTTATGACTTTAGTCCTGCCAGCGTGACTGCACAGCTAAATGTATACTGAGGCCAGAAGTATCATATGTAAGTATAATTACGTTAGTATGAGCTAATGTGCGCACTGACAAATTGACTTTGCTCTCATGTCAGTGTGAGAGCATCTGGCACTCTTAAGAGTGTGTGGAACCCTCCCATATGATTTATTACTACAGTCAGAAACAAGCCATTTATTAGGAGAGTTTGGGGATTCCACTAACACATGTTGGTTCAATTTTATTGATTACAATCCTTTTGTTCTGTGTAAACTTACAATTGCACCACATCTCCCATCCTCCACCCTTCTCCTCTTCACAGTGAGCTTCTCTGTGGCAACACACCTACCGAAGGGGTAACCTGAACCGCCCCCCTCAGTTTGTGTTTAGATCACAGTGTGCACCTTGTTTCCCTCCTCTGGCCGCCACAGAGCAGCTCTGCTGGCCCTCAGGATGTGGAGGGAAGGGCTGCCGCTGCCGCTGCCAGATGCCTCGTTGCTTCCGAGTCCTCCTCATCAGACCCTTTCTTTGAGCCTCTGAAAGCCAGTCCGGAGAGAGTGACGGAGCTGAGGGGAAAGTGAACCTCTGACCTCGACTGTCACCCGTCCAGCAGCAAACACTGAACCCAGTCATCGCTCACCCCTGCCTTCACCCAGAGACGCACAGCTTCAGCTCTGCAGCGATCCTTGTGCGTGCAGCCCAGGGAGACAGGGAGGCTTTCTGATGCCTCTGTGGTACAAGTCTTCTGGTTAAAGTGGATAATGTGATAATGGTTGTGGGAGACATCGTACAGAAACCTAACCGCACAACGTAGTCGCTCGTAGCCGATATTGCCGGATGTTAAGGTGCTAGTCTTTACTGCATGACAAGTGTTTCTAATGGAAAGTCATGGCATTATTGTTAGCGTAAGTTTCTTGAATGATCACACCTTCAATAGTTAGGAATGCCATCCTCTTACAGTGAAAGTGGGGAGATTAGACTCTCTGGCAGCAAGAGCAGCACTTGTCGTGCCGTCAGTGGTAAAGGACAGCTGCTACTGAGATTACACTGCTGCTAAGCCAGCAGGTCAAAGGCCAAGGAAGAACCTGCATTCAGGAGGTGCTAAGGACAACAAAAACATCTGTGACTGTCAACAGCAGACATGAGACAAGTGTGTGAAGGCCGTAGTCGTCCCGACATTTATTCTCTGTTTTGGCAAAAATGCATCCTTACACATTTTTACATATGAGGTTTGCTAAGCTAAGCACAAAGCAGTGACATGTACCGCACACTGTACAATGCTCAGGTGTTTGCACGTTACAGGAAGACATGGAGATTAGCTTAACTCTCGCCTGTATGCTTTGGCACATGTGTGTGTGAAGCTTGGCGATCACAGTGCAGCCACAGTAGGCCACTGTATCATTAGGCTTATGATGATTTCTCTCTCTCTCTCTCTGTGTCGAGCGAAGGCTGGGATGTGAGGTTAAAAGCTCACAATTTTCCGAATGGAAAAGCCCAGACACAGATACTATTATGAAGGTGTGTGTTAAAGGCTACGAGCTGTCTGAGGGCAACAAAGCCTCTCTTCAGGGAGGACATACACCAGGTCAAGAGACCAATACAGGATCTGCTTAAAAAGGTCTACACACTTTCTCTCTCCCTGTCACTAAACGAGAGACACAGGGACTGCTTGTATGAAGGCTCCACACAGTATGGAGGTAAATGGCTTGCCTGTCATTTTTTGGGTCAATCTGTGCATGATATTGGTAAAGTATGTCCTTCACAGCAGTAAAAGTTCTATACTTCCTTTTAGTTCACAGCTATTTAAAGACACAAGATTTTGGCCAACATGGCCTACAGTTGTCAAGAGGAAATCTGTGACAAAGTTTGTTCAAGGAGGTTTGTCAGAATCTTTATGTTGCCTATAAGCCTATCAGATGAGCTCTACATTGGTAGACAGATACGATTATTTGTATGTTAAAAAAAATGTTTTAATGAATAAAAAATAGAAAGATCTTTTTCTTATTTTCAGACAGAAACCGGACGACTAATTTAAAGGAACATCCAGCTGGCGTACAGGTGAAGATGGCATAGGTCCAGTAACAAAACCCTATAAACCACTTCTGCCTGCCCACAGCATGTTCACACCTCCTTCTCAAAGGGTTTGAATCTCTTAGGAGAAATATCGCTTTACAGGCGTGGGCCCATTTGTTGTTATTTCACAAGGAAAACGTTTCATGCTACCGTGTAAGTTTGATGATACATTAACATGCATGATGTTGCACATGAAAAATCTACAGGAAAAGTCTACATTCCTTTGAGTTATGATGTAATTTGAGATATGGATATTAGTCTTTATATGTGAGGTATTACCTGGACAGTATGATAACCCCACTCCAGAGATTCATGGTACAGCTCTTAGATTTGCGAAGTTCTCCTCAAGTCAAAGGTTTCTGAAATGCCTCAGTGAAGCCCACAGTTCATGCAGTGACTTTACCACAAGTACAAAGACTGGACTGTTTTTTTCTCTTCGCCCTGCACCAAAACAGTTCAACAACAGCAACAGCAAGCCTGCAGCAGCAGAGGTTACTGCTTAAAATATAATTACTTAAAAGTGCATGGTGTTACAGAGCTTTTGTTTTGCTGTCCTGTTGAACTTCAACACAGGAAAAGAACACTTTGTATTATTGGTCTTATCTGCAACTATAATATTCAGGAGAAAAGGGGTTGCACTGTTGTCTGAAATACTTTTTGCAGAATACCCCATAATAAACCCCCTTAGGAAAAGAATAGATGAATGGTTCAGTATGTATTTAAACGCAAGTGAACACAGGCTCTGTGTTGAGCTCGACGAGCTATGTGGATTGGTTTTGTGGCTCAAGATCTTTGGCCCTGAACCACATGCAAACATTTATTTGGGCACTGGATCCAGTTTGCAATTTCTCCTCCAGAGTCTATTTGTTTAAGCAGGTAACTTATGTAAGTAGTTCTTATTGGGGTTGAATACACGCCATTCCCGAAGGGGTCTGCACATCAGTTTTGACATGAGGGGATATTTTGCCAAAATATGGATGTGGAAACGTAAATCTGCAAATAAAACTCTACATCCTGTTGGGATATGGACACAATCAGACACAGAAAACATCAATTGACACCATTCCTGCCTGGCCAACTGTTTGATGTCTGACAGACTGTGGCTTCTGCTTCCACCGAAACTTGGAGTAGCTGACAGCCCTGTAGCCCTGCTTTGCACAGTGGAGAGAGTATGGTTAGCTCTTAACATCAGCCTCCTTGGTCTGAGTGAACGGTTAGTGCTCTGACACTGGACCCTGGATACTCTCCTCTGGCCTCCTGGGGATTGAAGAAATTAGTGACCTAGCTCCTGTGAGGAGCAACAGCTGCAGCCTATCACACTGCAGATCTCTATGGACATCTTGAGGGAAGCCCACTTGTCCCCCAGCCTGATGTGTTGTAACACATGGGCGCCGCTGTTGATGGTGGAAAGGAGAAAACAAGCTTGAAACTGTCAGTCAGGATCAAAGTGACATCAAACAAGCATTTCAAATCTCCTTAAAAAGCATGACCCCCTAACAATATAGATGTTCTCAGCTGTCCTGAAGGCCCATCAGTCGGTGAGTTGACCCGTGTGTGACAGGAGGTTAGTGGGCCACACCATTATCCTCTCCCTCAGCAAAAACTTGTTATCTTTAAAGATGACACTCTCGCTGACCCATGACACATGCCTGTTTGAGCCCAATTTAGAAGGAACAAAATAACTTTTAAACTGACCTGCTGACCGCTGGGTGAATGTGGCCCCTTCAAGGCCCCTTTAGAGCCTCTGGTTATCAATTACTGAATTTCAGATGTGCTAAGATGTTCTGACTGTTTAGAGGATGTAGAAGATTATAGAAATGTGAATGCACTAGACCAACTGTATCACCCTACTCATGCTAAGAGAAAGTCCATTCATTTGTACTTATCCACACTGAGGGCCAAAGAGGATTGGAGTATATATCAGACACAGTTAGGTTATTACTCAAACTCACAATTAAAGGTAATTTAAGAGAATAGTTCAATCTTTTGGGACAAATGCTTGTTCACTTTTTTTTGCTGCGAGTTAGATGAGAGGATGATTGATACCACTCTCATATCTCTATGGTAAATATGAAGCTACAGCCAGTTGCCAGCTAGTTTAAGGCGCTGGGAGGCAGATTTTTTAAAAATCTTCTGACAGAGCCAGGCTAGCTGTTTCCCCCTGTTGCCAGTCTTTATGCTAAGCTAAGCTAACGTAATATTTACCGTACAGACAGTGGTATTGATCTTCTCATGTAACTCTTGGCAAGAAAGCGAAAAAGTGTATTTCCTATGTCTAAGTGTCAAACTATTCTTTTAAAGTGTTCAGTCTACCTGACTTACATATTTTAGAAATCTAGAAGCAAATGCAAATCAGAACATGTGAACCATGAGGACATGGTGTTGCATCATGGAAAACCCAATACATTTTGATTACTGTTTATTGATCACACAAAGGTCCACTGATCCCTGTGGAGAAAATAGGTCACTGCAGTGCCAGTGATAGACACTGGAAAAATAGAAAGCAGTGACAACAATGCAAATTTAACCAGAACCCTAGGATATATTCAGCCTAATCTAAATTCAAATGATCTATAATTCACAGCATGTACACAGGATGTGCAAAAAAATCTCCATATTTAGATGTGATGAATGGATGCAACTGTGCACTGAGGTATCATTATGGAAGATCATACCGAATGTACATTTGACGGGATTAGACATGAAAAATTTGTTTAACCATGCACATATATTCTGTAAGCTGCTATGCAAAGGTGCATTATTAGTTCTTGCTGTATGTTCTGGCTAATAGCAATATGTGCAGAAATATACAGGTCAGGTGCACTGGGGACTGGTAATAAATGTGTATGGTATAAAAAGCTGGATAGATGAACAGAGTACATAGTGGAAGCAGGGAAACAAGTTCTTGAGAGTCTTTTCAGATACTTTCTCTTGTCCATTTCCATATGCGAAGGTTTAACCTTCCAGAGCCTGGTCTCACTTAAAAGGAAGCGCTTTCGTGACCACCTGGACAACATACCAGACAGTTTGTATAGTGACTTACTTAAGCGTTCAACTTCCAGCTGTAGAACACCTGGCAAGATCTTGGCTTCAACTTAAAATACCAGCCACATGGTGTTGTATGTTAACAGTGTCTGTCTCTGATAGAACAGGTGAGCCAACAGATCAAATAGATACAGTTCTGATCTCCCCTGTCTCAATTAAAATCAGTCTAACCATTTCTCTTTACAGTCTGTTTTGAAATCCAGTTAAAAGGTACCTGTCTCATTAATCAGTAAAGTAACACCACATAAAAATCTGAGCTGTCATAAATCTGAGTGATGAAAGGAGAGTGAGGAAGAATACAATAAATGAACTCATCCTTTGAGGATCGCAGTGGCATATGTCCCACAAATAATGCCTAGTTATTAATCTGATCACAGTTAATCTCTTCCTCTCTCCCAGCATGACGCATGTGAAAGACTGTTAGCAGCACGCTAACAGCTAGAGCCAGGGTGCAAATGAAAGCCAAGTTGCTGCAGCAGTTTCTTAAACCTGCAGTAACAGATTTTATGGCCACTAGGGGGCAGCGGAAACAAGTTGTGAACACAACACTGACATATCATCACCAAGTTGATGTGGCGAACTTGTTGGCAAGCAGTTGCTTATTTACACATCCAGCAGTTACAGAGGAACATTGTCATTCATCTGGAGTCGTGTTACTGGCCACCTGGTGAATGTAAATTCAATATTCACTCTCTTTTATCTCTGTCTTTGGTCTCTACCAACTCCTGAGAAACATATCTGTCTCTTTAGCTGCTAAATGCTCCACTATGTTCACCAGCCTTTCTCTAACTGTGTCTGTCTGTGGTTTGGTGTTGAGCAGGTGGTGTACAGTGGGTTTTTAGGGCTTTTTGCTGAAAACAGCAGTCTGCTTCATCCGTAATGGATGCTTTGAGACCGGTGAGAGTGAACCAAAACAGTTGCAGCCAGACAATGAGCTGAAACTTGCAACTCACAATGTATTCAATGTTCTGAATATCATCATAATCACAGAAAACACCCACATTTAACACAAGTGCTCTCTTCTTCGTGCTTATTAATGCTCTTTTGGTTTTTAAATGCACCTCTTACTGTGGTAACAAGCTCTGTGGCTGCCAGGCTTGAATGGCTATGCAATATGATGCCAGTTATCAGTAGTAAAACTGGGCACATTGCAGAGGTTAATTCACACTTTAATTATACAGTGATTTACACAGGATGCTGCAATAGTGCATATTAAACTTTATAACCCTTGATGCTGTGCTACCCTATGATATATCAAAATCACCATCTAAAACATCTAATAATCACTGCAGTCATTTACTAGCTCAGGTTTTCTTCCTGTTCCACATGAGGTAATGGCATCCGTTTAAAAGTAGGTTCCAGAAGCAGCTTTTCCTGTGACTCAGCTCTCATACATTTATCCTTATTGACATATGCTGTATGTGTAAAGTTGGGTTTGCTTCTTGACTCTGTCAGTCTATGTTTACAGTGCCCCAAAGTTCAGTCTTTTCAGAGAATCACCGTGAAAGATGATGTGATAGATTTGCAAAACAACATCTCAGCGTGACCCCATTCCCCGTCCCATCCCCCAGCAGACACCTCATGGCCTGATGCTGTGGATAAGGAGACCTCTGTTTTACAGGTCATGTGACAGAGGTCAAAGTCTGCTCCTTGATCAAGTGCTCCTAGACAACAAGTCCAGTTTCAAAGGCCCAGGCTCAAGCACAGAGCCTGATCCAGCTGTGAGATTTTCTATCATGGCAGCCATTCCTGGTAATCCAAACTACAGCGTTCTTCATTCCACAAACCAATGTTGACAGAAACATAAATATGTTTGCATGAAAAAGTCATGGATTTTGACCCTAAGGGGATATTCTTAATCAATTCAAGTTAGCCCACAGAGCCACAAAGTGACACAGTGTACCACAAAGTAAAGATCTACAAAATACCACAAAATGTGTGATGTGTGTGTGTGTGTTGTGAGTGTTGCTGTGAGACACTGTGAGATGCTGTAGGACACAAAGAGATGAAAGAGCTCCAGGCCTGTTCCTGGGCGTGTGGCCAAGACAGTCTGCTTTGAAACATCCTGATGAAACCAAACCTCTCCGTAGGCTCATTTCAGCAGGACATCTTTGATAGATTTTGATGTCCTGCACAAATGGACACTAATGTGTGGTCAAATGTTTAAGAACACAGTATGTTACATGAGTCATGAGAAACAGGTACACATGACATCCACCGGTGATCACAATGTAAGAAGTTTGAGCTTCTATAGAGACTTTTTTTTTTGCTCTTTGGTTTTGTTGACATTTGTTTCATTGGACTGAAGTCGTTTTACACGTCTTATTTCACACCTATAAACAACCTTCTTTTGCATGTTTTATACAAATCGCTGAAGGAGACTTACAGTGTGCATGCCAACATGTTCAGATCTGCAAACCTGTGACTCTGCAAACTGCTTCTGTCCTTTTGCTAATACCAAGACAGGAATGTGTGTTTTGCTTAACTCTCTCAATACCTGCCAAAGCAAATCATATTCAAAAGGCCTACATTTAATTGCTTTAATCTTGGCACATACCTATTCAACCACATACATACAGTGGGGCAAAAAAGTATTTAGTCAGCCACCAATTGTGCAAGTTCTCCCACTTAAAAAGATGAGAGAGGCCTGTAATTTTCATCATAGGTACACTTCAACTATGAGAGACAGAATGAAAAAAAAAAAAAAAATCCAGAAAATCACATTGTCTGATTTTTAAAAAATGTATTTGCAAATTATGGTGGAAAATAAGTATTTGGTCAATAACAAAAGTTCATCTCAATACTTTGTTATATACCCTTTGTTGGCAATGACAGAGGTCAAACGTTTTCTGTAAGTCTTCACAAGGTTTTCACACTGTTGCTGGTATTTTGGCCCATTCCTCCATGCAGATCTCCTCTAGAGCAGTGATGTTTTGGGGCTGTCGCTGGGCAACACGGACTTTCAACTCCCTCCAAAGATTTTCTATGGGGTTGAGATCTGGAGACTGGCTAGGCCACTCCAGGACCTTGAAATGCTTCTTACGAAGCCACTCCTTCGTTGCCCGGGCGGTGTGTTTGGGATCATTGTCATGCTGAAAGACCCAGCCACGTTTCATCTTCAATTCCCTTGCTGATGGAAGGAGGTTTTCACTCAAAGTCTCACGATACATGGCCCCATTCATTCTTTCCTTTACATGGATCAGTCGTCCTGGTCCCTTTGCAGAAAAACAGCCCCAAAGCATGATGTTTCCACCCCCATGCTTCACAGTAGTTATGGTGTTCTTTGGATGCAACTCAGCATTCTTTCTCCTCCAAACACGACAAGTTGAGTTTTTACCAAAAATTTCTATTTTGGTTTCATCTGACATTCTCCCAATCCTCTTCTGGATCATCCAAATGCTCTCTAGCAAACTTCAGACGGGCCTGGATATGTACTGGCTTAAGCAGGGGGACACGTCTGGCACTGCAGGATTTGAGTCCCTGGCGGCGTAGTGTGTTACTGATGGTAGCCTTTGTTACTTTGGTCCCAGCTCTCTGCAGGTCATTCACTAGGTCCCCCCGTGTGGTTCTGGGATTTTTGCTCACCGTTCTTGTGATCATTTTGACCCCACGGGGTGAGATCTTGCGTGGAGCCCCAGATCGAGGGAGATTATCAGTGGTCTTGTATGTCTTCCATTTTCTAATAATTGCTCCCACAGTTGATTTCTTCACACCAAGCTGCTTACCTATTGCAGATTCAGTCTTCCCAGCCTGGTGCAGGTCTACAATTTTGTTTCTGGTGTCCTTTGACAGCTCTTTGGTCTTGGCCATAGTGGAGTTTGGAGTCTGACTGTTTGAGGTTGTGGACAGATTTCTTTTATACTGATAACGAGTTCAAACAGGTGCCATTAATACAGGTAACGAGTGGAGGACAGAGGAGCCTCTTAAAGAAGAAGTTACAGGTCTGTGAGAGCCAGAAATCTTGCTTGTTTGTAGGTGACCAAATACTTATTTTACCGAGGAATTTACCAATTAATTCATTAAAAATCCTACAATGTGATTTCCTGGATTCTTTCCCCCCATTCTGTCTCTCATAGTTGAAGTGTACCTATGATGAAAATTACAGGCCTCTCTCATCTTTTTAAGTGGGAGAACTTGCACAATTGGTGGCTGACTAAATACTTTTTTGCCCCACTGTAAGAGTGTTTGGACAAGAGCAGCTGTGTGATCCTGATTCCAAAGACTCAAAAAGCCATTAGCAAGAAGAAGAACTGATTTGTTGATTGATAGTCCTTCTCTAAGTCAACTCAGTCAGTTTGCTGAGATCAGGTTCAGTTTTTAGCCATGTAAGCAGCGTGGCTGTAGGAATGGTAATATCAGTTGGTTGGTCCACTACTTTGATCCTGACTGAAATATCTCAACAACTATCGAATGGATTAATATGATACTTTGTACAGATATTCGTAGTCCCCAGAGGATGAATCTAACTGACTTTGGTAATTGCCTGACTTTTCCTCTTGCACCTTTTGGTTGCCATTTTTGGTCCTGACTGAAATATCTCGACAACTAATGCAACGATTGCCATGAAATTCAGTAAAGGCACTGAAGGTCCCTACAGCATAATGACTTTGATGATCCACTGACTTTTCATCTAGATGCTTTTAGTCTCTCAATCTGGTCTTCTAGTGCTTTAAGTGGATGTAGCTGTAAAAAAGGTGATAATTAAGTACTCTTAGCATTGTCCTGTGTGAGTTTATTAAAAGTGCAGCTGAAGTTCATCACTGTCAATTCAATTCAACATATTAATATCATCACCTACAACATGATATACAATATGATCATCATCAGATCATCTTTTTTTCAATATTAGATGTTTTTAATCCTGGACTCTGAGGGCAGGGTTCATACTAACCAAGTAGTGTGAGATGGATGTGAATGGATTGGTTGTTTAATTAGTGCACAGTGAACCTGACCGAGGTCAGAGGTGGAGCTGAACCATCACTCCTGTCCTCACATGAATGACCCGAGGGAAGGGCAACAAAGAGATAAAAAGGGGAGGACAAGGGGAGTGGGAAAAGCAGAATGACAGACAGACAGAGCATTATTCTTGTGAAAATGCTCGGTCCTTGCTGCACTTTCACTTTTCATCAAATGTTTTGGCTGCACAGGAGCTGAAGGAATGCACCGCGGGGCAGCCTGCAGCTCACTTTGACAGTGCACTGTTCCCCTCAGCATCGTCTCTCCGCCCCTCCCTGCGTCAAACCCACGTCCCAACATGTCTACCTCAGTCCAATGCCAATATGTATCCTTAGCATCAACTGGGGAGGATATTTATTTACTTATTTACACAAGTCCTATTTGATGTTTTGTCTAGAGGGACATCTGAATGTGAAACTGAAAACAGACCTTTTTAAAGATGTGTTGGCAAGCTCCACTGACTGATGTCAAGTCTAATGCACGATCTGATACCGCCATGCTGGTGTTGTTCCTACAACATCATAATTAATGTTGCTCCAGGATGATCATTGCTACTGACCAATCACGTTGTTGTGATGTCATAGCTTTGAGACTGGGGTAAAAAGACCGGAAAAATACTAAAGCACGCCTTCTTGCTTGCACGCATATGCAGTGGGGAGCAGAAGGTAAGCATTAAAAATACTTTCTTTAATGATCCACAATACCTGTAATTGTCACCAATTTACCAATGTAAACGATAACTGTTCAGGTTTAATAACCAGTGGCCATGTTGACATCAGTTCTGTGCAAACCTACATAAGTTAGCCTAATGGTTGTGGGTTGAGGCAGAGAATGAAAATAATTACCAGAAAATATAATTAACTGGGCTATTGATGTGGAATTTGGCCTAAATAAATGATTACCTATGTATCTAGCAATATTTACCCAGGATTAACTTACATTTTTTTTGTTTGTCCAGGGCCATCATATGAAAGTTTGTACTGGGCCACTAGATTTTGCTGGTCCTTCATATGATGCAAATGTACTCAAATTCAAATAATTATGACACCAACATGGCTATATCAGATTGACGTCTCATTTTGGCATGTTAACACACAAACACCGGTCACAGCCAAGGGGTTGTTCCATTCTTGTTTAATAGGGGTGTTAGAAAGGAAGTCTGAGATTTTTGATTATTGGCTATTGCTGTTCCCAGCCAAGTAAGTTACATTTCGCTAATAATAGTTAACTTTTGTATTTTTCCGATCCGATCAAAGCTATGACATCACAGCAACGTGATTGGTCAGTTGCAATGATCATCCTGGAGCAACATTAATTATGATGTTGTAGGAACAACACTAACATGGCGGTATCAGATCGTTTACATCTGCACAGTTTCTATGAAGTCAAAGGAAAGGGTTTGGCTCCTGATCACCTTACAGAGGTTTCTGAGATTAATGGCTTTGTAGGTCATGTGCGGGCATGACAAAGAGTTCACTCCCCTTCTGTCCACTTCTGTCTTTTACAGCTCTGTGGCCACAGGCTGCAGTGGGAGAGAAAATACATGGTTCACTGCAAGGCATGCAGAATTGAATGGATAAATTCACTCTAAGATCACATATTCTACATCCCCAATGGCTTAAAATAATCCCCGCCCTCTGCTCATCAATAATCTACATAGCCTATATGTCATAACATTTTTAAAAACGTTGCTTTTCCACAAGTTGTTTCTCTTCTACACCTTGTAGAAAAGGTGCTGGTCTCCCAAATTAGATAGTGAGGTTGTAAGACTAGCTATTACTGACCTTACCACAGACCCATCACTCTGCTAGAGTGAAAATCTAACAGCCATACAGTCAGATGGTTACTGTAAACTCTTTCCATGAATAGAAATCAGACAGCAAAAACAAACATCTCCTCAGGGTTACTGATGAGATAAATACATATGCTCTCATTTTAGCTTTGCTACATTGAGTCTTGAACTGAGAGTGGATGGCACACTTTCACAATTGTTATTTATGTTACTTTATTGAAACTAACTAACTAATCCATCCTCACATGTGTCATATCTGACCATCATTTTGATTTGAAAATATGTAGCATTTTGCTCAGTCAAAGCACCTGGTTAAAACCACTAATTTAGTGATAAATTGTCAGTATAGGGCTGAAATCTTAAAAAGTAATGGAATTCTACTAACCTCTATACAGATATTATGACAAAATCTATGATTTTAGATTTAGACATGTAACAGTTAAAGGAATTGTTCGATATTTTGGGAAATAACCTTATTCGCTTTCTTGCTGAGAGTGACAAGATCGATACCTCTGTCATGTCTGTATGGTAAACTGGTTAGCTTAGCTTAGCAAAAAGATTGGAAACACAAAAAATTACGTGTAAAAACATGTTGTGGTTTTACAGGGGGTTACGTGCAGGTCTCCGCTGGTTCATAAATGGCAACTGGTCCCAGCCAAACATTTGTTCGGCACATAACCTGTCGCTTTTACACCTCAGTTTTTTTTTATGGATTAAAGAAATTAAATTTAACGTGTTGATTAGTAGGCCAATTTTGTTACCTGACAGAGCCAGGCTAGCTGTTTCTCCGTTTCCAGTCTTCATGCTAAGCTATTTACATATTTCATATTTACTGTACAGGCATTAGAGTGACATTGACCTTATCATCTAACTCTTTGCAAGAAAGTGAATAAGACACTAACACTTCCACGGTAAATGAAGTTATGTATTGGGTGTGCAGGCCAGTGCAGCCAGTGCTGGAAAGTGGACACACTCGGCCCTGTAGGCTTTCCACTGTGTAAGTCCTGAACACATCTTTAAACCAAGGGTGATAAAAGGGCTGAATCCCAGATTTTGAAGAAAATCCCTCTCCACCAGCTCAACAATGTACAATCAGGCTTTTCTTAAAAATAGCCGAGCTCACAGCCACTCTCCAACACAGTGGTGCACACAGTCAGTGCAGTGTCTTTCAGCATCTGTACTACTGTAAAGCAGGAGGATTGACAAATGATGTCAGGTTTATAATTAATACCTCCACAAACTCAAAGAATAATCCCAAGTCTTAAAGTGAGACACATGCACTCGTTATAATAAAACCCTCCCATCCACATACTGTTTTCATAATGGGCCACTTGAAGAAACACTCAGACTGTTTGCTCAGTCAGTGAGAGGTCCTCGCTGTGTTGACTATTATTCTACTCTCTACAGGGTGGGCTATTTCACTGGAGGTATCAAATGATCACCTATTCTGTTTTCCCTTGAGTGGATGTAGTAGTCAAAGCATCAATGAGCCACTGTGGAGGTGCAGGCCTCTGACACGCAACCAAAAAGGGAAGCTGTCAATCATCGACAAGGTTTAAACCACGTCAACAATGCTCTGTCTTCTGTCTGCTTGAAAATCTAAATCACACCCTGTACATATGATAATAGCTCTCTACTGTAATTACAGGTTATTTTAAAAGTAATTACATGTAAGAATGTTTATATGAGGTGATTAGTTAATTCTACCACCTATGGGCATTTATTTTATATTCAGACATGTAAGGTGAAAGGTGTGAAAACAACATGACTATGGTATAAATGGTCTTGCAACCAGTCCGTCGTACAGGCCATTTGTTCTCAGGGAAGAGTAAACAAGAGAAAAAAAGTGATGACTAAACCCTCGCCCCTAACACTCTCCATTCCTGTCTGGCACCATGAAAGAAGCTCTTCAGTCACGACAAGTTAAAAAACACACTCCATCCAACATCTCTCCCCTGAGGAAAAGAGAGAAGTCCTAGGTGTGGTTGCAGCTGTTGGAGTGAGTGTTTTTCACGTTGAGCTCTTTTTAAAAAAAATTCCTCACATGATAACTTCAAGCAGCGTGGAAGGAAATCTCAGAGGACAACCTTAATTAATCGCAGAAAATGTTTGCATTTGCAGAGTCTGTAAACATGTGCAGGACCAGGCGGTGCAGCTGCTGGGCCACATAAACCACAGGCAACACCACCAGATGACCATAGGAAGGGCCTTTGAGAGAGAGGTGGGATTGAAGTCAAGCTTTTCAGTGGAACGCTTTGGAGTGCACTGGAATAAAGTTCGATGCATCTACCAAGCTTGAATCTGCCATGCCCGGACAGCTGGTGACCCACTGTCCGAGCGGAGTCTCCAGCATGGTTGTTGTAGATGGTGGCTGGTTACCTACATGTATGTACTTGAACACACCGAGGCTCCTACAAATGTAACTATCAGACATACCCAGAACTGCAATCCATCATCCAACCTGACAGTCAACACAGCAGAACATGGACTTTATTTTCATTAATAGCAATTTACTGCATTCCACACATCTGTGGTTGGAGGCAAAATATCGGCTGATTGCAGATGCAGTTTGAACCACAGAAAGGAATCTGTGCAACAGGTAGAAACAGAACAGCAGCACCATCTACCTACAGATGTGAAGCATATAGAGAAGCTTTGCTCAGTGAACCTCAAGTACTCCAAAGTCTTGTCCCAGATGTAAATTCAGGGTTCGTACAGCTTTTTAAGAGTACAATTCAAGCACTTTTCAAGCACCTTAAAGGTAACTAAACCAAAACTTTCCAGACTCTCAAAGCTTTTACCATCACATCTAAATTGTTACTCTAAATGCCAGGACACAAAAACAAATACGACGATGGGATCGTTCCATTTCAAATATTGAAAGATTTTGTTTTACATGAGTGAGTGTGTAGATGAAACACTAAATTATGTTGAAAATCAAGCAAAGGAGTATATTTGAATTCAAGCATATTCCTAACCTTGAAAAGACTTTGTACGAACCCTGTAAATTAGAAGTGAGAACGTTCATGCATGTTGTGTTCATTTGTTCCTCTTTAGGATAAATGCTGTTGAAACCTTGACCACAATAATCATAAAATATACCTACAGAACATTGTTTGTTTCTTTTCAGGGACAACTCAAATCTTACAACCACAACCAATAATGTGAACACTTTTTTTATAAATAATGATAAAGGCTGATGTTGCTCTTGGAAAGATGATTTATTGAGCTGGTATCCTGTGTTCTATATTACAAGCCCCAGTGAATTTTGTAAAGTTTGGGGTCCTGTTAGATTTCATGGAAAATCCCAATGCATTTGCTGAAAGGATGTGTTGAAAAGACACATTAAACTATTTTTGTTCTTTTATTTCTTTCATTTTTCTTTTTGTGTGTAATTGTTATTGATAATATATTAATCTTCGTGTTTTTGTATGCTTATTATTGTGAGTCAGACACCCTGTGAAACTGGCTTAATATGAATTATTGTAAAAAGGAATGATGTGACATGTTTGCTCTTGGTGGGGAAAAAAAGAATTAAAAAAAAGTTAAGCACTCATCTGTGTATGATGCTGCAGTTAGTTGCTTATTTAAAAGGGCAAGAATGAAAGCTGGTGAAACTTTTATTGATGCACGAGGAAAGTGGGAGGCCATTACAGTTCTACACAATGAAACTTTTCAACTAAATATCATGACCCTTGAAAAATAAGTTGGCCAACACAACAATTCTTTAGGTCTATATTAGTATAAGTGCAAATGGAAAAACGTTCTTATAATACAAAAAGCACCCAAATTGGCAAATCTTCTCCCAATTATTATTGCTCTTGCATGTGTACTGCAAGTACAGAGAGCACTTGGTGATCAATACCATCAACATGTCAATATACATCGGGTAACTAGTGGAGGAGTAAAATAATCTATCAGTGAGGTTATGTCAGGATTTTCAGAAACTTGCTGCCCCCTTGAGGCAAGATAGAGATCACTTCAGATTTTGCAGGACATTCTTGAGAATAAATAACTAACAAGACAAGTATTTTAAGAGTGTAGTAATACAGTAAAGAAACTCGTAAAAATCTTACTAGCAAAGTCTTCCCATAAAACAGGAAATGCACCAATTGCCACGTCATAATATTTATACATTATTGCTTTACCGACCTACAAAGGGTTTGTTCCTGGTTTTTAAGTTCATTCGTGTTAACGACGTCTTGTACCCGTAGAGTAAAACTGAGGAAGAAACTGTTATCTTATTTTCAGGGTTTTTTTTGTGTGAAAATGAACCATCAAGTTCAAAAAGCTGTTGTGTCACCAAAATCTTTGTTCCATTTGGCATACATGTCAAGAGTCCCTTGGCTAACACTGGGCTTAATGCGCTTCAGGGAATCCTCAAAGTCTGCCTTCTTGATGTTACGCATCTGTGAATACAGACAACACAGCATTACTATCCAGATAAATAGTGTTACATAATGGTAGTTAAATAGGCATAAAAGAAATATATGTTGTATTGCGAGTACTTTTACAGCATTACCTCACTAGCAGCCATACGTCGGACTCGGTCTGGTCCCACCTCTGTGTAAGAGAGGATTTTGACATGAAAAAAGATGCCAATTTAGCTCATCATGGAGGCTAAAATATACACGAACCATACGATAATGTGAGGAAGGTGTCTTACCTCTAATCGGCCCGAGTGCAGCATCTCTGGCTAGTGACGTGAGATCACTTCCTGAATATCTGGCAGTCATTCTATCAAGTTACATATCCAGGAATTAATGCAAGTTAACACAAAAATAATGCTGCAAAGTCTGTATGGCATGACAATACGAAACTCACTTCGCAAGATCGGACAGCTCATTTTTGCTCAGCGGATTTCCTTGCTTTGCCAAAAGATTTTTCAGCAGCGTGAATCGTGTCTGGAGGGACGAGAGTTGCATCTTAAAACTCAGTGAACTTAAAAAATGTTGCACCATTCACATTTCAAAGCTAACACACACACACACTGATCTCAGTAATGATATGTGACAATGGTTCCACAGTAAATACCTTCTCATCCGGCAATGCCACATAAATCCTTTTTGCAAAGCGCCTGTAAGATTAACACAAGAGCAAAATTTTGGTGAGCTTGTACAAAAGAAAGAAATAATCATTGTGCAGCATGTGGAGTTGCATCATGTACCTCAGCACTGCTTCATCCAGCTCCTGAGGCCTGTTGGTCGCTCCCATTACAAGCACCCTGTCATCCCCTCCTGACTGCACCTGAAACAAAGAAGCACTGTTGTGAAAATAACACCAGTGTTCTCTGAGATAACAGTGTCTTAAACACTCTGAAGCTGGTTCATGATCAAATTTCAGAGGCCGCAGAGCGACAGCTGCTGCTCTTACCCCGTCAAACTCAACGAGGAACTCGGTTTTTAATCGACGAGAGGCATCGTGTTCTCCCTCCCTCCTTTCACAGAGCAGGCTGTCAACTTCATCTGAATGTAAAATGAAAACAAAACGCAGGGTTTATTTATGAGCTGAAATTTGGGGGATAAAAAGTGGTGTTTGGGCACATTTAGTCTATAAACAGAGTAATACAAACCGATAAAGATGACAGAGGGCTGTAATTCTCTAGCAACTGCAAACAGTGCTCGTACAAGCTTCTCGCCCTCTCCCACCTGCAATGGCGATGACAGGAAAAGTTAAAACAATAAAACCTACACTAAATTTAGCGTAGTGTGGAGAGTTACTCCAGAAAAAATGAGCACTAAAAGTGTTTTCTTACATATTTAGAGGTCAAACTGGCAGCGCTGATGTTGAAGAATTTGGCTTTTGACTCTGTTGCGACTGCTTTGGCCTTGTGAGAGGAAGTAAATGCTGTGATTCAACTGATAATACTGAGCCAAGACCATCAACAGCTATATGCAAATTGTAAAGCACAGTTTGATCTGAATCAATCGGTTTGCTGTGTTGGAAAGAACACTTAACATACCAGCATGGTCTTCCCATTTCCAGGCGGGCCAAACAGAAGCAAACCACGTGCCGGAGCTCTCAGGCCAGTAAAGAGCTAAATGGCAAAATGAGAAAAAACATGAAATGTAAATCTGTAAAAGTAGAAATATGGTTAGCTGGGACAAAATGTTTGTAAGTGATTACCTCTGGTCTTACGGCAGGGAGGATGACAATCTCTTGGAGTGCTTGCTTGGCCAGTTCCTGTCCCGCAATGTCTTCAAAGGATACAGACGCTCCACTGCAATGAACACAGAAAGCTACTTTAACTAGTTGGTTTTTAAAAAACAATTTGCATTCCACTGACAGCAAAACATACAGGTGTTGTAATAGCATTTCTTCTAAATACCTGTCAACAATTTCATTCAGAATCATGTTGGCCAGTTTTCTGTCCACATTCTTGAAGTTTTTCATATCCCTCTTTGGGGGCTGTGTCACAGCCGCAGGTTTTCCATTTTGAGCTTTTCCCACCCGTGGGGTCACCTTGGCAGGAACACAAATATCCACAAAGCATTACACACTTCATCCGAATCAGACATCTTGAAAACGCATACAACTGGACACACTAAATGTAATTTAAAAATCACCTTTGTATCAGTGGCTCTGGACGGGGGTCTGACAGCGGCCGAGGGCCTGATGTTCGTGGACACAGCTCGCACTGCAGGCTGGCTTTTAGGTGCAGGCTTTGGTTGTGGAAGAACATGATCTGAGCTCTTCTGGGGATCACTTCTCCGTTTAGACGCCAATGTTGCCTCTGTGAAACAAGAACAGCATTGATCATTCTTCAGCATCCCTGGTCAGCTTAGATTACAATATTATTTTGGTAAAACTAGTGAACAGAGTCTAGACTTACCACTTACCTAAAAGGGCAAGCCTATCTTTTGCCATGGTGAGATTGGCGACCATTTTATCTTGAAGTCTCTTTGCTCGGTCATATTGATCTCCTGTTAACAGAACATGGAGTAGAAGGCTAAAGCACGTCAACGCTGAATACCATGTACATCTGGGTGTTTGTGTGCATGTTACCTTGCCCCGTGATCTCCACTACAATACCCCTTTCAAGCTCAGCAATCCCCTTCTTGTACCACAGCACAGCCTGCTCCTTGTCTCCTGTCACCAAAGAGGAGGGACTGTTTGTTTCAAGCTACTATTCACTTCAGCTAATAGCTCCCAAGCACAACAAACAAACCTGTATCATCTTCGTCGATCCTTAATGCCTTCGATACGCACTCAAACGCCTGCTTATGGTAGCTTTTAATAACTTCACAGCTGTCTTTGCTTTTACTTGCGTTCATTTCGGCCGCCGTTAAATTACTCTCAGCTGTTAAGTCAGTTAGCCGCCTATTGAAGAGGACACGGCGAAATGTAGCCTTTGAATCGCATTTAAAACTGGGCCAATCAAGTCTGTGGTTTACAAAACCACCTCTTTGCCACAAATGTTACAGTAATCCTGGCGCTTCATCACAACACAAACACTTCGCTGTTTCCTTCGCTGGCTTCCGCTTTCCCGTTTGTCCGCGTCACAACAGTCCCAGCCCCCCGTTCCGTTGGCAAAAAACAACTTCCGGTTAGATTTTCAGAATAAAGGCGTAATTTTACAAATTCCCAGATCTCTCAAACCAACTGAAAACCTCTTTTGTGTGTGTGTGTGTGTGTGTGTGTGTGTGTGTGTGTGTGTGTGTGTGTGTGTGTGTGCCAAAAAATCAAACAACTAGAAAAAGAATATCTTATGTAATAAATGTGTCAGCCATAAGGTTCAGGAGTAAAACTTTACCAACACAGAGCACACTGTACAGTTCCTTTTTCAATGCTGCTCCGCAGACTAGTGCTTAAAAAAAATCCTTGAGTTGAAACCTCAAGGTAATTCTACATTAGCATTAGATCCCATGCATAAAAATGGTTTTAGCCACAATGTCCATATTGTGTAGGCCTATGTATGTAACTTCTGTGGGTAATCAAATATGACAATAAATAATACTTAAATCAAATACAATATAATAATGTGTACACAGTTGTACTTGATATGTGCATGATATGTTTGATCATTAACAAAAGGTATGACCCACACCTCTGCTGTCCTGATGAATTATGAATTATGGACGGGGGTCTGACAGCAGCCGAGGGCCTGATGTTCGTGGACACAGCTCACACTGCAGGCTGGCTTTTAGGTGCAGGCTTTGGTTGTGGAAGAACATGATCTGAGCTCTTCTGGGGATCACTTCTCCGTTTAGATGCCAATGTTGCCTCTGTGAAACAAGAACAGTATTGATATCTTATGTGATAAATTAAAATGTCGCAATTGTATAACATGGCTTAATTTCAAGTCTAAGGCGTGAGTTTTTTTCTGCAAAGACTTAGGTGTAAATGTTAGTGTGGTGTTGAAGCACAGGCCCCAAGGAATGTTTTGACATGATATACTGTATATTGTGGAATAGCACTGACATAAACTGTATACTTTTATTTTGAATGCAAACGTCCTAACCGAAAGTTTTATTATTAGGTTGTACTTGCCTTGCCGGCAATAGATGTTGGAGGTGTTTATCGTCCATTTTTGTTTCAATAAGATAAGATAAGCCTTGATGCTCTTTTTATCACTGAAACGTGGCTAGATACAAATACTTTCTTCACTCTGCATGAGGCATCACCTCCCAATTACAACTTCCTGCACTCTGCTAGGGTAGGGGAGTAGCAGCAATTTTCTCTGATTCTTTAAACCAGAGGTTCTCAACGTTGTGCAACTGAAGGCCCATTTCTGATTGTTAAAACATTTCCGAGGACCACCTTACCAAATAAATGAGAGAAAAAAACCCCATAACATCCTGGGTGTTTTGTGTTTAAGTGTCTCTAGAGCTTCGATGGTTTTAGCGCCTCATTTGACAGGATTTCACCACATTCAACACTGTGCCTTGCACTGCCTGCCATTGTAAATCCAAGTGTAATGTATTCAGGGTCATATTTCCTCACCACACGCTTTGGAGCTTTTACTGGCGCAGGGTTGTCTACCCACAGCACTTTTCCTTTCATAAATCGGTCCATTTTGTGCCACTGCATCTGAGGGAACAGGCAAAACACGTTGGTCTCTACCTGATGATGCATTATGATTGGCGTGGTGATATTCAAACGTAACTGGTCTTTGAAATTATGCATTTTAATTTGACGTTTTTCCTTTATGTGAACTCTTGAGCACATTTAGATATAAAAATAACTAGCTTTGTTAATGACTGAAAACGTTTAATTTTATTTTAATCTAACCATTTGGTAGTACCACTGCCTCTGTGGCCCACTACATGGCGCTCTGAGGCCCAGTGGACCGCGGCCCACTGGTTGAGAATGGCTGCTTTAAACTGTCTTCAGGTCTCACTTGGAGATTACCAGAGTTTTGAATATCTTGCTGTAAATCTACAATGTGACACATCAGTCCTGCTTCTGACAATCTACCAACCACCTAAATACAACTCTGAGAGGAGGTGGAGAAAATTAAAAAATTAAAACTGCACATTGACCGGGACATTTTCAAAAACTCCCTCAGCAACTACAACAACAACTTGAAACAGGCCAGAAAAGAATTCTTCTCAACTCTTATCGACACCCATAAAAACGATCCAAAGCACCTCTTCTCAACTATTGACAAACTCATTAGCCCCTCCCCAGTTGTTACTCCTGATATTTTCTCAACCTTCAAATGTGATGAATATAGATCATCTTTTAACAAAACAATTCATAACATCAGGCGCAATATCTCAATTACTAACTTCACTGCCAACTGTGACATACCGCCACCAACACATGCCAACGGTCTCAAGCATTTCTCCACTGTGGACTCCAGAGACCTCACAGATGCTATAAATCAACTTAAGTCTTCCACCAGCCCCTTTGATCCACGCCTAGCATCCTTTTTTAAAATCTGATTTTAATTTTCTTTAATTTTTTTTTCTTGTCAATAGTAAACTGTTCTCTCCAGACTGGTATCTTTCCCCATTGCTGTAAAACTGCTGCTATCAGACCACTTCTAAAAAAGAACAACCTGGACCCTAATTCACTTAGCAACTATAAGCCAATCTCCAACCTCACCTTCCTCAGTAAGATCATCGAGAAGGTAATATATCAGCAATTGAACTGCTACCTTACAGAAAATAATATTTATGGTAAATTTCAGTCTGATTTCCGCACGTATCATAGCACAGAAACCACCTATTTAAAAGTTGTCAATGACGTGCGGATCAACAGTGATAATAAAAAAACATCAGTCCTAATACTGCTAGACCTAAGTTCTTCATTTGACACAGTGGATCATGGGATCATGCCGAAATTTCATTGTCTCACGAGGGGACTTCCATTCCAACAGTCACAAACTAATATGTGGGGTCCCACAGGGCTCCATCCTGGGTCCTCTTCTTTTTAACTTATACATGCTTCCCCTTGGCCACATTATCAGCAAACATAACATCAGCTACCATAATTATGCTGATGACATGCAGCTTCTCATCTCACTATCTGCAGACAACTTCCAACCCATAAACTCACTTGCTTGGAAGAAATCACTGGATGGCAGCAATCTTCCTTCAGCTGAATAGGGAGACAACTGAGATATTGGTTGTGGGTGCTGCAAGTACCTGGAGTCCAGATCTTTTAAAACAAGTGACCATATTAAAAACCTAGGAGTAACAATGGATGGAGAACTGAGCTTTAAGGATCATATCAGCGGCATCAGGTTGCTTTTTTCCAACTCAGAAACATCTCCAGAATCAGAAACTTTCTATCCCAAACTGACTCAGAGAAACTCATGCATGCATTTGTTATGAGCTGGCTAGATTACTGCAATTCTCTGTTTATGGATCTTCCAAACAAAACAATCCACAGATTAACCAGGACAAAATGATCATACCACATAACTCCAGTTCTCTGAAACCTTCATTGGCTACCCGCTACATTCAGAATACAATTCAAAATCCTCCTATTGATTTATAAAGCACTTGCTGGTCTGGCTCCACAGTACATCTCAGACATGCTATCAATTTATAACCCAAGCAGATCTCTCTGTGATCTTTTAAAACCAAACTAAAAACCTTCCTTTTTACTTGAGCATTCTCTTAAAAGAACACACCTTACAGTCTGCTTGTTTCTATGTGTGTACATATATGTATTTTTATGGGTATGTATGGATGCCTCTGTTTATTTGCATATTTTTGCTCTTTTATTCTGCTTTTACGTAAAACACTCTGAACTGCTTTTGTATGATATGGTGCTATATAAATACATTTGAATTTGAATAAATTTGAACTTGAATTTTAAACATCTTTGATCATTACTTCACTTGAATATTTCTCAGCCAATCAAACTGCTGGTTAAGGCCAAACGAATAAGTACATCCATACTGCTCTGAGCCAATGTCAAATCTCTTTTTATGAAGTAATTTGATGGATACACGATTGAAAATAGTCTTTTGTTTTATGTACTTGGTTGCTGAGAGTCCCCTTCTTAAAATAAATATAAATTCAGATTCAGAATAGATTTGAGCAATACAATATCTCCTTGATTGTATGGGGTGCAGTGGGTCATTAAAATGAGTTTAATGAGTTTTCAGACTCAAACATATTCACAGTAAAGTGGTCTGGAATAACCCTCAAAACATCAAAATGTTTATGTACACATATGTACACATTTTTCCCATACAAAACTAAATGACACATCGTACTTGACATCTTATATTTTCCCATCTCACGTTGCATTTCCCATCCCAGATATCAGTTCAACTTTTTTTGTATTTCAAAAAGATCCATTTACAAACATTAAGGCAGAAGATAAACAGTAAATTTGTTCTTACATGAGAAAGAACATGAGATACTTTGTGTTTGTCCTTTTCAATGTTCTTAAAGCGTTGAGATGATAGTCCACAAGATAGTTTTCAAAATACACATACAAGGGTTTTGTTTTCTTTTATTTAAATGTGTGAATAAAACACAGGCAGTGTGATTCAACACTAAATAATTTTAAGGTCATAGGAAACACCACTGTTTTCTTGAGAGAGGAGCAAGCAGATGAAGTTTGCTCGACATGCTGCTGACAGCCCTGCTTCCATTGTCGCGCTGTACCCGCTCACCTGGCGGGCAGTGCAATTTCATAATCAAACAATCATTTTAGTGACGACTACGCCTCCTGGATTTTCCCACGAATCACTTTCTGCTGGCCAATCGAGCAACCAATGAAAACGCTCTGACGTCACTGCCACGACACTTACCTGGCTCGGCAGACAAACCAGTAATCCTCTGGTTCTGACAGCGACAGCTCTCGGTCTTGTTATTGCTCTTCTGGCTGTTAATATTGGCACATTACGACGGTTTTTTGTATTCTGTGCCTTTCCAAATTTGCACGATACCATCGCCAGACCGCCCAACGACCGTTAGCCGGTAACAGCACCGCGGCCAGCTGACGGACCGCCGAGCTCGTTAGCCAGCCAGCCCGGCTGTCTCTCCAGTCCATCTGCCCTTTGTCTCTACGAGCAAGGCGGCCAGCAGGCGTTGTTTCTTCTCTGGGTTAGGTGACACCGCCGGCTTTTGCAGTTTTACTTTTGTCGCCTGAAAAGAGCTAAGCAAACCAAGATAGGCGGCTTGGGAACCAAGATGTCGAACCGAGTGGTGTGCAGAGAAGCAAGTCACGCCGGGAGCTGGTACTCTGCTTCGGGTAACCGTCAACAGAGCGCCGCCCTCGTTAGCGCACCGTATGCTAGCTGGCTGTTGTTGTTGTTGTTTTTCTCACGACATGTCTTATTGTTTTTGTGGCCTTTCGTATTGTGTATAACCTTCATTATCTTGAGATCAAAAACTGTCGAGTTCATGGCAGCAGACGTCAGGGTTGTAGCGCCAATCCACTTGATGCTAACATTTAGCTGGTACTGACTCCCTCATCTCTGTCATCGTGCACGGTTGGTTTGAGCTTAATCGGCACTTCCTGCTCGGATGACCGATGGACATTTTTCAAAACAAACCGACATCTGCTGCTCAGCGTTTTTTTTGTTTTTTGTCTTTTGAAGATACCAATTTAACAATCGCTAACTTGGCTAATACTGCAGAACTTCCTGGCCTACCTGCTGTCTGGCTAGATTAGACATTTCCCAGCAACTGTTTTACTTGCTGTGGTCTTGCTGGTCTCTAAACCCTGGCTCGGTTGAGTTAAGAGCAGAAATACTCCCTGCCATGAAACAAAGGACTGGGTAGGGCAGGGCAGACTGAAGGTTCATGTTGCACCCCTTCCCCCATTTCACTAGCTAACTGCTAGGTTGTTTTTTTTATTAAACCCCGCAAGCCTGCCTGTTCATCCCCTTTAAGCCGGCCTTGTCGACAGGACATATGCAGTAGTTAAACACTACAGAAACACTACCGATATTTATATTAACTAGAAACTACATCTAAAGGCTGAGCTAACGTTAATCTGCCCGGATTCCGATGTCCTTGTTTCGTTTTTACTACATTAATTATACTGGTTGGTTTGTTTGTTTTCTGCAGACTTAATTATATAAATCAGTCATCTATGTTTGATGGACGTTAGCAGCTGTGGACACTGGTAAAGACTAAGACTGGTAGTTTGCACAGTAATACAGGCAGTTTAGTCATCCACAGTTAGCAAGTTTAAGATTGATCTTGTTTTTATTGTTTAACCTGGACGAGAACACCTATGGTCGGATCTAGTTTGACAGTGAAAGGTTGAGTGTTTTAACTAAAAGCTTCAGCTCATAAAAGGTTCTTATCTGAATCTAGAGTATGGGGCGTTTATATTAAAGCTCATTCTAGTTCATCTAGTGTTTTTTAGTGCTGGCCCGCTATGTCATTCTTAGTCTTGTAAGGAAACATAGACATAGCAATATGAGTCAGCAACTCCTAAATTGCTTTTTTATTTTATTTTTTTAAAATTTAAATTCTACTTTTTCAGGATCCCAGCTGAACGCACAACTAGAAGGCTGGCTCTCCCAAGCACAGTCCACGATCAGACCTGCTAGAGCCATCATAGCGCCGTAAGCACACGTTGACAAATGGAAGAAAAATACAATCTGAACATGTCAAACGTTTTCTGCGATGCCGTCTCATTCTAGTTTGACATGTTTTTGTTTGCAGGCATGCTGGCTATACCTACTGTGGTGCTTGTGCAGCACATGCCTACAAGCAGGTGGATCCTTCTGTTACGTAAGTCATTCAGTTTTCTATCTATTCTTTGTTTAACAAAATGCTTTGTATGACTGTTTGTTATCTTCAATTTCCCCCAACAGAGTGAACAGATGTTAGTTTAGATAGTAGAATATAGTGCTGGTGGTGGTGTGCCTTTTTATGAACAGAGTGAGTGAGATAAAGTCCTGTTGCCCTTCAGTCGTAGGGTGTTCATCCTTGGACCTTCACACCATGTGCCCCTCTCCCGCTGTGCCCTGTCACCTGCAGAGATCTATAGAACACCTCTCTATGACCTGAGAATCGACCAGAAGGGTATTCACTGTTTTCACTCATGACATTGTGATTTCTACTTTTTTTGTGCGTCTGTGTTTGTCTCTCAATCTCACATGTTAACGCATCGTAATTTGTTAATTCTTTAGTTTAGTATTTTAAGGGTCATGTGAGGGAGTAACATAACCACAGTTTGGACTGCGGTTTAGATTTAAGTGTAGAATGTAGTGCATGTTTCATGCCAAAAACCAAATTGGACAATGCCTTTTTTCAGTCATTCTAGATTAATCCACTTAAACGGCACAGAGCCCTTTCTTCATTGTGATTGTTATAGTCTAGCCTGACCAGAGCTCCAACATGCTGACCTCAAGCAGTCTTGGGAGGTGATACACTTTTAATCATCCTCCAGGGACCATACAGTTCCCTGACTCTTAGGATAAATGCTTTCTCAATGATGAGGTTTTGCTCAGCTAGATTCTTACCAGGATTCCCAATTTAACTGAGTGTGCAGCTCCAAAAATGACATGGTCATGATAATATGCACAAATTAAACTCACCTCTGTTTTACAGTTTATGCTGACCTCTGGAAAACTGGGTTGTTTGAGCGGATGAGTCTACAGACAGATGAAGATGAGCACAGTATTGAAATGCACTTGCCTTACACTGCTAAAGCCATGGAGAGGTAATGCACATAGGAGTGGCATTCATTGAGCCTAAGCGTCAACACTATATGCTTTCAGAGTGAACGGTCTCACAGAATGAAGCTTTTTCTTTATGGTGCCCTGAGGAGTTTTCTTCTCAACAAAAAGAAGTTATGTTTACATTCAGTGTTACTCACCAAAACGCATCATGTGCATCCTTGACCTCTAACAAACATGCTGAATGCATTTCATTCCACATAAAACATTTGCAAAGTCGATTTTTAAAAGCCTTTATTGTTTACATCTGTGTTTACTGGCTAGCAGTCTTCTTCTTCCCTGTCTTTGCTGGCGCATTGCAGCATATTTTGGCATGTTACCGCCACCTGTAGGTCAGTGGAATAGTTTAACACCATTGGAAGGAATGTGTATTGCGTCACCCACGTGCATGTGCATCCCAGTGCGTGTGCACCAGATAAACAAAACAGACCCACTCATAGAAAAACAGCTCCATAGTGCTACTAGAGGTCAAAAACTCCACAGGGAACCTTTAACTATTATTGACAAGAAGACAGTACTTTTAGTTCTGTTCATTCTTTTTAGTGCCTTTCTGTACATACTGTAAACCAGAATCACATTGGTGCAGGGACACATGGTGTCACAAGTGTGATATGCATAATTGATACAGCCTTCTGTTAGGTTGGCAGGAGTCAAAGACATTTTCTTGGTTCAGAAAAGCAGGGATCAGGTAGTAGGAAGGGAGCTGAGCACATTAGCTCAACGCATAACATCCGTACAAGTTTATCTAAAACCTGTGGTGTTGACTGACAGGAAACATTTATAACATAGGTGTTGCATGTAAGGTATAAAGATGCAACTCACCCGTGTCAGTTAGCATTTCATGGAGTAGTCTGGATGTTTCCCATTAGTTTCCACTGACGAATGCTCTACGAAAAATGAAACTATTAATGCAGATTGTATTTCCACTCATGCCCATTGGACAGAATTTTGCACTCAAGTTGTTGATTCAATAATCTGACGTTGCAGCCACAAAGACGAGTTTAGCATCGTCCCTGTGCTTGTGGGTGCCCTGAGTGAGTCTAAGGAGCAGGAATACGGGAAGCTGCTCAGCAAGTACCTGGCAGACCCTTCCAACCTTTTCATTATCTCATCTGACTTCTGCCACTGGGGTAGGTACCGACAAGTAAAAACACTGAAAATGACACTCATTCTCTACAGTTTGTGCTCTGAGGGTAACGCGGCCTAAATGTCATAACTGTGACATGACAATATCCTGCTTTGTACTGATGTCCATTTCTCTTTTGAAGGTCAACGGTTCCGCTACACGTACTATGATGAATCTCAAGGGGAGATCTACAGGTCTATTGAGCACCTTGATAAAATGGTAACCACTTGGATATATTTGATTTAAATGTTAGATCACTTGTGGGATAAAATATGTGAAGAAATGTTTTTGATTAACATCAGCCACATGCACAGCTGTTATGGTAAAGAAGTGCATATTAAATATGGCATTTTGAATACCTCGTGCTTTTAATATGACATTTTACTTTAATGTGCCTCCTAAAAATATTGTGTTTCAGGAAGTAAACATACAGAAGGGCAGAGAGGATATGGATATAGATTTTTCTTTTGTTTTTCTCGTGACCGTGAAGGTTGTTTTCTTATGATAAGGAAGCTTGTTTTCTGGAACACACAATGTACAGGAATTACAGCTTGCTATTTTAAGATCATAATAAAAGAAAACTTATATTCAGAAGCATGACATAACAAAACCAATGGAAACAGGACTTCTGGCTTTTGTTCAACTTTGTTTTTCTCTGCTTGTGAAGGGGATGGGCATTATAGAACAGCTGGATCCCATGTCTTTCACCAACTACTTGAAGAAGTACCGCAACACCATCTGTGGGCGTCACCCGATTGGAGTGCTGCTAAATGTAAGTAGTACAGAGGCAGTTTAACATTATGTCGTTGATTTTAGACAGAGGTCAACAACAGGAGCTTCTCATTTCTATTTAACGGCCAAGCATCCCCACCAGTTGATGATCCATAAAGGATACATGGAATTAAAGAAACAGGGTTGTTCTTGTATTGTAGTCCTCACATTTCAGGTATGACAAGGAAAAAAGATGACCCCACAAACTAATGGAGTTAGTCAATGACATCCTTCTTGGCCTTGGAAGTAACGATTGGTTACTACTCTAGGTAGTTAGCCATTTAGCCAGACATGGTAACGATTGCAGCATACATTAGAGCAGACAAACAAACAGTTTTATCCTTACGCTGTTGTTCTTGTGTTTTCGGGTTGGTAAAGGCTAAATTAAGACACCACTCTCCAAACTCTTTATGTACGAAGTATCGCTGTTACTGCAGCCTCATGGCCTCCGCTTCAATATGTGGAGAAATCAAAAGCTTGACAGGCCTGCCATGTGTAGTTACAGTTTCTAAGCTAGGATTGGACAGTGACTGTTAGGGGGAGGGGTTTAGTAAACAAATGTGATAGTAGAGACATATACCTCCTGTCATGAATGGGGCACTCTATCCTTATACTTTGTGTGTGTGTGTGTGTGTGTGTGTGTGTGTGTGTGTGTGTGTGTGTAAACATGTGGGTGGTGTGAATAAGTGACTAAGTGGATGCTACTGATGTTACTGTTTTGCAGGCTGTGGCTGAGCTGAGGAAGTCGGGTTTAGAAATGAACTTCTCTTTCCTGAACTACGCCCAGTCAAGTGAGTGCAGGAACTGGCAGGACAGCTCCGTGAGTTACGCTGCCGGGGCACTCATTGTTCATTGAGGTCAACTTTCGCAGGGGCCACTGCAACGCCGCCGCCCTGCCCTTACTGTCTATCGCCATAACCTGACCCAGACACCCTCCCTCTCGCCCCGCCCCTAGTTACGCCCACTATTTGCAGGAAGGACCTAGACACTCAAAGCCAATACAGTCTTCTTTCTCTGTCTCTCTTCTCAGCTCTCCTCCTCCTTTCTCCACCCTCCTCTCAGTTTGAAGTGTGTCTCAGAGCTTTTGGTTGAAGCGTTTTATTTGAAGTGCAGTTTTGAGATTGTGTCGGACGAAATGGTTAGAAGAGATAGGAAGCGTGCATATTATTTTGGCTCGGAGTAAGCGTTGGGAGGGGGGAAATCTTATTTGGGTTTTTGCAAGGACTGTAGTTGTCCTCTTAGTCCCTTTTTATTGCCCTGACAAAACGATGGATTTGAGTTGTCATAATGCAGTCTTTACATTTGGACTCTTGGCGATCTGTGCTCATGTAATCTGCCTCAGAAAAGCAATGAAAATAAAACTGCAGATCTTAATGGAGAATATTGAAATGTTGCCAGACAAAAATGAAATGAGTGTTTTGACGGACTGCTTCAAGTTACATGCGATTTAATCTTTGAAAATGGTGTCATGGGTAATTACTATCATTGCTCAACATATGTTGTAGTTTCTAACAAAGGGCTGCACCCAACAAAGTTCACTAACCCCCTACTGTACAAAACCAAAAACTTTATTACACTCAGTTTATTAAATATTATCTTTTATTCATATTTTATCCCTCTTATTTCTCCCTTTTTTTTTAGTAGTTTTATTAGACGTTATAATATTTACTGAAGTAGTGTGTAGATTTGAACAAAAGCAGTGTTGTCACTTAAGCTATAAAGCCATCAACATGGTTTGCCCAATAAATGTGCAACACCTGCTCCCAGATTCCAGTTATGTGCTTGTAGCACTATAGTTATGTTTTGCTAGGGCCAGACTACAGTGGGTGCTACAGAAATGTAATCAAAGCTGGCTATTGTGTAAATGACTCCCAACACTGACACTCTAGTCTTTGTTTACACTGCCACCTTGAATCTCTGTGGTTATTGAATTGTCAGCATAGGAGACTCCAGCGAAGACTTGCTAGAAAATGTCTTTTGCTTCACAGTCAGTTCTGTAAGAGCAGCAAAGCTTTCGTTTTGGCCTGAACAAAGTAACAAAGTGGTAAAGACCTAGATGGTCTGCTTAAATTGTAGGAACAGTTATTATATCTGCTCACTAGGTAGTAATTTACAGCTCTTTCTGTTAATGTGTTTTGATTTAAGAATGCCAGAAGTTATTGGGAAGATTTGTCTTCATCCTCATTTAAAGGTTTGCTTTCCAGTTCGGTTGCTTCTCAGTGTATGAGAATCCACTTCAAAATTACTCGTGAGACAGTAGGAGTATCAATTACACAAGGTTAGCTAAAAAACGTAATAGATGGCACGCACAAAGTTATAATGCTTTGCTGTAAGGTTTAAGAATCTACCCAGAAAAGTAAAATGATGATATAATTTGGATTTATTGGATCTGAATCTGATTTTAAAAAACATGAATATTTGCATTATGAAATGTCAATGTCACAGTTATTAACAAAAGAAAAGAAAGTGTTTCTTTTTCAAGGTAACTTGCTGCTGTCTGAAATACTCCTAATATTTTCCTAGATTAGCAAACTGCATACAAAAGCTGAGTGCAAAAACCTGATGATTCACAGTGGCAGTATAGGCTTTCAATGACGACATGATATAGGCAGCACACAATGTCTGCTGTCCCGTCGTTTGAGATTTGAATATCACTGACTGACTTTTGCTGCTGACATCAAGTATTCCCATTTAAATGATGCAGTCCTCTAACATTGGTGCATCCCTCTCGGCACCATAAAGGGCGTCGCACTTAGCATTAAGCTACCGTGTCTGGCTGAACCAAGTGGGCACAGACTGAAAGATGAATCCCCAGACTCACTTGACCTCTGACGTTAATTTAAGGGAAACAAGTAAAGCATGACACACTGTGCTATTGTGCCTTTTATCACTGTTGCACATATACATTTAAAGCGTATTCTCACTTTTAGTCTTATTTTAGAATGTGTACTTTTTCCACATGTACCCCCCCCCTCGCCGAGTGCCCAACAATGTCTCCAGCTCACCCAGCACTCCAGGAGTGTGTGACCTGTCCCCCTCGTCCGTTGGGCTAAAATGGCACCAACTGTTATCTCCTTTCTCCAGCAGGGAGTGGTGTTCTGTTTTCTCCACCTCACCTCATTCCTGTAGAGACAAAGGCTGAACCTCAACACTGTTCATTTGTTTTGTTTATGGATCTTTGTTTGTCTTTTAGAAATGGGTTTTGTATTATTTCTTTCTTGCTTAGAGAATGGGAACTTACACGTCACAGACCTAAAATATACTACTTAACTACTCCCTAAATGGAGTTTTTTTTATCTCAGGTTCCACTGACAAAGCATCCCAAAAGGCCCTTCAGATAAGGCCGTGGATTCATGTTACAGAACAAGTAAAATATACTGAAAAGCATGTCTGCTCTGGTGTCTTGTTCTTTTTGTATTTAAAATCACACAGAAAACTGTTGACTTGGTATATGCATTTTATTTTCTAATCACAGCCTTTAATGAATGTTTATTCCTCCAAAGTTGCAGTGGATTAGTAACCTCTTATTTTTAGCACTGCAGCAGATGAAGTGTGAAGTGTTAGGTTGGTTGTAAACTGTCAAATATGTACGTTTACAGTGCAGTGCTGCATATACTTCTAATGTAGACTTCCTGGGTGGAATAAATATCTACTGTGTTTATCCAGTGTCAATTTACAGTGGAGGCATTTAGAAATGTCACCAGTAGAGGGAGCCAGGTGGGAATATAGTAAAATGAAGACACTGTTCCTTCATTTCAGGAACTTAAAACTGTCCAGATAGTATTGTATGTTCTATGTATATACAGTACTTGTGTATACTTACACAAAACTACTACAGATGATGTTACTGTGAATTTGGCCTACTTTATTTCCAGCATTTCTACCACTTCTACCACATTTTCTATTCTTACAACTAATGTCAAATTACAAACTGGATAATTGACTTTGTTAAAATGTGTACTGTACCTGCCCCTTCATTAATGAATTTGGATGCAGCCAACAGCCAACCAAATGCTGCTGCCTTCCAAATCTCCTCACCTTTCTGTTTCCAGACTAGCAGCATCAGTTGGAGGCAGGAGGTTTTATAGTACAAACTGAAGTTAACAAGAAATACCCTAGCTAACGGAGTATGTTGGTGACATGTCGGATGACTGTTTGTCACAGTACTAGTTCAGTTTTCACATTATGCATAATCACAGCTCACAAACTGCAATATCTCCCTGTGATAATTGTCAGATTATTACAGAAAAACCAGTATAGCAGGCTCATGTTATCCTCCAGCAATATTCAGTTGCTGTTTGATGTTTGCTATGAGTCAAGTCAGTGCTCAGATCAGGAAGAACAGGTTACTGTTCTGATCATCTAGAGTAGCACTAATATTTTTGCCTTAACTTTGTGATTTTGCCACTGTCCTATTTAGACTTAGATCGCTAGGATGAATGTTTAGAATCATATTACTTTCACTTTTATACTTTCTTAAAAGTACACTGGGTTGTACATTTCAAACCACAAACAAGGGAATTTAAAAACGTGTTTGAATGCTCTACTAAACTCTCTACTGATTGTTATACAGGAATATCTGGTTATAATTCCTGAACCTATAGACACATTTACGGTAATAATGTAATCCGCATTTGTGGCTGCATCTAGACTTTGATGACTTTATTGTGACGTTATAGTGAGTTTAGTCAGTTTTACTCTGGCCCGTCTCTAAACTTCTCACTTATTCCACCAACTCGTTGGTAATGTGTAGACACTTAAGTCAAATCTTACAAATATAAACAGAGCTACATAATATGAGATTGATGCAGATGTTGCTGTGTGTGTGTGTAAACAGGATGGACAGGCAGATCAAAATAGATTTGTGGCAGCAATTTAGCATCAGCGTGTACGTTCCAAGGTGGAAAGGATCATCATAACCTCACATATAGCAATGTTTGTACCCAGGCTGTGAAAAAGGGAGCACACTCATATTTCAGCAGCCTGACGCACCTCTCTCTTTGCTTTGGGAGGAGTCAGACAGGCTGTTTACATCCATTTAACTTCATACAGACGCTTAAGATCAGTTATAAAAGGAAAAGATTACTGCAACACTCACCGACCCTGAGGCGCAGACCTGCGAGATGCACTGCCATGGGGACTTGGTCAGCTATCTCAGCTGTGGGATGATCCTGACAGGACTCTGGCACCTGGTTCATCACAGGAAGACACAGACCTCCTATGGGCGCCACATGGCACTCTCTCCTCCGGCTAGGACGGTCCCAGCCAGATTAGCCTGGTTCCTCCAGGAGATGCCAGCTTTCCTGATCCCCCTACTTTTAATGCTCACCTCGCACAAACCCTCCAGTATGGGGAAGTACCAGCTGCTTGGGACCTTTTGCATGCACTACTTTCAAAGGTAAAAGCAGAGACAGAAGCCTGGTTTTTGGCCATTTAATATATATGTGAAGGGAAGTGTGAAAATGTACTTTTAGATGTACAGCAGTGATCAGTGTCTTTGGAGTTGTGTGTAGGAAGGTACACCCCCATTCATTCAAAATACAGTCAGCAGGACAGACTTTTCACATTTCACTTACAAATTCATTTGTTATTTCAGTTTAATTTCTGTTACTTGTCACTGGTTTGATGAGGTTTATAGTTTTCCTCATTTTCCTGTTTTTCATATTTTGTTTTATGCTGTCTTATACCTATTTTATTATACCATACATTTATTATATGTATATTGACTTATTTTGTTATTTTTGTCTCATATTTACTTAGCCTGTTTGTGTACAGTATGATCACCAAAGGTATACTTACAGTATATGGGTACTCTGAATTCATGTATTCATCATGGATCTAGTTGCATTAATTACAAGATTTTCTCTCCATATTGGTTTATTATAGCACTGATCCACCAGTGAAACATGAAACAATCTGAAGACATTTCTTTTTAGTTAAATCTCCTGTTCTTGATGTATGATTGCAACCTATAATTTTATACTTCTTGACAAAACAACAAAAAAAAAAGTCTTTTGTGATGGGTCTTTTATCATCATTTTGCCATTGTACCTATAGCTACTAGATGTATTCATCGCTACTTTGTAAGTGAAAGCAAGAGCCAACAAACACATTTTTAGATGTAGACGCTGAAAAAGGAACTTTGGAAAGGAGATTTCCTGCAGCTATAATCTGAAGGCTAAAACACCATGACAAATGCATTGGTAACCTCCCGTGAAGAATGGGGCTTAATGGCTCCTTTTTTGCCTGCACTCAGATGCTAAGTCGTTTGTAGAAAATCTCTCCACCTGGTTGTAAAACATGTTCTTTGCATGTACCAGCATGGATAAAATGCACAATTATCCCCCCTCCTCTCTCCACCTGCTGTATCTACTATTTCTTCACCAATCACAGGACATTTGTCTATTCACTACTGACCAGAGGAAAGCCTTTCCCACTGGGTGTGATGGTGGCAGCAGGTTTCTTCTGCTCTCTGAATGGTTTCCTGCAGGGACACTATCTGCTGCACTGTGCCCAGTTTCATGATGAATGGTCAGCTGACTATCGCTATAAAACTGGTAGGAGCAATATTTATTCTTTGCTTTAAAAACTATCATTTTTAAAATATAAAAAACCTAAAAAATGGTGTCCTTTATGCGTCAAACATTGCGAACAATTAAAATGATTGACCTTTTAAATGTCAATAATATACAAGTAAGATTTTCTTCTAGGTTTACTGCTGTTTTACATTGGAATGGCCATCAATATACATAGTGACTATATTCTACGCAACTTGAGGAAACCAGGGGAAGTAGTTTACAAGATTCCTACAGGTAAGCAACAGAGATCGCACTTGAATAAGCTCTCATCCACTCTGTGCTTGTAGTGACCTGTGGTCTTAATCTCCTGCAGGAGGTCTGTTTGAATATGTGTCTGGTGCCAACTACCTAGGAGAGATAGTGGAGTGGTTTGGCTATGCTGTCGCCACCTGGTCCCTTCCAGCACTCTCCTTCGCTGTGTTTAGCCTGTGTTTTATTGGACCAAGAGCCTATTACCATCACAGGTGCCTAAGACATTACAGAGAAGCTGAGCAGTCCCAGCACAGTACATGAATACTCACTTGTCAAACTCCCTACAATATGCCATTTCTGAGTGACGGTTGTTATCTTCTGCTCCTCTGTTACAGGTTTTACCAAGAGAAATTCAACGACTATCCCAAGTTACGAAAGGCTTTGATTCCATTCATCTTCTGAGAGAAAAAGTGCCTGGCTGTCTGACAATAATTGAACCGACAGTTGTTGTGTTTTTAAACAGAAATTACACTCATCTTACTGCGAGAAGAATCTGTTTTGATTTTGCTTGCAGTCATTACTATATAGTATTGTACTAAACTATTATAACATATTGTTCAACTCCTTCTATACAAACTGCTATAAATACTGCATATAGCAAAATAACACCTCTCATTACACTGAATGTAACTTGGTTCAGATTTCAGTCTGTCTGACTGTCTACAACATTCTGAACAACAAGGCATTATACTGGAACATTTGATCGCCTGAGGTTAGTCTTTGTATTTTCATAGCTGTTAGGTAGTGAGTTTATCATACCACTCAGCAGGCTCAGACTGGTAACATTTTGGATGTAACACAGTGTAATAAAAAAAAGGGACAGAAAATGACAACGAGCCAACTGCTGGTAGTTTTTTTTTGGTGCTATGTTAGCAAATAAAATAAAATAAAATAAAAAAATCAATGGCAACTTTGTAGCACCTCCTAGTGCTGACCAAAGGCAATTGCAGCAGAAACATACTGGTTTGTAATAGCGAAGGTTTGATAAATTGTTCCCTAGAAGCTGAATTCTTTTGATTCATTACATTTGCATACACTCTCAAACCTCATTTTAAAAAGGTCCTTTTAAATTCTAATTGCTATTGGCTGGAAGTGGTGGTGAGATGGCTGGTGAACATGAAATGCTGGACTGTATGGAGAAAAGGTTGTTTCCTACAAGCCCAAACACAGAACGCAGAGCTGAGAACAAAGCTGGTAAATTACAGTCAGTAGCCTACAAGTTCACAAAAGGGTAACAGACTAATAAAAGCAATCGGTATAGTAATCAGTACTTTGTTAGTAATATTACTGATAAGTAGGACAATAAGTCAATGACTTAACAAAGAGGTAAGTCATAAGACAACAACAGGACAAAGGCAAGACATCAGGACACCAGGGTTCATTCAGATTTTCAAGGCAATGCTAACATCATTCATTCCTCATTTTGATCATCACAAACCGGAGTTCCACGCTGGATAAAATGCCTATTCTGCTAGTTTGTATCTTGAATTACATATCGCACATCCAGTGCAAGATTAGCAGTTTCTACAGCAACTTGCAATGCATTGAGTTTAGCCGTGAAGGAGTCGAGCACACGTGGCTGCACAGTAGTGTCTCTAGACAGGGGTGCAGGTGAGAACTGTGGGTATTTAGTGTTTAGATAAGTCCACTTCTGATTTGGGCTACTTTCCACCAGTCCACAGCCACAGACGCCCAAGTTATCCTCCATGTGCTCCTTCATGACATCTGCAGGGAGAGTCCAGTGGTGAGCACGAGTCAGATCGATTAGAGAATTCCCCCCATCGTGCTGCAGCGCCGCGGCCACAGACTCCAGAGAGCAGCAGAATCCCTCCACGCAAAGAAGGTACTCCGTCTGTGAGCACCCTAGCGCCGATACGGTCTCTGTAGCTTCATTCATGCTCTATAATGAAAATATGGCATAATCAAGACGTTTCGATGAGATCGCTGTGAAGATATGTGAAATCAATGAAACTGGACGGGTTTATGACTAAATACTGGATCTCACCTTGTGTCTGACGTGAGCAGCTAAGTGGGTCTCAGTACACCCACCTCCAAGTAAGGCCGATGGTTCCCTCAGGGTGAGCCTCAACACGTGTTCTGTCTTCTGGCACACCACCTTTAACAGACGCACAGATGGATATTAACACATCAGTTCATCTGTCACATTTGCCTCACAAAAATGGACATTCCAAGCTGATGTCTGTGTGTAAAAGCAATGTTTAAACAGATGTAACAGGTACATGCTTTGCCCTTCTTGTGCACCAAAATAGTTTCACATCCATCCACGTCTCTCTCAGGATCTATCTTAAACCCCAGAAGCCAACAGTACACTCCACCATGCCTCACTTTATCTCACCTTCAGCTCACTTAACATCGTCTCGTTCCTGTGGCAGAGGATCATCGTACAGATCGCTGACTCCCCAGGAGGGTGTAAATGCAGCATCGTCTTGGATCCAAACTGCCTAATACTGAGATCCCTCACCTTCCCATAGGCCTTGGCTGGGAGTGCCATATGTAATGTGGCCACAGGTTGAGCACCTATTTATTCAGAAATTAAAGACAGAAATTAAAGAGGACCTCACACACAGTGCAAAGTAACAGTACAAGATATACCTGCCTGGACAGTACACTATAC
Organism: Macquaria australasica; assembly: GCA_005408345.1. Taxonomy (NCBI): domain Eukaryota; kingdom Metazoa; phylum Chordata; class Actinopteri; order Centrarchiformes; family Percichthyidae; genus Macquaria; species Macquaria australasica. The sequence goes on from SEMN01000057.1 coordinate 143,346, forward strand.
ATACTTGTACACTCACAATTTCACATCTAGAAGAATGCAGAAATTGCAAAGCTCTATGAAAGCATTTAGTCTTAACACAGTTACACACATTCCAGTATTCTGACCACTAATATTCCCCTACATTTCTATGTAGTTTCAAAGTTAGATAACATGTTTTCATATATATTTTCATACATACATACAGTATATTCTGTATCTGCTTGTTCCAGTGCAAATATACAGATATACATATCTGTATATTTAATGGCATAACTTTTACATCAGATGTATCATTCCAAATGTGTTTTGTATCATTTTATACACACACACACTCTGTAATTCAGTATGATGCCTTTGGTATCTTTGGAAACCTTGGGATCTTGACACAAATTTCCTGTCTTGTGGTTTCTAAGGGCTTGTCTTTATATTAAATTGATACAATGGATCCACCCTGGATTTAAGGCATTTAGAGGCCTACCTGTTAGCTGAGCAAGTGGCTCCATGAGAGTGATCCCCAGCCTCTCTATCACTATGATACCATGATTCCTCAGGTATTGCTGTACAACCGGGTGTATGACCTTCTGGCATACAAAGAGCTTCACCTCATCCTTAACCACCTGTTTGCCGAGCTCCAGGAGTTGATCCAGGATCTGTGAGTCTGTGTCCACACCTGGGTGCACCTCAATCATCCCATCTCCTAGTTCAGAAAGGTCTCCAGCAAGAGATGCACTGAACAACACCATGCGCATTGGATTTGAATGCAGGTTGTCTAACTTGTTGAGGCAGAAGACATCAGGCGTGTCCACCAGTAACCCTGGAAACACTGCAGAGTTTAGCACAGAATGGCCTTCAACAGAGACGGTCACAATTTTGCCAAGTCTGACTATGCCTGGGCTGTCACAGGGAACAGTCAGCAAAAAAGCTTGAACAGCCAACTTGCTGATGTGAAGTGCCTCTGGCTCTGTCAGCACACATGCCGGTTTGCTGGAGATGACACTGCGAGCTAACTGGATCAAGTTCTGGCTGCTGCAGAAGTCGAGCTTCACTTTGCAAGCGCAGTCTTCTTGTTGTAGGTAAGTGGCGCACAGACCCAGCAGGTGCTTGTTCACTCCGATAGCCACGCTTCCTCTGACACCTGACCGCTTTGCTTGCTCAATAAGAGACAAACAAAGAATGGCAGCAAACAAACCACAGTCACTGAAACGAGAAACGTGGTTGAGGATGGAGGTTCTGATCAGATTAATAAAAGGCTGCGAGGAGGACATGGCTGGGAGGAGAACGGCGGAGGTGGAGGTGGTGACAACGAGCCCTCCAATGTTGTTATGAACTTGTTTTAGTCTGCCTGTCGGTCCAAAACAAGATCTCAGAAGCTGCCTCAGCAAATTAAGCTTATTGCAAATATCGGCGTTGTCCAGTGGTAGATCCGTACAAACAGATGGAGACTTCTTGACGAGTCGAGACATCACTTAAGCGGCGATTTCTGACAGCGCTGGCACAGCAGGTTCACCTAAGGACCACTGTCGACAGTAAGACGAGTTATAAGCGGCTACGGTGACAATCTGACAGAAAACGCCACCTTGCTGTTTCCACGTTAAGCGCCTTTGCTCGCCACCAGTCGGATAGTGGGACTTCCAGCGCTGCCTGACAAAAATTAAACAAACTTCGGATACACTCTTCATAATAATGTAGTAAAACAAAACAAACAAAGTTGATATGATATTACAGTGGCTATTAAATGATACAAATAATATTTAGCTACAACTCGTTTCCATGGCAGCGGTCACAGCGTCGATAAACAGTCACATTCTCTCGCCAGTCTTTGGAAATTGTTGCTATCACGACAGATAACCGACCTAAAACTGCAGAACGTCACCACTCCGCTTTATAGAGATGGACGGCGACTTTGCTACCTTACTTAGTATTTCCGAGGCATTTCTTTTGCCAAAAGGCGTCCGCTGAAAGCTCCCGACTCCTGCCGTCTTTGCAGTCGTTGGACTACAAACTGACTGTGACGTCATCCCCTGCAGCCTCACCGCTTGACAAACGATTCAAAACTGTTGGCGGTATGAAATCTCTCTTTAATTTACACTTCTGTAGGGTCGCCAGCGGGCCAGCTAACGTCGTTTCTTACTCTTGAGGACCCAGCTGTTCAGACGGACTGGACCGATAAACCCTTAACGTTACAACAACTAGTTAAACTCTAATTATTCTACGGCTGAAATGCTTTAGCGGCTAATAATGTAGCTACGTTTGAAGAGGCCACGTTAATGTAGTCTATGCTGGTCTGCACCACCACCATATTACAGGGGTGGATGTCGGAGCATTAAATCTAATAATAATAGTAATGTGTAACTATTAATAAACCTACCAATTTATCTCTGCAAGAGATGAATATCACGTTAAGGTCGCTATTAACTAGGTGAACTGTGGAGTGCCATAGACACACCATAATAGTTTATGATAAGACAGCTACTGTTTCTTAGGAAGGTGGTAAACTAAGCCTGTCAGTGTTATATGTTATCTACGATGTATGATCATCGGAGAGTGTTGTTTTTAGGCTACCGTGTGTAATCCACGACTGTACACTTGTTTCAGGTGAAACTAACTGACTGCTGTGTTCGCTGCAATGGCTCCTCTCAAATTTGTCATTAAGGTAAGGTAAAATCCAGACCCTTGTACTGTGGTGTTGCATTAAAGTCATATACTGTATATTATAGCGCTATATTAAATAGTATTGGCGTGTTATATTAAAATGTTTAATATTTATGTGCAACAGCTATTAAAACTTAAGGCTTTACATTAGTTTTGCGAGCCTACCATTTAAATAAAGCTGAGAATGAACATACATAGAGGAAATCGCAAATAAAAGCTGTTTGAAGTGTTTTAGAAATGTTCTGTATGACTTTCAAATTTAGATTTTTGAATTATATTTGCTCAGATCCTTCCTCAGCAAACTTTATTCAATGCTGTAGCCCTTGTTACATTGTAAAAAATGACAGTGTTAGAGCTTATAACCTATTTATTGCAATTTTATGTGTCCAGTTTGGCATGAACACATTTAACAAAGGAAGATGGTGTAATCAGAAAAAAATGGTGACCAAAAGTAAAAGGTATACATCTAAACACATGTTAATCATATTCTTTAGTATCTTGTGAACATGTACTTATGTTGGAAAATCTACTGCTTCTAAGCAAATGCTTTTGGGTGCTTTTCGCTGACCACAAATCCTCATAATTACTTTAAACAAAATGTTTCCACACATAAAATGCACACAAGACACTAAAGAATAAGATGAATCTGCATTTGATTAAAGCTTTTCAGCTTTTCTTGTCAGCGTTCATGATAAACAACTATGTCTGTGTTACTGCCAAACAGTAGAACTGCTGCAGACGCTACTTCCAGCAAGTGGCTTGAGTTATTATGGTCTATGTTAAACTGTTGTGCAGTAGGGGAAATATACAATACAGGAATATATGCTTGCTTCTCTAACATTTACAGTATTAATATTCTGTTGCAACGCCTTCTATGTTGGCTATGTTCATTGTTTTGTTTTTCTCAGCAAATTCTTTGTCCACTAGAGGGAAGTACAGACACATGTTTCAGCTGTCTTGCCTTCATATTCTGATGTTGTTATTCATTCTTTAGAGCACATTATTCAGAGTTTCTGGTCACCTTTTGCAAATCTCCACCGACTGCCTTCCTGAGAGCCTTTTGTTAATGGACACAGCCATACAGAGGAGAGGAAACTCATTCTATTAGAAAGCCAAGCTGTTCATCCTCAGTCTGGTGCTCTGTCAGGAATAATGCACATCAGATGTTTTTGTTAAGTGCAGGAAAAGCCGCTGGTCTCTCTTTTGTTGATGTTTCATTTATTGAGAGTTTTGGACGAGGGCTGCAGACATTCGCACTGATCTCTCACATCCTCCATAATGCCATGTGTGCCTAGTTGACCAGATATTGCATTCACTCCCTTTTATTTGTTTCATATGCATGCCTGCATACAGGCTGCCCCCCCCAGTTAGTTGTGGGAGAGTAAAACCCTGGAGGTTCACGCAAGGTTCCTTCCCACTGGGCACATAATGATACTGTTGTGTTACTACTGCCTGAGAAAATGCACACAGCCTCTACCATGCTTAACCAACCAACCACAAACAAGTATGTTAGAAGGGATCAGTCCAAACAATAGCATTCAAGGCGCTACCCTGGGCTCATCTTTCGCAAAACAAACACCACTACCACCGTGTTTTTTTAAATTAATTAACTTCTCAGAATATTAAAGAACAAAAATCTGCACAGAGACATTGTTTTCACAAAGGCATGTTGCAAACTCTGTTTCTCAGCTTGCACAGAGAGCGAGGATTATTGAAGCAATTATGAGTTATGTTCTTGGAGTCACCCTGCCATGTTTAGTGGGCTGTTCAGCAGTGTGTTTTATGATTCTGTCTCCTAAGATGTTTTCAAAGCAGCTCCCTCCCTGGCCTGTGGAACTGCAGGAGGTGCTGGTATGCTCCTTCTTAAATAGGCTTAGACTATAGTGACCTGCCACTTCTCAGACCTCCCGAAAAGGGCCTGCAGACTAAAACACTGATCCACTGAAGCACTCGCTGTCTGCCAGTACATTACCGCTGCAGAGCCCTGCAGTCTGCCTTCTATTAGCAATATGCACTGCTGACTTTCTAACCATCTAATGTAGTAGGTTGAGACAGAGACCAAAGTGTTTTTTAAGAATATGAAGATTGAGGTATCACAGCGTAGTTTAATGTCAGAGGTTTATGTACTGTTTAGTGTTATTGTCACTCTGTAGATGAGCTCATATCCGACCACACATCATGCCTCTGTACAGAATCATTGCAGTCTGATTAGAAACATTTTGACACTTTCCAACTTGGGGAATCTTTCATAAGAGAAGGTGACAAGGGTAAAAAAAAAAAGCCCCCTTTCATCTCAGCACTGCCCTACATTGGCGTACAGAATTCACATTTCCTAATGAGGCCAAACACTTCTCAGCCTGCTATTTCTCTCTTTCTATAAACCAATTTCTCAAGGATGTGTCTGCCTGAGTTTTGTTTGCTGAGTGTTACCTGGAGATATTCCTGTCTGTTCTTGCTGCTGGAATTCCACTGTTGGGTTGTGTCTCTTTTTATCATCAAATAAAGAGGACTCAGGTGTGCTAACATTCACCTGAATGAAGGGAGCTTTGCACACAAAACACGCCGCGCACTATCTGTAAATAACATTCGTCTCAATAATAATCAAGTCTCAAGCTTTACTGCTCAGTATCTGGCCGTTTGAAAAATTGGAAAAGAGAATTGTTTTTTTAAAGGGGAAACCCAGGTGACTCACAGCACAGAGAGAGCTGGAAATGAGGCAAATAAAGCCTGAGAGCAAGGTTGTCACACCCACAGATCTAAAGAGCTCCCCTGGGTTCTTTGCAGACTTGCAGAAAGAGAGAGAGAAAGTCAGAAAAAGAGAGAGACAAAAGGAGAGTGGGAGAGATGCAAGTTTTATTGAGTGAGACTGCATCTGCTGCCCCTTCTCTCCCAATGTAAACATCTGTGGCTGGTTAGTGTTAGCCTCTGAGCTAAGTGCAGTCCGAGAAGGTCTGGTTCTTATACGGCGCGATAGCAATGGCAAAGGGCAGCGAGGTGGGGAGGCGGGTGAAGCTGCTCGTAGAGTTTGGGCTCCGTGCCTAACTTGGAGCAGCACAGGCGGGAGGATGGAGAGCCGGGTCTGGGAGAGAGATAAGGGAAGGTAGAGAGTGTTTTGGGAACTGAGAGTGATGTAGACCAGAGCCCTGAAAACCAGAAAGGGAATGGAGACGTCAGTGTGTTTGAGTCAGGATTTGTCTATTTACAACAGAAAATATGAAGGGATTTTTTTCATGTTGTGCTGTGGACTGTGGGCAGCTTCGGCCTCAACTTTTTCTAATGTTTTTGTCTTTTGTTAACCCTTTTTCTCCTGCAGGTCATGGTTATCAGATTGGCAGTGGGGAGAATTAGGATAGAGAGGTTGAGCTTAGCCTGCAGGAAGACTCGGTCCTATTCATTCACTGTGCGACGGCACACAAAAGATGGCACAATAAAGGATTTGGTATTAAGTAGCGCTCCTTGCCGCCTCTCATTCAGCCTTTAGCCTCTGTTCATAACTCTAAAAAGCCTGTGCAAGACAGAGAACAAAGCAGTGCTGGCCCACTTTAGTATGTATGAAAAGAGTAACTTCCTCTAGAACTTGGCCCTTTATCAAACCTTTCCTTCCAACAACAGCGACAGTTGCTCAGAGTAGTGCCTTAAATGTGACAAAGCAAAGTACACAAAGTAGGATAGCTCATGAATTTGATAATGAATATGTCAAGTTAATTAAATCCTTTAGGCTCCTGCTTATGATAGATGGTGTTATAGAGAAAGGTATATGTGGTAGTATTTGCTGAGAGGACTATTTTGAAGTTGTTTATCTTGCTGTTTTTTGTTTTCACCCTTTCAATGCGCATACTGGATTATTTAGGTACTTTCAGATTGCTTTGCTCAAGGAGGACAGGGTTCTTGTGGTCTTTAGACTGCATCTACAAAGTATTGTGCTGCTTGCAGAGATCTCACTATAGCCCAGCTATGGGGCCATAGCTAGGCTTCAAGGGGGGGATACATGGAGGTCATAGTTCATGACAGAGTTCAGCTTAGAGATTCGCAGGTCACTCTTTGTGCTCAAATTTAGACCACATGATGTGATTGTAGTCAGAGCCTTTGTGTTAAATTAGATTCTGCTGCTTTTTTGTCTTATCTGCCACACTCAACACAAACATCCTTGGTAAAAGCTCTGATAGCTGCACCTTTCTAAACAGCGCAGCCTTCATTCAATAATTGACGCTTTAGCAGTTAATTTGCATCTCTACCAAACCGCCAGTTTTGCTGGGCAAATTAATTGTTTTCTTATTAGTGTTATTGCATTAGTTTGCATTCCTGACAAAATTCCCCAGGGAATCACATGCTGTTTTTGTGTGAGGGGCAGACCAATGTTTGTCATTAATGTCCAGTTCCCAGTTGAGTCTTGTCTGCTGATCTAATGTGATAAAAGGAAGTTAGTCTAAGGCTTGCTGGATGTCTGGCTTTCAGCCCAAAACACAGACTCAATCAGAAGCTCAGAAACCACTTTAGGGGATTCGCCGTAAGGACCGCGCTCCCTGTACTGCTCTCTTCATTCCAGAATATTGATCAAATTAACCTTGTGTCAGTCTTTAGAGCTCGCATTAGCTTGTGTAATTTTGAGCCATGTACCCTAGAAGATTGATCTTGTGGTCACACACATGCAGGGGACACAATATTAAAAACACCTCTCCATTATAAAGCAGTCCAACGCCACATCACCATTAACTATGACCTCAAAAATGACCATGGAGGCGAATTAACATTTCTCTGCCAACAAACTTGAACATTATAACTTTCACAGGATTTATTGCAGGGCCATTATATAACTGATAAAGTAGTAACATAGTGGCAGTGTTCCTATACTCATCTGTCAAGCCATTCTTAGGTCTCAAAAGTCAGAGATAAAAAGTCAGGATACCAAAGCCCATCCAGCATGTGTCAAATCCAACCCCAAGAAACCACTGTGGGGCTCATCCACTAGTCTTTCCCTGTGTTCTGATTGACAAGGTCAGGCCCTCTGTTGCTAGGCTTTCCTACACACTGGTAATTGTCGGAGGCAGTCAGCTGAGGCCACCAGTCATCCGTGGACCACTGTGAGACAAAGGGCAGAGGATGGAGAGAATACTGATCTGTAGGGATGAGCTGATACTGACAATGTGCACACATTTTATACATGAGGAGCTTGCGTACAAGGGGGACTCTGTTCTGGTCCATGGCATTCTTGTCTTTGTGAACAACTTTTGTTTATGTTTTTGCACGTTACGTTTGTGCAGAGAACTTTCTATTTGTTGTTATCTTTCTGTCTTGTTCTCACGTATTTCAAGATATGGAGCGATGAGTCAGAGGATCACAGATTAATGCATTCCCTTTAGACTTAGAACAACATTAATTTCCCATTAGTCTTGGTAATACTGATGCAGAGACATAAAAGTTGGCACACACAGTGGCTCTAGGACTTGACATATTTTGCAGGAGAACAGTTCAAGCTCGGACTGAGATTGACTGAAACATTCACTGATCAGTCATATGGGGGCGCCCTCTCCTCTAGTTGACCTGCAAGTAAGTAAGGAAGAAGCTTCCCTTCAATTATTATTTGCAGAAGGGCAATGTGAAAGGAAAAAATATTTGTCAGCTTGATTTGGTCAGAGCCAGTATTTAGCCTTTTAATGTCACTTGATGAAAGGTTCCCAGCCCAACTTCAGTTTTATAACCTGACCTCCTTTGACGACTCCTTTTAAACAAGAGGAGGAGGCAACTGGAGAGAGTTTGGAGTTGGGAAGTCTATGCTTGTGTCTAGAATTAGGACCTAAGTAGCGGGGGCCTTCCCCTACACACCCCGTTAATTCATTCTCTTGTCTCGTGTCATCATGAGAGCGAGGCCGTAGGAACATCCCTCAAGTCTGGGTTGTGAAGTTTAGTCATTCTGTCTGCAATACTTCAGCCCAGGGGGACAAGTCTGGCTCAAACCAAAGCTTTTAGTATGTATAAGTATTCCCTGCTACTAAATGAATAACCTCTTCTGTTTGTACACACTCTTTCTACACCGTGAGTCTGAAATCTGCATCTGGTTTTGTCTTTATATACGTCTGTGTTTTTGCTTCCCCATTCAGTTCAGTGCTTTTTGCTGCATGATCACTCTGGGTTTTAGAGCAGTACTTGTTGCTCCTCTGTGTCATGTTGTTGGGTGGTCTCAGTCCATCCATTACTTCCTTGTCCAGGGAAAGGCGAAGTTCACACAAGACCCACATCCATTTGCTCTCTGCAGCGGGCAGCTTTTGCACTCATGTGTAAACCATAATCAGGCTAGCCTGAGGAAGATGTAACAGCAACTTAACCAGCCGCGGCATTTCTGGCCTCCCTGTCCCTTGTAGCTTATTGTCATTGACACGATGACGTAGCGCTTTAGGAATCCACTCTGCAGCCCTCTACTCAGCTTTCTACAGCACTCAAAAGTTGTAGTGCTTTAGGGTTGATCTGTGGAGTTTTATCACCACTCTGATACAAAGTAGGATAATCCTCACTTATGTGGTACATCTTTAAACTTTTTTGTGCTGCCTGTTGTGATCTGACTGCATTGCAAAGCTTATAGAGCAAGAAAATACTTTTTTACGCCGAGTGAGGGGAAATATGAGGAGACAGACAGGGCCATACTTTTTTTGTAAAGAGATTGGTAAAGAGATGGCTAGACAGAGAAACAGGAGGGAGGGGACTGCTGTGAGAGGCCTGGGGTGATGTTTGAGGACACAGGGGGTCGTTGTGGTTTGTCTCGCTGTCAATCACCCACACTCTGATTTCCTTTGTTGTCCGTGAGCTCAATGCCCCTCAGCAACCTGTGGCTGTCCTTCCTCTTTGTGTTACAGTGTGGGAACTTTGCTGTGCTGGTGGATCTCCACGTTCTGCCCCTGGGCGGCCAAGAGGACGCCAGCTGGTTTACTACGGACCACATCGAGGTACAGACATAGGGAGAAGGGCGTGTGTGTGAATAAGTGTGTGAGTGAATGTATGGCTTCTGTTCTGCTGGGGGCCTTTTCAAAAGACAGCAGCAGCGTGGAATCCAAAATGACTTTGAGCCTTCTGTCTATTCTTCTTAGGCGTTTTCATTGTTGCAAAACATTTCTCATCTCTCCACCTAGCCACTTGTGGAGCTGCTTTACTGGCCTTTCACTTGAGACTTCTGTCCTGTTGTTTGCTCGTGCTCATCGTCAAAAAGTTGTGTTCTCGCAGCTGTTGAACAACATGTTGCTGTACTGAAATATCTGCACACTGTTGGCAGGAGGTCACAGCCCTGGTTCGAGATGCTGTGGACCAGAGGGTTAAGCAGTACACAGAGTCCCTCCACAGTAGAAGACAACCCAAACAGAAGAAGGAGCTGGCACCCGCTTCAGCCTTTTTTGTGAAAGGTAACACGCCATCTTGTGACCCTCAATAAACTGCACTAATCTATATTTATTACGATATAATGTATGGCTTTACGATCCATTATTTGTATAACATTGCTGCTTGTGTTTACTTGGAGCATTAGTTGAAATTGTTATTTGGTAATGAATGCATGTTGTATTTATTCAGTTTCACTGTTCATTTCATTTCACTGTTGCTCATTCTTCTGGTATGTAGTCATCTTTGTCTTCCCTTTCCTTGTCCTAGGTGTGTCTATCATCAACTCTTGAATAAGTGAAATGGTTTACTTTGGCTATGAACTCAAAACCATTTCTTATTCACTCGGATCTCAGTGCAGAGATATGGCTGTGTGCATGGAGGTGGGCTCTTGGGAGGATAGGAATGGAGTTACAAAACAGTCTAAAAAGTATTTCATGGCTACCTTTTTTGAGGAGTGTGTGGGAGGAAAGACAACAGAACTAGTTCTGACACGGTGGCTCTCTACGCCCAGGGTGTGACCTGGAGGCAAGAGCTGATAGGAGTTTTCATACTGTGTTACACTGTTTAACTTGGCACGAAATTTAAGTCCATTAAAATGGCTAATGTTTGTTACCCTTCTGTGTAATGTTGTGTTGGCACACCTGTGTATCTGTACTTGTAGTTAACTGGATGACACGAAAAACGGTTGCCTTGACACATATACACATACAACCGTGTACACAGAGAGAAAAATCCATAAATTATGCTCCAATGTGAATAAGCCAATTCACTTCATCCCTATTTATCCAATGTGAGTACATTCCTCCAGCCACCCACACACATGCTTTTGAAACACTGTAAGCCTAGCTTCAGAGGAACCCCCACCTGCGTGTTGTAAGGCAGACAGGTTTGTCACAGGTAGCAGTTAAGGGCAGTTAAATTGGGCTCACTCAGCAGGGCAGGCCTGACTGTGAGAGTGGGACTACAGGGCAGTCGGCCCCATAAAGTTTCTCCTGTGGCTGCAGCTCTGCCTCTCACGCTACTCCCCTCCACTTTAGTCTTCTCATCCACTAAAACTGTGTGTCCATGTGTGCTTTTGTTTTCATACACAGATGAAACACACATGTTATTCGACTTTTGTCATTTTCTTGATAAACATATAATCATCATAAGCAGGCACACGGGTTGCATGCATGTGTGCGTGCATGCACTCAAGCCCTCCTACACGTCAGAACCAGTGAGAATCAGAAGGAGCGACAGTGTGTTGGTGAGATATATCCTCCCCCTGGGCTAGGTGTGAACAGGCTGACAGTGTAAGGTTACTGAAAAGTTTGTCTCATATTCCCCATGACAGACTGAGGAGAGACAGACATCTCTAATGATGGAGATCACAGACTGAGGCTCCACACACACTTACGCGCACACATTCACTCCACTGTGTGAACAAGGGGACTATCAGTATTTCAGCAGTGAAATATGCATGTAAAAATGATTAAGCTCCTTGCAGCTTTGCCAAAAAGAATGTAACCGGTGGAACATGACTCCACACCACATCGGAGAATTTTCCCCTCTCAGAACATGAAAAGGTATAGGACCTAAAACAGGCCTACACAGTTCATGTGCTCTAGTCCTATTAAAGGTCTTAAGTGAGTGTAATGACATTCTTGGTCTTTTCATTGTCCCATGCGAGGGAGGCGGCAGAGCAGTAAAGGTGGAGACTGTGACTGTGAGAAGTAAGCAGGCAGGCAGGAGCCATAAAAAGGGGAGGACAGACTATAGGCTTAGGGAGGGAAGCCCAGCAAACCTCAGGGTGGGTATTAAGTATAGGGGTCAGCTATTCTGTAAGCAGGTCAAACGCTAACCTGCAGAACTTTCAGACTGTCCATAGCAGGGAGTGGAAGCTGGTTTTCTGCAAGTATCTGTTTCAGCAGAAGACCTATTTGCATCTGTGTGCATCATTATGTTATCTGAGAGCAGAATTAAGCTGGATGTCCGTGTGTGTGTGTGTGTGTGTGCGCGCGCGTGCTGGAACACGTGCACATGCATGTTGTTGCATATAGAGAAAGGTGTCAGGCGGGGTAGCACTGATGTCTGGGCCAAGAATAGGCGGGTGGAGTGTGGTGCTATGTGTGGGATGGTATGGGAGGGGGATTGTGGGTCTTGTATGAGGCGTTGTTTGAGCTGGTGCCAGTGAGAAATCACAGGGGCTTCCGCCAACAGCCAGCAGTAAGAACAGCGTAACAGCCTCAGCTGTTGGCACTTCAAATGAGCCATCAACAGCTTTTAACATTCCAAGGTCCTCCAATGCAAGAGTTTGTATCCGAGTTATCTTTATGGGTTATTGTATTGATGTATGTATGCTGTGTTGGGTGCATATGTGTGTGTATAGCACCCAGTGAACATGTCAGAGAGGGGCTTATCCCTTGTCTTCTGCCAACATAAATCCAAAGCCATTTCTTAAAATCTCAGCTGCAGAGGCCAATTTCCAACTGTCAACCCCCAGCCCCCCTCATTATTTTTTTTTTTACCCAAGCTACTTGAGACTTCATGATTAGCTCATAGTGATGTGATTTATTTATGTTTTTAGAGAGATGAACAGAGGGAACTTTTCCCACCAAACATCTTGGCTCCGGACAAGCAGAATGGACATGCTAGACTTTAGAAACCCAGGGAAGGGGAGCTTGGGAGAGGCCTCTTGCATTCTCCCTGGTAGACCGTGTTGAACACACCCACATTTCTCAGAGTAATTACAGATTGAAAATGAGTGGATAATAGGTTTTCAGTGCTTTGAGGAATACATTTTTGTCATTTGATATGATATTGGAGTAAGGAAGCTGGTGGCTCTACTCTATGATAGCGAGTGTCACAGCTATCTTCATGAAGATGCCACTGCTTTGCAGAAAACAAGCCTAGGAAGAAAACCTATTCGTTTCAGACTTGGCCCTCTTGGACAACCAACATGCTGAGCAGACTGCCCAAGAAATTGTTTGCCAGACAAAATACTTATTTCTTTTTGCATTAGATTAGATTTGTTTACTTAAAGTGCTGATTGTGTGCTATCTTGATTTTCATTTGCTCTTGGTCTAGTATTATTTTACCCCAAGGGGGTATTGATTTTGTAGTCCATAATGGTGTATGTATTTGTGTGTATGTGTAGAGTGTAAACTGAGAAGGCCCATTTTACACGGATTTAGTTAACATGCCATTTCAAACTGCCAAAGCACATTACCAGATGTCTGACGCCTACTATTAGTATTGATATAGCCACATTGATTTATCCATGTGAGGCAGAGCTCGGCTATAGTTTAGCCTGGTGTTTGAGAGTCTTCCTACCAGTCAGAGGAGTTAGGGGAGCCCTGGCAAAGTGGCACCTAGAGTCCATTTTAGACCATGGCAAAGCTGGTTCCTTCTTCCTCTCCCTGCACAGGTGCCAGGGCTTAGGGGGAGGGAACACCTGCCAGCCTGTTTCCCCATGGCCACGGCAGGCTGGAGAGGCATTTTCCCAGGCTCCCCAGATGAATGGTCACTAATAGCCGTGGGAGAGGGCTTTGCGAGTGCTGCACAGTGTACCACTGACTCCTCTTGGCAGCCCTATGAAGGGGGCTTAAGGCAGCCTGGCCATGGCCATTGCGGGAAAAGCACAAGAGTTGCTGGATAGCTTTTCTGTTGGAGAATGTGTTTACCAATGACCATCTCCCTCCCAATGAAGAATGCGGAGGATGTGTAGTGACTAAAAGGGAGATGGATAATTTTTGCACTGCCCTGTCATAGATTTAGCTTTGTTTGGCTTCTCTGGCTCTTTGAAGGGCTACAGCCCCAGGCTAAAACAGTTTATCAAAAAACTGTTCAGTCAAAATGTGACGGAGACCTTCTGTGTACAAAATGCACAAACATTTACATGTGTGTTGGATGTCCATTTTAGGAAGAATTAATACATGCCAACCTTTCAGCCTCCTACTGGGACAGTTCACAGCACTTTTCTGAAGACACAGAAGCATTTTTGTAGTGACAACCTGTATTAACCCACCTTGTGTCTTCTCAGTGCTACCACAGTTAGTGCTATTTATGTGAGTGGCTGCTATGTGGGGATTGGTCTGTAAATAGAGAGGCATGTCTGTGGCAGAGTTACCTGCCCTGCTCTGTGTTACTGGGCGTGAGGCAGGCTGGGATTAAGGCGAGGGGGAAACGGAGACCTGTGACAGGAACAAAGGAATTCCAAGGCCCAGGCTGGAAATGGATCCTGATCAGAGTAGCCAGTCCAGCAAGCCTGCCCCTCTCCCCGCTTGCCCTCCTTCCCTGGCCCCCCTTCCCCCTGGTGCTTTGTGGTGTTGCTGTGGCTCTTTAAATCCTTCCTGTAAGCCCCCCAGCCTTACTCAGCAGCAACACATAGGACAGTCTGACTCCACTGTTACCCACACACACACACATATTACTGCACACATACATACGTTCTTTTTCTTTCTTTTTTGTCCTTTGCATTTTTACACATTTATGCACTCTCTCCTCTCCTCGCCCGTGCCCTCCATGTCTGCTCCTCTCTGCTCTCCTCATGTCGTCTCTTTATGTTTTCTCACTTTCTCTCCTTCTCCTTCTCCGCAGGGTCAGCTGCAGTCTCTTAGGACACAACCGCAAACCCCGCCATAGCTGTCACACCACACTCTTTTCCCATATAATTAGGGCCTGAGTCTGAGCCTGAGCCTGAGCACGGATCGTATTCATGTGACTGTTCCCTTTTACCACAATCTGGTCTGGGAGATGGCACACGCACTCTCGCTTGAACTCATGCTAAGTGTTCAGCCTGACCAGAATGCCTTGTTTTAGGAATTACCGAAACATTTCAGAGGATGTCCTTGTTTTTCTCTGCTCTTTGCCTCACTTTGAAAGAAACAGGCCAGTGCTCTTGTGCTGTTGTGAGCTCTGTGGTTTTGACTGTGGACAGATGTCATTGTAGTGCTGTGTGCCAAATTTGCCTTGTGTTTGCCAGGAAAGGCCAGCCTAGGATGGCCTTAACAACAGCAACGCAGTTTAATTGTAGACCTTAATGGTTTCCAGGCATTTTGTTCACATAAGGTCAGTGCGTTACATCATTTAAACATTTAAAAGTTTAAATAACATTCAGAACTTCAGTCAATTCAACACAGAATTATCTTCTTTTTGTCATGGCCTTACCCGCCTGTTATCATTAGTCACTGCTAGCAAAACAGATAGAATCGTCATGTGTGCCATGGTTCATCTATTTGGATTTATAAACACAGGCTAGCAGATCTGCAGAGGACCCAGCAAGCAGAGACATCCTGCTTCCAATGAGACCTAGATCTGAGTTTTAAAAGGCCAGCACAGTGCATAACTCGAGTCCACAAACTGCTCTGCACAACATTAATCCAAAGGAGCTTTATGCAAAATAAGCTGTTTGCATCCTCCTCATTCTGAATGCTCTTTAATATAATCAGTGGTAGCACTTTGAGAAATTTGTGGCCTCTTGGGCTAATTAAGATATAATGATGATTAAAGATGACATTTTGTATTGTGACTGCATTTCTCTCATCAGATTATGTTTCTGAGAACTGGATTTTTTTCCCTCGATAATTGTTCTGTGCTCCAAAATGCTCCCCACCACTTTAGTCACATGCTGCATTATGGGTTGGCCTGAGCTACCATGCTGCGGCGTATTTTGTAACTGCGATGAAGGGGTCACCCAAATGTTAAATTGAACGCTCATGTGCAAATATTGTTTCAGGTGGATGTTGTGCAGGATGATAAGGCACAGTGCTCCGCTACGGCCGTAGTTACAGTTACACACAGAGAGTGATGTCCTTCCAGGAAAGCCCCCACTTACATATGGGTAACTTCCTCATGCTCTCTCATCCTTCACCACTCCACCCCTCTCTCTCTCGCTCTAAGCCCCAACTCTCCACCCACACTTGAGGACAGAGGGAGGGGGTCCACATCAAAGCAGAGATGTCAAAAGAGCAGGATTCTCAGGCACTGATGTCTGACTGTCCTGCTGATTCAACTCCTGTTCATAAAGGGGTTGCGTGGGAATTGCAGTTCTCCTGACATACAGTCACTACATTTACATGCACACTAGAAACATGGTTAATGGGAGAAATCAGGTTATGGCAGGAAATTGGAGAATGCCTTTACATGCACTGCAATAAGGTTACTGTAAAACCTGCGTTTACATGCAGCTGGTGGGTAATAAGATTTCTCTCCTTCTCAGTGCCATGTTTTGGAAGCAGTGCTGGCATAATTTAAGTGTATTAATGATTAACTGCAGCCTGAAGATTTTTTTTTTTTTTTTTTTCATTTTTGGTGGAAACATTTGGACTAACTGACTGAGAGGCCACTCATTTTTTCCTTATTGTGCACATGAGCCTGAATTTTTTAAATAATCGTACTTTCATCTCTGGAAACTGTCTTATTTATACTTATTTATTTCAGTTTTGATTTTAGTCAGGTTTTGGATTTAATTATTTTGCATACAAAGATGCATCGCTACAAGTCTTTCCTTTCATTAGTTGGCACTGTTGCCACGATGATGCTCTCTTTATGTGTCGGAAGTATCATCATGCACATCTGCTCTTAAAAAAAAAATCCTGTTAGAAACCCAGTTAAGCATATACATGGCCAAGAAATTGGTTTCCTCCAGCAGATGTCTTGTTATGTTTAACAGGTTTCTTTTAAATTTCACCCTGATTATGGAAACCTGGCTTCTCTTTTACATTATGTTAAAGAAGGGTAACTGCAGAAAGCTTAGAGTAACCAGGTAACGTACGTGCATGTAAATGCACTGAGAGAAGACACTCACTGAAGTATTCCTGTTAAAGGCCCTGGACCCACTGTGGTCAGGAACTCCAGAAAAGCCTCCATATCAGAGCAGAAATTCTTATGGATTCCTGCAGGAGTCACAACAGCATAGGCTGCCAGGAATGCGGATGGCGAGTAGAAGTAGGCTATGTTTTCTATAGCTGTTTTAATGATCTCCTCAGGATATGACTGAAGTTAATGAAGTCTGTTCCATTGGGGCTTACCTTTGACCCTGGTCTAAATGCCTCTTACCCCTGTCTGTTCCATTTTACAGTCCTGGTCACTCTGGATGCCTTTTGGTTTGTTGACTTTTCTTTCCTCTCATTGTTTTCCCAGGAAGCGGTGAAAGCTGCAGGGATGTGTGTGTGTCTGTGTGTCGAAAGTACAGTATCCTAGCCTTGGCACCAGCCCTGTAGAGTCTCTGCCTTTTTTCTGCAGTTGTCCTGCGGTATTTTACAAGATGGTAGAAGTCTCTCCATACAAGTGGTTACAATATTATCTACCACATTTCTGAAAACATGGCGTGCTGGCTTGTTTACTGTTTGATTTGACCTGTCATAATATTGTTGTGCATTGGGTTTCAAAACAATTAAGCAAGACCATCTTCTCTTGAAGGAAGTACAAATTAAACCCTTTAAAGTCCCTACTCTGCAGATTTGTGTATTGCACCACTGTGGGCCACAGTTGCCACAGAAAGGGGCCACTCATTCCCAGAGGAGGCACTAGCAAACTGTTTGTGAGAGAGAAACATGAATGTAAGCTTAGCACGAGAGAACCCGGGCAGAGGGCCAAGAGCAACTCTGCGCTGTGCAGGACGTTATAAGGTTGGAGCAACAGCTGATGTCTCGGGCCATGGCGTTGCACTGGTTCCCAACTCTGTGTCCAGACATCCCCGTCAAACTTGTCCTGGGAATTGGCAAGCTCAACCCACTAGGGAAAGCAATGAGAATAGTTGCTAGACATGAGGCTAAGGAGTCTAACGGACTAAATCAAAGCTTCTAAAAACAAAGAAGGCCATGAATGTGCAATAAAAGGTGCTTGCTTCCTGGTCCCTCGTGGACCCAGAATGGGCAGAGAAAACAAAAAGATACAGATCTGCATTCCTCTCTGGGTAGACATCCAGATTGGGTTAGATGATCACTGCTGTGCTATTTAAAGAATAACAGTATCTTTTTATCTTTTTTTCCAATAAGGGAATGCTGCTATTGTTAACTACAAACATGCTTAACATACCATACAGTGTGTTTTGGGATTAATGAATATTTAAAACTTGTTGGCGTATCCAGTACTACTACATACTTTATGTGCACCAAATATTAAAGGGATAGACTTCCTAGGGTTAGGGTTAATTCAGTGAGGGATGTATAGCCTATGTACTCATAAATCTAACATTAACATGAGTCTCCTGGTTCAGCAAGAGGTCCCCCCTGTACAGTGGAGTCCATAAGAATTTGGAGAGTGACACATTTTTGTTGTTGTGAGTGGCCATGTCAATCACCTGACCCCAATCCAACATGTATTTCACTTTCTGAAGATCAGACTTAAGCCCCAAAAGCCCCCCAAACAACCACAAACTGGAAGAGCAGCACTAGGGAAGTTACCAAGCTGATGTCAGTGGCTTATACCCCTCAGGCAGTCACTGACTGCAAAGGATTTGCAACCAAAATACTAAACATTTTACTTTGTAAGTTTATGTTTATTTGTTAAATTGCTTTATAGATAAAAAGATTTACACTATGAATCAAACATTAAAGGTGAAAGTTAGCATTTAGTCATTGTTTTCTTGCAAATCCAATGTGATGTGGTACAGAGCCAATACGGCACAAAATGTGTCATTGTCACTGTACTGACTGTGCTGTATTTATAGAGTTACAGTTATAGAGTTACCTGAGCCCTTGGTTGGCAAAACAAGATGTTAAATGATTCCTATACATCTCTATTTATCATTCACCTCAAGCTATCACATGGCCCTTCTATTGCATGGTCCTCTTGCTGCAGGACAGGGATTCCCAGTCTGCCGGAGCCCTACTGGTTTTATATCCTCAGAGCTAGGTAAAGGCTTTGAGGAACAATGACCTAAGAAAAGCTGGTAAGATGAGCTGCTTTCATATGAGAACTTACTGCCCCGAAGTATCTTGGAAAATACCACCTCAGTGAATGATATCATAAATTTAGATTTACTATCATGGCCTTTGTGAACACAAATAACTTTATTCTGAGACTAAAATGTAAATAAGACTCTAGACTGTAAAGCTATCAGCTGACACATTATGAAACTCATGCATAGCAAGTGCACAAACAAGCACTGTCAATTGATGCCAAGTCTCACACAAAATGAATGCTTATTCCTGATAAATCTCCTTTTTATTACGCAGATTAGAGATTTGTTTTTGTTCTGTCTCTGAGAGATTTTAATGTATTTTCACAAATCTTGACTAAGCTGTCCAACATTGTCTGACATGGATTTAGCTGGAAGCTAAATTTCTACTTAATATCTTTAAGGATCAGACACATTCCTATATGTGCTAAATTGGCAGGTTATAGCCTGTCACTTAGGTAATAGTTTTACCCTATTATCTTCAGAAAGCTATTGATTGTAATGGCTTAGTAGCATAGCAACAAACAGGTATTCATATTTCAAAAATAATAATCCTTAATAACCCTTTAATTTTTCACTTTAGTTTCATTTGAACTAAACTTAACTTTTAATTGTAAGGATTTATTCTTAGTTGACAGACTGAGCTTGATTTGTCTGTTTTATTAATTTATTCCTCCATCAATTTATGTATATTTCTATATTTTTGCAAGCATAAATAGTGTTTGCTAAAGTAGTGACTGGTTGTGAATTCAGCCACAAGCACAAAAAAAGAAAGCAGAGGTGGTGCCATTAATCACTGGCCAGTGGGCTTAAGCATATACTTGTGGCAGTTTTGTGGCAAACTGTCTCTGTAATTGCATGTCATTATCCAAAGAATCACAAGACTGTTTCTTTTTGAAGACGTTAATTAAATGAGTAGGTGCAGTGATGACATCAGCTAATGGAGAAAAGTGAATGTTCACAAAGGCTCCTAACCTGTTAACATGCTGTCTGCTCTGTGTGTTTTATGTTCATGCTAAACCACCACGAGGGACTTAATTGTCCTACTTGTAGGTCAACTTTTAGAGGAGACTTGTCCAAGTTTTTCCAAGTTTTATTGATGAGTGACTGTCAGTGTTGTTGCCATCGGGTGAAAACCTCCCCACTTCCAAAATGTCAGCTTTTCAGAGACAAAGACGGCCTCGTTTTTGGCTTGATGACGGTGCATATTTGACATTATCCAGGGAGTTCTGAAAGAGCCTTGGGTGCAAGAGGTCAGGATTTTCTCAAACTATGGAAGACATGTAATCCTTTAATTGAAGTTAAAATGCTAAAATCTCCATAGTTAGCGGTTAATGAGGTTTTCACACGGCATCAGCAATATGAGAATGCCAAATAAGAATAAGAAATAATACAGAGGTGGTGCTAAAGTCAATCAGGGTATAGTTTTACACTTACTGTATCAAGAAGAAAGGGTAGCAAGATGGTACCAAAGGGTGAGCATTCTCTGTCAGCTTCCCAGCACTGTTTTCTTGTTTATAAGGAACAACTTGATAGCGTGTTAGCCAGACTCTTGCTTTAAGTCAACAAATTCCTACCAGATTAGGCAACAGGCTGCTGTTTCTGCCCAGCACATCTTACATACCATGACAAACATTCCATGACAAATAGGGCAGAGGCCCGGGCCATGGTTTCTCTGCTTGTGCCAAACTGGGAGGTCAGTTAAAATAAAACAGAATGATTGTTTTTGTAGTATGCTGGCCCTTAGACTGAGCATAAGATTAAGGTTAGTAGGAAGTTGATAGGATGTAGTGTATCTAAGCATCTATAGCCATATAAAGCTAACAGTACAATAATATGTAGGAATGGGCATTCTTTCATGTGTTAAAGAAGTGGAGCTGCTGTATTCCTACAAGTTTGATCTCTAGTCCTGTATTCACTTCAAGTCATAGCCTAGCCTAGCCTTGTCTGCTTCTACAGTATGTGATGGAAGAAGTGCCAGTTGTGGAACTCATAATATGAAGGGCTTTATATTGGATCAAAAATATTTATCCTTTGATTAACCGCTTTATCATCTGAATAACATTTGCATTACCAAAAATGATTGTGGAATAACTGTGGCTGTTATCAGTGTATCAGGGAATGACAACAATGCCAGCACGCACCATACAGAAAGTCCCATCCAAAAGTTGCCCACTGGTGTCAGTAGTGGCAGCTTAGCTTAGGAAATGGTGTCAAATGGTGTCTTTCTGCTCTTTTTTACTCTTAACTGCATTTCTTTTTTGTTTTTTTATAGGGAAAAACTTCAGCCTGGTTGCCAATTTTCTGAAGCGGCACTTCAACCTCAGATGTATTGTCAAGCAGCTTTATGGGGGTATGTTACCTACGTGTTTTCAATGAATCAATTCCCAGTTAAATGAATCAGAAAGACATCTCAATGACTCATAGTCAGCCAAATTTCCCACAGAAAGAGCAAGTCATCTGTGATCTGTATGTTGATTTTTCTCCCCCTCACTTGTTTTTATGTCCTGTCCCTACCTGCTTGGGGTGTTGTTGAGAACAGGCAGCCATTAAGTGGTTCCCATGAGAGGCTACTGAGAGTGGGAGAGAGAAAGACTGGAGGGCTGTCTATGGAGGGCAGTGAGAATCTATCTCCATGGCCCATCTAGTGCCTGTGACCCTTGGCCACCTTTTCATGGGACCAACATGGCTCTCTTCCTGTCAGTAAAGTTAATATCTGCTCCCTAGGGGCCTGGATGTTAAAGCAGCACTGACCTGCTGCAGACTAAGATGACGGCTTCTCTCAGCAGGTCCGTTACACATCAAATTAGACCCCGTCTCCTGGGGTCAAAGGTTGTGTAATTCAGTCCACTGAGTTAGCTGTACATAGTCATCAGGTCATGTAAAAATTTCAATTAGCTATAACACAGATGGTTAAAAAGTCTTTATTCTGCTTGGCTAGTTATACAATTGCAAAATGGCAATACTTTCAGACTATGAGGCTAAAACACAATGGGACTTTTTAAACTTTGTTACTATAATTAGTCAATCAGAATGCAGTGGTATTTTCTGATTTAGCTTACTTTTATTTCACCCTACAACACAAAACTGTTGAAAGGAGCAAACAACATACTGACAGTTTTTCTATTCTCAGGCTGTTAACAGTGAGGTTGGCATTACAGGAACAGCCATGAGGTCATTAAAATCAAAGGGTTTATTCTATTCGGAGGATAAATGTACTCAGCAAATTACGATAGATTATGAGATATCGTTTGTATAAACTTGAAATTTTGACTTGGGTGGGGTGGCTGAGGAGAAAAGCTTGTGGAATATCAAAAATCAAAAGGGTTCATCATCTGGAAAGCATAAATTTGCTCATTTATTTCTTTGCAATCTTTCTGTTAGATTTCTATGTCGCTTTAAGTGTACGAGTGAAAATTTTGGCCTGATAGTGGCCTGAGAATTCATCTTCTTGCATATTCCACACAAGGTACGTGTATATTAATGCCATGTGTGTGTTATACGCAAGTTTGGTGCCTGCTTAACAAAAGTGTGTGCAGTGGTTGTGTTTATAAACCACCAACACACAACTGAAGCAAAACCAATGTTTTTACAAAATGACCACTGAGGAGTAATATGAGCTTTTACGGACTAAACATTCCTGTATAAAACCTTTGAACAGAAGGTGGTAGGCTAAGAAGATCAAGAATGCAAAATGAAGAATATTGTAATTTTGCCAATGCGCCTGTTCCTTTGTTCATGCAGGAAGTTACTTTTCATTAAGCAAGCCATTATGAGATACATGACGATATAGAAGACAGAGCAACAAGTTCTTTACATACAGGAGGCTATGTAACAGGCCATAGGTCAGCTATTGGCCAGCTTGGCTATCCAGTGATATGTTGATATGTCATTTAAATGTATTATTTTGATATAATACATGTAATAGTATTGTTTTTGTAAATGGTCTTTGCCTTTGAAGCCGATGAAACAGTCATATTACTCCCAAGAGCCACTGTTAAATAAAATGTTCTAATATTTCATGCTGCTTATGCGGCTCATAAAGCTCAGCAATTATCTTTAAACTGCCATTTTCTCCTTGGTCTGAGGGATAGTAAATACTTGGTGTTTGTAGATGTAAATTCAAACCTCCACCACAATTCCCTCTGTCTGACTTTAACTCATAATTAGAGGTGAGCCCACGTTATTAACTAGCATGGTCTGTGTTGTTTTTCTGCCTGCTTTCAGATTTGCGTGTGTTTCCCGAACGCTATGTTGTGTGTGTGAGCTGTACAGAGGATGCCTCAGCGCACCATGGAAACCCGAGCCTGGCCGCGGTGAGTGCTGTTTATACTCCTCTATTTCCTCTTCCAGTCGCCTGGCAAAAAGTCCTGCATGGGTCTGTGTGTTATTATAGGGATGTGTTGCCAAATTGTGCTCTCACTTTATATATGCTGATTCTCTTCTCGTGAGGGGTGGGGGCTTTGAATCTGGCCAGGGCTTTTTTGGAGACCTAGTGAGGGGGAAACAGAGGATGGCAGGGGGTTGGGTGGAATGAGGTGGGGTCCAAAGCTGCAGAGTCAGCCCTTCTTCGAAAAGCTCCTGCTCCCACATTCTGCCAATTCACCCCAGCTGTACAGTTTAAGTTCTTTTTTTTTGTCAAACCCAAACATGGGATTGTTGTAAACCTCAACATTAATGGGAAGTCAAAAAATTTAGCCAAAACTAATTTTGTACATTTTAGCTCTTGAGAACGTCTAGATTCTCACACACTCAAGATCTGTTTTTGGAAAAATGTGGCAGGGAACAGCAAAAAGCTGATTTTCTTCTACTTTTATCCAAGCTCATTGTGGATAAGTCAATGTTGACATTGTCAGAACATAATATTCATCTTATATACAAATCACGATTTTGTCTACCCTTTTAAGCACCTTGCTCTAAGTGTAAACACATAGTATACACTTAATATGATATATCATTAATATATTATATTCTACAACAACACTTCATCATTCTGTTACACTTACATTGTTTGTGTTTTTAAGGGAGAAGTCAGTTAATGTGATTGTCTGCAGTTAAATGTCGTGTTTTGATTGATTGGAGATAAAGCTGGGCTCAGTGGATATTTCCCTGTAAGAGTCCATGCTCTGTATATTATGTTGTACTCTTGCCCATGTCATAAAACCTACTACTGTAGTTCTTTTTTGTCCATTCATATTACAGACAACTATCCTGCTCATTTGATCCCAAACTCCCCAGAGTATTCTGGGAAATGGTGGTGGAGCCTCTCACCTTGGCACTCACATCAAGGACAGACATCTCTCCCATCACATCCCATGATCAGTGGCCTGCTGTTTTTCTATGGGGTTTTTGCTATTGTTTCCCTTTGAAACGTCTCAGCACTCTCCACAGTTTGGCTTCCAATGAAAGCAGTGATTGTAATATTTTTAGTGGAGCAACACAGTCGTCAGTGAAAAGTTCAGATTGTGTAACCAATTTTCCAGTTCAAGGAGGCATTGCTGTCGATTGCGTTCCTCTCCTCAGGATGTGGTTCTCTGGGCTCATGCAGTACAAGCAGAGGGAATTGGAGGGTGGGAGTCTTGCGGTGGAGAGCTCACTAGCCCAACCTCGAACGTGGTTTGTAAGGGAAAGATACCAGACAGCAAGGCTAAAGTTTTTCACATGACAAAAACAATTATTTGTTTACGTCCCATGCTCTGTTCTAATTTGTCAGAAAGCGAGTGTTTGCAAGGAAATGTTGCCAAGAAAGTTGAAAATCTAAATGAAAAAAGTTTATGCAGTGAGTCACAACTGATGTAAGGCATAATAATGTTGCTGTCTAAAAATAATGGGGTCTTTGGAGTTCTGTGTCAAAATTGGTCATATGTTTATGAAGGGGTCTTTTATCCCACAACTCTTGACAGCTCCGGCCTGCTAGTCCCAAAAAAATGCCACATTTCCCTGTATTTAGGGAGGGTTTCAGTTTTGTTGTTAGGATTCAGTTTGTGTGACTTGTTGAACAAAAATCCTTAACCGCAGTGGAAATGTAGACTCATCAAATCAGCACTTCTCACAAGGTCAGGGGGTTATGTTGTGAGGGAACTAAGGTGACATCATGGTTGGCCTTTTGTCCTGTGAAAGCCAACGTCTCTCTCCCACACTTGAGCATGCTGTATGTCTCTATACTGTGCACTCTTGTTAGTCATATTTTCAGCTGTGGTTCAGTTAGAAGAGGAGATGGTGAGATTTAGTCATTTCCAGTAGTGTAGAAGGAACTAGGATACCAATTATTTTGATACCCAAAGTCAAAACTGAAACCTACATTTTTGGGTTGAGGCTACAATTTGTAGATGTTTTGTACATATTTACCCCATGTGTAATGTCAAAGGGGTTGCTCATAGTGACGAACCCACGAGAATTATCAGCCAACTCTGCAGTTTCCCTCTACTCCACGAAGTGTTTGTCTACACAGTGTCTTTCAGCACATTGTTTTAGTTTTCCGGTTTCAGTCTCACATCTCTCATTAGCAGCAGGAATCTGTTTTCAGAAAAAAGCTCTGATAGACCCCCTGCTACCTGCCCAGCACCAAACAGCAGCCAGACAAATTTAGCGACTAGTGGGTGAACATATTGGAGCATCTAGCAGCAAGTAAGCCCGATATTCCCCTCAGGAGTTGGTGGAGAAAAACAACAGAGCTAAAAGGAAAGTGAATATTGGACTTGCTAACTTGCTAACACGTTTGCCTCAACAACTTAAAAAGTGATAATATGTCAATGTTGGATTTACAGGTTGCTTCCGCTGCCCCCATGTGGCCAAAATATCAGTGAATGTAGGTTTAATGGTAAGCTACGCCTTCAAGCAGGTTGAAGCACATTTGCAGTTTTAAGGTGGGGGTATGCTCGAAACAAACCAGTTCATATGACCATGCAAAAGTGTTTATAGCTGTTTCAAACAGCCACACTGGAAATCGGGGTGAAAAGCCTATTGCGCTAAATGTTCTATCAGACAGTCTCTCCTGGAAGGCCTTCATAGTGTTACACTAAGTTGTACACCCGAAAAGTGAAAGAAATTGTTGTGTAAATGATGAAAAAAGAAGAGAAAAGTTCAAACCCTGTTTAATTTCTCACCTGCACACACCTGGCCAATCGCTGCGTGAAGTCAGCGGCTCCAAGTTTCGACGCCGGAAACCAATGGGGAGAGGGTTTCAGACACTGTTCGACCATCGGACAAGTGCTTTGGTTTGAGCATACTGACGCCTTTAAAGTCATGACTGTCATATCTGGAGTTGTTGAGTAAAATGAATCCTGACGTCCACCACATCTGTGGGGGCGACATTAACGGTCTGATATTTGATCTATTTAACAGACAAATATCAGCCTGATGTACTTGGTCTGTTACAACGTAGAAACCAAGAACTGGCTGTTGCTCTGCAGAGGTAGGGCCATTGAAACTACAACGTTTGCATGAGACCGTGGGAAGCAAACGAAAGGCATCTCTTAGACACTGTTATTTTTTTTTCTTGACATTTGAACATTCAAGTTTCTCAAAAAAAGTTGCTCCTATTGTGAGTCAGCGCCAACAGTGAGGAGGGCAGCATGGGAAGGAAGAGCTGGTGTTTAGGATAGTGGCCGTTGTTTTCTAGTCAGGCACAGAGTGGGCAGCTGAGGTGAGTGGCGTGCTGGGCCGCAGAAGTTTGGATCAAAGGCAGAGCAGATGTGTTTCCAGTCCCCCCCTCTTCTGAGCTCTCGACGAGCCTGCGTGTTTACTCATGACCTCAGCACGCCTCTGTTCTTCACAGCTCGCAACAGCTAGCAGCAGTGCTTTCCCAAGCATCCAGTGTCTGCTGATATCCTCTCCACCACGGCCAAATACATGGTTGTGATCTCTTATAGTACATGATCATGTCCCTTCATTCCATCCTGTCTTAAGCTGCTTTCATTGATTTGCACGAAGTGAGTCCGAACAGTTAACAGCTTGTCTTAATCCTTACACATGGGTGGATCCAAAAACTTTTGCCATTGTTCAGGGATAAGAACTGTCCTCTATTTTAGACAAGTATGTGCCCATGCATGTTTGTTGACTTTGTTGCAGGGAAGATGTGGTGAGCTTAGACAAACACGGCATGTTTCCTCTGTGGGAGCAGGGTGGGTGGAGGGTGAGGGGAGGAATTTGTGGACGAGTTTTTCACGAACATCTCTGCAGGAGGTATTTCTGCCCTGACAGTTAAATAGTGTTGTTGTTCTTTGGTGCCGGTTTGAGGATTTTGTATACTTAGTTGTGCCATCACAAAGCTGTTCAAAGGCTTTTCAGTGGAAAGAATAATTCCATTTTTATAACTCAAATAGTTTTAGGGATTCAAGCATTTCAAGTGGAATGAGTTATTATTTTGTGACAGATGAGTGAAAAACTGGCTTTATAAGATGCCTTCTCACTGGTTTTGTGTGTGTTAGGTGAGGTACAAAGACAGAGTAATCCAAGAACAAACAATCTGGCTTCCACTGTGGCAGATCACCAGCAAATATGAGTTGATGGTTGATTGGAGCTTTCCATGCTGGCCTATTTTCTGACTTGTCATCTTGTTTTGTTCTGGTAATTTTCATGCTTTAACTTCAACTAAAAGTTTGCAATGTCTCCTTGATGGGTTGAGAAAGACCTCTGACCTCTTTGACCTTTAAAAATCCTTGCAAAACCCATTGGATAAACTAAAAAATGCATGGTCATCAAGCTGCAAAAAAGCCTGTTATTCTTGGTTCCTGAAGAACTGAATGTTTTTACCCATTAAAATTGTTATTGTATCGTACAGATGCATGACCATGGGCATTTATGCAGATTATATAGAGCGAACCTCTACTGTATGTCAACATGGCGTAAGATACTAATTAAGCAATGTCTTTGGATACCAAGAGAGGCGTTGTCATCCTATGTAGCAGTGGAGTATTTTAAACTACTCAGAGACTATTTGGCCATATCAGTGCATTACTTTCAAGTTCAGCGGCATTAAAAGATAACCAACATAATCTTCCTATCTGTGTTCCTACCTTATCATAGATGGCAGAGGAGAAACTTTATTCCCTGTATTTTATGGAGCCTGTAGTTGGTTATCTTTTTGAAGTTGTTTCAAGGAGTCATTCAGAGTTGGGGCAAGCTATTAGAATCTGTACTGGTATCCTTTTAAGCCAAATGATTCATTCTCTCTGCTCTCCTTGCCCTTTTGCCAGGCTTATCGCTATAATCTGACATCCAGATGTGCTGTCTTGTTGCAGCTCCCGTGGTGGAGCCATGTTGTTTTGGAGGCTCCGGGGCCGGGGAGGGCACTGTTGGTCTACTCTACGTGTTGCATCACGAGAAGTGTTTTGCGGCTTTGTGTGGGGGCGAGCAGACTGGCTGGCGGTTGGAGGGGTTAAATCCTTGTTGCTGAGGGAGAGGTGGTGGCGGCTGCGGCGACGGGTAGAAGTTCTTATTTACCATCCCTCCCTCCTTTTTCATGGGACGCTCTCCAGCTAGGGAGTTTGCGTCATTCCGTACAAGATTAGGCCACCTCGGTTCCCACACAATACTTAACTGTTTTATCCATGTAGCTTGTGATAATTCTAATGTTGTTCATGCACCAGCTCTCCCCCCCCCCTCCCAATCTTTAATCCCTCTACTTTCTTCTCTGGTTGCTATATACAGAATGTCCAACCCCTGGACCCCTGGTGATAATAATTCATGCACCATCTCTCTCTCTGTCTGACTTTCTATCTATCTTTCTCCTTCTACTTGCTATGTATATCCAACCTCTTCCTCTCTTCATGCTTCTTCCTTTCCATCACTCTGTTCTTTCACTCTCCCTCTTTTGAAGTCGTGCCGACAGGAACAGAAAGGCACTAAACTTTCCCAGAGAACCTCCCATTGGCTTCTTGTTGATTTTTCTTTCAAGTTCATTTTCAAACAGCATTTATTCATATTAAACAGATGAGAATAAATATCAAGGCATTACAATGCAAATGATGGCACCCACATCTTTCTCAGAATTGTTGTTGTTGGGGTGGGTGTGTGAGTGCGTAGGCAAATACAAGTTTGTATGTGTGTCACTGTCCCAAATCCAAATCCAAGGCTGACTGTAGCTCTGGATATGAGAGAACGCTAGACTGAACCTCTGCCCACACTCAAGCAAGACTCCATCTCTACACAAAGGGCAGCCTGTGGACAACTTCCTGTGTGGGGATTCTTGCGTTTGTGGGCATGCTGGAGAGACTGTTGAGGTCAGCCGATATTACTCTGGGGGGTGCCTTTTCTTTTGTGGAGCTCCCCTCTAAATGCCCTCTCTTTCTCTCTTTTCATTCTGTAGTATCTTGTCCCTTGTTTCTTGTCATCTCCGCCTACTTCCCTGTTGCCCGGCCTCCTTATTCACTCCCCTCCCTCCGTCTGGCCTTTTTATTCTGTCCACCACACCACAGACCAGAGTGCAGTTGCTAGGTCTCAACACCCAGTGCAAAGCCACAATGCCCCAGCTTGCCCTTGCAGCTTGGGACAATTACTTCTTCCCCCCTTTGTGTTGGGTCATATGTTGTCACTGGTATCATGACATGTGGGGGAGGACATTAATGATTTTTTCTCTGTGTTCTCACAGCAACTGGTGGATGCCAGAGCTTACCACATTGGCTTTCCCCATCTTAGAGTGCACATTGATCATTTTACCAACCAGTTTATGGAATAGTAATGATCTGAAAAATGGCTGATATTAAATAAACATAGTGGCCACAAGCTCACATTTTCCAAGATTTAACTTCTGTCTGGTTGTATTTTTTCACTGCAATAGTCTATAGTGTTTTTAGCCATGCTAGCAGCTCTATGGATGGCAATTTCAGTCTGTCTGTCAGTCGGTCGGTCCACCACTTTGGTCTGGACTGAAATATCTTAACAACTAGTAAATGGCTTGCCATCCAATTTGGTACAGACATTCATAGTGGCCTTGTCAAATTTTTCACTGAAATATCTCAACATCTACTTAATGGATTGGCACAAAATTTTGTGCAGACATTCATGGTTCTCAGAGGATAGATCTTACTGACTTTTGTGATCCCCTGACTTTTCCTCTAGTTCCACCATGAGGTTGACATTTGTGTTTGAGTGAAATGTCTCAACAACTATGGGATGGATTGCCATGAAACTTGGTTCAGACATTCATGATCCCCTCAGGATGAATTGTAATAACTTTGGTGATCCCTTCACTTTTCATCTAGCGCCATCATCAGGACAAAATTTTAATTTGTATACTGCAATACTTTGGTTTACGACCAAATACCTGCAAAACGAATAACACTCCCATCAGCCTCAGCTATACATAGCTGTACTATGATGGTGAACATGGTAAACATCATGCCTGCTAAACATCAGCATGTTAGCATTGTCATTGTGAGCATGTTAGCATGTAGCTCAAGGCACTGCTGTGCCTAATGCTGCATTCATGTGGTGTCGAAATAATCGGAAAAATTAGTTTCCCCAGACTGGGGAAATTCATGTGAACGCCTCCTTAAATTGGAACAACAACTCGGAAAGTCGAAAGTTGATGTCATATACGCAGAAACATGGCGGACGAAAGTAAATGTTTGGTTGATACTTGGTGAAACTTTTTATTAATTCACGTACTGCATATACATTTTTTGCTCACATGTAATTTGTAATATGATATTAGTTGTAACTGTTAGTTACTGTCGACTTAGAGTAATCTAGATTAGATAACCATCCACCCTGATAACAAGCAATTTAAAGCAATATTTTAGTGGTTTTAGGAAATGCACTGGTGCAGCAACAAATCTGGGACTCTGAGCCAACCCATCACCCAGACGCTATAGCCTACCAAAGAGAAAGGGATCCCTGGAAACAGCTACCAACGTGTCATTTAAACGCTCTGAACATTAAATACAACACATCTTAGCATACATGATGTTTCCACATTACGACTTAAATGTTTATGATCACACCAATGTCGGAAGAACGACTTCCAAACTCAGGAAATGGGACCATCCGAGGAACACGTGAACGCAGCATGAGTACAGCCTCATAGAGCTGCTAGCATCACTGTAGACTCTTAGTCTTGTTAGTTTTCAGCAGGGGTGTCAAACTTAAGGCCCGTGGGCCAGAACCGGCCCGCCAAAGGGTCCAATCTGGCCCACTGGATGACTTTGCAAAGTGTGAAAACAGCAGAGAAGTCATTAATTCCAATTTTTCAATAAAATGTAATGCTATTCCTATTGCACTGTCCTAATAAGAGCAGCAGGCACAAAGTCTTTCTGGCAGAAAGCCCTGAAGGCTAACTTCTCTGGCGTGCAAGTAACAGGCCCTATGCTGTAAACGCTATTATAGATCCCACATTCTTACATACACGCTACGTGACACAATACTGTCAAGAGTAGATCACTGTTCATGCGGGAGCCGTCGGTGGAAAATGTCTTTGTCAAAAAGGAGAAAAGTGGACACAGAGTGTCGGGTTTTCCAAGAAAATGTTTTGTGCCTTTGTAGATCCACTGTGATTTGTAAATTGTAAAAGTGGAAAAACTGGGACATCTTGTTGAAATTGTTGTTTTTCTTAAGACATCTCAGGCTGTTCATCATCTGTTTTGTAAATGGATGGTTGATTAATTGTGAACGTTTTCAGAATGTACTTGTACTTATTTACATAAAAGAAAGGGAAACATTTGGAGGTATTATTATTTATAGGTTATTATGCAATGGTTTTACTGGTCCGGCCCACTTGAGATCAAATTGGGCTGTATGTGGCCCACGAACTAAAATGAGTTTGACACCCCTGCTTTACAGGGTGATACTCAAATCATTAAGCTCTTCACCTGTATGCTGCTTATTCTGGTTAAACTACTATACTTCGGCTCAGTCTCTAGACCAGAGCTACTCTGATATATCCCCTCAACTTTTTTGATACAATTAATTTACGATAAATTGACAGGCACTTGACCTTTAAGTTCTGCTCAATTTACCACCAGCATCTCTTGTTCTCTCATAAATCCAGAGTCTGTTCGAGGTCAGCCAAGGAAAAGACCTGTGATTAACCGTCATTAGTGGCCTGTTGAGGGCACATGTTGGTGAGATCCAATCTTTGGCCCGTTCTATGTTCTGCCTCAGAGGGTCCCCTAAAATGTGGTTATATTGAACTTTTCAACCATTTTAGCCTACTAAGAATGTGCTTTTTACAGAAGCTCAGGTGTATAGTGGCATGTTGAGTAGTAAAGGTTTGACACATAAGTATTCATACATGAAGCCACACAGTTTCAAAAAATGGTAGTTATTGAGAATGAAGAGAGCCTGTCTGAGTTGCAGGTTCACTGGTTTAAATGCAAAGTGCTGCTACAGTCTACTAACCATGAGGCTACTCCCACTAATTGGTTTTTATCTTATTCTCTGTCCTCTGAGATCCTTTTCACGCCATTTTTGCATTTTTCCATTCACATGCCTCACTTGTATTTTTCCTCTGCCTTTCTCATCTTATTAATGATCCTTCTTTAATCACTGTTTTAACTTGTCAACATGGTTTCACCATTTAGTAATTCTGCCTCAGGCTGCAAGCATCACTCCAAGCCTCAGACAGCCGAGACTATGAAACACACTGCACACTATGACAAGCCGGTGATTATTTTCTGAAGCCTTTGAGGTGGTTGCTTTGGACAGTATTAAGTGGGGGACTAATTCTTTGTACTAGCTGGGGTGTTACTAAGTGTCTCTAAAGGCATAATAGATAGCATTCCTCTTGTACTGTATCATAGTTCAAATAGTGAGGCGACAACAATATTTGGAATTCAGGAGAATCAGAGGAGGACATATTTATGTAAACTTTTTTTTATCATAGATTATTTTATCTTTTAATTTTATTCATTATATTATCAATTTGACAGCAGTCTAAGTGAATGTTTTTTAACTTCCGACAATGCCAGATGATGACAGCAGTCTGCTGTGGAGCCAAACCTTTCCAGGGGATGCCAGGAATAATGTTTTTTGTTTACACCGATTCTGTTTGTCCTCTCTAGACTGAGCTGAGTGAACAAAGCAGATCGGAATATTTTTCCAGAGTGGGAGAAACCCAAGAGCCTTTAAACAGCCCCACAAAAACAAAGAAGACTGTGCTTCAAAAGATGTAAGTATGATCTAATGCAGAACTTTCCAACCCCACCAGTCAGAGAGGACACTCAAGTATCTGTTCATATCCTCTTTTAACATTTCAGAGCCAAACAAACTAGTGTCCAGCGAGAGCTCTACGGTTCCAGAATGGGGGAGCAGCAGACTGACCAGAGAGCCGGTCCCAAAAACCAAAGAAATCAGACAGAATCAAGCCCAGAAGAGACTGTGTCCAGCTCTGGACAGAAGGCCCTCCCAGAGGCAGACCACAAGGTTCCTTGCTCCAGTGCCTTAAATGAGGCCGTGGCTCAGATTGTGACTACTCAAAAGCAGGGCCTGACCCAGGAGCAGCAGACTGAGAAGAGTCCTCCAGACAGCATCAACTCAAATGGGGCCTCACTAGTTTTCTGCCAACATGAAATCAGTCAGGAGACAAACAAGAGCAAGAGGTGCAAGCCGAGCGATGCAGGGGAAGACCCTCACCCACAGAGGGCCAAGAGGACGTGCCTTGGAAGACCCCCAGCCACAACGCAAACTCACTCCACCGAGTGCTCCACACAAACATCCAAGCATGACCTTCTTCCTCTGCCGCCCCTTCCTCCAGTGGAAGCCCAGGCAGAGTCTTTCCCAGTCTCAGAGTGCAAGAAAACCACACTGGAAGTAGAGCTGCTTACTCTAGGGAAACGGGCCCAGAGGCTCCCCCTCACAAGCAATAACACGGCACAGACAAACCAAAACAGGCTGGCCGCAAGTCTGAGGGGCCTATCTGTCAAGCCTGCATCCTCAGGCTCCTCTATTAGTTCCAGATCCACACTCGGAGAGGAGGGGAGTGAAAATGTGCCCAGAACCTTTAGATTACGACGCCTGAAGAGGTCCGGAGGGGGAGAGACAAGCTACAGTAAAGATGCCTGACGCCACAGAGACAGAAATGACATTGTGTCAGGCTATATGTTTACCCCATGCAGTCTCTTCAGATGACATGCATTTGTACACGTCACATTTTACTACAATATCTATTCTTTTTACATGTGCCGTACATACACTGCACACACACACACACAGATGAAATGCTGAACATATTATGGCAATTGATACATGAGCGTTTGAGTTACGCTTTGTCAAATACTTGAAACAGACTTTGTCTCCACCCATAAGTAGTGGTGGTCAAGAGAGGCTCGCAAATGAAAGTCAAAAACCTTTAATTGGAGTTTAGATTTGGTTTTGTGTTAAAGATTGGGGATTTCAGACAGGCAGGAGCCATGCAGTACGTCATGGCTTTCAGTCTGAAATACTGGCTCCTACGTGTCTGAAAACTGTCCAGTTTCCCCGCTGAAGCTCTGGTGTGATTGATTGCTGTTTCCAGATTTACTTCATCACCCCATTCTCAAAAATGTATTTTTGTAGCTAGATTACATTCATATACACTTTTCTCAATACTTAGTTGCTAAGCACCTGATATGTATCTTTTAAATTTGAGGGTATTATGCAGCTTTTATATTGAACTTGAACCAAATTCGTGTGGGTGTATGAGCAGTATTGAAATATTAGTGGTTTTAGTTGGGAATAGCAGGATGTCTACAGTATCACAGGTTAAAATGTAGATGCTGTCATCGCCCCAACACTCGTCAGGGCAGCTCATATCACTCAGTTGGCCCAGAGAGAGCATGGTGCAACTAGGGGCCAGCAGTCACTCATACTCACCCATGTAAAGCCTAAGATGTTCCACTTGATGACATAAGTTATTTTTATTTTACTGGAAAGACATTTTATGATATAAATAAATTTGTTTTTCCCAGGGAAAAAGAAATCTCTCTGAATCTTTGTGGAAATATGCAAATAGGCTGATAAGTTTCGGTAAGTAGCCGGCATGAAATAACACGTAGATTTCTGCATATTGTTTTCCTCACGCACAGTCCAAACTGGCTGATGCTCATGGCAATTTATTTGACAGTGAGAAAGCCTGTCCAACAACAATGTTGCTAATAAACCAAGGCTTCTCTGTTCCCATTCCCCGTCAGTATTAACGGGTGTAACCTGAGATGAGTCACTAACAGAAGCCAAAGCTGTTCTTATCAAGACAGAGACAATATGGTGGATTGGTGAAAGTGTTTTAAATCCTAATATGTATTAAGGCCATTCTCAAGAGGTGTTGATAATCTCTTACCTTGGCTTTAATCCTTTTAAACAGATTCTGCAGAAGAGAGTCTTAAAATCAGTTCAACTCTGCAAGTTTTAGTTAAGCAGCCTGCTCCTCAAACAATGTTGCCCTTGTCGGTCTGGTTTGAGGCTCATGAGGAGCGAGGGTATTTTTGTCTCCAGGATTGACTTAATACGAGGATGGCTTGCTACAACGTAATTAGCTGTAAACACATTTGGACAGAGACCTTGCTCAAGTCTATGATGTCTCTCCAGCAGCAGTTCCCACGCCAGCTGCATGAGAAACCTTTCATATGCTCTGACATGTTTGGCTTGATGCATCACAGACAGACTCTTCACTCGCTCTCCAGAACAAAGACAACTTTAATTCTCTTTTCATACAAAATATTTAATAAATATGACTTTCAAAAATATATTGCCAGATCAACACATAATTCTCAAGTTCATAACACAAAGTCAAAAATAGGACAAAATGTTGCCATGATCTCAAAGGGTTAACAAATGAGATAAAACATTGTTGTCTTTTAAGAGCCTCATTTTTAAAAAGAAACAAATGTGCACAGAACCAAAGCAGACTCTTGCTGTGCAAGGCAGTGTATGTCATCTGATTCTACAGTGTTCCCATTGCCCCCCTACTGTTCAAGTACTCACAGTCTAGCTTATGATATTACGCTGACTAAAGCAGGTGGGAATTCTGGCTTGTCATATTGATGTGACTTGCCTTGCAAGTTGGTGGATTTTGACAGCCTTTGAAATATGTCAATGGGTTAAACTGAAGCTGCTGAAGGATTTTTGTTCCCTTAAGTATTAATCCATTAGTGGCAAGCAATATGTCTGCCACCATGTCCATCCCTCGCAGCAGCCGTGATCTTTTGTTGTCCTAACCTCACTTGCCTTCAATCAAGGTCCTGGCAACAAATAATGAAATGTCAAATGTGTGGAAAAAGAAGAAAAAAAAAGTATTTCTTTCAGGCAAAACGTGCCCATCCTTTGTCTTCTTTGAAATTCTTTGAAATTTGGCTTTTATAGAATGCGTTGAAAAAAAAATTAAGTCATTGAAAGAAATGGTAGGCTTCCACAGCTATCAAAACCTTCAAACTAGACAGAACATATAAATAAAAAGGAATGATATCTTAAGGCTCTTGATTATTAAGTTAATAAATCAAATATACACAATGATTAATAAAAAAAAAAAATGTACATATCTACATGTTCTAAATCGACACATAAATTCTTCATATTGGCAGCAACTGCTGACATTGAACCCTTCCCTCCCCACCCCCAAAAATAAAAATAAATAATAAAGTTGATCTTTTTTTCCTCATTTGACAGTTGCTGAAGTCTAAAGCTGAAAAGGCACTTTCTCCAAACAGAACTAGAAAGAATTCAAACACATACTAAAAATAATTAGCTCTAGTGTTGAACACATTGGGTAGTTTTAGTCATTGTACAACAATTACACCAGGAGCCCCTTCCATGTGTCCACTAAATTAAAAAAAAAAAAAAAAATTAAAATAAAAGCAAAATGAAATGCAGAGGAGGACACTTTTGCAACTAGTGCTACAGTGAAATGTATATCAGTGCCTTGTGTTTCCAGCCAACCAAAGCAACTGTCACTGCCAGTGTAAGCCAGCTTGTCAAAACTTAAATTAACACGGGGAATATCTGAAAATACTGTAGGGTCACGACTGACACGACAGTTTACCAAC
Source organism: Macquaria australasica (assembly GCA_005408345.1). Lineage (NCBI taxonomy): Eukaryota > Metazoa > Chordata > Actinopteri > Centrarchiformes > Percichthyidae > Macquaria > Macquaria australasica. The sequence goes on from SEMN01000057.1 coordinate 180,180, forward strand.
TACACATGCCAAAGCTCCCCCGTTTCACCTACCACTGGGGTGTGAAGGCATAAGGCTTGGTTGCACAGCAACACAGCTGTCTGCTATACAATGTAGTCCATCCTGTTTATGCTGTTTGCTGTCTCCAAGTCTCTGTTGTCCTGTTTATTAGTCCAATTAGGATTTTTGGATGTGGAGTTGGGATTGGAGATGGGCGTCTTCTCGTCCCTCTCCACCAGTGTGTATGCTGGCTGTTTGGCAAAGCGGCCCTTCTGTAAGTGCCTCTCCTTGTCGTCCTCATCCCCCTCGGGATGATTTGTCCTTATTTTGGCAATGATGGAGTTCTTGTTTTCGTAGTCTTTGATGGCCACCGTGAGGCCCACATGCTTCTCTATAGGGTTCTTGATCTGGTTAAGCTGCTCCCGCACGTTGTTGGTCGTGTTGTCCTCGGAGCCAGTGGGCGAAGTCCCGTTGTGGTTGCTCTGTTTCCGCCGGCGACGCATGCACCACAGCAAAATGGAGACCAGCACGAGGACCCAGATTACGATGAAGATGGAGATGAGGAGGGGCACTAGGTAGTCTGACGGAAAGAAAAGAGATGCCACAAATCACGAATGCAACAGAATTAAGTCCCAGCTAAACAATACACAAAAGGTTTTATTATACTACATCAAGCTTGCTAAATCATTAGCATGCTTTTACCAGAGCAACCTGACCTCTGAGCCCTGAACAGGGGAGGAGGCTGCTTCTACTTGGCCGTGGCGGCAGTCTGCTGTCACTGTGTTGATGAATGGTGGACACATGCGGGAGTCTCACTAGTCATAGTCTGAGCCAATCTAAAGCCACGTAGCCAAGCAGCTCTGCTCTTTCCATCCAAATCCTGGCTAGATTCTTTTTAAGCTCCATTACAACTGTCTTTAGATGGCAGACCTGGCCCAAGTTATGTGGGAGGATTAGGAATTATTTTTGGTACTCGGCATTACTGTCACACTCAGGGCTTGGCTCTATCTCCTATCTGATCTTTTCAAAAAAGTACAAAAAAAAAAGAAATCCTCCCACCTATTTCTACACATGCAAGTGTGTGCAAGTCTGGAAAACTTCACATGCAACAACCAGAGTTTGGAGGCAGTTCATACCAGTATTGCTGGGGCTTGGCACGCGCACCTCCACGATGGCGGTGATGATGGTGTTGTTCCCGTTTCGTTTGCTAACCAGGTCGATTATCCTGTCTGTGATCTCTTTAATGGGACTCTGGTCCAAGCGATGGTCTTCAGTAGACTAGAAGTGATGAGAAGAAAGTGAGGTTTGAAAGCTGTTCTATCTTGTCTACCACTAATCGTGTTTACTTTGCTGTCAACTGATGACACAAAACAACCAAACCTAAATCCACCACATATCCCATTAGAGCATGTCTTAATGCTGCTAAGAATGCATGCTGCAGCCTATAAATCAAAAAGGATTTCTTTTGAGTATGCATTAATAGAGGCAGACAAACATATGGCAGACTGGGAGTAGGCGGAGGTCCTTACGATGCAGACGTGGATCTCGTTGCTGGCTGAGAATGAGGGGTCACAGGTTATGGACACAGAATGCTCCAAGGAGAAGTTCTTCACTATGTACAAGCGCCTCAGCTGCTTACACACATCCTCCACAGTCAAGCTCTGGACACGAAGAAGAAATGAAACAAATGTTAACGCACATGGAAAAATAGAGGGCAATCAAGAAGAAAAAGGAAGAGCTAGGCCTGCATTTTGGCAGTAGGTTCAACATGCTATCTGGTTGTGATCCACCTCATTTAGATTAAAGACCACAGGCTCATATGCTTGTCACTATATGCTGTCATGCTTGTTAGGCAACTGGCGAGTGATGATCCTATGTGGTGACAGAGTCGCCAGTGGTCCTGTTTAGCTCAAATCCACATGATCCTGAAATTAATCTTGCAGTGCGGTCGGGTTAAGAGAGGATTGGCATGAGTCGCAAAGTCGTGAATGCCTGATTCTCAGGAACACCAAAACTTGGACGCAGTCAACAAAAAACAGGGAGAGAAGAGAGAAATATCCCCACATTTTTTTCTTCCTGGAACACATTTAAAACGTGACTGAATTGTTCAGGAGAGACCAGAAATCCTTTTGCCCAGGAGGGGTGGTTGAGCACCTTTGAAAACCTGATCTTTCACAGTTTGCTGCTCCCATTCATTTAAGAGTGGCGTTGGAGGAGAGGCATGAAAAATTACCCCAAACCCCTTTAATTCAATCTCTCCCTCCCCGGTGCCTAGGTAACTCACTCGAGACATGGTCTCCTTGTTGAAGGTGAAGGTGATGTTGGCGCAGCTGTTGTCCTGGTAACTGGAGCTGGGGTGGCATTTGGTGAGAGGCGGGGGAGGGTTGGAGCGCCAGCACTCTCCGAGGCCGAGGCAGGGCTTCACAAAGCAGTGGCCCTCCCTGATGGGGATGCAGCTCTGGCCTGAAGGACACGCGCCTCGACCTTTGGAACCCAGGTGGCATGACGTAGGGCCACACCACATCTGGAGAGCAAAACATGACAGGGGAAACAGTGTTCAGATAATGTCAAAGACTTTTCTTTAAAGTAAACAAACATGAACAGGACTAGGGGCTGATGATTGGATGGGTTGCCATGACATTTGGTAGACATTCATGTCCCCATCAGGATGAAGTGTAATAACTTTGGTGGTTGTTCATAAATTAATTAATTGTGTCTGTAGCACAGGATATTAAAAGTAATGATTTTGGCACCAAATTCATGATTTGTTTTCCCACAAGATAAATCATAATGACTTTATAGTGATCTCCTGACAAGTGCCACCAGTAGGTCCAATTCAATGTATCCCATACTTTGGTTTATGAAGAAATACCTGCAAAAAAAAAAAAAAGGAAGTGATTCCATCGGCATTAAATTCAGTTCCATGTCTCAATGTAACAGATGGCTCCTATGCTAACTTTAGTCCCTCCCAAATTGATCATCTTGTTGATAGTGCTGCAGGCTCACTACGAATAACACTCGACTCTATCGCCCCTCTAAAAAGAAGATAATAAAACAGAGGAGGTTAGCTCCATGGTATAACCCGCAAACCCGCAAATTAAAACAAACATCGCGAAAACTTGAAAGGAATTGGCGTTCCACCAATCTGGAAGAATCACGTTTAGCCTGGCAAGATAGTCTTAAAATTTATAGGAAGGCCCTCCGTAATGCCAGAGCAGCTTACTACTCATCATTAATAGAGGAAAATAAGAACAACCCCAGGTTTCTGTTCAGCACTGTAGCCAGGCTGACAGAGTCACAGCTCTGTTGAGCCATGTATTCCTATAGACCTCAGTAGTAATGACTTCATGAGCTTCTTTAAAGATAAAATTCTAACTATTAGAGAAAAATTCAGCACCTCTGCCCTCAGTTGGTACTGACTTATCTTCAAACACAGGAACCTTAGAAACAACTGTAAAACCTGTACATTTAGACTGCTTTTCTCCCCATCAACCTTAATCAACTAACTTCCATGATTTCCTCATCTAAGCCATCAACGTGTCTCTTAGACCCCCGTCCCAACTAGGCTGCTTAAAGAAATTTTACCCTTAGTTAGCACTTATTTACTAGATATGATCAATCTGTCCTTATTAAAAGGCTATGTGCCACAGTCCTTTAAAGTAGCTGTAATTAAGCCTCTTCTTAAAAAGCCCACTCTTGATCCAGGGATTTTGTCAAATTATAGACCTATATCTAACCCTCCTTTTCTCTCTAAGGTCCTTGAGAAAGCAGTCGCCAATCAGTTGTGTGACTTTCTACACAACAACAAGCTGTTTGAGGATTTTCAGTCAGGATTTAGAGTGCATCATAGCACAGAGACAGCACTGGTGAAAGTTACAAATGACCTTCTAATTGCATCAGACAAAGGACTTGTCTCTGTACTTGTCTTACTAGATCTTAGTGCTGCATTCGATACCATTGACCATCACATTCTATTACAGAGACTAGAACATTTTATTGGCATTAAAGGTACTGCACTAAGCTGGTTTAAATCCTATTTATCAGATCGATATCAGTTTGTACACGTTAATGATGAATCCTCTATGCACGCCAAAGTTAGTCACGGAGTTCCACAAGGTTCTGTGCTTGGACCAATTCTATTTACCTTGTATATGCTTCCTTTAGGCAATATTATTAGGAAGCACTCCATAAATTTTCATTGTTATGCAGATGATACCCAATTATATTTATCGATCAAGCCAGATGAAACCAATCAATTAGCTAAACTTCAAGCATGCCTTAAGGACATAAAAACCTGGATGACCTGCAATTTTCTGATGTTAAACTCAGACAAAACCGAAGTTATTGTACTTGGCCCCGAACACCTTCGAAACACATTATCTAAAGATATAGTTTCTCTAGATGGCATTGCCCTGGCCTCCAGCGAAACCGTAAGGAATCTTGGAGTTATCTTTGATCAGGATATGTCCTTTAACTCCCACATAAAACAAACTTCAAGAACTGCCTTTTTTCATTTACGTAACATTGCAAAAATCAGGCACATCCTATCTCAAAAAGATGCAGAAAAACTAGTCCATGCATTTGTTACGTCTAGGCTGGACTATTGCAACTCTCTATTATCAGGCTGCCCCAATAAATCCCTTAAGACTCTCCAGCTGATTCAGAATGCTGCGGCACGTTTACTGACAAGAACCAGAAAAAGAGAACATATTTCTCCAATATTAGCTTCTCTACACTGGCTCCCTGTAAAATCCAGAATAGAATTTAAAATCCTTCTCCTCACCTTCAAAGCCCTAAATGGTCAGGCACCATCATATCTTAAAGAGCTCATAGTACCCTATTACCCCACTAGAGCACTGCGCTCCCAGAATGCAGGGTTCCTTGTGGTTCCTAGAGTCTCTAAAAGTAGAATGGGAGCCAGAGCCTTCAGCTATCAAGCTCCTCTCCTGTGGAACCAGATCCCAGTTTGTGTACGGGAGGCGGACAACCTCCTCACATTTAAGAGTAGGCTTAAGACTTTCCTCTTTGATAAAGCTTATAGTAGGGCTGACTCAGGTGACCCCTGAGCCACCCCTTAGTTATGCTGCTATAGGCCTAGACTGCCGGGGGACTTCCTATGATGCACTGAGCTCCTTTCTCCTCCTCTTCCTCTCCATCTGTACGCCCTCATATCCCATCAATGCTTGTTATTAATTCAACTTCTTCCCGTAGTTGTGTGCTTTCTCTCCTCTCTCTCTCTCTCCCCTTCTGTTGCTTTCTGCAGGTGTTTCTGCCTCTGGAGCTGTGGAAGTCTGGGTCTGTGGTTGCTGCCGCCTGCTGCCCCCGTGCTCCTGCTCTGCACCCGCTGATGCTATTGCTGTTGTTGTTGTTATTAGTATTGCTATTATAATGTTGCTCTTAGTGTTGTTTCCGTTGGTGTTAACATCAATGCCATTACCATATCTATGCTGTATTGTGCTGCTGTATGTTCTCTTTCCTCCTGCTCTCTCTCTCCCGCTCCCCCCTTCCCCTTCAACCCAACCGGTCGAGGCAGATGACCGCCCACCTTGAGCCTGGTTCTGCTCCAGGTTTCTACCTGTTAAAAGGGAGTTTTTCCTTGCCACTGTCGCATAGTGCTTGCTCATGGTGGGAACTGTTGGGTCTCTGTAAATATAAAGAGTCGGTCTAGACCTGCTCTATTCGAAAAAGTGCCCTGAGATAACTTTGTTATGATATGGCGCTATATAAATAAAACTGAATTGAATTGAATTGAAAACTAACATGCTAAAATGCTAAACTAAGATGGTGAATATGGTAAACATACACCAATGTTAACATCGTCTTCGTGAGCATGTTAGCACGCTAATGTTTGCATTTAGCTCCGCTGTGCCTAATTACATTCTCACAGACCCATTAGTGTGGCTGCAAACTGTTGTTGATACCTTATTTTGAGGAATATGGACATTTTTTTATAACAAAAGAAGCCAAAGTTCTCATAGTAGGCAAAATGTTAGTTTAAAATGAGAAACGATCTGATCAAAGAATAAGTGAAAAAGAATATGAATTTGTCCAGACATTTGATGCCAGATTTTACCATTTGTCAGTTTATACTTTTATGGTACCGACTAAAATGTGTCTGTAGCACTGAACAGCTGTAAACAGATTAGAAAACTGGAATCGATGGCACCAGTTTTCCACAGTCAAGGATAATAGTGGCTCCGTAAAGATTCCTTTCTCTTGCATGTCAAAGGATATGCTTCTGTAATCCGCATGAAACACATGAGCTACTGTTAGGAAAAGTACGGTAAAACCCACGCATAATTGTGTTCCCATATCAGACTGTGTTTAACATGGTGACCTGTACTTTGCAGCCCTAGATCATTTTCACCCCATGATGCATTTTCTTCCTGAGGGGAGCAGTATCAGTGAGTCACCATTGTTCATCTGGTGGTTAGACGATCATGATAATGATAGCACTACTTCAGGCCTCTCCTGTATATCACCCAATCTTCACCCAGTGTGACTTTGGGAGCTTCTTAACTGGCATCTGACACCTATTTCTAACAGTGCCATTGTGTTTCCTTTCAAAACAAACTGCATCATCTCTGTATAGAATTTGACACCCCCAAGCAAGCTCCACCCTGTGACAGAGTGCTGTTGTGACCCAACATGGCCCTACCTGGGATCTCTGAACACAGTAGAGTCTTCCACCACCCACACAACCTTTAAGCCTATAACTATTGCATTCTCTGCAGCCATTCTCCCATTAGTAAACAATAACATCATGTGCTTCACAGAGGTACAGAGCCATCATAAATACTTCAATTTCACATTACTTCTACATTTAGTGAATAGGCAGAGTTAGTGTGTTTGGGCATACCTTTGTGCACACAACCTTCCCATTGGAACAGTGGCAAGTGTTGCAGTCTTCCTCCCATTTGACTCCATCAGGGGTGATGTGTCCATTAACAGAGCAAGGTTTTCTTGTCACTGTGTTAAATACAACCACAGAATTAGAAATATACCAGAGAAGGTGTGTTTGTTATGTGGATTTGTCCTTTATCATCTAGTGAAGACTCATACCTTCTTGACAGTGGGGTCCAGTCCTGTCTGGTGGACACAGGCAGCGATATCCGTTGATCTCATCCACACAGGTGGAGCCAAAGGTACATGGAGAGGACTGGCATTCATTAATATCTGTCACAGGGGAGAAGAGCGAGAGGTAAGAAATAGTTCCCTTTTGGAATAAAGAGCACAGCCAGACAGCACACAAATATTGGGTTAAGCAGTCGGCACACAAATCTAATTCCTAGGCTAAATTCACTGAGGCCATGTGTCATTTGAACAGTACATACACATACACACTAGTTAATAAAAAAAACAAGCAAACATGCTTTAAATCAGCCTGGACGTTTTTGCCCCATGCAGCTTTATTAAAAGGCAGCATCATTAGCAGGTATGTAGGAGCTAAAGGCTGGACTTAGCAGAACAAAGGCTTTGCAATGGGAAAGAATGTGGCCATCTGAAAGCCTTTAAGAGGGAAAACAATCTGTGTAATCAGTGTCAGAGAGCATGGCTGATTAGCTGTTGGCCTGCTAAGTCGGTTTCCCCCGGGGACAGCAGCAGGGCCCGGTGGAGTGACACCGAAATGGCTCAGCCTGGCCTGCAGCCCAATGCACAGATAATTGGCTGGCTAGACCTTCCATTTGGAGCGACTGTGATGGTCCGGCGGCCCAGGCCCCGCTCTAACCTACGGCTCAAACAGGGATCAGGGAGGAGTGGGAGGCAGGGTTAATACTCACTGATCCGACAGTCTGGACCAGCGAAGCCTGGGGCACACTCGCATCGGTACCAGTTATCCCCGTCGACGCAGGTTCCGCTGTTGTAGCTGCAGAGAAGAGAAAAAAAAAGGGGAAGTGAGACTTCAGTTTGTATCTCAGGACACCCCCAGGCTTCTTTAACAGACGGCCATCTATCAACACTTCTTTTATACCAAACCATTTCAGGCTGGAATTTTCTCACCAGTCAACATATAATAATCATTTCTTAAAAGGTAATTAAGGCAAACCAGACTTTTTCTTTTTAGTGTGTGCATTAAGTGTGAATGGGTTTGGAAGTGAGCTCCAGTGGTGCGTAGTTAACTAAAAGTCGTGTCTGTTGGAGTTCACAAAAGAGTGTTAGCTGATTGCGTCCCAGGAATGACAGGGATGGGTGTATGCCTGGTTCTCAGCAGAGAAGCCTGCAGGTGAATAACTACGATACAGGCGGAGCACCTTGTTTACATCTGTCAAAATCCACAGGAAATGTTTGGCTTCCACTTACCATGGGTGGGGACTGCAGTCGTTGGTATCTGAAAGAGAGAAAACAAAAATAGAGAAAGGGAGGGAGAGAGAGGCAGAAAGTAGTGAGTGTGTTGTTTTTTTACTCTCTTATGTGTGACTGTTTAGTGCACATGACAGCGAAGAGCACGTCTGAGCTTGCGTGTGCAGAGGCATGTAGTGCTGGTCGGGCCTGGCCTTCGCACCTCCTGATTACTCTGCCTTATTAACAACACAGAGCAAACGATGTAGTCGACTCTCACCCTCAAAAATTAGTTCCAGCTCCACACCCAGATTCCCCACCCCGGCTGTTTCTCCCTCCCTTACAAAAGTTGGGGAATTTATGTTTTGGAGTACATGCGTACAGGGAAGCCAGGGAAATGGAGGAGGGCTGTAGAACAAGCTGACATGTCACTGTTTGGACAGGAATGCAACGACAAGAGGGGAGGAGAGGGGTGTGTGTTGGAGGAGGGGGGCGAGAAACATCTGTCTCCACTTTCCTGAGCCCCTTTCTCCCTCCTCCTTCTCTTTCTCCTCTCATGGCAGCAGCCAGCCAGGGAGAGAGAGATTTTTTTTTAAATTTTTTTTTTTAAAAAGGTACAGATCAAGTGGGGATGAGAGAGTCAGATTTAATCAGATGCAGGACTTCACCTCTGCACTAGCTAGCAGGAGGTTTATCATCATTTAATAGCAGTAACTGTCCACCTTTATCCCATCCACTATTCCCCTTTAAAGAGCACTTACTTTGGGTGCACGTGGGACCCTCCCATCCTTCCTTGCAGACACAGGTAAACGACTCCCCAGTCACTACACAGGTACCTCCATTCTCACACGGGTTTGGAAGACAACTTGAGTTTTTGGCTGAGAGAGAAAAAAAAAAAGAGAAGCGTAGTTTTGTCAGTGAGTTTGTCCCCCCCAACTTTAAAGGATGTTTATCAGTAAAATCAGCGCTCATAACCCTAAACAGTCACAGGAGACTGCTGTTGGTTTGGCTTTTTTCGGTTGGGTTTCCGTTTTCTCTGAGGGAATCTGCATTCCACAACTGTGAAGTGTACTGTCAGTGCAATCAGGGATTTTAAGCGGATATCTGTCAGCACCCACAGGAGAGGGAGAAATGGGCAAGGAGGAAGATGGGAAGGGAGGGAGCGTTGACAGAGTGAAGGGATAAAAACTGTTTGTGGACCTCGCAGATCTGACAGATCTGATTAATATCCGAGACAAGACGGAGCTCTCCCACAAAGCAATCTTCTGTGTGTGCGCGTGTGTGTGTGTGTATAAATATGAAACATTAAACCAAACCACAGTGACTGTGTGACTCACCTATGTTACATGTCGTACCCTCCCACCCTGGGGAACACTTGCACTGGAACGTGTCGCCCTCGTCGTGGCAGGTGCCTCCGTTGTTGCATGTGGCTTCATCGCACTGACTTTCGCCTGGGGGGAGCATTTAAAATCTTAAGGTTGCTTAAGCTGTGCACTAACATGAGTCTGAATAAACACACACATAACTGTATAGAAGATTGTGTAATTATATACAGCCATAAGCACATACCATGAGCCTGCACAGACAGAATACACGGGTGTGGAAAAAAAAAAAAAAAAAAAAAGGGCTTACGGGAGTGGCACGTCTTTCCCTTCCAGCCATTCTTGCACTCGCAGAAGAAATCAGTCACCAGGTCTCGACATGTCCCTCCATTATGACAGGGGTTGGTGCTGCAGTCATCAATGTCTGGTGGAGACAATCGGATGGGAGTGTGACTGATGTCAAACACATCTTCAAAGAGACTTTAAATGTTGAAGCATGGATTGAATAGTCCCATGAGGGAGGTGTGGGTTTGTTTTGAGGTGCTTTGACAAGCAGTCCTACTCACTGATCTCGCAGTGGTCGCCCTCCCAACCGTCGCCGCAGATGCACTGGTACACGCTGACTTTGTCGATGCAGGTGCCTCCATTGCGGCATGGGTTACTCTCGCAGTCGTTGATGTCTGAAATTTAAGAAATAAAATGATAGGCAAGAAAAATGTGAGATTGAGAATGGGTTTTGCAGAGGCCAATCCGATATATCCTGATTAGCTGTACCTTGTATTCTGTGTGTGTGTGTGTGTGTGTGTGTGTGTGTGTGTGCGTGCGTGCGTGCGTGCGTGCGTGCGTGCGCTTTTTATCTGGCTTACTCTCGTGGCAATAGGTGCCCCTGAAGCCTTCCTGGCACTCGCAGCTGAACTGGCCCCCGGCCTGGCTCCGGCAGCGGCCGTGAGGTCCACACACATTCGACGAAATGTAGCGCTCTCCTCCTGGCGTGCTGTTGGACGCCACGGCGACTGTGCAGCTGTCAATCACTGCGGAGAGGAGAAAGTGAAACAACTGATGAAGCCTGTTTGACCAAACACTGGTTCCAAATCATAAAATGCGGTTTGTGTCTTCCAAGTGACAAGGAGGGATGGGAATTTAGTTTATCGCCGTCTAGTCTGACTAGTCTGTATTAAAAAAGGAGTGAGAGAGCCAACAAGTGACAGAGAGAAAGACTGAGCAAGAGATTAAGAAAGAGATCTACAAATTAACAGTCCTTTACAGATAATACTGCAAACAAGTTGGTTACAAATTCTCATCCCCTGAGAAAAACAGTATCATTTAAAACAAATTGAATGATAAAAGAAACAGGGATAAGCTGTTATGCTTTCATAAGCAATTCAGAGTGATCTTTTTCCACTCTGCACTGAAATCCCCTCCTTTCCCCCTGTCTGATCAGGTTAGGAGAGCGGGGTGAATTGGCTCCCCTGTAATCACTTAATTCTTGCCAAGAGCAGAGAGAATCTCACCGTCTGGTATCTGACTCCTTGGTTGGTCCACTCACACAAAAATGTGCACATTCATTGAGGGGGAAAAAGAAGAGGTAGCCCACCAAGTCATTACCAAGAACACACACAGTGCTATCAGCCTTTTGCCAGATTTTCAAGGAACTCAGAGGAGGGGAGAATCACTGGAAAAGCTTTGCTGAGGAGATGGAGGGGGGCATTCATCAAGGGAGCTGCAGCACTCAAAAAAAACTGCTCACCTTGGCCAAGAAACTTCAGTGCATGAAACTAAAATATAGGTATTGCCCTCATGGGAATAATGTGGGCAAAGTGCTCAGGCAAATGGTGAAGACCTGGCCTTATTCAGCATTTTATTACAGCACGCTACGCAGATCACCTTACAGAAACGTTCTGGAAAAAGACAGAGAGAAAAGCTTGTGGTTGTTGCAGGCAGGAGACGTACCTTTACACGTGGTGGTGCGACAGTGGTCTTTGAGGTGAGAGCAGTTTTTGCCCTCGTAGTCCTCCGGGCAAGCGCAGTAGTAGTCTGTGGCCAGGTTGAAGCAGGGCGCTCCGTTCTGACATGGGTTGGGAGAGCAGTAATCGATATCCAGCTAGGGCAGAAAGGTATTGAATAGAGAATGGTGAACCTGATAGCTGACATAGTTTCTGCTACACTAAACAGAGCAAAACCCACAGCATCCTCCCTACAGGCTGTGCCAGGAAACAACACACGCACAGCACTTGGAGGAAGGGGAAAAACAAGGCAGAGACATAGGAGCCGTCCTCCGAGTCTGGGCTTCAGCACTGAGGAATGTATCCCGCTGTAGCCAGGAGCAGCTTCAACAAAGCACTCCCTTTTAAAAAGGAGGACTGTGGAACAACAGCCATTTAAGAGGGTGGGGCAGGAAAACTTTACAACGAACCCAAAGATACAGCAATGCTGGCAGAAAGGGGGCTAGGGGGTTTAACATGCTAGCTAGATGCATGCGCTTAATTGTGTTTGGGACAGTGGTGGGAGTCGTGTCTCACCTGGCAGAGGTTTCCTGAAAAGCCAGCCAGACACAGGCACTGGAAGCCGTTCACTTCGTCCTGACAGCGCCCGCCGTTGAGGCACGGCGAGCTCGCACACTCGTCGATGTCCCTCTCACAATGCTCGCCGGCAAAGCCAGGGGGGCACGTGCAACGATAGCCATTTACCAAGTCCTGAGAGAGAGAAACCAGGGTTAACGTCACGCAGCCACAAATTTGATTAAATGCTTTGACAGGGTGGAGTCCAAACAATAACTGTCAAACCAGAGAACAGAACAAAGAGCGTGTGGGGGGGGGGGGGGGGTTCGCGCAACAATTTTGGAGGCACATTAAGACAGCTACGCAATTATTTCAACACATTTTCCTGGCACGAGCTCAACACAATAATGTTTATGGTAATTCAATCTAGTGTGGTCAAGAAACTTGTGTGTCCCTCCCTTAGAAACCCCTTCTGAACCCACTCCCCTCAGATTTGATTTCAGAGAGGAATTCCACAACAATTCCACTGTCGGTTTGGAGAGAACAGTTTACAGCAGCTATTTATATAACCACTGTAAATGTCTCGGGCTTCGACAAAAAGACAATAAAACAAACAAACAAGCTGGCAAACAAAGCAGCGATACCAGATAAAGCTAGATGGTTTTTGACCCAACACGTACCTTGCAAGTCCCCCCATTCTGGCACTGGTCCTTGCAGTCGTTTATATCTGCACGGGAAAACAAATCTGAGGATTAATTCTGAACAGCTTGACTAAATAGTCTCTCTTTGAAAACAAGTCTGTGCTTAATGTTTCCCATGCTAGGGGCCTTTAAAAACACTGTCGGAGCTAGAGAGAACTCTGCAAGAGTTGGATAACGTGGCTGCAGAATCATGGCAAGACAGAGTATTGAGCAATCCTGTCTGCTGCCAAGTGAAACTAGTCCTGGGATTGTTTTGAGCCACCTCTAATCACCACAGCCTTGGCCACACATAATAATGTGTAATGATACAGCAGATTCATTTACACTGCAGGAAAAGGCTGCACTTGTCCTACTGTTTGCTTTATGCCTTCATACAACAGCTTTAAGTCAGCCTGTACTGAATGAACAAAAAGACAAATAACTAAAAGGAGGCAGGAGCTGGACAGGTGTCCTGTTCCACAGCTGCAGCTGACAGCCTTCAACTCACTGATGTCGCAGTTCTGCCCCGTCCAACCAGGCACGCACTCGCAGAAGTATCCACCAATCAGGTTGCGGCATGAGTTGGCATTTACACAAGGCTTGCTATCGCATTCGTTGGCATCTAGAGAGGGAGAGAAGGGGTTAGTGGCATTTGCATGTGCAGTTGACAGGCGTGAAGTGGTGGAAAGAGAAAAAGAGGCTCGGTGGCTCACCTATCAGACATGTCTTCCCTGTCCACTGTGAAGGACAGTGACACTTGTAACCGTTAACCAGATCCTGGCAGGTACCCCCGTGGTTACAGGGGTTTGGAGAGCAGTCATCAACATCTAAGCAGAAGAAGTCAATTCTGGTTATTCAACATGATTTTTCTATATGAGGGTACTGACATTTAATGGGTGCAGGTTGAGTGAACTCTTACTGATGGTGCAGGAGGGGCCGCTCCAGCCTGGCGCACACTGACATTCGTAGCCTTGACTGGTTTCTGAACAGCCCCCTCCATTAGAGCATGGATTCGACAGACAGGCATGTTCCGCTAGAAAGAGAAAGAACATTTTTGAAAACAGGTCTCTCACACACACACGCACGCACACACACACACCCTTGTGAGTCATTTTAAAGAGGAAAAGTCTACCCTTGGACACTCCTTTTGTTAATTTACGACACTTATTTTGTGATCAACTCTTAATCGGAAAATGTACCCTTTTTGGCTGATAACCTGATGTTTTTCTGCCATGAGAATATTTCACTGTGACGTCATGTGGTCTGCATTTGCCCTATTATTCACAAGAAAACAAATCAGATGCAAAAATGTATTTCAGCTTCTGACTCTCGTCTCTGGGAAAGCTCACTCCTCTGCCCGGGACCTCTGTCAGCAGAACACACCCAGGGTTTGACTTCTTTCCTTTCCTCACCTATCGCCTACCCCTCCTCCTCCCCTGCCCCACAAGCCCGCTCAAAATCCCCCCATCTCACTCTCATTACCCGCCTGGCAGACCACACCACCAGGAAATCATCTTTCATGCTAAGTTGACCTGACCAACGCACCGTGACTTCCCTCTGACTCCCCGTCATTCTTCTTTTGAGAAGCGGCACAAGATGAGAGACTGGCGGGAGGGTGAGCGGGAGAAGGGGAGCCTCTGCCCTGGAGTTTCTCCTTTATGGACGAGCTAAGGATGAGTGGGTCCCAAATGAATCAAAAATGAATGATTCACTCAGGGAATAACTAGGCGGTTGGAGGTGATCAGTGGATGGCTCTTGGTATGCCGTGGGGAGGAGGGAGGGGGGAGGATGCAGCGTTGCACCCTGGGGCCTCTGTGTTACAATAGCCTGACGTATCCCCTGGTCTGAGGACCTCCTGTTACGAAGGGCACGGTTTCCTGACATCTCTGCAGTTAAGCTGTCAGCACCCCGCGAGGCTCAGATTTAATGAGGAAAAAACCATCATCTCTATGGTAAGTGTTCGCAGCAGCTGAACCTCAGCACCACACCCATCTGTCTCGAGTGCCTGAGGAGCGAAGGGACGACCGGCCCCTGAAGATCAAACCAGTGGATTACCTGACTTGGGGGCCACTCACGCTGGAGTGGAAACAGATTATTGCCGAGTTACCACCTCCTCTGATTACAAACTCAAGGCACCTCTGACCTTTTGTCTGTAAACCCAGCAAGCCCAGGACCTTCCCACTTATTATAACTGCAAGCATGAGTTTGAGATTAAAGCTTTTATTTTAATTTTAGGTTCCAAATGTAGATTGTCCTATACATCAAAAAAAATAAAAAAAGGAAGTTCTTGGAGCTGCTTTGCTCTATTTAGTTTGCCAACAAAAAGGTAAAAATATGATTTAGCCAGACCAACATAACTTCCTTTAGTCAGTGACCTAAAATTGAAGTCACCTTAAAAGGGTCAGTCAGTCAGGTGATTTAGTATTACACTTCCGCAAAGCTGAGTGACTTTCAAGAGACAGATTAAACAAAGAATGGTCATAATAGAAGCAGCAGAGGACAAGATATTCTCACTTTTAGTCCCTCTTACGAGTCAACCTCTAAAAAGACTGGTTCCTACATTTCCTATAATGCAACTTCCCTCCCTAAAAAAGCTCCCTAAAGAGCTACAGAAGACATTAAACAACTGTTTTCACAGGTTGAGTAGTACTCAAGATACGTAAACTGAACATTATCTGTGAAACCGGTGGAGTGCCCTTTAAAGCCTGCTAGTAGGAAAGCCATCTTTCAGAAGATCACTAACACTCACCTCTCTCACAGCTGGCACCAGAATAGCCCTCAGCACATGTACACTGGTACTTGTCAGGTCCTGTGTTGATGCACGTCCCTCCATTCAGGCATGGCTGGTGAGTGCCACAGTAGTTCAGATCTGGGAAAAGAGCGTTTCACACAGCTTTAGTTTGTTTTGACACAACACGGGCCGCTCCTACAGAGACTGCAACCAGAATTAGAGGAGGGAATTAACCTTTATCGCAAAGATGGCCGCCCCAGTTGGTGTCGCACAGGCACTGCCAGGGCTCTCCACAGGTGCCATGTACACAGCCAGGGTGGGGGATGCATTTGTCACAGTACTGGCCCTGCCAGCCATACAGACACCTGCAAGACACACAGAGAGCCATGCTGTCAGCCTCAGAAGTGGGACATAAAATAAAAAAATCAGCCCAAACACACACTCGCACACACACACACACGCCACAGCGACACATGCAAACATTCAGGCAAATTCACAAAATCACAGCGAGGTCAGATAATCCCTGTGGTATCTGAAAATGCTAATATCTTAATCTTTTGTTTATTCCAAATTCCTTCACAAGCAGTACAGCGATAATCTGAACTTGATGAACTACGCATTAGCATATACAGCATGGAGCTGCACAAATGAAACAAACAAAGAGGCAGTATTCTTGCCCTCACAACTGGGCTGCGTCTTAAAAGACCACAAATGAATTTTAAGTAGCAGGGTGTTTATGCAACAGCTTTTAAACAATACTGGGGACAGGGAAACAGAGGAGTATTTAGCATTTTACCAAACAGAAAAAAACAAAACACTAAATTACAGTTCCAATGGGACCTTTAGCACAGCTAACATTAGCATGCGGCCAGACGCTCCCTTTAACAACACTGTGCCTGTGGCTTGGCAGTAGTGGCATCCTTGCAGAGAGGAGTGTTCAGCCCTCCTCTCGGCTGTTATACTGCTGCTCATCCTGGTTCCCATGAGTCAAGAGTCAGGGGAACACAGCTTGCTGACCACTGAAATGTCCAGGTCCATAATTACACTGATAATGCTGCCCTTTTCTTCCCAGACTCCATAATTAAGACGGCAATCCAGCCTGAATGATAAGTCCGCTCTTTAAAAGGTGGCGAGGTGGCGAT
The DNA here is from genome assembly GCA_005408345.1 of Macquaria australasica. Taxonomy (NCBI): domain Eukaryota; kingdom Metazoa; phylum Chordata; class Actinopteri; order Centrarchiformes; family Percichthyidae; genus Macquaria; species Macquaria australasica. The sequence goes on from SEMN01000057.1 coordinate 196,812, forward strand.
ACAGTTGCAGCTGTGGAGCCTAGCGACAGGAAACACAGTGTCCCTCGGGGGGAGCGGCGCACTGATTAGCCCCAAGAAACGGATGGACTGTAAAAATAAACGCGGTGGTTAAGTAAACCTCAGTCTGTGATTAAAGAGGCTATTCTTAAGAGCGTGCTAATCCTCTCCATGAGAAGCGGAGCAGGATTCCCCAGCAGGTTCCCAAATCATTTACAGTTATTACACAGCCAAATTACTGGGGAATGTGACATTACATTGTGCAGCACTGCTAATGCACAAAGTTTTTAACCCTCAACATCAAAACAGGCCTCTTTCAACAATCTGTATGCTGTGGCTGTGCAGTTAATGCTTTTCAAACCAGTTTTCTACTGTGGCAAACTTGGTCCACAGGTGCACTATTATTACGCTATTAATAACAATGAAAGCTTAGGGTATCATTAAAAACTCCAGGCTAAAAGAAAATCCCACAGTGCGTCATTAGCTGTGGCTCGGCTGACATAAAGTTAGTGACAAGGAGGCTGCCCTAACCCGCAGCCAATGTTGCTATGTACTGCTGTTGTTTAACATACAACAGCCCAACGATGGGAAACTACTGACTGACTACAACAGTAGTAGAGCTTGCTTGGAGAGTTTGTTGGCAGAGTGCATATAAAACGAGTTAAACCCAGAGCTTTAAATACAGCCACACCTGTGCAGAGACTAAAGCAATTGAACCTCTTGTTCTGCCAGTGGCCACACAAGCACTTACAAGAAACCTGATGATGTCAAAAGCTTGGGAAAAACAACCAAGCTTCAGCACAAAATGAACAAACATGATCGTCCTTGTGCTTGATTTATGGCCAAATCAGACAACTAAGAAAGCAACCAATGCCTGAGCTGTGGGAAGAGTCGGGCAGTGCAGGGCCTCCTCCAGGATGAGGATGAGATACAACTGTTACTGCACACAATGCCCCAGCTCTGATATCCATCTGCGCCTGGCCTTTCCTCTGGCTGTGTGCATAAACAGCATTAGGAAGCCATTAGCTACACAAACAATACACTTTAAGGCTCATCCGAATGTTACACGCGATTTGGCTGATAACGCTTGCCTCATTAGAGGGAAACACATAGGCTACATTTCCAACATGGAGTCTTGGCAGTTGAGCCTCTCCTTTTCTCTGACTGGCAGCTCGGGTCCAAAGCTCCACGAGAGATTTGCAGCTCAGCCGGCATCTCTGCTAAAGCCGGGGTACTGATAGTCTCTTGGCCAGAAAACCAAGCACGTACAGGGAAAGATCCATGCCATGACAGAACTGGTGCTTGGAAACAATCCCTACATATCTGAATGACCCACACCACAGGCTTCTGGCAACAGCCTCCATAATAAGTAAAGGCACTTGAACAAACCATGTTTGACATTTTACATAGTACAAATGCAGTAAAATCATTGATAACAGACCAATAAAATCATTCAGAGCAGCTTAGGTCACTTACTTGCATCCTCCTGGCTCCTTGCACGATCCATGTTCAGTGCTGCAGCCTTGTCGACATATAGCTAGAAGAGGAAGAAGAAGAATCACTGCCTGGTAACTACATTCAAACTTAGCTCCATTTTTTAGCACATTTTAATTATAGCAGTAAATGATACAATTACTACCCTTCATGAAATTTCAGCCTCCGAAAATAAACACTGCTGTCGACAAACAACCAAGCCCTGACATATAACACAGTAAAATATTTAAGAATTGACTACTTCCCAGGCTGATTTACTGGGGATAGTTTTTTCCTGGTCACACAGGCAATGAAAAGCTTTATTTGAATGGAAAAGAAAAGAGGAAAATGCTCCATTCAATGCAAACCACGCAACAGACAGTGCATCAGCATGAATCACAGATTACAGTCTGGCTGCTAGTTCTTGAAGACTCATTCATAGTCATAAATACAAATCCGACTGTCTTCATCAGTATTTCCATTTTGAAGTGATGTCATCCATCACTGCATGCTGCCATTTCAGCAGGGCTTACCTGTGTTGCAGTCAGGTCCGGACCAGCCTTCCAGACAGGTTTTGTTTCCATTGTAGTCGCATGTGTAATGCCCGAAGAACTCATCCCTGGGCCGACAAAACTTGTTGCAGCCAAAGCCATAGTAGTGCTCGTCACAGCTGACCCGGATCTGGTACTCAAACTGGGCCACAGGGCCGTTGTGAGTCAGCTTCTGCCAATGCGGGCTGGGGTTGATCATGCCGGAAAGAGAGGCTTTCTCTATCAACTTCCCATCTGCGCCTAAAACACCAATTGTGACGTGATCAACACTGACTGCAAAATTATTGTAAAAAAAAAAAAAAGTACATTTTTCCTCAACTAAGTTAGTGTTCATCAAATGTTTGAGCCAGGGAGAGAAAAGTAGAATGCAGCATACTATGCTACACATTTGGGGGTTGCAATGTTCTCCGTGATCATACAGTGGGAACCCAAAAATGCCCCAAAAATTCTAACACAAATTGCAGAAGATCTCTTAGATAGCAGATTATATGTAATTAAAGCAACTATGTGTGCTGGAGAGGAAGAAAAGTACAAGGAGGAAATGCAGAAAAAAGGAAAAGGCTGCCTGTAATGAGCACTCTTAACTGCTTTTTTTCTCACGCTCCCTCTCCAACTCTCCCTGGTTGGTTTCTGATTCTCAGGTTTACAGCTTGAGGATATTACTGGTCTCAGATGCTGCCCTTTGCATCTGCTCAGGCGAGGACAGAACCGCAGCCGCCATAAATTACAGTGTTGAGGACACCAATGCCACAGTCACTGCTGGGAGGCCTGCCAATGTGCCATCAGCACTTTTCACATACATTCTTGTAAGAATGGCAGTCAAAAAGGTCTAAAATCAACTCTTTTTCACTCACTTACAAGTATTTATCTATACTTCAGATGAGGAGCAGACGCCCAGCCTATGTTGTGATTGTGCTATACTCAAAGAGACTTAAAAACACACAGACTTAGACCCAGGCTTATTTTCATGTCAAACATGAAGAGGTCACGGCTCTGTCAAACAAGCAAGGACTGACCTGGGAGCCAAGGGCTGTGATGAGCATCACACACATACACAGAGCAAACACACTCAAAGTGAGCAAACATGCTCAGCCCAATTTCCAGATGCTACACTGTACAGATCCATACAAGCCCTGCACATTGACACCACTCATTCACTCGCACATGTAGCACTCGCTACTTGATATCTAAATGTTCCACCTGGGAGAGAATGAAAAATGTGTCACAGCTGTTATTTACTGCACTCACATGAGCAGAGGTGGCTGACCGCTGGGTGAATCGCTCCTCTGTGTAGTATGATGCAATGCAATGCAGTGGGGGCGGACTGCTGTCATTTATTTACTGTGCTGTGGTGTGTATAGGGGGGGGGGGTCGGGGGGCGTACTGAAATCACAGTGCCCGGTAACATTTCACAGTGGTCTGGAATCCAGAGCTCAGCTGTGTGGCATTTCTCTACCGACTGCTGGCCTGCAGTGTCAGGAGTAGCACATCCTTACTACCTGCTGCCTGGCTCGGAGCTAAACATAAATCACACGAGCTTTATAAAGCTTAGAAAGGTCATGCTTTAGTATCAAATTAATTTTATATAGAGAAAGTCAAAACTTTTAAGCTGTAAAAAAAGGGATTACTTTTCGCAAACACTGGATATACACCGATAAGAAAAAGTGCTCTGGAGTAGGGATTTAAAAATAATAGTGCTTGCAAATTTAAAGTATAAAACTAAAAATCAAGCTTTTAATTTTAATTAGGAATCAGCTGGAAGTTAAATATCAGTTAGGATAGTCACAACATAAGAAGCTATCAGAGCTGTGAGCTAGCCTGGTGGAGCTCAGAGGGGCTTAACCAGCATTGACTGTGTACATTCAGGGGGCTTTTCACACCAATGCCCTAATAGCTCTCTGGGGAGCGGCAAATACAGCAGAAAAGACCGAAACCTTGTTGACCTCGAACAGACCTGCATATACAAGCATGGGATAAGGCCCTCCCTCAGCTGGAATCACCATGCTGTCGCCAATCTGACCGCCAACCAGCAGGAATCCCAGCATAGTTAACGGCAGACACCAAACCTGACAACCAGGTTTAGATTCAGCATGTTACCACCGTGTTCTTCCCATGTTCATGGGAAGGACGCCCACAGTCTTTGAAGAGTACACTAAAAAGTCTTCCACTGCACATGCTCTGAGCTCAGTCTGCAGCCCACCTTCGCCAGAGGTAACTTTAACCTACGGGACAGCATAGCTCAGGGGCCTCGGCCCCCCACATTGTAACCGCAGGCTGGTCGCAGTGCTGAGCCGGGCAGCCGGATGAACTCTGTGTTTCACGTCTCAGTGACAGTGAGACAGTGTGACCCCGACCCTTGCTGGCAGCACCTGCCATCAGTCATTGGCCAAATGAAAACATTTTCATAGGGGGACAAGCATGGCCCCCTCTGTACTCATCCCCTCCTCTGCCTCACCACACTTCATTCTCTCTGTCTGAAACCTCCCCCCCCCCGGCCCTGTCCCCACTTCTTCTACTTCTTCCCCCCCCCCCCTCACTTCCCTGTCCTGCTCTCCCGCCTTACAGGCACCTGTCAACACACTTTCTTAACACAGACACACACGCACACCCAGTGGACCATGTGGAAGAGGGCAGGGGGTTCAGGAAGAATAAACTTCCTCTTCTGACCTTCAACACGACTCCTCCCAGACGTTGCCATGAGGGAGGGGGGAAGGGAGAGGGGGGAGGCAGAATAGAGAGGGGAAGGCAAGATGGAGATGCCAGACAAGGACAAATACTCACCACTGGTTTCATTGTTGAAGTCCAAGGCTTCCACTATCAAAGTGTAGGACCTCTGAGGAAGACAAGACAGTGATACAATGAGTGTTAGCCAAGAGCAGGATCATCAAGCAAGCACTGCATCATAAAACAAAACTATAAACTTTACCATTCAAAGTGATAAATGTTCTGTAAAAATGTATTGACTAAGCAGAGAACCACAGAACAGTCTTTTGTTTGTTAGTAACCACACAAACTAACTTGTGGCTGGTTCCCACACATCACGTAGTGCATTTTTGATACTTTGATAGAACATAAATCACCATATCAGCCCTATCAACAGCCAGGCTTAAAAATCCACAACCCCCCCCCCCCCCCCCATTTCCCATGACCTCCCCAGCCTTGCCAATGAAGTTTCATCTCCCTCTCATTGAGTTAGCTTACAACGAGGCCTAGCACAAACGCTGAAAACTGCTAACTTAAAACAATGGTCCCGTTGATCTGATTAAGAGAGGATAAGCTCGCTGCGGTGCAGAGGTCTCTGCGTCGCAACGATTAGGATGACAGACACATGGGCAGTGGTCTGGTCTAGCTGGACGCCCACCCAGCAGGAGGGTGTCTGATGCACCAAAAACCAGCCAGATACAGCAGGGATGCACTGGACAGACTCTCGAGTAATGACTAGGATAAGTCAAAATTTAGAAATATCACTTAGAAAAGGATACTTCAAAATGTCTTCATCTCAGCCATGGTAACCTTGCTCTCTTTTAGTTTTTCCCAAATACAGTTTTTCCACGTTTATAAAAATGTGGCGATAGAAGTCTGTGGATGATATCCAGTGTTCTATGAACAATCCAGACTGAAGTGCTCAAGGACACTGCTTTCTGGCAAAGTCAACACAGGCAGAAAAATTAAGAGACAAAAACAGAAGTGGTATGTATGTGACGGATGGGGAGGCAGAGAGGAGAGAAAGAGAGAGAGGCTGAAAGAGCACTACACTCTGGAGGGACTGTCTTGATTTCAGCACTCCCGAAAACGCTTTGTCTCATTCAGGGTCGGCAGCGCTCACACCAATATCAGCTTACGCAGTCACACTGCCCTGTGCCACAGTCATGAGGGAACGAACAATGTGTCTGCGAGCGCGCATGACAAACTCAGAGAGAAAGTATGCGGTTGTGAGAAAGTGTAATCCACTTACAGTGCTCGAGCAGCCACCAGAAACACCTACTTGTTATATTCACACACATGCTTGCCCCTTGCAGCGCTGCTCAGAGGCATTTCAGACATTCTGCTTTGCAACTACAGCCCTTCTTTGCTGCGATGACTTCATGGTAAACAAACCTGCTTGAAGGAAACCCCCTGTTTAAGGGTATGACTCACTCCAGGACCTTTTTCTCATGGCTTCACCTTGTTTTGTCAGCCATTCAACTTTCCATCTTTTCAGGAGACATTTGTCTCATCCTGTGCCAGTATTCCCACTGCAATCAGGGCAGCTATTGTTTGAAATGCAGCGCTCATCAGCAACACAGGCTTTACAGTATATTCTGACTCACAACTGGCTGCAATCACTTGACACAGAACACAGTGAGTCAGTGGTAATGTGATACCTAATCATGTACTACTACGACCCAACCTACAGCTAGTTATATTAACACTAAGAACAAGAGTCCTGTGGCTTCTCTTCAAGCATTAAGCAGGATCACGTTACTGCTTTGGTGGTCACCTCATGTGTCCAGAACTCTGTTGCAATAGAGCTTTAGAGTTAATTTCCCATTAGGGGAGTAATTTTTACAGTCTGCACTTGAACGCATCATCCAGTATCTGCACTCCCAACTGCATGTCCACATAGTCTTTTGAAATACTTTCGGATTGGGGCAAATCTATTTGAGAGGGCCTCCCAAAACACACATATTCCCATGTATTGTATGACACAGGGGAGTGTGCGTGGTGAGCTCATCCTAAAAACGAGAACTCAAATGCAACATCACTGAGTAGATTATCTGTCTCTCGAAAATGTAATATTAGTCATCATTGCAACATTAAATTGACGTGGTTGTGGCCAAAATGAGAAGCCGCAAGTGGGGGAAAAAAAAAAAAACTAAACTTGTCTTGCCTTAGAATTTTTATTCTACTACACTTAAGTCACCCTTCAGTGACCTCTCAAACAATCTGAGCATTTTCAAGCAGCACATTATCATACAGGCAGTTACATCAGGAGCAACAGTGGATCCCTGCCAAACGAAAACATCAACAAGCCTGTTTCACCTGCTACACAACAAAACTTCACACTGTGTCCACGACTGATTGGGGGGGGGGGGGGGGTCATTAAATCACTTTGTGGTGGACTGTTGTCAAGATGCATAAAGTTTAATGGGTTACTGGCTGATCCCTTTAAAAGGCAGATCTACAACAACATGACAACACACCCAGATCTTGCACGATTTGGACTTGCCTCAACATGGAAGCTATTGCAGCACTGTGTTCATCATTACCACAGAGTGATCAAGTATTAGTACTACATAAACATGATTAAGGCCCACACCATGAAAACATATAACAAATTTAAAACATAGTCGCCTTAGATAACAAATGTTTACTATTCACCTACTTGTCTAAAAGCTCCTGTTTCATTGGGCTCACATCAAGTTAACTACAGCTGAAGATCCAGAAGCTTTGTATTATCCAACAGTAATATCATATTGGCTTGATCTAACAAGCGGCCTCGCCAATATTGGGATGTTTAGTTCCAGACCAAATAACTGTTTCCAGAAAGTGAGATACTGCCTGACTCCTCATTCACTAACACTCCATAACTCCCCGGCGGTTATCAGCTTGGAACCGTCTGCCACTGCCAGGTTCACTTTTCCCAGGCTCCCAGCTGACTCAGAACTTCTCTTTGAAGTACAGAGCACGCACACACACGCACGCATGCACATACACACACCAAGTGCAATAAGTGTGGCCATATGTCTGCTTATCTTTCCTGGCCAAGCAGACACTGTCCAACAGACGAGCAACATAAGCGATAAAGATCATTCCAGTTCGAATCACAACGACTTGCCAAAGAACACTACTGAATACTCTCAGTAGGGGATTTTCCCAATACACACACACATACACACACTCAGGCCTCTCATCCTGCCCTCAACTGAAAATGGAGCCATCTGATGTACCATTACAAGGTAATTTGACAAAATAAAAAGAGAGGTCGGTCTCACGGCATAGCAGGCAAAAGCCGAAGGTCTAAGTAAAGGCAAGGCACAACAGATAAGACTGGTTTAAGCCTACACTCACACAGAGGAAATGTCAACAGTCCAGTCAAAGGGATGTTGACCTTCTGTATCGGTTTTCCTGACTCAATCACTTCAATAGTATCAAACTGAGATCCAGCCAATGATTGGGACTGCTAAGTAACACACCCTGTTTGCCATAAAAACCAGGCTCAGTCTTGAAAAGACAACTCTCATAATCACCTTCAAAGCCACTGGCTGCCCTGATGGACTGGGAAGGAAGGAATGCATTGTCTGCCAAGAGAGTTTCATCACAACGAGAGTTGGAGAAAGACTGTTGTACAATCAACAGCTTATTAAATATACTGTAAAGGTACATCAGCCCGGGGATACGACAGAACCTCACCCCGACGAAAGAATCTCCCCTTCTGCCAACTAAAACAAAAGACTCGGCAAACAGATTTTGGATCTCTTGCAAGGCAAACAAGATCAAAACATGAACCCGGGACCAGGAATGAAAGTCATATCAAGCATTTAACTAAACAAGCAGCCAGTCATCTGTCTTTTGCAAGGATCACTAACCATTAAAGGAAGCAAAAACAGGGCGCAGGTGATCCAAATTAAATGCATTTTCTATGCAGCTCATACAGCTTAAACAACTCTGATAAGCAGTGAAGCATCAGAAGCCATTATGTAAAGTCACACTGACAACACTGCAAGTCCTTAAAGCAGAGGACATGGTGAGGTTGAGAGAAGAAAGGAAAGAACACATTTATTTTCCCTCTTTCACTTGAGTAATTTGCACTTAACTGCCACATCAGAGCAGACTATATAAAACAAAATATGTCATTACTCCCACAGCTGCCGGCAGTGCTCACCCTCAAGGCTGAGCTGACTATTGTTCTGCGACTCACCTGATCCCAGTTCTCAGACAGTGCCGATGTGTCAACAAGTCAATCACAGTGATGTCAACGTGCACCAGGTCTGAGAGGACACGGCAACATTGTCAAGTGAAAGATGGAGGAAAATGATGCTGTTAAATATGGGTACAATGAAGTCAGATTTGAGCAGAATTAGGGTGTCAGATCAAGTAGGGATTGGGATGTAAAACAAGAGATTACTCAAGAAAGAAACTAGCTGGCAAGTGAACAGATTAAGTGCTGATAAAAGCTCTAAAGGATTGACCCAACCCAATTAAAAAAGTCTTCTTTCCTTGTATAGGTGCAACACGGCCAAATGTGCTGAGGTGGCCACAGAGGCAAGGTCAGTTTGCCCGAGAGCCAACTTCATCACTGCTGAGTCTACTACAACTGCTTCCTGTTGCTTGCCCTGCACTGGCATTACAGCTGCACTGCCTCTATTATGCTCTGTAATCCTCACTGTAGTCACTGAGGGCACGCCATTGTCCCTGCTTGATACAATGTGAGGGCCCTCACTTTTCTGTGGAATAAAAGCATAAAGCAGCAGACATTGGTGAATCCATACAGGGCTCTAAAACAGCGATGTGCTAATGTTAAAGATGTCCAGCCGACGGCATTCAGCTGGATGCCTGGCTCTTGCCCTACCTGATCTAAGCACATGTGTGTAGCCTCATTAAGTGCAGCAGTTACTGTGGGTGGCAAGGTTAAAGCGATGAAATGCCTGGGGTCCAACCGAGCGTGACTTAAACAAAGCCCTTGGCCTGGACAAGAGGCCAACTTCATGCAGCTCACAAGAGAGGGGGGGCTTCATGAACTCGGAGTACCCAACAACCCAATTGCACCACACTGCCATCTGTCCACAACAGCCAATCAACTGATGAAAAGGACAAAGAGTGATAGCATACCTAACCTGACGATTGTTAATGTGCATTGAAGTAAAGCACTTGAAGTGAAGGATGAGAGAATCTAAGGAGCGGCTCTGTTCTTTCCCAAATCTCAGGCTGGGTGCTCCAAACTCCTGCTTTCCACAACAGAGTTGTTTTAAATTAATTTATCTAAACGTGATATTTCTAAATTGATACATTGACTACACAGCACAATGGAAATGCCTAGTCATTTTCTACAAGTTTCACTGGCACTATAACCCCCTAGTTTTGGTATTTCCATGCATCTCCCATCCTTTATGGCAAGAAGATCCTCCATTAGGTCTAGGACATGTAGGCCATTTAGTAACTATCAATATCCCAGAAAAGAAATGAGTAAAAGCTAGCAGAGTCCTCAAACTTGAAATGGCACCAGGTTTCATTTCAACGTCAAGTGAGTTTTCAGTAGGAATGATTTTCAACCAGTAAGATGAAACTAATCTGGCTCAGAGCATTCATGCCAACTTATTGCTGCCACAGCGTGAACATAAACAGAAACCTTTGTCTTTTAAAAAAAGGTGTGAGGCGCCAGTGTCTAAGTGGAGAGCAAATAAAAAAAATACAGACCATATCAAATTGCACACTACCCTGCTGAGAACATTGTTTTACTGGCCATCGGATAATAGGGAAAAACCAATCTAAATGATCTGTTCTGCCCCACAGGTAACACACATAAAAATGTACAACATGAGAGGAAAAACGGGCATGGCCTTCCAGTTCTTTCACTTATTCAGGCCGTTTGAGGCCATAGCTGCATACAATGCTCGAAATTACAACAAGAACTTCCATCAGGATTGAGGTAAAAATAGCCTTGATGTAATTGGACACACACATACCAGCGGACTGTGCCTTTCACCAATCAGGCACAGTGGAGGAGTTTGCGGGCCAAGCCGTGGGGCCAGTCAGTCTGTGCGCACAGTCCTACTTTTTTTCACTACATCGAAATGTGCTCCAGCATGGCAAATCATATCTCTCACAGAGCTACAACACTCCCACGGGCCTGTCAGGCCCATTTATTTACTCTACGAAGAAGAGCTGACACTTGAGGAAACCAGAAAGTGGGTTTTCACTCTTGAGTTACTGTACTGTGCAACGTGAGCAGCTGCCAGGGGGGACAGAGGAGGGGAGGTCTGTGAGAATGCAGCGCACCCAACTTTTCATCTCAACTTTTAATGTGTTGAATCAAGCCAGACAAGGGGGAAAATATTCATGAGGAACATTTCAAGAATGCATTGTAAAAAGTAGTATCCAACCGATTTATAGAAGATAATTCAGCTTTAAAGGGGAATAAACTAAAATGGACCTTTCTCTTGAAACATTACACTTTTATTCATATTGATGAGTGTCTAGTGGTTTTTAACTAGGTCATAATTTACCCACCTTTTTTGATTTCCCACTGCATGGTTAAGCCCTTATGCTCTGAACGCTGAGGTTTTATGATCATTTAATGCAAAGTAGTTTAAACACTATTTAGACTGATGGAGAAAAATACCTGCACATGGTTAATTGGCGCAGATAATGAGGAGACCAGGGGGTCCTTCCTCAAAAGGATAATTCACAGAGAGCTAACTACCAAAAGAGAAAAAGTCATTCATTGTTTGTTGTGCTTTCTACCCACTTCTTTGGGGAGTGAGAATGAGTGACGGACAGTAATTGCACAGAATTGCCCTGCAAACAGACATTTTCTCGCTCTTTTTTTTTTTTTTTTTCTCGTTTGAAAAAGCGCGTCGGGGAAACGGAACAAAGTCTCCAACTCACCGGCCAGGCAAAACTGAAGGGCAAAACTATCCTGGATTTGTCATTCCTGACAGAGCTCTTGAAAGAAAAGGTATTCCCTCCGAGGACAGGCGTAGATCCCATTCCGAAGCTGCAGGGCCCCGCAGCAGAAACTCTCGACTGGTATTCCTTCAGGCAAACTTTAAAAAACGTATCGCACTCGTCCCGTGTGCACTTTCTATCCGCCGTGTTCCGCGTGCCATCACAACACATGCCGTTCAGCAGCTCTCCGTTAACATTGTGCATCGATAAGATTTGCAACTCGAATTGTCCAGATCCCTCTGACACCTGTTGAAGACAGAACAGTGAATGCAATGGAAAACTTTGACCTCATTATAGGAAAAATTAAGCTGAAACACTAAACGGACTTGTTTCGCCGTTGGTTGCCCTACATTATTTGCGCTTGCAGCAGGCTAACTGGACGCACTTTTGCATGAGGCATGGTTACATGTAATGTTAGCATAGCCGTGCACATATAGGGCGACGCACATGCAATCAAAGTACTGCGCATCCAAACACAGCTGAACTGAGTGGCCCTGTCCGCTGAAGTGATCCACATACCTTCGCGAGAAAGCAGAGTAAAAAGGCAGCAACGACTGAGCCCCGTCTCAAAATCATGCCTCCGGACTGCTGTTGCCACTCGTTTGTACTAGTCGTCTGGCCGACACACGGCACCAGAGCTCTCCTCTGGTTTAAACATGCACGAGTGGGAAACAACACTTTGAGCAGCGGAGCACAGGTTCCCGATTCATAGAAGACCTCTCCCTAGTGTGTCCCTCAACTTCTCCGAGCGTCTGCTCTTCTTCGTTATCCGACAGTTTCCAACTTGTTATTGAAGAAACTTCACACAGTGGCCATGCGGCAGCCGAGCCCACTGCTGACTGACTGACTGACTGACTGACTGCTGGCCCGAGCTGGAGCTGGCTACACAAGTTCAACAGGGAGGGAGTGCCTGCGGAGCCCTGAGCCTCCATATTCATGAGCAGGGCACAGTGAGCCCGCCCTTCACATTATGAGGATAATCATACACTCAAGATTGCTTGTAAGGACTCTTTTTTTTTTGGCAGTGATGTGGTGGAAAATTTAAAAGTGGAAATAAACTATGACCTGCAGAATATTGATAATCACAAGTCATCTCAACCACAAACCTAAAATGAATGAATGATATTTTCAGACGACCATCAATTTATACCTCTGCCTTTCTTTAAAAGACCTTATCTTCCTGCATACTATACTCCCCACATTTTATACTATTATTTTACCTCATAAAGATTTATGTCGGCTTAAAAGCTGGTTTTACTCTCCTCTATATTTGTGCCATTAGGTAACACACTAAATCATCTGGATTGTAAAAATGAGCTTGCATCAAGGCCAGTGGCTGAGTCAAGGTGATTTAGTTAAATGCATGGTATGTTAGATATCTTTCCTCATGTAATGCAAGCCTTGGACAAAGAGCATTGAATTCCATTGTAGAAAAAAAAAGCTCAATATCTGCACATTTTCAACATATTTTTCTGTTTAAAAATACTTTTTGGGATTTTAATAAACTCTGAACGTGAACACTAACAACGTGTTATCAGGAGTGCACACAACAGTGCCCCAGAGTGGCAGACCTGCAGGTTTTATGCCTGCCTGAGGAATGTCACACATATTAAATTGCATGCAATCTAAGGCTGTTTCAAACAATCAACCTCTAGTTTAGGGCCAAACGTAATTCCACGAAGGATATTAGCCTGAATGAAACCCCTGCTAACCAGATTTATAGTTTAAGCATTCAGTCTCTTGAAGTTCCCAGAGAGGAATAGCCTGACAGAATGCTGAAAGATATGATTTCCCCCAGTATCCTTTTGGTGTCGAAGGGCAATTGCGGCCGGGTGTACCTCTGCTAGAAGGTAATCTGTGAACTGGATCAGTGACTACACACACACACACACACACACACACACACACACACACACACACATAGCCACACACACAAACATTCATGTGAGAGGATGGGAACCCCCTCTGCCCCTGTGGTTAGTGATTTGTGTGGACCAATTACACAGGTCAGTCAATGGGTCATAATGAAGGAAACACAGTTGGGAACTGCGGCATTACAGAGAGAGGACCGTGTCAATAAGTAACTGTAAAGTTTCACCATCACACTTTATAGCTGTTTATGAGGGTGTCACACGTCCCTCCTGTATGCGTTAACTCTCACCTGATAAGCAGAAAGGTCTGGCATTTTCGTACTATTTTTGTTAGAATCCGAACAAGTAACCAGCTCTAGTTCATTGTTTTCACTTAAGCAGCAGAGCAAATAGCTTATCTTATAGTTTAGTAGGTAGTTAGTAGTTTAGATGCCTCAGTGACACAGAGATGTGCACGGTAGCTTCTGCAGAGATAGCCTCAAATGTCTTGAAATACCTTGTTTAGTTGTAGTAGTAGTAGAAGGTGTAGTATTGGGGTAAAATGTATTTATATTCAAAGAAGGAAGCTTCTAAGTGTTATTTCCACCATTTTAAATCACTGCTGTCAATATTCAGATGTCACATTTCCTGTGGTTGAACTTCAAGATGAAAGGTACGGCTTCCTGCCCGCCCACCTCAGACGCTGAACTGATAGACATCTCGGGTTACAGGCCTTATTGAAATGCTCTCTCTGGGTAATTAGGGTTAATTGGGGAAGTTTTTAACCCTAGGGAGATTTTCTTTTTTGCCTTGATGGCAAACGCCAAAACTGAGTCTAGAGATTGTAGATTGCTTTGAGGGGGGATGTGACAGCATCCCGTCTGCCGTGCCCCCATGACCTGCCCAGAGGTGATGCTTGTGTTGGGATGATGACAGGGGTTGGGGGGAGTGGTGGTGGTGGTGGTACTGAGTGTCAATGAAAAAAAAAAGAACATGAGACATACAGTACAATCCTGTTGAATTAATATATTGGTCAGCAAGACAGAAACATTTTGACAGCCTGTTTTTCTGAGAAAAAATATCTGCCACACAACATCAACCAAAAATAGTGTATTTTCCTGTGTTTACACATTTACACAAAATGTACATAAACAATTTTTAAAAGTGGCATTTTAAAATAGATGTCCTGTGTCTTTATTTTTTGGAAAAACTACATTTTGCAGAAAGAACAAGCCAAGGAAGGATGCCTCCTTGCTTTATCCAGCTCTTCCACTTGACTGCCAGTTTGCCCGTCTATCATACAGCTAATAGGTATCCAAGCAACGTGTTCACTTTTCCCTGTAAGCATGGTCTGTAGTCGTCATGGAGCACAGACTGGGTTTCTCCTCTGAGGCCATGGTGCTAATCTCCTGCAGCCTTAATGTGATTATGGTAATGATCACACAAATGACCCCTGGGCTTTGGGGGATCCGTGGTTCACACATCCTCACACAGCGGCCGCTCAGGCGCTGTGACTCCACTGGCCCGCATACGAGACCACCAGACTGAGCCAGTCCCGGTGGCCTGTCCCTGTTCTTCTGTCCTCGCTGGGCTCGGAAGAGTCGAGTGAATGACCAAATAAATTCCAGCCAGCAACAAAAGAGCTGAACGGCCATGAGAGAGATGGATATCTTTTGTTATCTGACACTCAATGCCGTATTCCAATCCAATTACCTCAGCCTTTTGCAACCCCTCCTATCACAGTGCACAGCATTGAAGCCAGCCTGAATTCAGACTCGGACCCCTAACAAGAATGTGGTGGATTAGGTGCTTAGTGGGCATTCCCTTCCCCCCTACCTTTACTAAAATCTGCGGTGCACTCTCTCCTAAAAGATTTACAACTACCAGCCCTCTATTTAAATGTTATCCCATTTATTTTAATGTCATTATTGTCTGGCTCCCAAAGACAGAGAACAGAATAATTTCACCTTCCATTATATGGCCAAAAGTGAGAGGTGGCTATGTTGCTTCAACAAGGACTTCTATTGTAGACAGTCAACAGTGAGAAACAAGAAAACACTGTGTGACAGAGTAAGGCGAGTTTACTCTTCTGCATCAGGCCGTGGCGGAAGTGACGTGTATGTCAGCCATCACACCTATTCACAAATGTAGGCTACCTACACCTACACGTAAGGGCTATGGGGGCTACTTGGCACCAAAAGAGCTGGGATCGGTCAGCTGTGAGTTCTCCTACATGTTTCTGCTTCCGGTAAAAATTGTTGACAGTTAAGACAACATGGAACAAGTTTAAAATATGCTCAGTGATCTACTGTCCTTTACAGTAATGCAGTGGTGGGATGTAACTAAGTGGACTAAACAGTAAAATGCTACCTATGCATTGATGCATCAGTATTAATAATGTAATTTATTACAATATACCAGTCACAGGCGCAGATTTTCTGCAAAGCGAGTTCTTTTACTTTTATACTTTGAGTAAATCTAGCTGATAATACTTCTGTGCTTTTACTTAAGTAGGATTTAAAATGCATAACCTTTACTTGAAATGGAGTATTTTTACAATGTAGTATTGGTACTTTTACTTAAGTAAAGGATCTGAGTACTTCTTCCACCACTGCAGTAATGCTGAGCAGATATAAAGTATATTTTGTGATCTTACAAAGCCGTTTCCAGTAAAAACTCCATCCTCACTACTCTCTATAACAAAGTGAATAAAGGAATATAAACACGATCGCTTCAGGTTTACAGTGAATGCATGACATGGCCTTGTAATGTTCGACTCATCTATACGTTGTTGTGGTGGTGCTATGACGACCAACAGCTAAATTCTACGATGAACTATATAAGGTTGAAGTATCATGGTGGGAAAGCCAACATGTGCGAGCATAAAGAAATATAGTGAATTAGTGATTTTACATAGTAAAGTCAGTCTATGTGCGTGTGAGTGAAAAATGTGCGAGGTGAAGAAGCACATCTGAGGAGATGAGTGGTCCGACCGCTACAGAGCGAAAAGGGAGGATCTGTGTGTAGTTCAGTATTCAGCCCATTTAAAAGTATCACAGTGTTTACATGGTGTGTTTATGGGAGCTGCTTTTACAGAACGTGTCACAGATGGTATCAGCAATCGGCGCTCAGATAAATATTATTTTCCACTGTTAAGGTGGCCGCTTTGTTATTTTCAACATTTATTCGAGAGGCCGTTCTGTGAGGTGATGGTATTTTGATGTCTGACTGTGTAAGTGGTAAGTACCTCAATGCGGTTAGTGCACAGGGAGTCCAGCTGCTATGTGGAGGTTAAGTAAAAATTGGATTATAGAGGGTTAGGTTAAGAGCATGGGTTTTGATTTTCATTGGTTCAAACTTAACTTAATTGCTGTGGTGATGCTGTGGGGGACTCATTTATGTCATGTTTATTCTAGTGGTCTTTCTTTCATTTTTTTCTTCCCAAAGTGGTGCCGTGTATGTCAGCGACCCTGCCAACTACAGGTATTTACTTTTTTATTTTTGAGCGTGCACATCAGCAGCGTCATAAGAGACGACTGGATCAGCACTCGGTGAATGGATCATCAGCCTGTGTGTGTCCTCGCACATCCTTAATGGCCAGGGAGGTGTTTGATCCTCCAAGGGGAGGGGAGGCCAGAGGGCTGCAGTCAGTGAAACAAATCAGCTTATCCCTGCTTAGGCTAGTAACCTACTACTCACCAGCCTAGCGCTTCCACCTGGCTAACAATACCAGGTCTCATACTGCTGAGCTGACCCTTGTGATCATGTGATTAAGTGATTTGTGTGTGAGTGCGTAATATGTCATAGCACGGTTGTGGAGAGTCAAATCTGTGTTTGATTGAATTTGTCCCTGCAGTGGAAAAGGCCGTTTGAAAATAAGCTGGAATGCCGAGGAATGTTTATGGCTCAGATCATTGATCAATGTGACAAAGTGTCAGGTGGGAGGATGCAGACTATTCGGGCAGGGAGATTAGATCCTTTGCCCCATCACACCATCCAAGGTGGTCTCCCAAAGTTAGGAGGGCCTGTGTGTGTGTTGCCCTCAGGATCAGTGAGTCAGAACAGTGCTCTCTTCAAACAGGATATTGGCCCTCGCTTGAGGTGAGTGTGGCTAATTACCTGAACTTCCTATCTGGAGGAGGTGACACTGATAAAACTCTTCCTCTCTTTTGTCCCTGTTTGTCGATTGCGTTACACTTTGGATCATGTAGGTGTGTCAGATGAAAGAAAGAGAGACAATTATTTATCTTATTGCAAACTCTCTGTAAAAATGACCTGTAGACTTGTTGAGAGGAACTTTACATGTACATTAGCCCAGTCAAAATGACATCCATTGCCAGCCTTGGAGGAAAATATTGATGCTGGCAAAGTCTTGACGTCCCTTGCACCATGACATAGCGGTTTTTCCATGACACATTTGATGATTGCTTCCAAATGGGCCTGTCAGTTTTAATATAGGCGACCCCGGCATTTCACTTTCCTCTAAAGTAAACAAAATCCACCGGCTCTCCACACACACACACACACACACACACACACACACACACACACACACACACACACACACACACACACACACACACATATACATAATGTGTGATCACAAACCAGGAATGAGTCTTGAGATAGAACAGGCATTCACGAGCTGATATATGTTTTCATGTTCAATCTTCTCACTCGTGAGTGAGGCGGTTTGAATTGATGTTGTTTTTGTAAGTTTGCAGATTGAAAGCCACAATGTTATTTCAGGATGTAAGTCCAGGATATGACATTAAAAAGTTGTATGGGACGTTAGGAAGTAGAAATATGACCAATATGAGATTTAAATTGAATAGAAGACGCCTGTCAGTATGTTTACTTTACACTTTTCCTCACAGCAATTAATTAAAATGTTGTCCAAGTGTGCTCTGTTAATTTTACACGACAATAAACTCATTCCTTGTCATGTTTAGTGCTGGGCTTAGACCCAATGCCAACATTTAGTGAGTCAGTACACTGACAATTAGATTATACAGTGTCAACTAACAAGGGAAGGACAATATTCGGTTTGTTTATAGACGTGTGTCTGACTGTGCTGCAGGAGAAGTGGTGCAGTCACAGAGAACATGGAAATATGTGGGGACAGCTCACTTACAAGACGCATGGCAAAGCTGAATATTGGACGGGTCCACTTCATTGGAGCATGTCAACTACCTGTTAATGTTAAACTAATGAGCCCTCTTTCATTCCCATTGTGAATGTGCTGCTAGTTTAAAAGGTCACACACTGTAAATCACCATGTACATGTGTAATGCTAGAACAGAGTTGAATGTTGCTGTATGTGTCTTTTCTACTGAAACTCTCATCCATTATAACTTTAAAGAAACAGTTTGACATTTTGGGAAATATGCGTATTTGTTTTCTTGGTGGTAGTTAGATGAGAAGATTGATACCACTCTCATGCACGCTAAATGTGAAGCTGGAGCCAGCAGGTGATTAGCTTAGCTTAGCATAAAGCAGGGGGAAACAGCTAGCCAGGCTCTGTCCAAAGATGAGCGAATCTGCCTGTCAAACTGCCATTTTTACAATTCTGTTTGTATACAAATTAAACAAATGAGATGTAACGTGTTAATTAGTGAGCTTTGGAGATGGTAGGCTGACTTTGTTACCTTTGGACAGAGCCAGGCTAGCTGTTTCCCATCTTTTTTCAGGTAATCGACTGCTAGCACTAGCTTCATATTTAACAAACTGTTATAAAAGAAAGAGAACAAGAGTATTCCTTTAAACCTGCAATAACTGATTTTCTTTTGGCCACTGAGGAACAGGGGAAACAAGCTGTGAGCACAACACTGACATATTATCACCTGTGGTAATAATTTGATATGGCAAAACTGTTAGCAAGCAGTTGCCTATTTACAAATCCAGCATATGTAGAGCCATATTAGCATTCATTTCAAGTTGTGTTTGTGTTCACCTGATGAATGTAACTACAATATTCACTCTCCTTTTAGCTCTGTTTTTGGTCTTCACTAATTCTGGCTCTGAAGCTGCTAAATGCTCCACTGTGTTCACCAGCTAGTCGCTACTTTGTCTGTCTGCAGACAAAGCAGATAATTATATACAGTAGTCATGGGATTCTTTGTTGATATAAAAACACTGATTTTAACTGCTTTAAACTAGATTAACTGATGTTTTGTTGGAGCAGTCATCTAATCTCGACCTCAGTGTGTGTGTGTGTGTGTGTGTGTTTGTTCCTCCATTGAAGTGCAAACACACTTTCAGGATACAGTGACCATAGTTTCCCAGTGTATTGATAACTGTCCATTCAGTTATAATCTGGTTTTAATATGCAAACATGATAAACAGGCAAATAAGAAAACACTTGTTCATTTTATTTTAAACTGTGTCTGCAGACAGGAGTGAGCTATTAAACAAACTTGCAACCTAATAATGTGCAGCCTCGGCCAAGTAGAAGATGTGGTACCAACATCTGACTGTTAATATTTTGGACTTGAGCTGACAGACTTAAACTTTGTTATATGTCATTACCATATCCTGTATTGTAGACAAAAGAGGTATTTTTCAGTTTGTGTAGACAAAGAAAATGTCATGCTTCTGTTCCATCTGTACAATAGGAGCCATGACACACGATCAATGGTAAACCTCAGTATGGTTAAATTTCACTATGGCTTAATAGGCAACAGGAGGGTTTTATTGCCATCTCTTTTCTTTCTTGACCATGACTCTCAAAATGCTATGTGAAGTAGTCATAAAGCTGTCAGTAGGAGCAATATTTTCCACACAGCATGATGACAAATAGCATGTAGGCAATGCGTGCGTGGGTGTCATACAGACAACATACTGTAATGTGTAATACTTTTTCAAATGATCAGTTTGGCTCATTGGGTTGTAGTCTGAACGCTGCTTGTTTTGTTGGTGTAGGAGAAAATAACAAATGACCATCAGGTTTGACTATCTGGAGTATTAAATTACTATTATTATAGTTTTCTTGCTACAGTTGCTTTCTTGTTCTTGTTAATCTTATTGGCTGAGCTAAACCTAAATCGAGTCAAAGGTTTTAGTTTTTTAATTATACACAAGTTCAGTTCAAAGGCAAAGAGCTAATTATAGGTTAATACAACTTGGTAAACATTCACTTTTTTCATCAGAAGACACACGCACATCCACACATTTCTTGCAGGTGATGGGTAAAAATAATCTGCACAAAAGAACGAACACTACTATCTTGTCCCCAGTTATTCTTTAATTCAACTTTAGCTCAACTCTCATTCTTAAAAGTTTTTGCAAGATCAAAAATGACCAACTTCTTTATCCTCATGAAATCCTCCTTTCTGCAGTTGAACATGTTGGCTACATCATTTTGTTTCCTACATCACGTGAAGGCAGGGAAATTCTGTGCACAACAGTGTTGCATCCAAGACATCATGAAAAGTGAAAAATGGGAATATTCTGGCTCATAATTTCCATCTTCCTATACCTCAGAGCATTCCATTGGTGGGAATAAAATAGACACCCAATTAGTTTGGCTGCTTTCATAGTACACAGGTACAAACAACAATAACAAAAAAAGTATAGACACTTGAATGTGTCTTAAAGTCTGAAACTTGTTACTATTTCTTCATTTATAGCACTGTTAAGCTAAACATCCAATCAGCTTTAAGTGTGAGAACGAGTCTTGCCTTTTGAACTCAGGTCTGAAAGACGATACCTCTGCATGGTTGGCAGACTCGCAGCCCTTTGAAGAGGTGTCGGTTTGCAAC
Source organism: Macquaria australasica (assembly GCA_005408345.1). Classification (NCBI taxonomy): domain Eukaryota; kingdom Metazoa; phylum Chordata; class Actinopteri; order Centrarchiformes; family Percichthyidae; genus Macquaria; species Macquaria australasica. The sequence goes on from SEMN01000057.1 coordinate 218,091, forward strand.
AGACTGGCATCTCTGCCTGGTTCTGTCCTCTTGTGGTTACTCCACACTAAATGGTCCAAAACACCAAAGCGTGTTCCAATAGGCAGTAAACGGGACGGAGGAAAAATCATATGAAGATTTTGATAAGCAAAGATAATAGTCAGCAAAGGCAAAACGTGACATGGCTCCGCATGTTAACAGAATGACTCAACGTTTTGAAATGCACAGATTAAACTTTTAAGTGACAGTAGTTTTGGAAAGAGGAGCTAAAAGATGAGGGCTGTAGATCAGAGGGACGATAGTGCAACGAGGAGCTCCAGAAACCATTTATCAGAATAAATATATGACTGTTGACTAGGCTTGGCTGCTTTCTTGCCTTACAATGATGAGCCATCTTAATATATTTCACATGTCATACACAAGAATGTACTATATACATAAATATGTTGAGGGTGACAGTGTAACTGTGCCTTGCTTGCGTGCTGTCTGGGGCTTACTATAGGCTGGCAGCAGCAGACAGTGTTTTGACATGAGGGTGCCTGTCTGTCACTGGCTGAGTCGACTTGCGCTGAAAGAGAGCGAGCCGCTGGCAAGTCTCACAGGATCTATGAATCGAGATCAGCACAGCAGAAGGGCCCCAGTGTTTTCTTAATTCACTGACAGACGCAGCTAACTCTGTTTATGATGCTGGCTAAACAAAAACAGTCTGGAAACCATAGACTCCAAACCTTGTTTTAATTATTTTTATTTGATAATGTTTTTCATTCTGACCTAATCAGAATCCCTGAACGCGTTTTTAATGTGGTGTGCAAATGCTTGAATGTCTCATCTCCCTCAGTGCTTTATGCGTTATGTAAATCAAGGAGAAAAAAGGGAGATCTTTTGTGTCAGCACATCTGACATTCCTTTGTGCTAAGTTAAAGGCTTGTCTTGTGAAATCATGCTTCACTGCTATTGTGGACATGTGGTTTGTGCACGTTCATTATGAGGAGGCTTTGCGAGTGACATTATGTTAGCTCTTAGGGTTGAAAGTGAGAGGTTGCGCTCATTAACAGGCTCTGAATGTGTCCCAGTCAGGGACCAGTCTGCCCAGTCTTAACTATCATCCACCACAACAATGTCAGCTATGCAAAAAATAAATGAATGATGGACAACATGAACATTTAGTCATGGTTACTGGACGCTACTAACGAGTTTCCTTGCCAACTCATAAAAAAATGCTAAAAACTTCATATTAATTCTGGCTCAATTAATACAGAGTGCATTCACGTTAACCAGCAATCATTACGCTCCAGTGATCTAAAGGCCATTGTCACACAGGCACTTGAAGAAGTCTTTTGTGTAACAGAAGAATGGCAGAGTGACCCCCGGCAGTGCAGAGCAAGGCCAGGGAGACATTTCTTCAGCCCCACCGCCCGCTCCTCTCAGCAGCCCGGAGTAAAATTTCAGGGTCCGAGTGGCCATGAGTGTTGCTGAGTGATAGGCAGAGAGAGGAGACCCTAAACCCAATAGCTTTGATGATTGAAACAAAACACAGAGGTCCCCCCCAAACCCAGACTATAGCCTGCAGGTCTGTGACTAAGCACGCGGTCATGCTTGTATGAGGTTTGCAGCTCCCAAAGTTTGCTTATTTGTGCCCCTTTTCTTACTGTATGTGTTTAGTCTAGATGTGTGTGCATTAACAACTCACTCCCAAAGTTACAAACAAGACTCTAATATAGAGTCAACTGTCATCAATCAACACATGTTGCAGCGGCTTCACCGATGGCACTTGACAATGACAGTGATTTTGTGAGGTCAAAGGTGGATCTGCTGGGTCACAATTCTTTGACCTTCTATGAAATAAAAAGCCATTTTTGTGTATCGGCTCCATCTCCCCCCATTCACTGTCAGTGAAGCACATCCAGAAGCAGCCCCATCTCCTACAATATAAGTTTATATACTACAAATTGCTCTGCCAAATACATTTTAGAGGAAACTTGGATTCACTGGCAATGTTTTTTCCAATCCAAGGAGTATGATGTTCTTATACCACACAGAATTCATAGGGGGACAAAGTATGACACTGGTAAGTCCCACGTGTTGTTAGGTTAAGGCGACTAACACACTAAAGGTTAAGGTTATTCATGCTTTAAATCAGCATTGACGATTTCTGAATTTAACCAAGACCATGATCTTTCCCTTACCATAACCAAGTGCCTAAACATTATCATTAAAATGCTAATTAGGCTTTTGTTGCCAGGAGCAGATATTGCAGGAAAAACAAATTAAAACATTTTGCAGGCTTCTTGTGAACGTTTCAGTCCTACAGACTTAATGACAAAACAGGTCCCATATCAGCAAGAGGACATAATTTAGCAGTGTCGCTTATTTCATGAAAGTAACATATAGACAAGTGGGAAGCAGCAACAGATTGTCATGATGTACCAGAGTTAGAGAAAAGCTTGCAATGTTCTTCTGTATTTTAGTAGTAACTGCCTCTGAATGTTTAACAGTATAGTTGATGCATTGTTTTGGCCACTGAAATATTTGTTAACCCAACACATGGCTGTGGATAATGTTTTCAATATTTTGAGGCATAAACCATGTCCTGTGGGTGTGCGACATGATTAGCAGAGAGGACCCAAGTGCAGGACACGGACACCGAGTAAGATGAAAGGTTTAGTTGGTTTATTGCTCGAGGGAAGGGGAAGTTGGAAGGGAAGGCAGTTGGCGGGGCTGATCCAATGGAGGCGAGTGGAAGACAGGTGAGGGGGAAGGCAGGCAGGCAGAGCACGCAGGAAAGCAGGCAAGCCCAGGAGATGACACGAACATGAAAACAGGATTAGGAAAAGCACAAATACACACGGGAAACTGACTATCAGAAAACCTGAGGCCGGAGAGCTTGCTACCAAGCAAACTGGAGCAATGATCTGGCGATGAGTGGATGGAACGCCGGCGTAGAAATACTGCAGGCTGATGAGTTGATGCATAGCAGGTGAACTGATTGATTGCAGAGCAGGGCAGGAGGTGAGATGACAGCCCTACCTTCCCAGTAGACATACAACACACAAGAGGGAGGGGAAAACACCAGAAACATAAGGAAAACCAATGAGCACGGCGGAGCCGTGACAGGGTGTGTTTCCTATAGGTGTGGTGACCAGCAGTCAGCAGAGTTGTGGCTATTGAGGCTGGTGGCCGCAGAGTTGGGAATCCATAGCACAATAACACGTGCAGAAAGCAGTACGAAGCAAGAAAAACAGCAAAGATGTAATGATAATAACAATAAGGATCTTGCTGACCCAAAATGAAAAGTTGGATGTTCTTTATACTAAGCATTCTCGCAAAATCATGGTGTTTCCTAGAAAAAAACAACACTTTTGCTATGTTTTTTGTGGACCTTTTGGTAATTTAAGGTAGCAAGACAGAGAAAACAGTAAAAGGCCATGCACAGACACTCCTTATATAAAAGGTGCCACTGACCAATGTTAGTGTCTTCCAAAATGCATTTGATCATAACAAAAATGATTTATATGACCGTTTTATGATCTACCACCACTATGTTTAAGGTTTGGTGAGGTTTGAGTTAAAAAAAAATTACTTGTTAAAGGTTAGGAATAGATTGTGGTTGTGGTTAAAAGAAGAATGACTAGCTTAAGATTAGGCAAAGGGTGACTGTTGGTAGTCGGTCGGTTGGTTGAAAAATTCATGTTTGAAGTGAACAGTTTTCACATATGTTCAATATAAATGCTTCCTTGTTATGTTGATAAAATATAACTGGGCGGCATTATGGTTACAGCAAATGTATTTGATATGCAAACAAATTTTATCTGTACAATTTTTAAGGTGTTTCTTGAAGGCCTCACCGATAAGAATTGTAGCTTTTCAGATTGTAGCGCTTTGGCATGGTTACAGTCTATATTCGTGACAAAAGTTCAACGTCAAGGGCTCAACAAATGTGAATCTCTGTGAGGGTGGGTTTTTGCCTTAAAAAGAAAATAATTTTCTGAGCCTTTCAACTCTGCTGCACGCTCCATGTCCTCAGGATGTATGAGAGAGAAAGAAAAAACATTGGATGGTAAAATGTTCCAGGTTCACGGGATGTGTTTAAATGTGGTGTTGCTCAATCAGAGAGCAGATAGCGGCTCCTTCTCATTTTATTACCCTTTAGAAACATACTCGGAGTATTATGTTATCAAACTGGGAAAAGGGAGGGAGTGCACAGACAGCTGAACAAAGGCAATGCAAACAGCTGTGCCAGTGCAAACAGCAGTCAGATTATATGTGAGTGAAAAGTTAGGCAGGCCTCGCTACAGCCATAAAGTCCTCTTCAGCTGTGTCTGTTTGTAGATTTGGCATTTTTATTTTGTCTGAACATTTTTCGAGAGTTGACAGTAGTATTGAGTTGAGATCATTAAACCAGATTGTAGTCCTTGGTATCAAACCCTGATTAGTTCAATATCCCACTTAGCTGAATGACAATGGCTTTGCCTCACGTCTGCTCAGATGCACTCAGAGGACGGTTCTCAAACTCGATGGTTTCTCACTTGAGGTGGCTGGCTGCAGTAGGAGGACCAGTGTTGATACAGCTGATCTCTGTTATTCCAAGTGAAATATATGGCCCTGTTTGTTTTCAGAGATAGGCCCAATGCTTTGCTTCAAGTTCATATTTATCTATCGAGGGAAATATGTCAGTGCAGCTCCAGTTTGTACTTTTTACACAGTCTCTTCTCCTCATTACGCTACTGAGGAGGAATTAACTTGCCTGTGTCTTTATTACACACAGTAACATCCGATCCAAGAGCTTTGATAAGTGTCACATTTCTTAATGGAAAGGATTATATATCACATTGTGTTCAAACTGTCTTTCTTCTTCACATTATTTAATCTATAAGTGGAATAAAAGAACCACACCTACCTTCAATTATGCCCCTGTGAACTGCATATGATGAGAGGTGGTGGATTTTATGAGCCATGTTCCAACACATATGAACATTGTTACCCACAGTGCTCTGGGCCTTTTAGAAATGACACCCCTCAACACCCTGAAGGCGTTGAAAGAGAACCAGTAACAGTGGATAGCTGTAATTTTAGAGTTGCGTGCAAGAGACAATACCTCGTGGAGCTGCTGCACACCCATGTGATGGATTTCCCCTCAAGAAAGTTTGATTGGTATCTATTGGGCAAAAACATGAAAATGACTAAAAGCATTGTTCGATACTCTTGGCAGGAGTCAAGGTAATGCTTTCTTTTGGAGAACTCAGCAGACTAATGTTAAAACCAGAGAAAACTTTGTTAAATAGCACCATGACATGCATTTAGATGCAACAATAATCCAAGAATTATGGAAACGTTATTGCTGTAAAATTTCCTAGGACAAATTGGTCCTTGCATATACTTTCACACAATGAGGTTTGGACACTTAAGACGATATTCAGGTTAGACTTTGCAGCATTTGGTTGAAGTAATGATATTACCTCAATGGTGCATGAGGCAATACAGTATTCCTCTACGTCTTTGGAGGGAAGGGGAAGTCCCCACGTCTGTGTGCTGCTTGACTGGACTGGTTGAGTAATGCAGCCTGGGATTAGGTGGAGCAGCCTCACAGCAGCAAACCCTCCCTCACACTGATCTGTCTGGACCCACACAAGTGAACGGCTGGATCAGAACCACAGCTGGCCTACGTCCTTCCACTGTGTCAAACCATTCATCTACTAGTCTTAAAGCTGAAACATGCAAGTTTTTTTAAAAGTGTAAAGTAGTTATAAATGAACAAATAAACAACCCTTGCCAAATATGCACGAGAAGACATGTATTTTCCATTTGATTTATGTTCACTGGCTATGTTTTGTTCTGATGTAGGAAGTGTAACATTCTTATACCACTGAGTATTTGTCGACAATAAAACATGTAATCGCAGCATTATGTTTCCCCACAAGATGCCAATGCAAATTAGTTGATCATGAACGTAATTTTTTAGGAGCCAGAGTTGACATTAACGTGCTGTGCATCTGTGACTCTGTGTGTACATTTCTAACTCCCCTGTCGGCAATAAAATGGAGTGAATTTCCACCTGTTTTATGAGCATTTTAAATTATGTGTAAAAAAAAAACCTGGCTGGAAATGCCAGTCAGGTGATGAGGGACAAAAGGTTTGCATATTACAGAAAAGTAATCCAGAATATGCTGCAAGAGTGAGTGAAGGCGCATTCATCACTGATTGTGCGTTACATAGGAGAAAAGAAGAGGAGAAAAAGTTTGCACGTTAGCAAAAAGTAAACTTGCAAAAACAAAGATCTGCAGAGCTGCAAGACCTTCACTCTCTTGTTTTTTTTTCACAGACTTACAGCAAAGCTAGTGACGTTCTTTGGCAATTTTGTTGCAAAAGCCTCTGAATGTTGTACGTAAGTTGATGCATTTTTTTTGGCCACTGAAATATTTGTTTACCCAACACATGGATGTGGATAATGTTTTCAATATTTTGAGGCGTAAACCATGTCCTGTGGGTGTGTTTCCTATAGGTGTGGTGACCAGCAGTCAGCTGGGTTGTGGCTATTGAGGCTGGTGGCCGCAGAGTTGGGAAACCATAGCACAATAACACGTGCAGAAAGCAGTACGAAGCAAGAAAAACAGCAAAGATTGACGTTTCTATACCTCAGCCTCATGCTGAATGTAATATAAAGTTGACAGCTTATCAAGATAAGTGGTGTATTGGGGTGGGAAGGGGAGGTGGGGAGACTTAATGATAATAACGATAAGGATCTTACGTCTTACTAAGCAGTTTAGCTTATCATTGGGTTTCCTGCAAATATAAAGTACTTTTTCTCTCAATGATTTTGTACATTAATTTGCACATTTTGGAAATTTAAAACACACAAAAAAGGGCCATACACATTTTTGTGGACTGACTTTCTGGACTCGCTCCTCGCAGAATGTGCCCGAGCCCCACCATATCAAATCTAATATGACGCGGAGCACTAATTTGCTTAAAATGAATTACAACGCTTCATTGCATCAAAGCATCAGAATATATCAGTGGCAGAAAAACAACTCACTGTGTAAAATGTCATCATTAAATCATTAGACAGATGTCGAGGGTGGCAGTTTAAAGGCAGAGTTAAAAAATGATTAATGCTGGGATGTGACAGAATGAGAATTAATGAGCAATCCAATCATATAAGTGGTTAAACACACTGCCAGAGACAGAAAACACCCCTCATTTAGTGTTGAAAGACAGCAGCAAATATGTGACAGCCCCCTCCCTCCTTAGCCATCATCAGTGCTATCTTGCAACATCTCAATGGAAAACTAATCAAACTGTAATTTACAAATGTATAATTGTGTATACAAAGAACTGTGTTTTCCTAATTAAAAAAGAAACAATGATTAGTCTGTGAGACAAAGTAGAGGGTAGGAGAAAACTATGCGAGCATCTTGATGAAAAGCTTCATTATTTGATTGTTTACACTGTACCACTGGGACTTGTCACATACTTTAGTGTGATACTGAAGGAGGCGTGGACTGCTCCACGAACTCCGCACCAATCAGCTTGCATGTAACAGGGTGGAAATTGGCTGTATATTATCAAAAGATTACAATCTAAGCAGTGCGGTGAGTGCATGTACTTCATGCCACATCCTGTGAGGGCCTGGGGTTAAACAGGCAGACTTAAGCTACATGAACGAGACTTCAATCACTGCAAGGCCTCGACAGGATAAAGAGGAATATTTCCTGCTGGCAGTCTATCACGAATAGTTTAGATGGAAATGGAACAGCAGTTATTGAGAAAATGTGTTAATTACAGTTTGTTGAGTTTTAATTTTGAGAGGTTTTGATTAGAAAATCAGATTTTAGTATAATAATGGCACAATGAATTGAATAGGCATCAGTGAGAGCAGGGTTGTAAAGACTGAGGTGATGGACTGGATGTGTGTGGCACACAGCTGGTTTGTGTGTTTCTTCTGAGGCGGCAGTGGCTGCCTCTCTGGGGTGTCTACAGTTTAGTGTCCTTGGAAAGGCTCAGATGGACTCCCACATTCAGGTCCAGGCTTTGGTCCCAGCATGTGACGGTGTGGAGTGACAGATTGAAACGTTGAGGGAAGTGTTTAACCCCTGCCACCCCTCCAATTAGCCAACTTGTGTCCCATTTCCTAAAAGATCTTGAGAACATATTTATTGGAGAGGGGCTTTATTTGGGCATGAAAGAGTGAGATCTTCCTGTCCCACTAAGGTTCATTCAGTGTTTAGTTGCATGGTTTCGTTTAGCATAAGAAAACATATTTTTAGTCCTCAGGTTTGGATCAGTAAAGAAGAGTCAGACTTTTTGTTTAACCTGCTGCAGGTATTGCAGAAGGGATTTAAAAGTTGAACTGAAATTTGAATTCTTATTAAAGAAAATAATAAAAGTACAGCTATTGTGCATATTTGTCCAGTTTTCAAAACAGTACAAAACTGTTTTTGGACATCTATTATGTTTAAGTCTCTGGGTGGGCATTTCCCATGGCAGTGGTTGACTGACATCTGGGGGCCGGCGTTGCTAGGAGACATGCTGTTAACATCTGTGGTGCGCTATTGACTGGAGAACGTCCCACTGTATATCCTACGAATGCTGATACAAAGGATTTTTTCCCCTTTTGTCCTGCAACAAGTACACATAGTGGTGACTATCAACCATTGACGATTTAAGACATCTGTCCCTTTACAACAGTCAACATTTGTTAAAGTTTAAGTTTGTATTCCACTTGAAAAAATGGACACTAGTTAGCCTAGCTTTCTAACATTAGCACTGGTTTCGTTAATGTTATGTTTGTTAATGACTTTTTGTTAATGTTATTTTAACATCTGCCGAGTCATCAACAGATCCTGCACAGTCAGTGTTGTGTTTGTCCTGCACTACAGAATGAATTGGGGGGTTCATGGATCCAGATGTGGTGATAGTAAATGACCAGACTGCCAAAATATTTCTATGAGTAAAACAATCCTAGAAAATGGACTTGTAACTTCAGCACTTCGTACGGAGTTAACTATGTCGGCCCCCAACCAGAACCAAAAATGCTAATTCAAATTTTGACTAAAGTACATGAGTCGCAAAAAACACCAAGGATTTCTACCCTATAATGATTTCTTAGCAAAATTAATTTTAATTTCAGTTGGACTTTAAAGAAACAGGCGCACCCTCTCTCTCCCAGGTGCTGCTGAAGTAAAGAGGACAAAGATGAAACTACACCTTCTTTTACCTGATCTTTCACCAAACTTTCGCCTGATCTCACTGCTGCCACTGACAACAGCAAGGAGGAAATGCAGTGGTGTTCAGGGATAATGATTATTTTCTCTACAGGTTTTCCAAACTCTTAAAGGCTCCCAAGCTGCCAATCAGCACCTGATTAACACCAAATGCCTCCCTGTTCCCCTCCCTGCTTTCATCTCCACAGTGATCTACCCTCTGAGTGAAATGGAGACTGTGGACTTGTCAAAACCCAGTCTGTGGACAGTCTGCGTCTTGTTATTAGCACCTCAACAGCTTTTACTGAAGCCAAGAAGGAATAAAACTTGGACGTGCTCAGTAGTCTGCAGCCCCCCCCCCCCCCCCCTCCTCAAAGCATAGTGCAGCAAGGAAATGATCATTATGCTTCATCATAACACCATCGTGGTTCTTTTGAAAAATGTTCAAACCAGCTCTTAAATTCAGTTATTTTCTTGGACCTCTCTACCTACTCGACATGATTGCTTTGAACTTGAATGTCAAAAAAGGAGAAATTCAATCTGACCCACTCAAATCCTTTTCACTGACAACTGAAGAAAATCCTCCCAGGTTAACGATAGGTCAGCGCTGAATGGGGGATTTAGGCCTATACATTTACCGAGTCCCGAGAGAGGGGCTATCTGATGGTCCATCTGGTTAGTAGGTATAATGGGACTGGGTCACAGGTGAGCCACAGATGGTAGATGTATGTGTATCAGTGAGTCTAGATCTTAATGGCCCCAGTGATTCATAAACTACTGTTAGAGGACCATAGGGTTATATTTCAACGAAACAGGCACTTACAGTATTTTACTTGCCTTTTTTGATTTCACCCCCTCTAACCCCATACATTATTTAAAACTGCACCAGAGTTAGAGCTAATTTGTATGTGTAGTCCTTGTGCAGGAGGAGCAAGTTAAACACATAATCAGATTTAAATGCTATACAATAAAGTAATATATATATATATATATATATATATATTAAATAAATCTTTTACATTTAGCCCAAACATATAGGGTTGATTTGAATCAGAGCTTTATGTCTGATCTCAAGGCTGATAGGTCTTCAAACTCCATGATGTCTGAGGTATTCATTTCCATTTTACAATACTTTGACAGAAAAAAAAGCTCTACAACCTTTGCCCTAGTCATGAAAAATGTGTATAATTCTTCTTCCAAAGCTGCACTGAAATGATCCTTACAGTGTGATTATAACCTTTGCTGAAAAGCAGCCACTACGTCCACAAGTGACAATTATGGGATAATGCTAAAACCTATTGCAACAGTAGCACAAGTGGAGAAGAGTTACACAGTAATATCTCTCTAAAGTTTGCTAACATTAGCCATTTTAAGATACTGGTCATACCAGACCGAGTAAGGCTGTAGCAGCACCCCTGAGTGTATTGAATTGAGCCAGAGCATGTTTTATTCCTTACAAATTTAACTTTTCATCTGTATGAGGAAGAATGTGTTGTTTACATCGTCTCGCTTTAAAGCTAAGAATCAATAGATCAGAGCTACTTTGGTCAAACTTCAGTTGCTCAGTATTAATTGCAGGTTTCTTTATGCAGGCCCATGCTCCCACGCTGACTTCAAAAGTTAAAAACAGAGAAGATTTTGAAGAAAGAAGTCATGTTCTTCATGTTGTTGACATTGCAGTTTTTCCATATGTGACGTCTGCTTCATAAAAACCTCTTCAAAGCATGTGCAAGGCATGTAGTAACGCACAGAAAAACACACAAACTGAGTGATATTTCTGATGACAAGGCACTTTCTGTTGGTTTGCCACATTCGGGTCTATTAGCAGCATGTTTATTTGAGTCCAGCTCAACAACACATGCATTTAGTATTTTATTACTAAAGCATCGCCATAGGACTTTCAGGGGGGATTTGGGGTGTGCTTTCAGGAAAACACAACCACTTATTAAAGTCTAGACGCAACATAAAACCATCAGAAGTTCTGGAGTAAGCACTCCCAGGCTCTTATGGACAGAACTGTCAGTGTCTGCTCAACCACGCTGGTTTTCTGCCGCTGTCTGTGCAGTGTTAGGAGAGATTTAGTGCAAGCATCAGTACTTTGATCGTAATGGTTGGTGACAGAGCAAAAGGAAGCCATCATACAGTAGTGGCACAACAAGAGCACAAACAAACCCTGGGTCATTGTCTTATCCACCAGTTTACAATACGAGTTGTGAGGATTTAAGACACAAAACAAAGTCTGGTTATGAAAGTCAACACAGAAGAAGTACATTTTTCTTAAAGATTACACATGTTGACTTGTAATATTTACAACTCTAACAGATTTTCTTTTTTTTACTGATGGTTTCCTTCGCAGCAGAGCCAAGACATTCCACAATATCCCGAGGTCTCCCACCTGCAGCCCGGCAAAGATATCCAGGCTGGATTTGCAAGCTCTGAAACTGCATTCTGGTGGCTGAACCTGCATGCAGAAGAAAATGAACCTGCAGGTAGGGCTCAAGGGAGTAAGAAACGTATGGTTTTAAAACCATTTCCTGCCCCGCCATCTCCTACAGGCAAGTACACGCAGAGCTATACCCTCCACACAACTGATTCTCTCATAAAGATAAACCCACGAGTTTAAACAGATCATCCTAACATCATTAGAAGTAGTCAGGGAAGCAGAAACTTATTTTGGAGTCTCAGCAGAGGGGTGCAGTCATTAATTTGTGAGCTGCTTATGTAACCAAAACACTTAGGTGTCCTTATTGGTGATGCAAGCACATTGCAACCTTAGTTCACCTTACAAAAGAACAAAGAGGTTATACTACAAGTAAAGCACATCTGATGAGTCTATGAGTCTTGTCATTTTTCACTATGACTCACTGTGGCGATAACCATGACTTGGCGACCGTTAGCAAAAGAGAGAAGAAACTTTGAGGGCTGTCTGGCTCAGCCTCGGTCAGTATCTTGACATTCAAAGAGAAATCGTGAGCACTTTTGGAATGAAAGCATTTCTCTAATCTTTTAGCGAGACATTGAGATAGAGAACATAGCAAGGTGAAAGGAATGGGGCTGCCTGTGTCTGTGCACAGGAACAGGTCTCAGGAGTCCGGAGGTCTGGCCCACTCTTCAAATGGCACAGTGTTTGTTGGGGAATGTGCAATTATGGAGCCCAGGCCTTTGATCCAGGTTTTCCACCAGGGCTAAATTGTCCTCACATTGAGCGCTGCAGTGTATCCTTGGGCACTCCTTTATATTCTGCTGCTCTTTCATGTGCACCCCTCTGGAACTCAAAGCATCCCCTCTTGAAAAGTGAGCTTTGGCCTGTCCATGCTCCAGTGCAGGACGGACGGAGGGGGGAAAAAAAGGCCAGTGTGTCTGTGTGTGTGTGTGCAAATCACCATACAGTATGTAACAAGTCATATTACAGAAAGAGTTAAGAGTTTGTTTGTGTAAGAGGCACGTTGTGCAGTAAAACAGGATATAAAAGTGCGGGTGTATATGGACGTGTTTGGATGGGTTGAATTTCACATTGCATGTGTTTGAGTGTGTGGAAGAAGTGTTTGTGACAGGAAGTTTGTGTGCCTGCGCTTTCGTGTGTTTGAGTCTGTGATTGTGATTCTTTCCACATGCTCCCAAGTGTTATCTGTCCTCTTCATAATAACTACCACCTCTGTCAGATTAACCAGAGGGACTTTTTCTTTCTTTCTTTCTTTTTCTTTCTTTCTTCTAGATAGTGAACTCAGTTACTCATTTTTTTTTCTAAAATCAAGGTTGAATGCTCCTTATGTTCTCCTCTAAAGGATTCCTTCATAAACTTAATGTACTATGGGTTCATGTGAGCAAACGATGAGGCTATTTCACCCAGTGGCCACTTCAGATCATTGGATTGGTTCCGTAACAAGATGGAGGTTATGTACTGTCCTCTGTGTGTCCTCATGTGACTTAATCGTCTGACATGAGACTACAAGGCCACAAAGTGAGACCAGATGTTTTATAAGGAAGTCAAATAATACTGCCCATAAAGGTGTTTCACTGGAATGTTCTATTCGAGGCCTGTACATGAGTTCTCACATCCCAGAGTGTTGTACGCTTTCATTTACAATCACAATCATTCGCAGTCGAAGCTTGTTGTAACTGTGCCTACATTGGAATTCTTGACTCTGAAGTCTACATGCATCTGCGGAGGAATAAAAACATTTCTTGTGCTCATCAAGCCGCGAATAATTCGGAGTTTTATTCAAAGTGTCCCTGGGAGAAATGGAGCATTGGTGTGTTACATCTTTCCTGCTCAAACACTGTTCAGAGGAATGATTTAGTCTTTGATTTAGACTATCTGGCCAAAAGTAATAGCTCTTTAGATGCTGAACCTAAAATTGTGCTGTCTCCAGACATGCATCATTAATACAGCAAAAGCAATGAATCTGAAATCTAAAACTATAACAGTATTTAAAGTCTTATGTTTGAGTAGTGGCATGGCTCTAGGGATGGCAATGTCTGTCTGTCAGCCGGTAGGTCCACCACTTTGGTCTAGACTGAAATATCTAAACAGCTATTTGATGGATTGCCATGAAATTTTGTACAGACATTCATGTTTCCCTCTGGACTAATTGCAATTTGGTGATCCATTAAGTTTTCATCTAGCACCATCATCAGTTCAAAATTTAAATTTGTCCAATAATTTGTTTTATAACCAAATACCTGCAAAACTAAAGACATCATTAGCTTAATAAGGCTCTACATAGTCTACCCGAGGCCCCTGTTTGTCTGTGGTATTACAGAGCTTCATCCTCTACATTTTCACTGTGGAATGAATGACACATAAAACCTTTGATTATTACAAAGCAAGACTGAATATCACGTGCAAAAAAAAAACACTCATCATGATGTTTTAATATGGGTGTGTACACATGGATCCAATTGTGACAAGCTTCTACTTGTCATAAACATAAAAGTTTTTTGCCACCATTCAGATTGCTTACCTCTGCAATTTCAAAGATGAGGACATCATGTACCAGAGGGATGGCTTCTTGGTTTGTAATCATAGTTTCTACTGATTATAAGTCACTCTCTGTGTCTCACTTTTGTCTGTCAAATTTTCCTCAGCTGATGATTCTTTGCAAGCCTTAGTAATGAGATGACAGTGATAACTAATGGTGTCTAGAAACTTTAAGTATGAGATAAGAGTTTAGCAAAAGTACCAGTGCAGGAACACACAGCTCAACAGGAGGCTTGGTGAAATTATTAGGTATCATATTTCATCTTCTTCCTGTGGTTAAGGTAATAGCTTAATCCCACAGCCCCCCCACACAGTATCAGCCTTCTGCACCCCGACCCCAACCAGTTCAACTGCTCTCTGAGATTGGGAGACCTCAGCTGTTGAGCTGCGTCGAGCCGCTGTGTTAAATAGCTGCAGGAATGTGTTTTAAGTGGTCTCTGCGTTTTGGATGAGGCGAGGCCAGGCTCCGCACTTAAAACCCCCTCTCCCCTCTCTCCGCTGGCAAGGGGCCAGGCTCTGCTGCAGGGTGGTGGGTCCCTTCTGAAGGTGATGGTGTGAGAGTGTGTGCGTTACGAGCCTTTTGGTGGGGGCGAGCCTTCGTTAGTGGCTCCCACTGCGGTGAGGAGAGCTCTGACGTGATGTCTCCTGTCTCTGCGCTAGTGTTCACTGTCGCTCAACTCCAAAATATACATGTATCTTCTACACACCCAGAGACCACGGGTAACCTGCACCATGTCTCAGAATATCCTCTTGGCTCTTTAATAGATTTTTTACTGTGTTTTAACCACCGCCAGGCGCTCATTACACTCTCCAGTTCTGCAACAGAGGAGTCAAGATGCAGAACTTAGTGTTTTATCTCTCAGGGGAATAAGGCACTTTGAGTGTTAAATAACACTCAAAGTGACCTTTTTGTCACACAAACTTCAGATGACTGTGAGACGGCCGCATCTTGTTTGGATTTACCAACGCAGCCACACAGACCAAAAGAGTGCCTTTGCTGTTGTACTGAAGGTTTCAGGAAGTGTGAGTGGAAAGAGATATTTCAATCCTATGAGACACATTCCCCTCTGATAAAAATGTATTACCACAGACAAAGAGAGGCGCTTGGTAGAATTAAATCGGACTGGGACTGGTGCCGATGAGAGCCTGGCTGGCTGCCCTGGAAAGCCACACATGAGCGTATTTAATTGCCAGACAGACCAGAATAATTCTTCCATAATCTGAATTTATACAGTCACTTGAATGGGGCCATAACATGCTGACAGTGTGTGTTGGGTATCAAGACAGAGTGCCTGGTGCACATCAGTAGAGGCAGAGAAAGAGAGAGATGGATAATGTGGGCATTGTCGAGTCGAAGGGCCCCATCACTGTACCAGCGACTGTAATAGCCATGAACAAGCACTCCTTCAGAGCCGACCTTCCACGTCACCGTCAGACAGCGACTGGGAGACATAAAAACAGCCCTCAGTGACAGAGCACACTTGTCTGGAGACGGCTTTTCAATCTGGTTATCTTGTGAAACGCAGACTTGCGAGGGCCTCTCTCTGGCCTGCAGAGTCACTGGTAGGAGTGAGCGCGGCCTTGCTTCCTCTCAAGGGTCTTCTGAGTGCCACATTCATGAGAGACCTCCTGTCATGAAAAGAGGATAGACAAGTGTGTGTGTTGGGTGTGTGTGTGTGTGTGTGTGTGTGTGTGATTTCTTTGTGCATGTCTGGGCATGTGTATATATATATATGTGTGTGTGTGTGTGTGTCTGCTAAGGTGCCAACATCTTCAGTGAATGATAGATACCTCCAGTAAGGTCAACACTCCTTCCCCCCCTCAAGCGTCCCTGTGTTTTTCCTTGACCCCTCCAAGAGGTCGCCTTGCCTTGTTGCATCTGTCCCACTCTGGAGACACTCAAGGAGAGCGAGTGCTTTTTAAAAGGCATGGTGCAAGGCTAGGCTTCTCCTCCAGTTGTAAAGCCTTCATGCCTGCATGGCTCCGTCCTTGAAGAGCCATGAAGGATTATTCTGTGTGGTCCAAACTTTCTCTGATGACACGTCTGTCAATGCAACATTTCCTCTCGGTTCCTTGAAGTGCATCAAGACAAGATTCTTGGGGCAAAATAAATGCTTGTTTATTTATCTAATGGTTGTCTAAAGGCACGTGTTCCTCATTTAGATTAAATGATATTCAGTGATAGTCAAAATCCCACCTGCTGGAACTTCCAAAATCCTGAAAGACTTCTTAGAGGGCCTTGGAAACATTCTTATTTCCTTTTTAGCTTCAGTTATTTGCATAAAGGGCTGCAGGAGGATATTTATATTTAATAGTTAACACATTTATTTAATCATTCCTAGTTTAAGTTTATCATGAATTTTCTTTTCTTTTAGCAAGCTGAAAGAAAAGCTAAAGGCCTCGAATATTGCATAGATTACTGTAATCATATTTCTATTTTCCCCTGCACACTTTGGTCATGAATGTTAGGTTTTCTACTTAAATCTGGGCAATTATCTATGGCTGAAATTACTTTGTTTGATATAATTCTGCCTGCCATCTTTCAAATATAATTTCACTGAGCATAGGTTTCTTTACAGAGCAACTGAGAGTTTTGAATCTGTGGGTAAAGCTTGTCATCTGGAAAGTACATAACAGAGGTCCATCTGCAGGTCCATCTGCTATCTACATTCAGCCCATGCACGGCATTAGATATTATCTTCCGGATGAGGTGGATGTGCTTTGGGTTCGGAGGCAATCTGATGATTTTTTGACTTACTGAATGTATTCTCTCCTTGACCAGGGGGTATGTTTTCATCCATTCCTCTTTTCCGTGTGATGAAGGGTTCGGCCCCAAGTGAGCAGTAAGTAGTTTTCATAGCTGAAGGCGGCGCACAGTACCTACAGCCCGATGTAGCTGTTATTGGCCAACACCAGTTATTCTGCAGTCTGTATGTTCAACCAAAGGTGAAGGATAAACAAGCATGCATATACCTCCCCCCTCATGCATTTTCAGTACTAATCTGTCCCCTGAGTATCAGTCCTAATTAGAGTTTACTACCTCAGCTGGCCCATCAGTAACATAATCCCATCCAGAATCCCGACTAATTGAAGGTGGGTGACCAGAGGTGACTGAAGCTCAGGTTTTTCAGTAGAAATTCATTTAGCCCACCATTAAGCAATTGCATAATAAGAAACACAACCTCGCCAGCTCAATAACAAATTCAATTTCAAGCTTTCCATCTCCAAACTCTAATGATATAACTCTGAAAATATCAAATATACTAAATATTCTTATTATTCTATTATTGTGGTTAGCCATGAAATTGCAAACTGTAACAGATTT
The DNA here is from genome assembly GCA_005408345.1 of Macquaria australasica. Taxonomy (NCBI): domain Eukaryota; kingdom Metazoa; phylum Chordata; class Actinopteri; order Centrarchiformes; family Percichthyidae; genus Macquaria; species Macquaria australasica. The sequence continues at coordinate 235,576 of SEMN01000057.1, forward strand.
TTCCAGGGTTGTACAACTACATGTTAAATGTGGCTGACACATACAAAAGCTTGGCTCTTGGAAACTTCCATGCAACATGGAGCAGAAACTTGAGGCCTCAGTTGTGAACTGAAGGTCTGGTCGCTGCAGAGGAACCCCCTGCTTGGAAGCAATTAAAGCTGAAGAGATGCACTCTAAATCATCTGTCTGTGGTCTGCAACAAAAGAGAAATGGACACAGCGTTAGCAAAGATAGCCTTTCACTGTACTAACCCTCTCCTCTCTGCAGAAATGTTACTGACTTTCTTTCTAAAGCTAATAATAACACAGAGAGATTTTTCTTTCCTGTGTTTGGGCTGTGCCATAAGGCTGTGTGTAGTCTGTATGAGTCAGCAGAACTATTAATGTCGCTAGGATCTCCAAATACAGAATGCAAATCTCATCTACTGTGAGACTAATAGCCTCTGTTTGATTTGTTGAGTGAAAAGAGAGCTGAGACAAGCAACAACAGCACATGAAGGAAGAAACAACACATAAAGGATTGTGGAATGTTTTAATTACAGTCATTTGAATGGGAAATTACATGTGGCTACTGCACTCTGGGTAAAATGTATTGTATGCGCTCCATGACTAGGCTGTCATTAGTGAATGTGTGGGAGGACCTTCACAGCACGGAGCTGACCTCACACTATAATCAAATGGATCCATAGGTTAATAAATACTCACTGCCTAGGAGCAAAACAAAAGTGGTTTGCAAACTTCTGAAGCCACCTCTAAATCCCTGCTTTATCATTATGGAAACTGGTTTGGTCTGCTGTAATAGTTTTGCTACAGAGTTTCACAGCCCTGATGTGTTGTGTGTGACAGTGTCAAAGTTTAAAATCGGTCACAGGATGTCGGGCTGTGAGAAATCTGCGTATGAGTGAATACATGAAAGCAAAGCAGGGTACTGTGGTTCACAAAACTACATATTGTGATAGAGACTGAGAGAATTAGGACACGAGCGAGGAAACGGGAGAGAGGAGGGGAGAGTTCAACAGTGAGGGAGTTAGTGGGGAGGGCAGAGGGAGGGAACAAAAGCAGGAGGCCCAGACAGGCTAGAACAAGAAAGCAAAGAAAAATATCTAATTGGAATCAAGTGTCCTGACAGAGTGCGTGGGCGACTGAATTCCGCAAAGCGTGCTGCTTTTCCACTTGCACAAGAGTGTAAGAGAGAAAAATTGAAAATCCCCTTGCATTTGAGTAATTTTATTTCTGGGCGGGTTTGGTTAGGACAAATGATAGAAGGGTGTGGAGGACGGCCACAACAGCATTTCCATTTCAAACTGCTTTTTGCTAACAGGCGTTAGACACCACACTGCCTGTGTGGTTGGCTTTCAGACAGAGGAAATGCTACCCGATGACAAACTGAAACCACTAATTAAATTTCAAAATTTTAATGAATCCTAATTGCTAATGAGGGTAAGGAGTGCGTGATTCCGCGTGTGTCTAGAAGTGTGTTCCTGTGAGGAAGGATGGAAGGGGTCAAAGGGCACAGCTGCCTTTTAAGGGGTCAGTTTCTCTGATTCTATACTCTCTGCTGTTCATCTGGACAAAAACTAAAAAGAGGTCTGATTTGTAGGGTGATTCCTGAAGACGTATATCTTTGGATTAAATTCATAACTGCAAGTGGGGGAGAGCAGAACATTGGTTTTGAGCCATAACTCCTTGCACACTAAACTACTTACTTTAAGGAATAATTCAGCATTATGGTAAATATGCTTATTTGCTTTCTTCTCGAGAGTCATATGAGAAGATTGATACTACTGTCAGACATGAGATAAGTATCAATCTTCTCATCTAACTCTTAGCAAGAAAGCCAATAAGCGTATTTCCCATCATTTAACGTAATGATGGATGAGTGTTTAAGTGTAGAGAATATGTCAAACTATTCCTTTAAGTCAAGATGATATAAAAGAATTTAGTTTAATCTCAGGGCTTCATTTTTGTTTGATAAAAAAAAGACTTGTAGATCATGTGTATGCATACAGTCGATGCTCATTGCTGAGTGTATGATCCTTCATGGCACATTCATAAGTCTTCACACATTCCCTCATGCTGTTAGAAGCAGATCAAGGCTTTGAGCTGCAGTGTGGAAATGATATCTCAGGCAAAGGGACGATCTCTTCTCTGTCCGTTGGCCTTTGCTTGTCCAAGGTAAAGCTTGCAGTTTGCTTCCAACTCCTGGTGAGGGACTCGGGGGGGCCCCTGCAGACACCACAGGATATAGCTTTACACATGACATGTTGCAAAGGAAGCCGGCCAGATTTAAGTATGATATGCACGTAAGTGTTTTTCTTTTTTTTTCTTTCTTTCTGGGTTTCTGTTATAACTGATGAAAATCAATCTGTGGATGTTTTCCCATCGCGCTGTACTGTAATGTTGTTCCTGCTGTGTGGGCTTCCCCTTCACAGTCCTCTGGTGAAGCACTGGGGTTCTCTGGTTTAGGAGTCCAGACACAATGCTCTCTCTCTTTGTGTCTTAGTCTCTGTCTCTTTTTCTCTTGAACACAAAAGCTCCTTGAGAGGGAAGCTTGTGTTCTACTTTGGTGGCTTGCTGCCCCCCCTCAAATAACACATGTAATACAGATGAGTGTGGCGAGAGAGACCCCCCCAAAGCAATATAGCCCACCCGGGCAAATGCCAACCGCAAGGTGACAGAAATTGACAGGGAAAGTGTTTAAGCTCCAGTTTAGGTGAGATTATTGACTATTAAACTATAAACTATTTATTAACATGTCAGTATTCAAGAAAAGAAGTTTTAGCTTTAAAACATCATGAAAATTAGCATCAGTCTTTGAATTATATTTTTACAATACAATGTGTGAAGTGCAGTATAATGACAGCCAACTGTATTCTTTGGTTATGCTATGTGTTAATTAGTCCCACTTCGGATGAAGGGCTTAGCTGCTGTAATTAGTGGTTAGAAGCAGAGCAGACATTGTTAGTTCGAAGTGACGTTGGGTTACATTTGCAACCATAAAACATTCCAAACAAATGGGGCTCCGGGTGAGTTTTCCCCACATATTTCTTAAATGGAACACCGGGTTCTGCCCCCTCCACATACATCCCACCACCTGTGACAGGGGAAGCGATCGGGGACCACTTTGAGAGTGTAATTGAAAACCTAAGGCTCTCTCTGCGGTGGACACGCTATTTGAGGCTCACAGGGCATAGAGGGAAACTTAACTCCAGTTATTGTTCGCTGTATAACCATAATCAAGGGAACACCCTTTCTCACTATAAAGTCAAAAATAGTGGTATGAAGTGAGAGTCCTTCGCTGATAAAATGCATTACGTGCAATATAGAGTTATTTGTGAACACTGTGGTTAGTCTGGAAAAAAAACAAAACAGAATGGAAATCTAGTGTATTAGAGCAGCTCTGTGGGGCTACTTATGCTTCAGCTGCAGACAGGAGGACATTTTTCATTAGAAACGGCGTTGCTGCTGCATTGTTCTGCAGCGTATCTACACTTGACATTCAGCTCTAGCCGTGAGGCAGGGTGTACCTCCCTTTCTCTCAAAGAATCTCAGCCGAACACTCTCATCCTGACACACCTCTTAAAGCATAAACATTACGAGATTCCAGGCCGATAGCTAGACAGTCCTTCTCTGGAAAGGCCATCCTTCACAGGTCATTCATCCTGTTCAGTCAAAGGTCAAAGCAAAGCCTTTGGAGACTGGGTGTAGGTTGTGTAATTTTAGAAATCTGTATATGAGGAGGCTGGGAATCCCTTTTTGTCAAATAATATACTGCACCAGAGTCACGTACAATAGTTAATATGTGTTTAGAGTTACTCTTGATCAGTTACAATGTTTTCATTCAGTCTCTGAACAACAAAGATATTATTCTTATAAGCCAAAAAAAAGTTCTTGATACATGGATCATTAGCAAAAATTACGTTTTACATGCAGACCTACAGTATTTAGAAAACCCACTAACCACAAGAGGTGATAGTTGCTACCTCTGTCCCCTGAAAAAATTGTCTTTACATATGTTTTTCTATTGCAGACTGAAATACACACGTAAAGACCTCCCTGATTTGATCCCTGAAAAAGAAAGGAAGTAAGTTCCTTCATTATAACCAATCATCCTCACTATGTAAAAAAAAAACCTTTTCACACACGCACACACACACAGTGGCACATCCTAAAATTTGCATTATCCATCTCTAGTTATCCTCTATGTGTATTTTATTCTGATCCATGTAGACCTGCCTTTCCAAATAATCCAAAAGCACAGCCATTCAGGTAAAAAAATTATTTCTCGCACTACTCAACATATTATTTGCATCCTTTCATGCCCATGTGGCAAATATTACTTGGGCAACCTGAAGTGTGCCCTCAGGACAGCAGTACACCACAGCTCCATACAGTGTAAACAATGTTACTTATTCCGTGATGACACGTCATTGATCAGCCCACGTCTTCTGTCTACCATGTTGGCAAAGAGAATTATTTTGCCAACATCAAATGTGTTACTGTTAAACAGAGATGTTTCCTGTGAATACCCTTGTCTCTTATGGTGTAAATAGTCACTTTGACCCTAATCCGTCTTCTGTAGTATGCCATTCTCAATTCTGTTGGTTTATTTTGATGTTTTTTTCAGTATCTTGCAGAAATTCCTATATATGAAGTATATTACAATTTCATTTTAAAACTCCCTTACACTCTATACCTTTCTGATGATACATATTTTAGTGGCATAAAATATAGTGACTTTTGGGTCAGCTGCATGAGGAATGAATTCAAATATGTGACTGAGGATACAGTGCCTTAGATAGGATGCAGAATTAGCAGTTCTACTATGTAGTTATAGCACCAATGCTGCAGGTGTAAAACTTATTGACCTGTTGCAGAGATTTGTTTTCCTGAACATAAACACAAATACGGTATGTTCTCACTTGATAATATAACAGACAATCTAGTTTTGTGGAAGCTCAACTATATTTTTATGAGCATAAAAGGCTGTTTGAAGCTTTTTAAACCATTTAACACAACTTTGTCCAAGCTTATTAAACAGTCACGCATCACCTCTTGCAAATTGTTAACCAGGCTGTACTCATCATGCCATGGCACGTAAACAAGCATAATGTTTGTTTTCTGACCTCTGAGGAGAGCTCACGGTGTCTGTTACTGTAACTAATGGCAAAGAACTTGCGCTCCCTAGCCCCTAACCCTGTCCAGATGGGACGTCTGAACATTGGAAAAGTTAAAAATAGTCCACAAAGTAACACTTCATCTATCATTCTCGGCCCTGTGGCAACCAGCTGAAAGAGAACAAACCACGTCACTTTTTCTCAACAACGAAGGAGATGCTGGAAGAGCTTTGACATTTACAGAGATGTTTTCTTTTTTTGTGGAGCAAAGCAAAGAAATTCCTCAAACTTTTAATTCAGACCATCCCTCTTTCAAAATGTCAGATTCAACCATGTCGAACATAGAAGCATTTTTTCCAGCCCAGTGAAGTGGACTAATTCATTAAATCCAACATGGATCTGGGATTATTTTTCTTTGCTGTTAACACTAACAGCTTGTAGGGTAAGCACTGCTGCCAAGCTGATTATATTTAAGTAACTGTTAATTTATATGATATTCTAAAAGGGAAAGTGAATCATGAATGACCGTTTTTGTCCACAACTTTGCTTGTAAGATAAATCAAGCAGAGGGCTGTGTATGTAGGAGTTTCACAGAGTCTCTGTTTTAGCTCAGGTGTTATGGTGATATGTGCCTCAGGCCCAGAAGTATGCTATTTTCAACAACGTGCATGTCGTGACATATTTTTGGTACTTGCCTGGTTGGTTGTACATGCAAAACTGCTGTTGCAGGTGCGTGTGTGTGTTGGATGTGTGGGTTTGTTTTACCGTGTTATCTTGCAAGAGAGAACGAGGGGAGAGAAGAGGAGGAAGAGAAAAAGGAAGTGAGAGGGGAAAAGCGAGAGTTGGATCAAGCTCAACACGGTTCACCACAGATGGTTATTGTTTAGAATTCCAGGGTCATGATCTCATGCTGCGCTCTCCTTCTATCTCACAGACCCTGTAGGCTATGAATTAATCAAACGAAACACTAGCCTTGATATTGTAAGTACTCTCCTATCAGATTACTGAATACGGCCCCTGTCAACAGAAATCGGATTACTTCAGCAATAGGCAGAGACACTTCTGATTACAGTTGTAGCCAGCAGCGCTTTGGAGAAGAAGGCCAGCCCTGCCAGCCACCTCGAGTCTGTGTGACAGAGGTAGACTTCCTTCTCTTTCTTTCTGCTGTGTTTACTTTGCTGTTAACCGGGGGGGGGATATCCTGTCGATGCACGCTCTCTTTCTTCTTTCTCTGTCGTCTCAGCCAATCACAGTCATGGGCGCAGTGAGGATGTCAGCAGGAGAAGCCTCTGACAGATAACGTTCCAAAAAAGCCTCTTTGTTTGCACAAGGCGACCAGCAAAAAAAGCCTTTGATGGGATGAAGTGTCCCGCCTGTCACCCACCACCTCACACCTCCCATTATCTCCGTCTCCTCCTCCCTGTGCATGATCCCCGTGCAAAGCGACGCGGGACTGAAGAATTTAGGTGCTGTCAGTCAATGAGAACAGGGCCGCGCAAGAGGACATAGAGGAGCTGTCTTGGCTGACTGCTGGCAAACGAGCCACAGAGGCCCCATTACTTTCCCTGCTTGTCAGGAAGGAGTTAACCCCAGGGGGGGAGGCCAAACATTAGGCTCAATGGTAACTGAGTGTGTAATTAATGCCGCAATGTGTCCAGTCCCCAGGACCTTCTCAACCTTGGGACCCTTTCTCAGACTCTGGAAGAGAGGGAGAGGTCAGCAGGAGGAGAGGGGGGCATCCGGGCCCCCCTTATGCCACTGCATCTGTCCAGAGAGGGGATATAGTCTCCGTCGGGGCCTCAGGCGAATGACCCTTGTCAGCCATGAAGTTATGGGAGACAACAGATTGGTCTCCGATGACGGATGTGTGGAAGGAGAGGGCATTTCATAGGCCCATGATTTACATCAACTTCTTCCTAAAACTATTGATGTTTGGTAGAAAGGGATTTAATAGCTTGACCGCAGCATAACTGGCCCAATTAAATCACTTTGGTAATTGTTTTCGTGTTGTTGCTTGTGAAACAATTTTCAAATTCCAGCTGGTGTATTATTCATGCCAGCATTTAATGAGCTCTGTTTCAAAATGCTATTTAAGGAACAAGCATCATTTTGAGAATGTCCGATTACAGTATGAATAATAGATCCATATAAATATGTTGGCACAACTGCTGAAGTAACAAATTACTTTGGCTCTATCTCTCTAGGCTATTGATATTAAAATAACAGACAGCCCAATCATTGCAACATCAATCAGGACGAATGTTTTCTTTTTGGTAGGGAGGCTGTTATAAAACAGTTTCTGCTGTGCATCAATTTACACATTGTAGATATTGTTATTTTTGTCTGACTTGGCCAGTTTGATGGTGTAGATAGGTTTGGACATGTATGACAAGTATGTTATGGCTTGGGAGGGACAGGTTACGTCCTGTCCAGTTACATCTAAAGTACCAGAGGAGTGCGTGCAGATAGCTGGTGGGCATTATGTGTCTACGGGTGTGGTTGGTCTAGCTGGTTCTGGGTTTGAACGTCTTAATGATGAATGCCCTTACAGCTAAGACTGATCTTATCACGGCTCATATTTTGTTTGGCATCTTGCGCAGATTCCTAAACTTCTTACTACCAAATCCTACTTTTTAAGCCAAGCTAGCTATGCTGGGGTTAACGTCGGCCTCACGGAGGTTGTGAGAGCATTTCTGAGTTGTATAAATAAATATGGAAAGACATTCATGGAGTTACACTTGATCTGGGAAATATTGCTGTTGGCCATGTCATTCCATGTTTGTTTCAGATGCTGGTAACTGGTGATTAAATGCATTTTTGGCCCTGACCGAGATCAGTCAGCCTGTAAACAATAGTGTGATTGGTTGCTTCGTCAGAGTTCGGAGTAAACAAATAACACGCTTTAGTAAGAGACTTGAGCCAGAAAGGAAACTGGCAACCACGGCCTCAAGTCTTGAAGTCAAATGGCCTCCTATGTAGCTCTCCCCACCAGGAATCTTGATGACCAAAAGCCATCTAACTCTCTTGTCAATGGTGGTGAGAGCCGCTCCACCACATGTGAGCATTCCTGGGGCACCACGGCCTCGCCACAAGCTCATATTTATCGTGTGTGGTTGAAACGCCACAGAGGAGCCCACAGCCAACACATAGCTCAAGGAACACACAAACACACACACACACACACACACTGAATACTGTATGGCCTCGCTCTGCTATGCCTGTCCAGCTCATCTCCTCTGTAATATAGACAGAATCAACAATATTGTGAATGTCAGCAGTCCAACTCCTGTAAAACAAGTCTGCAAAGACGTCTGGCAGCCATGAAGTCACGATATGAGCAGCCTCCCATCAAGATCAGTGTGCTGTAAGTTGCTTAAAGGGTGACCTACCAGGCCGGTACAGGGTAATTACTGCTCTTCTAAGTCTTTTGTATTTTAATTAACCCAAAGTTAATGGAGCTTAATCACTAACACCGAAAAAAGTTCCCTGTCTTTACAACGCATAGAGTGTGTGTTATAGGAGATATAACGACTGTCAGATAGGTTGTCTCTGACACACACAGGCCATTAGCAGCCAGTAAGAAGTGCAGGGAGTCCTTCCTCTGGGTCCTTTGATTGTGGACTGTCTTAGTAGTTTTAGTGGTGCTCGGCTATTATCATCCTCCAAGGTAACATGCAATGGTGCTTTTATGTCTTCCCTGAACTTTGGACCCAGCTGGATGTGTTTAGAACTGTTATAATGTAACAGAGGTTCAAAAGATTTCACTACCTTCCATTTAGCTCTCCTGCTGACACTGTTGGGGCACTTTAATATGCTTCCACACAGAGTCTGGATCTCATCAAGGCCATATGAGGGAAGGGGGAAAAGTGGGTGGGTTGACAGGGGGGCTGGCTTTACAGGGAGAATCAATGTGATAAAGTACGGATCCATTAGCCGCAGTGGTGGTGAAGCCTGACAGATACAACTAGCTTGTGGGCTGATTAGCACAAGATGAGAGGGCGGCATTACATGAGAGACATTATGTTGTGATAATTGCTATCGAATGTTGTGCACTCCTTTGTTTTGACTGCATTTTAGCAGCTTACTTCTGCTTTTAAGCTGTGATATTTGACGACAGTCACATTTGGAGATATTTGAAAGGAAAGCAATATCAAAAACCACACTTTCACAGTTTCAAGACACCTCACAGCCCCCGACTCCACTGCACCACAGTGTCAGCCCAGGCATGAGTACAGAGTATTTTCCTAGGCTATGGCGTCACTTTCCCCTGGCCTCTCTGGAGAGTGTGGTGGGACGCTGTAAAACTTTACTGAGGGGAGTAGTGCGACATGGGAGTGTCTCACCTCCATTAAAGTCCTTGCCAGGGTGCTGTGGCATTTAAACACTCATAAATAAATAACGGTGAGATCTACAAACCTCTAACATGGAGTTCCCCACTCTGAGGGGGAACAGCAGGGGGGACTGCAAGGGGGACCGCAAGGGGTTCGACAGAAAGGGAAGGGTCAGCGGAGGCGTACTGGTCTGATACCAAACTAAATGACTCCCAAAAAAACTTTACACTAACCACTAATACCTACTGGCCCGCTGTAGTCGCACAGAGCCACAGCCAAGCCTCTGCTCCCTGGGAGAACGAGGCCACCAATATAGTCATCATAACCAGGGTGTTTTTCTTACTCTTGTTTTACAGGCGAGGGGTTAAGTCACCAGCATCTGGAGGCCCACACTGCAATTGAGGGAAGGTCAGTGCAGGAGCAGGCTTTTTCAATACTGTGAAATAAATTGCTGAACCAAATAGTAATGCTGGAGTGGGTGAGGGCAGCTTACACAATATAAATTTCAGTCAGGTGTGACATTAATAGCCTATATCCCGCTCTTGGCAGTATGAGTTTGTGCCGACTGTTGGGAAAGTGATGAGTGTGTGGTGGGGAGCCATGGATTAATCTGCTGGCAGGATTGACATACAGAGTGAGAGGGAGAATTGGGAGTGAGTGGCAGAAAGCTGTTAGCAGCAGAGCAGGCTGACATCACCAGAGCTGATACAATCAAAGTTCTGGTTGTAAACGAGCAGAGGGGCTGGGCTATGTCAGCCTCCTGAGGTAATGCACACTGCTGTGAGTCCTGCTTGCTCTGCATGAGGAGGATTTGTAGGGATTTTGGGTGGGCCTTTCGATGTGTCGTCCCTCTGGTGTCTAGATGGACAGTGCTGGTAAAGTGAGATTGATCTGCGGTTGGAGCCGAGCCCTGTGAGCCTGACACTGAGCAGAATGAAGAATGAAGACCAACGAAGGCCCCTGCAACAGCCAATGATCTTCATCGGTTACACAGCGAGACGGAGAGCGAACAGGACAAGAGCTAGAGCATAGTGTGTTTACCCAGGTGTGTGTTGTAGCTTGCCAGCTGCTGTGGAACAATATTGAAAGCAGACTGAAAGCTAAGCTGTATGTACAAACCTGAGCAAGAAGAGCGTGTCAAAAATGGCTTGGTTTATTATTTTCTGAAGGCAAATCAAGGCTGGGCTCTGCCTCAGATTCATGCTTTCCTTACCACCTCTGCTCTGCATTCTCACACTCCTACCTTTCCTTATCTCAGTAAGGGAAATTTTCCGCAATTGAGATGATTTAGATATGTATGTTACGAAAGGAATTACAGTAAATTTGGTCTATCTGCACTAAACTGAGCACAGGCTGCTTTCAAAGTACTCGCAGGAGAGACATAACTGAATTGTAATTTCAATTAATCCAAGCAGTTTGGCCTTATTTTAAAAATGTTCCAACTGTGTTATACTTCTCCACAGAACATGTATTAACACTTAAAGCTGTTCATTAGGTTAAATAGGACCAGAAATGCAGAGGTGGATTTGCAGAAAAGTTTCTGGCTTGCCCACTTAGTGTATATTTGTAACACTGTGGATTCATATTCCCAACCCCAAATTTTCACTCTGCATGAGAGAAGTATTGCAACAGCTATTGGCAGAAGAGCCTGACTACAAGCTCTTTTTTCACTTCAGTGTATAAAAGTATTAGTATGGTGGTCATGCCAGGAAAAGTAAATCCTCCAGTGCTCTGTGCATGCACATACAAGCGTGTGCATGTCCATTTGCGCACTTATAGATGTGTGTGTGTGTGTGTGCAGACAGAGACAAAATCAATCTCATCAATTCAGTGGGGTATTTCCAGCAAGCCCACTGCTTCTAATTACAAAAGACCTTGCAGTCATTGTCTATTTTCTCTTTCTTTCATTTGTCTGCCATCAGCTTCATATGGTTGTAGTTTGCATTAATTCATATGTGGTCCACATTTGTGTTTGTAACCTCGGTAGTTTAATCTCAGCCCAATCACAACAGAAAGGTATGTTCCGGACGCTTCTAATAGCCCTCCCATCCCTGCCCTCTGGATATAGAGAACTGGCTATATTCTCACATGCCTATGCAATACTAGCATTGCTCAACGGGGCACAGCATAATCAACAGCACCCCACACCAGAACACACACTTGAGCAATATAAAATTGTTTAAAGCACAGGCAAAGCTTCTTATGTTAAACAAAACAATACAGAACGTCTTGCATTGCAGGGGGTTTGGAAACCTGCACACATGTAAGCAAGTCATGCCATCTGCATTCAAAGGAACCTACAAATTAAAAACAACCTTTAGTGCAGTTCAGTTTATTCTGAAAAATATTATTTTTTAAGCATTGTATGTATATATATATATATAGAGTGCGGTGTCCACAGTATGTCTTCCATATCCCTGCACACAGTATGTGAGGTCCTGCAGTCCTTGTTCTACTGCATGTCTGTCAGTATGTTCTGTTAAACTCTCTATATTGTCCATCTGCCTCTGCGCTAATAGTGCCAAGACAAATTCCTGTACATTTATTTTTCTTGGCAATTAAAGTGCCTTTGCTCCTTTATTCAGAAAGTGGTAGTCACTTGCAGCGCAGGCCAAAGATGGAATTAATCCTCTGGCCAACAACTGAATTTGACAATGAATAGACAATGCAATATCTGTATGATTAGTGGGATTGTATGGAGTCAGTTCATTTTATTGCCCTCCTAATGAGGGCCAATCAGGGCAATAATGAATGTTACTGGAGCTGGTGTGGTGCCACATGCTGCAAATGTGACAAATTGGCTCTTGTAGTCGGTGCGGTTTTCCACAGAGCTGATCTGACTTGACATTTGAGAGGGTATTCCTCCTTTGACAGGGACTGTGGAAGATAATAACTGCCATATTACATCAACACAGTGCCATGCCAACTGCTCGACTGATGACACATCCCATGATGCAAAGCTTTAATGCGCTTCCCGTCAATGGTTGTCATACAGCTCTCAATACTGGTTATATCTCAGGCTGTGTTGTAACAGATAGTCACACGATGATTCTATTTTATAACGTGTACAGAGGGAGCTCTAAAGGGATTATATAGACATTATTATATATTTCATGTCTATTTAATTTGACTTTATTAAAACATGTATCAATATTACTATGGCAGTCTTATAAATCTCATATGACACTGTCTGCATCAAGTTACCTCATGTGTGGTCCAAAAGAAACCATCAGCAATGAGAGACCCAAAAGATCTCACAATTATCTGACTGAATGAAGATCGCTGCTGAGTTTTGATTCATCACTTCAGACAGACAGAGAAGTATCCACACAAGAAACCAGGATATCATTTGGGATAAAGTGGTGAATGTATGGATTTTCAGGTGGGAGAACGGCCTGCTCCTCTCTTTCATAGTCCCACTATGATTTAGTATAATGTAATGTTTTTCCAAATTAAAATGTTGCCAGTGAAGTTGATTCTTAATCACCATGCCCAGAATAGATATCTGTCGCCTCATCTGTTGCTGCATCCCAAAGTCTTTGGAGTGGTACTCAAGTTTGAATGCAAGTGAAACACAAATGGGGGACACTAGTTGGAGAAGCTCATGCTTAAGATCACAGCGATTAATCTCTGTAACAATATACATTTTAAATTACCTGTATCTACTCCGAAGTCCTTGCTAGATAAAAACTAAGCAGAGAAATCCTGTGCTTTGGTTCACTTTGTGTACAGTAACTGCACCGCTGTAATGCTTGTAAACAGAATCCGTACTGAAGAGAGTTTATTCAAGGTCTTGTTCTACCCCAGAGAAACTACGCAAAAAGAAGATTATTCTATTTACTTGACCACATTAATCATCCCTGCGCCCTTGTTGGATTTATTCTCCTGGAAACTATCTGTCGATCAGCATGTTGCTTCCCTTGTGAGCCAGATCGCCATATGTTGTTTACTATTGTTAGAGCAAAAATATCCCTCAAACTCTGCGGTGAGTTGTTAAATAGTTATCCTGACTTTTCAAGAGTGAGTAAAAATCAAAAAAGCAAATCCCTGTTCGCTTAATGCCTGCCTTTTTTTTATTGGATATTACCCTGGATTGTCAGGTGTGGGTGGGCTTGGCTGTTCTTCAGCCTATTAGCTTCAAGCCACAGACTCCCATCTTGCCAGTTTATAAGTCACAGCCAGCCAAGACAAGGTGGTGGTCTAGATTTCCAGAAATCAAAGCAGATTGTTGTAAATCGTGATCATCACTTCCTTTCTGCATCCAAAGAAAGCATTTTGGAGGTGGTAGGAGATTATTCTAGCAGATGCTGGTGTAATGTAGTATGTTTGGCTTTACCTATCCATCTGGAACACATTACTCAACACAAGGTACACACTGTCATGGCAACACGGGCAACATGGTCCCAGGACCACAGTCAGATCATCAAGGTCGACGCTCAAAGAAAACAACTGATGTCACTCAACGTGTCAAACAGAGATGCCTGGTATACTTTGCCAGGTACATTTTAGATTAGTGAAAGGATCAACACTTGTGCACACGCTCATACAGCGAATGCAAGAAAGTACTGCAAAGCTACATATACGCTGACTCTTTCGGCTCAGTGGCCGTGGTGAGCAGACTCCCTGCTGCGTGCTGTTGGGAAGGGGCCACTCTGTGGTTAATTAGCGGGCAGTGATTTGGCCCCAAGAGGACCAGTTCGGCCCACCAGTGAGCTCACTTCCCCTCGTCTTCACACTCACATGCACGGCCGCTCCCCAGCTATGAGTCAGCCCGCGGAGAGTGAGAGAGCGAGAGGGAGAGCGAGAGACAGGAAATCATTTTACCCGCATCGGGCCCATCTCCAGTCTCATCGCCTGCCAACTCTGAGTAGTGTGATTACAGGCGAAACTGATTAAAACAAAACAACTTAGTCTAGTACCCCCCCACCCCCCCACACATATACAGTACACATGGACTGTGACACACACACACGCAGAAACAGGATGTTAGCAGGATCCTGGACGTGATCTTTTTAGACTCTAATGGCATCCTGATGGAACACAGGTGCCTCCTGAGAGTTGCAGCACTTACACTGAATACACATGAGATGACTCAGTGCACGCTTTCCTGGTTTAATCATTTAATGATTATTATGTCTTTAGGTATTTCCTCATGCTCATGCTTTGGTACCGCTCAGGAGCCTCAGTCTGCTTTCTTATAGACGGAGTTAAAAGACTTGATAATAAAGTGATGAGAAAGCAGGTCTCTGTGGCAGCCACATAAACATGCCTCTGACTTTTAAAGGATTTTCCCTGAGACATCGGATGCAGGTGCTCTGCAGAGATCAAAGAGGCCAAGTAAAACCTACTTAGTTTGAGAACTCCAAGAGAGCTGATTTATTCAGCCAGTCCCACTGTTAAAATGCCCTGTAGTTTGGTTGAGAACCTCCAGCTAATGATGTTGTATTCCTTCGGAGCAGTTAAACAGGATGATGCATTTTCTTTCACTGTAATGGGAAAACAATTCCCATGGGGAATCTGCTGGTCACCTGTGTTGGATTTCTAATTTTTAATGGCTGAGTATGGAATGCACCATATTTTGGGGGCGTCGGATCTGATACCTTGTTGTCTTACATTTTCTTTCAAAAATACAGTGCATCTTGGCACACATGGCTTTAATTATGGGTAATGTGGTACTAGCATGCATCGATATATTACAGTACCTATCATTGCATTTTGGAAAGTAAATGGAATGCACTCAATGAACGCAAAAATGTGCCACACTTCCTTGTTCATTATGTCTCCAATGACCCCGCCACACCAGCTACAGTATATTGTTTTTAACATGGCATTTTAGCTTACACTGTAGAGCGGAGAATTGGGTCAGAAATGGACCGTTTCCAAAAAAGCAGTGAACATTTGCTGTTCGCTCATTGAATCCACCGAACATGTGAGTCCAACCCAAGGCAGTGAACCAGTGAGGAAACCATCCGGCAAACAAATAAGGCTTTCACTGTAGAGCCTCACCATTGCCATGGGAACTGTGTGTTTTTCTGTGCAAATCAAACATAATAAAGTATAATAAAGTGGGTTAATACAAGGGTACAGTACTGCAGTAGACCAGAGTGCATCAGAGTAGGGCAGAGAAGGGGCAAGAGAAGCCAAAAGGTAGAGATTTTAGCACAAAGATGTTCTTAACGTTGACAAGACAATCAAAAGGTTAACAAAATGTCCAGACAACCAAAATCCACTTGCAACGTAGGTGTTACTTTTGCCTAAACATGTGCACATCCAACTTGCTACGCAGTTGCATCTGTGTTGAAATCCTGCGTTGTGAAAGCAACCGGCCCTTCTCGAAACACTGAAAATATGATGTCAACGCTATAATTAAAAGGACCCTGAAGGCAATTAATCACATCATTTGATGATCATCTGGTATTCAGTCCCATCCCTGGGGTGATATTGCCATGCCAGCAGTGACTCTGGGTTTTGGCAAAAGTTGATATGCATTTTTGACCTGTCACTACATGCTTGATTTTCCTCTGAATCAATGGATTTACTGTCTTGTTGCATCATAGGCAGCAGGATGGCAGAACAAGCACTGGTGATGTGAACGTTTAGGTTCCAGCAATAGTGGCAGGCATTGGCACTGCTGAATCTGTTTTTGACCAGGGCACTGAAACCCTGAAAGTGACATGGGTATTGATTGCCACCTCTAATATTTCTGCGCTGACTACTGTACATACTGTATTTTTTCTACATTGTGACGTCCTTATGTCTGCTTTTTCCATAACTGCTCATTCACAAACTGTCTGTTTAAAGTGAACATTCAGAGCTCCTTGAAAAATTCCAAACCATGTTTCTCATTTTCGACAAAAGAAAAATCCTCTCACTGTAATGTTAAGCAGCTTTTTGAACTAGGATTTATCTTCTTGGTATGTTTATGCCAAATACTTGGAGTTGGCTTCCGTGTGCACAGTTCCTGTATGAGCATCTGTCAAAGTGGCCATAAATAACATTTATTCGGTGCTGAAACAGCTTTTCCTTCTGGAGGCCTCCAGCAGGAGATAAATGCCTTACACAAACTCAACTCTGAAGCAGTGACATGTACAAACACAGATATGAGCAAACACATATGGTATGCACACACACACACAGGTACCTTTACTTTCACCTGTGTGATCTCCACCCAACACTATGCTCGTACATTTCACTCAGTGTGCTCACAAATCTAGATATAGCCTTCTTCACATATCCGTATTGCAGCGATAATGAAGCTGGACAGATTCCAGACACTCCTTCAACAATGCTTGATATTGTACTCGGCGCTACTATAGAGTGCAGTCGAGAGCATGAGGATCACAGACCTAAACACTGCAAACAGAAATGAGATCAGTCCCTATGGATGACATGCACCCAGTCATTATGGAGCTTAAGGATCACAGCTTTGGCTTTGTTCTCTTGTCATGGTGTTTTAAGGCTGAAATCCTCAAGACTGTGAGCTGTGTCTTCTGACTAGGCCTCATCACCTCAAACGCCACT
The DNA here is from genome assembly GCA_005408345.1 of Macquaria australasica. Taxonomy (NCBI): domain Eukaryota; kingdom Metazoa; phylum Chordata; class Actinopteri; order Centrarchiformes; family Percichthyidae; genus Macquaria; species Macquaria australasica. The sequence goes on from SEMN01000057.1 coordinate 252,544, forward strand.
CAGTCCCATATCATGTCAGCATACCACATCTAATGGTCACCACAGGGATGAGTGGATTTTCTGCCTGGTTTGTCCCCAATGCAGCCTCCTGTAACTGCTTGTATCCCCGCTGAGTGAGTGTTTCACAGAAATCCTCATGGGGAGTTGACACAGGACGACACAGAGCTCGTACTACAACACAAACTGTTTTACGACGAAGGGCGAACCAGAGGTGAAGTGCTTCTGACGGAAATGGGGGTAAACAGGGGACACAAAGCAGTGCAAATATTGTGATGAGAGGGAGAGGAGGCTCGCAGGATCATTACCTGCAAGGATTGAACTTCTTGTTTTGACACGCACAATACATACACCAGAAAGGAATACAGGAGACATGAGGGCAGCAATGGTGTAGGCTGGAGTGATTGAGCACCTCCATACTTTGTATTGTCACCTGAGTATACATGCAAACCCTTCTGCAGAGTATGCAGTAGCCATTTATTTACTGTCTTTTGTCTGTCTTTTTCTTTACAGTCACATTGTATGAAGGTTCTGTGCTAAGACACAAATTGAAACCAGATATAAGTTTTTGTTCTGACTATGTTCACCATAAAAAGACATCTGCTGATGGTGAACATGCGATACAATCAAAAGCCTAAATAACAGCTACTAAATGGACCTTAAAGTGAGAATGTTTTGTCAACTGCTGTTTCAAGGGGCAAAAATGAGCTTTGAAACTCAACTTTTAAGTTCTTAAAGTGCTCAGGGAATAAAGACGAGTAGAACATCTACAATTCCACGACAACTGACCAACTCCATCTGCTAATGAAGACCATGTGAAATGATCGAAAGCTCCAGAACAGCTACTAAATGGACCTTGAGATGATATTGTTTTGTCAATATTAGGTCATAATTTTCAACATAGTGGAAGAGCAGTGCTAAGAGGGACACTTTATCCCTAATTTTAAAACATGACTTAGTTCCTATTTAAAATTACATCAAGAAGTATGATCATGTTCCATATTACACACAAGTCAGTAGAGTAACCTATTAAAACAATACATATTGTATACTGCACGAAATATGTGTACTGTACACAGTAATCCACATTCAGCAAATAACTGGCTTGAAATTATCCAAGACTGAGAAATAATTTATACATACATGATTGATAAAATGGATAATATATATGTTGGAATAATGAACATGAATGTTGGTTTGCTGGTTTGCCTCTGTCACTTTTACTTCTTTATAATTCATCCATCCTTTTGTTTGCTGTTGTAGGATTTACCAGTCATGGATAATCATACGTAAATTGTGCAGCGCTGCATAAAGACTTGACTGACAGTGTTGTAGTTTTCTTTTGTTGTAAATTACATAAAAAAGATTTCCTGATTAAATGTAAGAATAAAACAACTAGTTTTTAGTACATACAGACGAGTGATGAATTAAAGAAATAACCTGAATAAATGAGTACAGAAACATAATGAGCGGTCAATGTTTGAACAGATGTGAAAATGATGTGAATCCTATAATATGGCCTTAACAGTCACCAGATCTCAACCCAACTGAACACCTGTCGAGGATTTTGGAGCGACACCTTAAACAGCACTCAAAACACCAAATGAGGGTTTATCTTTTGGTAGAATGGTGTTCATCCCTCCAGTAGGGTTCAGACACTTGTAGAGGAGCATTTAAGTTGGCCCAACAGCTTATTAAGATATTTTATGTTGGTTTTTCCCTTAATTTGTCACTCTGTATCAAAAGCTTGATAACTCCCTGTTGTAATATACAGTATGTAACTGCTGTAATTGGTTATAGTTTAATATATGGTATAGTGTAATTTTGTTGTTGATGTACCTTTTGTGCTACTACACAAACAACAGCACTGTACTAAATGTACAGTGTTATATCTGCATATTATGTATAGCTGAATGTCTATACATACTATACATACATACTCCTGTGTAGGCTGCACTGTCCCCTCGGCACTAATGGTGTCCTGTCCTGTGCCATGTGCATCTGCTATTACATATGTGTATGTGTAGTTGTGTGACTTGACCAATATCACAAAGTCACACTGCTTGTAAATGTGTACTTGGCTAATAAGACTGATTCTGTCTCTAAGGGATGGCACTTATCATGTTTTGTAACCAGATTACTGTAATCCAGTTATATTAACTTCACAACCCTGAGAATAATAATAAAGGGGACTTTATGGCCTGAATGACTAGCAGCCTCAAATGGGATGAAATGACAAACACTCGAGCTTGTTTCTCAGTTGTGAAACAGACCCAGAGGATACAGAGTCCAGGCCTAATAGCCAAAGAGACTGGGCTTGGCTACAGCCACTAATTTGTACTATAGTGGTCATTACTGAGAAACAGCAGCCAGCTGTGGTGTACTGCTGCTTATCTGGAGGTAATGAGAGGTAACATGGGTGTAATGTGGTTCCATGCGCACATATTTGTCTCCACGTCCAGAATGTCTCTTGACTCTCCCTCTCTCTCCTTTCTCCCTCTGTCAAATAAATCCTCTGTGGCCGTTTTGAAAAATCCCTCCACCTTTTTTTTCTGCCAAACATTCTTTCTCCCTCTCTTTCTCCCATTCCTCATTAAACTCACGAAAAAGAAAGCGTGTTTAGTGCGAGCTCGGGGGCCCCCCTGGCTCAGTTGTGGGAAGGGAACTGTAACGGTTAATGGGGGGAGGTCTCACGCAGGGAGAGAAGACACCCACATTCAACGCACACGCAGATCAGAGAGCAACAATGCTTTCGGATGATGTCAAAGGCGGCAGATGAACAGAACATGTCTGGAGGAGCAACAGGACTCCTGATGGGACTCAGGTGATGGAGGGGAGAAGGAGAGAGGAATAGCCCAAGGAGACATGGGGCTTGTCTGGCCTGTTTCCCGGCCTCCCGTGTTGGAGCATGAAAAGGAGCAGGTCGTTTACACCCCAGTGAAAAAAGCCACCATAGCCACAGCAGCACCTGGATGTTATTTGGGCTAATGGACTTGGGGCTTACTCAATAGTAATCAACTTGGGGGGGCTTGTCGCTTTGTTTCATGCACCACCTTTCTCCAGAGCTCCCTTTCTTTGTCTTACAGAACTTTTTCTCTCCACTCCCCCCCCTTACCTGCTCCCACTGGCTCCCTCCCTATCCTTATCTCTCCCCACCCTCTCCTCCTTTCTCCCTCTCATGTGTTTATTTTATTTTGCGGAGAGTTGTGTTATGACAAAGACTTCACTCCCCGGATGTATGCAGTCAGTGCTTGTGTCATGCCCTTATGAGGTACGGGGGCCCTCACAGCTCTGCCAGCCCCACCCGGCCTGCCCTTCCCAGGCAGAGAGGGCTGGGAGGTGGGGCTGGAGGAGGGTGGAAGGGGTGACTCCTGCCCACACCCTGTCCTGTCCTGCCTGGCGTTGATGGAAACTTCACAAACACACACACACACACACACACACACACACACACAAAACCACACAAACAGATAGAGGATAGCTAGATTCGCCCGGCAAGATTTATTTTTTTCTTTCTCTTTTGTTCTCATGGATGCTGACATGAGACTTCCTGGCACAGTCCAGTTCCTGTCTCGCTGCTATTACCTCATTCACACAAGATTCAGAACGGTTCAGGATTGTTTACCATCCATCACAAAGTCCCGCAGGGCTAAAACCTTTAGCCGAAGTCATGTAAGCTTGATAGCCGCATAGCATAGTTTATCATGCAGCAGACTCATTTATCCTCTGCTGGCTCTTTTCATTCAAATCACCAGAGGGTTATTTTTGAGTGAGAACGCATGCCTTCGCTGTGGAGTGTTTTCTATTACAGCATTTCACTCTCGATGTCTATCTCTTTCATCCTCCTTGACAAAAATGACAAACACATTTCTTTGTTCGCCATGAAATTCACTTCATTTGTCATATCATGTAAGACTCTCACCCCAAGACAAAGAGCAGAGTCAAGGGGGATTTCTGGTGTTTGCAAACAGCAACTTACGAATGGATTCAAACGGAAAGTTGAGGTGAAATACTGATATATTAAATCCCCCCAATTTGTGCTGTAAAAATATTTTGTTTCTCATGTCTTCTTGACTTTAGTGGCGAGACAACTGGTTTGATCTTAAAACCAAAGATGCCGTCCAAGACATACCACTTAACATGGACTCTGCAGAGAGCTGTTGAAGAGGAAGAAAATGGGACTGTACATGAAAAATAAACCCAGTATGATAAAAGTTGTCAAATGTGTTCCCATCCGTCTCATCTTCTCTCCCTTTTGCTTGAATGTGAAAAAGCCCTAAGCAAAATGTTACATTTCATCATTTTTCCATTCTTTAATTTTCACCACAAAGCCTGACATGTTTTAAGAGGTGCAACCTAATATTGCCTGAACTCCAGGACCTACCACAAAGATCTCTGGGTAAATGGGAGGGAAGGAAGTGCACAGACAGGAGGACGGGCGTGGATGGAAAAGTGCGCAGTAACTTGGCTGCAGCACACCCTTAAGTAACAACACATGGCAGTGGAGGAATTCCACATTCGCGGACACTCTACATGCAAGCAAGGATGGGAAAGGCTGTCCGGCTGCTCGCACCGAGTGGCCGACCGGTTCCGAATGGGAAGCTGATAAGGCTCTGCCATACCTAATTCCTTTCCATGTTCTCATCCTGGGTAGGCATCACAATGGGTATGATTCATGGGGGTAATTCCGCCAGCTACCGACTTGGCTCCTGCCTGCATTTGGGAAGAATGTGACCTCACAATATGCCTCTTTCAGGCCCATCCCTGTATGACTTCGACCAGCCTCTCCTTGAAGACCTCTTCTGTTAGAGACTGCAGAGTGAGGACAAGGGAATGCAGCAGGAAGGCAAGGAAGAGAGGCTAAGTTGAGGGGAACACATCTTGCAAACATACTCCTCCTTCCCCATCTCACTTTCTTCCTACATCACTCTCTCCCTCCCAGCCTAATAACTAAATGATGTGCAGTGAGGAGGGGAATTTAAAACAATGAACTTGGAAGTCAACCACTGTGACGACCACAGAGACAAGCCCTGATTGCACGGGGGAAGTTGTAGGTGTGATGCCTGTTTTATGTTTCCATATATCAGCCACAGGGACTACCACAAGTCTAGCCTAAGTGATGATCTGAACAAGAACACGTGATGCAAAACAGTGTTTTGTAACATGAGACCTCTGAAGTACTCTCTATCTAGTGCTTAAACAAACTGCAATCATCGTGGGTAATTATTTAGCTGTATTAGGCCATTTGAAGCTCGGTTAATTCCTGGTTACATTCCATCTGTCACAGACACAAAGGCCCTTGTCTCTATCTGCAGTCAGCGCTGAAATATAAATTACACTGCGGAGTGGCTCAGGCAAAAGTAAGCTTCCAATGGATGGAACATAAAAGTGTATCACAATCACTGCCAATAGCGAGTTAAGAAAACATGTGGTCTACAAAGGCCTTAAGAAAACGATAAGGATATAATAGTATTCTTTAATGGCCTGGACCAGTGCATTCTTCATTTCTAACTAGATTAACTGAGCAGCCAAGACATGTCAAATTGAACATGGTATACATTTGTCAAGGCTTTAAGGCTGAATGTGAGGCACAAGCAAACTAATTTCAACTTATCTTAAATAGGGGACATTTTAATCCTCTAGTGTAGAATGTATGTAATTTGCTGTATGTAACCCTAGTCATCAACAGCGCTTTCTTGGATGTAGATCTCAGAAATATGAGTTATTCTACCTCTTTAATAAAGTTAGGGGAGAAAATAGAATAATGCCTCAGAGGTCCAATAAATCTCTTTTTTATTCAAGCAATTCACCCCTACCCCATTTAACTTCACTACAGAGGAAAATGGCTCCACAGACCTGCACCATCATCAAACGCTGAACACACATGATCATAAACACGTCCAATCTGGCACACGCAACGGCACGCACACACTGGCACACACACTCTCTCACACCACACACATAAAAAAAGGGCGTTGACACGTACACGTTCGTAAGCAGAGGTGGTTTTGTCATGTCACCCTCCTTAACATCCTGCTGCAGTCTGCCTCATAGGAGGAGAAAATATGGTGTGATGTCACCTCTGGCATGGCCCTGGTGTCTGAAAACTTTTCATGCGCCGCCCAAATGAATGAGAGGCAGACATTACTCAGAATAAGAGTGGAGACTATCTGTTTTCCACTGTTAAAGCTGGTATTTGTTAGTGTGGACCACCGCCAGAGCCGGGCCACTGTCTGTTGACTGCAGATCAACACAGTGCAGATCAGATCATTGAGACTCCACAAAACATCCTCAGTATGTAGCTATGCCACTCACAAGTCCTCCCTGTCACTCTTACTGGCAGGGTCACGCTGCTCCACCAGCACCACTGGCACCCTTAAAGCAGCCCGGCGGCACCGTCTAAAAACCACCAACTGGGTTTAGTCATAATAGAGCTTCATCTGGCCATCAATCTTCGTGCTCTCCCCCTGTTAGCAGCACGGACCGCGTCTTGTGTTGCAGTTAAAAGCCTTGGCACCGCTCTACCAGGCCTGTGATAAATTGATTGCTCTATGAAGCCTGTGGAGAATGTTTGGAGATCCCGATCCATCCTCGCTGTTTGTCACTGTGCATTAGCAGTGAATGAGGGGATTCCTGAACCCTGACTCATGAGCTCACTGGGCACCTTTCAAATAAAATTCAGCGAGGAAAAGTCGACTCGAAATGTAAATTGCACACTGATTTAGGACGTTTGATATTTTTTCCAAAGTTTGAGTGAAAAACAAAAGCCAGAGGCATTTTGGGCAAACAATGTCAGCAGTTTAAAGAAATAGACAACTGAAGGACCAATAAAACAAAAGATTTTGGGCAATTTATCAAATGCACACACACCCTGCTTTTCATCACCACGAGAAGTAAAGGGGAACACTCACCCAAGTCTACTTGTTTCTGCAGCAAATTTTCTTCCAACTATTGTTCCCCCACCAAGTTAATTTTCTCTGCCAATTTCTTTTGGCAAAAATACATCCAAGTCGACACAAAAAATATGGTGGAGACTTTACACTTGCCTCAATTCTTTGATAATACATGCAGGGCTTTCCTAAATGTCACACACATATTTTTAATTGTTACACAATCATATGAAGACTTTATGTGCTGTATGTGAGCTTTTTCTTTGCTTAAATATTTGAATTACATTACTCCATGACTTCAGATCTAGATCAGATATCATTGTTATCTCACCCATCCGTACTGCTGTATCAACATGACTATTTCAGCTGACAGGTCTATTGAACTGTGAAGTCAAATAACAGAACGGAAGAGTGCTTTATTCACTCATGAGAAAGTACACTGATCCTGTGGGTAGGACAAAGTTGACACTCAGCGAAATCCATTCAGTGTTTCTATTTTGGTGCGATGTCTAGACGTAAAAACATTTTACTAGGGACCAAAAGCCACAGCTGGGCTCTGCAGAGCTGGACTAGACTTGGACCGGCCAGAAAACACTGAACAGGTTGGGATACAGCAAGTGTCTGCTATTGATTTCCTACCAGGCACCTTGCAGTGTGTATATTTTAACTCAAGAAATAAAATATAGATGATGAAGTCATGTGTTTACCTCCTATGATGTCTTTGTGCTGGGGAAAAGATTGTCTGCAGTCATAAAATGTTTATATTAGTGTCTTTTATGGGATGTTCCTTGTATACATAATTGTTCGCAGCGTCATAAAAAACAAGGCCGACAAAGTGCAAATTAAGGGGTTTGTGGGGGTACTGACCACCTATTTTCCACACTCCAAGTCACAACATCTGTAAAGAAAGTAAATGTGTTCAACCATCAACACACACCCATAAGTGTGACCACAGATGATGTCATTCTAGGGTAGTGAACATTTGGAGCCGAGGAACAAAAGCTGTGCATTCAGTTAAAAATCGGGCTACTTATTATTCTTATTTAAAACTTTTGTCGTCTTGAGATTTACTGCTGGCCCGATAAACAAAATATGCCAAGACTCGGAATCCCAAATTACTCTAATTTAACTTCAAATTGTAGTTTATATGAAATGCAAATTTTCATACATACACAAACAATCTCCAGTTTAAACTCATTTGCACCTGCACTGGGCAAGAATTACAAAGAGCAGAAAAAACTATTAAAGAAAAACCTGATTTACACAATAAAAATCTCTCAGCGATGATGGAATTTTTTGGGTGCTTTTTTTAACAGCCTTTATGAATCATCAGTGCGATTATGCTGCATCACATCCCTTTTGGGGCTTCCTCTTCTTCCTGCAGCTGCTGAGTGAATCTCAAACGTCAGCTTCCTCTGATCCTCTACTGTACACTTCCACGTGTATGGATTCATAAAGTGGCACCATTCATGCCCGATACGGGCCATGATGGACGGAGGAGCATGGGACACGTGAGAGAGTTGGCAGGACTTTAACTCCTAGCTTTCACAACAGCTTCTGTCACTTTTTGTGTGTACAGCCAAGTGCAACATCACGAATAGATAATCTAATAATAATAAAACAAGACTAAGAATCATGCTAGCGGCTCTGTGAGGCGTACTTAGGCAAAGCGAAATGCTAACGTCAGCATGCTAACATGCTCACTGCGAGAATGCTAACATGCTGATGTTTAGCAGGTAATGTTTAGCATGGTCGCTATCGTAGTTTAGCCTCTTGCCAATTAGAACTAAGCATAAAGTGCAGCAGAGGCTGATAATACTTTTTGTTTTGCTGGGACTTATGAACCGAAGTATTAGACAAATTTAAATTTTGACCTGTTGATGGCCCCAAGATAAAGGTTCAGGGATCACAAAAGTTGTTACAATTCAAAGTTCACGGCAATCCATCCAATAGTTGTCAAGACATTTCACTCAAAACCACAGATGTGAACCTCATGGTGGGGCTAGATACAATTTCAGGGGATCACCAAAGTCAAAATTTCATGGCAATCCATCCAGTAGTCGTTGAGATATTTCAGTCTGGACCTAAGTGGTGGACCAACCCTAACAGTGGGTTTCAGCTGCTAACGTGGCTAAAAACTACTTCATATTCTAAATTCCCAAAATAGCTTGAAGGTTCTTCTAAATTTAGCCTACCATTGTCGTTGGCCAAACTCAGGACCTGAAAATTAAACAAATTCTTTGCAGGTCTACTGCTGTATTTAACATCAAACACATTCTGCTCTTTGACTGATTTCTTTCCACCAGCAGAACAAATGCTATTTTCTTCTAATCTTGAGGAAACACGTTGGTGTGAGCACCCTGGTTCAGCACAACAATAATCACTGAAAGGCCTGTCTTGATTAAAAAAACGACTAAATTAAGCCAAAAGAGCCAGCAGGAAGAAAGGACCTCCATTAGCCTTCACTGTAGCCGCTGATGATTGATATGATAGCAAGCCCATTCAAACTGCAAATTTTACACATGATTGAGGCTCTATTGGATGTAATGAAATGGCCTTCCTGAATATTGCACTTGAGTGAGTGTGTGACCACCAGCACAATAGCTGCTATTATAGTTTTGGGCCCTCAACCCATTTTTCATTGTACCAGGTCCACCGTGTTATTATTGCAGAACTCGGAGTGAACCCGCGGCTTTGGTTTCTTGCTGCTACGGATGTGACCGTTCTCTCCACCGGGAGCAATTCACAGAGTGTTAATTGACCACCACAATCACTCAGCAGATTTATGGAAAGTCTGAGGGGTCACAGGAGACTTCCAGGGGAGGCCGTCCAGAGAGCGGGGCCGGCCCCAGAGCTGCGGCTGGGGAATTTCTGGCCTTTGTTACTACACTACAGGTTCATAAACTCTGCCTTCCTACAGTGACCTCAGAGGAAACGTAGTTTACATAGAAAAATGATATTTAAATGGGCCATAGAGGAAGATGAAATCATCTTGTGAGGTTTGGCGTTGATTAACTTGTAATCACACTCTAATAATTCCACAGCAACAATCATGAAAATCTGAAAACAAACACTATGCTCACAAAATCTCATCTATTATCTGCAAATACAGGCATGACCCAGATGTGTATCCTTCACTGAGGGGTGGGCTGGTGACACAGACTGGGTGTGGGCACTGGGGTCCATCTGGCCGACTATAATCAGCTTTAAACAACAGACAGCCAAACGATACGAAGCGCATGTCTAAAAACAGAGGTTCAACTGTTAGTTACAGTAGCTAGCATCTAACTATCTTTATTTACATGCGTTGGTTTGTGAAGATCTAATGTGCAAATGATACAGTGGAAGGATGGGTATTGGTTCTGAGTGATGAGATAATGATGATGGTTTTGATCGTTGTTTATCCTCCAGTGCAGTGTGTCAGTATGTCGAAGTATTAGTTTGAACGAATGTGCATGTGGCCCTGCATCTGGACACTCTTAATACTGTTTAATCCCTTTCTGTCAGCCGGCCAGGCTTGTCCTCATGCCAACGCACTATCTACAGTGTGTCACTTATCTTCAAACAGAGGAAGTGAGGGTTGAATAATGTCTTCAGTTTAACTGTACACACCTGGAATAATGATGCTCCAAGGCCTTATTGTGTTAAGGTAAGAGTAAACCTTCTTTTTCACATTACATTCACCTTTTAATCCAGCCTTGAGATGCTAACATTGTTAACACTGGATATGTGTACAGTGCTATGAAAATAGGAGGCAAAACAATGCAGCCAGTTTTCTAAAGAGGGGGGAAGGCAGTGCACTTCTCTTTATAATAAGTCACAAACAATGGCATCATTTGAAATTTAATGCATCGTTTTTGTGGACAGAATGGTTAGGAAATTGCTCCTATGGTTTAACATGAAGCAGTTGAATAATTGCCTTGGGCATGCCAATAATTTCACAGTGATTATGTGATAAGCTGTATCATTTCTTTTGATGAAATAAGTAGCTGCCTTTTTGTGCAAGTTGGCCAGACCTGATGATTTACGACGGCTATAAGTCTGTGTTGTGCTGCATGGAGCCTGCATGGTGCATGGAGTCTGAATGCCATGCTTGCTTACACAGAAATGCTGCACTAATGGGTTTGTGTTACATTGCTAAATCAACTCGAGCTGTGAAGCGGCTCCCAGCAAACCTTTATGATCCATTAACCACCAGGCATGGTTTTGCCAGGGCGCTTGTGCCAGCTGGCAGAAACTGTCAAGCCTGTATCATAAGCAGCCTCTGCCAGCGATAGCTTTACTGAGGTTTGCAGAATTCCCCCGCTCTCTCAAGCTGATTACATACATGTTGTTTTCTCATTAGCCGGGGCTCCTCGTGGTCCTGTCTTGTGGAAATTGGTTGATGGAATGAAGGTAAACGCATTGCATACAATATGTTAGACTTGATGTCTGCAGACAGCTCGGGAAGAGAGACAAGGCTGTGGAGTGGTTTGAGTTTGGGTGGAGACAGCAGCATTTACTGTAGAACTGCAGACAAATATGCATGGACCCCACCCTAGGCGAGTGATCAACTCCTCTGTCATCAGTGTCTTTATCACGCAGACAGAGATTGATATCCAAGGCTCAGATTCCTCGAGATTCCTCTTGCAAAAGAAAGTCCCATTTTTCAAACATTTGGAAACCTGAAAGGTTTCCGTAGCGCTGTTTGATGGTTTTATTGTTATTCATGAAAGCTGGCAGCGCTCGGCAATATCTATGCACAAATAAGCTCCCGCTTTTCCAAGTTGCCTTTCCTTTCGACAGTTGTCAGTGCATGGCTTATTTCAGAAAATGCATAATGAAATTTTTATGAGTTTTTTTGCGACCATACAGTTATGAGGCTGTTATTGTAAAATATTGCAATGACATTTGCCAAGCTTCTCTCCTGAGTACACTTGCGTCTAAGTGCCTTGTGGATGACTAATGTTTCAAGGCTCATGTTTAATGAGAAAAAGACAATTGAACTACAAAAGGCATGTACGCAAAGAATGAGAACTGTATAGGATTTTCCTTACATTGTAATTGATAATCACTTGGATTACATGTAATCCTGTTTCATGTCATCTGTTATTCTTAAATCCTGCTTCTTCCTCTGAAGTGAATGTGATCTACCTACACACCCATGCTTTCCAAACTGCATTTGTTTAATGACTCTGTGGTCAAATTGATGTAGGGGAATTCCAAGTAGATTTTTATCAGATTAAAAACACTAGTGAGCCAGTATGAAGGCTGTTAAATCTACATGTATTCATTGAGTAGACACCATTATCTAGGTCACAGGTACTGTAGATGAGATAGGCAAATCAGAAACTTCCTCCTCCTCTACAATGGGGGTACTTTCACTCAGTCGGATAGTAAGCAAGATATCAGGAGCAGAGGAGGAGCAGAGGGTCATGGTGGGCATCAGCAACAGAGGGAAAGAGAGTAACAACAATAGTTCAAAGCCTCTCGGTTTGCATTTGATCCATTGTCCCCACTGGCCTTTAGAGACCATCACCAACAAGGCATCGTCTTACTCACGTCGACAGGGTTTTGTATAGCTGAGATTCCCTATGAGATTAAGCTCAGGTGAAGCCCAGGGTTCGAGGAGAGTGGGAGGAATGGTATTTCATCAATGTTTTAGGTTGTTTCTGTCGGAGCAGAAAGCAGTTTGGTGAGACTGCTCTTGCTTAAATGATAGATTTTGAGTTTTATCTGCAACAGAAGTTGCAATTACGTACATTGTCTTGTTAGATGGTAAAATAAAATGTGTGTAATGAGACAAAAACCAGATAAGCAAATGGCTGTTTCTGTATCTGATAGGGATTGTAAATCCCTCCTAGAGGATTATCACAATGGCCCATTTTATTCTTCAGCAGATTTCCCTCGTGTGTAATTACCATTCGCCTCTATCTTTCTCTCAGTGGCAAAATTGATGGGTGGAATATCTGGAGAAATATGTGAGTAAAAGCCAAAGAGGGAAACATCTCAGAGGCACACCACAATGAATAAGAATTTGGAGGATGCTAATTAAACAATGTCGTGATTTATTGCCAGTAACAAAACATTTACTGTTTCAATCCCAAAGGCTTGGCTTCCAGGAAAATGTATCATTTGGTCACAGCTCTGCTAACGTCTTCGAGGGTTTAGAAAGTCAAGACCTCCAGTATTACATGGCTTGTGTCAGGGGACCTACATGTATTTATTTAAACAAAAACTATGAGATAGATTATAGCCTCTAGGTACGCTTTTGCCCTTTCCTTATTAATAACTTTTATCCTTAGGCTGTGTTTGGATGTCGAAAAACTACTTAAGAAAGTCAATCAACAACAACAGAAAGTCAGACCAGTTTAAACAGCCAATGAGTTCATTACATGCTGTCAAAAACGTTTTCTTATCTTTCACAACTCTAAACTTGTTACTATTGGTAAAACCTTTGTCTAGTGTCACATAGTTATATCAAATAGACTTCCTAGAAAGCCTCTTTGCATCAACATGTGCAGAACCCCGGCTTCAGCACATGGGCTTTTGACCGGCTTATGAATGCACAGGACAGAGATATTATCTGGCCTTAGGGAGGATGTTTGGGGAGTGGGAGTGGGAGGGCTGTGGGGCTTCAGTGTGCTAATGCAGCTAACAGCCAGGAAGGCAGAGTGTTGACTCTGCAGATTTAAGCCAGCTACTGATGGCTATGGGGCTAAATACTGACCCCATGGACTAATAAAGAAAATCACCTCAGGCACGAGCCGCAGGGGTCAGAGGTAATGGCATGGCTGGGAAAAACACAGGCCGTGGCTTTCGATCACTACGCTGCCTAATTGAAATGACAGTTGAAGACCGGTGGGGGTAACAGTGTTTATTTACGTCTTTGTTACGCGGTGAGCAAGCACAAAGATATGCCTGGCCCGGCCAGGGATGACATCGCTCCCGTATGCTGTCTGGCTCCGGGATCTCTGCACTAGTACAATAAGGACTTCCTGTCTGCCATCAGATTCCCCTGCATTCCACCCAGGCCCGGGATGAGGCGAGGGGGATGCAGGGGACAGGGTTTTGTGAAAGGGTATGAGTCCTAATCAAACTGACAATATGGACCTGTTCCCTTCTTTTGACCCCCAAGCTGACCCTCAGTCTGAGCTGCCGTCTATCAGAGAGCTGGAACAGGCTGCAATTTGCTAAAGCTGTAGTGAGGTTGGTTTGCTGTGCCTCCACAGATGCTTAAAGATGGTCCACACCCTGTTTCACAGTGCTGATACCGGCTGTTTCTATAAAGGTTATGCACCTATAGTCTTGTTGCAGGGTAGTTACTGTACAGCTAATAATACTAAAGTACAGCATGATGGTAGAGATTAATAAAAGTACATTTCACAACAATTAAAACAACATTTTATGATTTTTATTGTACAGGTTATCATTATGTTATCATTATTTAGCTTCTGTTATCATTATTTAGCTGTTATCATTATTTAGCTTCTAATAAATTGTAATTTAGTGTGACACAATAGCATTACAAAAATAGTGATATTACTGGATATTTAAACATTCAATTTATAGACAATATATCCTATTTCATATTAACACCTTTTTTATTTTAATTAATATTCCAATAAAAAAATGTGTTCATGAAAAAATGTTTGTTGTCAAGACGCTATGAGACTACGTGGGTAATTTTTTTTTTTGTCATGCAGAAAATGTCTGGGTGGCAATGAGCACACGCTCCTAGTAGCTCCTAATGACCCAAAAGTATATTGCTAATACAACAAACAGTGGAATATAAGACGGCTGCACCGAACAAGAGGCTTAACCCCATATTGCTCTCAGTAACAACCAGGGAAAACAGAGAAAAGAGGAACAGGATAAAAAAGGAAAGAATAGCAAATAATGGAAAATGATACATACAGAAGGCAGATACATTGTGATTGTAAGTTGTATTGAATACACAGAAACAGTTGCTTTACTGCTGTAAAGAAAAAATCCTGATGTTGCTGTTTGAAGAAATGGGGGAAGACAGTATTCAACCTCTCCTGTTTCAGTGGGGTCAAGGTGAGAGAGCAACCTTCAGCAACCTGAGTACTAAAACAGCCTGCTGCTGTCTAGCGTGACTAGACATGCATCATTAATGGCCTCCTGAGAGGACCGTCAGCACAGGAGGAAAAGAACACAAATACTCCCCTCTCACACCCCAGCAGCACAGAGGACAGAGGAGATTTCTGTGACAGCAAACTAGAAGCATGTAATTTAAATCAGACAATGCATTAACACAGATAGTAATTTCCCGTGCGAAATGACAAGAATGTAATTTCTACAAATAGGAAAATTACAGGCTCCTAACAGGAACAGCACTTTGTGTCGTGCAAATTCTGATAATGGTATCAGGATGAATAAGCTTGTGGTCATTTCAAAAGTCTATTCAGTGCAGGAAATGAGCAACTATTGTGTTGCCTTTTTCTAATTTAGTTGCTTATAAGGTTCAGGTTTCTGTCGACACTTCATTCTGTGAAATTAAAGGATCACTGCCCCAGTTCCTCAAATGTTGGCAATCTGCATGAACATTGACAGTTGTCACAGGTGATTAATAAGTATACGGTACATTTGATCCCACTGCGTTTCCAGGTTTTTGTTAAAGCTATTCAAGGTGCTGATTACTTGTGATATTATGCTCTCAAAGGTGGCCTTTGTGCCATCCTGCATCAGCACTTCCAGAGATTCATTAATAGATTTCAGTGAGAGATGGAGGGAGGAGAGAGAAGTGTGTGTATGTGTGTGTGTGTGTGTGTGTGTGTGTGTGTGTGCCCTTTTACTATTCAGTGACTTATTAAATACAGATTTTGTCCAGTCTTTTGTTTGTATCGAGTCTTGAATGAGCTTCACTCTCCCTGAGATATATGCAGATAACTATGCAAACACACACCTGCACACACTATAAGAAAGTGTGTGTGTGTTGGATGTAACACGCTAAAACAATCCATCATTCCAAAAAATAAATAAATAAAATAAATTAAATCAAAAAACAAAAATCAAATAAATATCTTGTGATTTTTTTAAGTAAACTAAAGTAAACTGAAGTTACTATAGAGAGGAGAATCACATTAACACATTAGACATCACAGCACACATTGTATTTAATGTTTATATCGCACCAATCAGACAGGTTGGTACAGTGAAGTGGATAAACAGGCTCAAATGTCTTGACGTGGAGTATTTATTTTTAGATCTGGTCTGATTTTCCTTACCTGCCTACAGTTTACTCTTCATTTAAACTGTATTCACACTTCTTACATACTGTACTGCCAATAAGTGCAAGCACAGAGAAAGACCTTGCAAATACTTTGGCCTTTTCCTTAGGTAACTCTGACATCTGCAACCCCCTTAACACCAGTCTACGGGCATATGGCAGTGCAGATACATCGCCAAATGTTGACAATAATGAGTGATGATCCACAATAAGCATTAGACTGAACACTGTTGAATGGGCTGCTGTTTATATTTCAGCCACTGTTTATTACTCAAAGTTTTGGCCTCATGTTAAAGACATGCCGAAGCTATACTGTTACAGTAGGACTAAACACAGTATAACTTATAACAATTGTAACTCACTTTAAAGTCTTTTAGATAACTTGTCTGATAGAACCCTTTGAATCTTTCTTTGCTTCTTCGTCAATAAAAGTTTTAGGATTTCTCCCTGGCCCCATTTGTTTTATTCATGGCTGTTTCCAAAAAGTAAACACATTCCCTTCTCATTCAGCCACGGCATGGATTTAACTAGAAGTTTAGCCTGTGCTCCCTCAAAAGGGTCACTGCCCTTCCAAAAGATCAGATTTATGTAGCCTTAAATGGAGGTAATTTATTTGTGTTAAAAAACTTGGTCGTCATTCAAATATGGTTCTCACTCTGCTCCCATAGTGGTGGCCAGCAGACAAACTCAGACTTGCCTCAAAGTCTTTGTCTTCATAAACTTCTCCCATGAACTGTATAAACTAGAAATTAGTCATCTCATGACCCAATCAAAAACAATCACAAACGCTTGTAACTGGTTAGCCGGTATTTACGGTGTTTTAAATCATGATTTATAGCATGACAGACGATAATTTTTCCTGACCGACCTACATCCTGACATGTATAAATGTTGGTCGACCATGTCAATACTTGCTTAACATGAAATGATGTGCAGGAAGTTAAAGGACATCAAGCACATTTCCTGTGCAAAAACCATTTCTCCCTGAAAAATCAAACTGACAAAATGCAAGCAGACAAAGCAAATCTTTTATGGAAGGGGTTTGGTGTCAGAAGGAGTTTACATAAAATATTCTGATGCTTTGGACCTCTGTCATGTCTCTAATGCCATTGACCTGTTGGCAAGCTTCACCTCCTAGTGCTAACACTTCAATGAAAACCTCATGAGGCCACGGTAAATTTGTCCCAAAGAAAAGATGTCCATGAACAGTGCTGCTTGTGGTGAGGCCCGTGACTATTGTTGCCATCTGCTCACTATTTCCTCCGGCAAAGAAGATAATTGAATCTGAAATCACTTTTCTCTCTTGGTTTAAGAGTGAGGGTCATGTCTGTCACTGAAGTCTCCACCACAATAGTTTGGGCCCTTGTTTGTATTCTTTATAGAGCTATTTCCCCCTGGTTGTCTCTTGCAACATCTGCCCCTAACCCTCCAGATCAATATGGACCATCTAATCACCTGCCACACTTAATTAAAACCCCATCACTGCCTTTATGAGAGGCATCAAAGGGCACCGCACCCAAAGGGGGTCATGCAGATAAGACTTCAGTGGAGTGCTTTGCAGGGCCTTTGCACAATAGAGGTTGCTAAAAATCTTTAAGCTGGTTTGGTGAAAATAGGTCAGTGTTGGCAGCTGTGGGTAATGTGTCCCAGGCCGGGCCTGTGGTCCAGCACGCTGCTCGCCATATTTAACACCCTTTGTGCCATCCTCTCTGCACTAATCTGTCTTTTCACTGAGTGTTAAAATTAATTTGCAGTGATTTCTATGAGGGCACAGGCATTGTTAGGAAACCTCAAAGGGGCTACAAAATGGACAAGTTGCCAATAGTCGGCCTTTGTCCTGGGTCTGCCCCTTTCCAAATACCCATGACAGCAGCTTTGAAATGCCTGTCTGATGAGGCTCAGATGCTCTGGCTGCGGACATCACAGTGACCATACTTGTCTGACTGTGAAAAACATCTCATGACAAAGACAAACCCTGAGCAGCAAACAATACCACGGACTGGATTCCAAAACTGCCCGAGTCAGAGTCCAGCCCGCATTGCTCCGTGATGTCTCATGATAATCCTTGTTGGCTCTGAAATTACAGATAAAACTTAATTTGATTCTACTTTGTTTCCTCAAAGCTATCTCAACAGTGCAAGTCCCGAAGGAGAACATCAGTGAGAAGAGATAACCGTATCACTTCAGAGTGCTTGGCATCTACACAAAATGGTGTTCCCATGGGAAAATTGTAGAGAGAACTGTTTAGCTGAAGCTTTCCAGTTGTGCTCATAATGCCATTAATTGTGTGCAGGGAGAGTTGGAGAAAAGGCTAGCCATGGAGAGCCCTGGATGAAGCCACATCTTGTAAAGAAGGTTTGTGTGAGCTTGCTGCAGTCTGCTGTGTTGCAAGGAGTCAGGACTGTTGTATCCCTGCTCCTCTGGCTCATATCTTCAGTCTTTTATTCTTTCTTCCTCTTTTATCTTTCTTTATTTAATCTTTCCCTCCGTGTTTATCTCTCTCACTCTCTCCCCCTCACACATAAACTGTCTCTCGCTGCCTCACCCCCGACCATAAAACAAGAGGGGAGAATTAATGACACAAACATTTCTGATGTCTGCAGGAGTGTGGGCCCCTTTTCTCTGTCAGCCTCACTCTCACTCTATAAAAAAGATAAACCTTTAAGCTTAAAGGGGAGAGACGGAAGAATGGGAGATGGAGAGAAAAAGAGGGCAAAAGAATAAAAGTGAGAGGAGGGCAGTTGTGGGTGGGTGTGGTGGGAGAGTTCCTCTCATCAAATTAAACCTCCATCACCGTCAAAGACATACTCAGATTCCAGCAAGCCAATCAGCCAATCTAAGACAAATGATTTTGTTGAGCTTTCCTGCCACACTGGGCGTGGGAACAGCACAGATTCTCATAAAAAAAGAGCCTGTAAATTATTTCCCTCCTGCTTCAAAGTCTTGAACAACAAAAAAAGTTTGTGTTTATGTGTGGTGTTTCTGTGTCGTTGTCTTTGAGCCTGTTGGTCTCGGCTGGTTTCTACTGTGCATGTGCGAGTGTAAACAGTATTTGGGATCTACAGCTGTCCGCTCAAATGCGACTGTCTGAGAGACAAAATACAAAAGGATGCCGTCTTTCATTCTCATAGATAAATAAAGCTGTTCAAGGGTCATTTAAACCAGGGGGGTCCTGTTGCATTACGCTTTCTCGAGGCAGCGTTTTGATCAAAGCCGTTTGTAGGACCTCTTTCC
This sequence comes from Macquaria australasica, assembly GCA_005408345.1. NCBI lineage: Eukaryota > Metazoa > Chordata > Actinopteri > Centrarchiformes > Percichthyidae > Macquaria > Macquaria australasica. The sequence goes on from SEMN01000057.1 coordinate 271,897, forward strand.
TCTCCTTTCCCCCATGCGCCACCCTCCCAGCTTCCCACATCCCACACTCCAACCCCCAAATCACGTCTGCCTTGCTGCTGCTAATCATTGGTGGTCTCCTGACTGCCAACAGTAATTGATTAGGGAGCACAGAACTAGCAGGTGAGGGGGGGTATGGAGGGGAAAGTTCAAATCAGAAGTTCTCAAGGTCACTGCCCCCCCCCCCCCCCCGAACTCCTTTTCTCATGCTATTAGGTATCAGCCACAGGGGAAACTGCAAATATTTGGCACCGACTGGACCGACTTCCAAGAGGTTTGGTGGTGGCGAGCACAAACAGGAAGATGTCTGTAAGCAAAATGGATGCATCTGTTTAAGAGAAACTCGGTGGTGAAAGGGCTCAGTTCGTGAAGTGTTGATTTATCTGTTGAATCGGTAACTCAACATCCTCGGTTGAATATGCTTATTTTTGTAGACCCCCCTCGCTGCTCTAAGAATGCCGCCACGTTGTTTGGCTCTCTGCGGTTGCTCAACATCCTTGACAATATAAAGAGGGTTGTGAATGCTATTCTGAAGTAATAACTCTCTCCATTCCTCCTGGTTTCACAGGAAGAGGTGACATTCCTTGCCTCTGGAAAGTGACTCATGCTGCTGTCTTGTTTAGTAAATGCAATTATAGGCTGGTTGAAGCATTCCCCTCATCTGTGAATTAGAGCGGAGAAAAAGCCTCTATTTCTTTCTCTGTTCTGAGTGTGTGCCTGTGTGTGTTCTCTGTATCACCAAACAGGGTCATGTTCACTATGGACCCAAAGTCTTGCTGCCTATGGAAACATGACTGTCACAGGAAATGTTCAACATGTTTCACTGTGCTGCAATTGAGCTAGAAGTGAGGGTGTTTTAGAGAGGAGCCCTCCCAGAGCTGAGGGCTGGTGTTGATGTTGGCTGCACAGCCGTCTGGGGGCTGTCCAGAATCTACCACTCTCTGGTAGTGAGACCAGTAAAAACACACTCAGAGCATGTTCAGATACTCATGGACCTATGTCTGGACATGTAGACTCACTCACCATGTGCGATGAAGTCTGGTGATGTAACTTTATGAATGCACGGAGAAAGTCAAACAAACCTAAGAGGCTAAGTTAAATAAAAATAAAATAATTTGAATAGTTTAAAAATCACATCCTCACTCAGAGAGTGGAGACTAGTGGGTTCCCATGTCTGTCCCCATCATCTCTCCCACAAATGGCCCCAGGCTATGGCAGCTGTGAAGCATTCATCTTTGTCTGCTCTGTCACTTACACTGTCTCTCAACATTTATCATAAGGAACTAATTTTTCATAAATCTGCCAGTAAGGTCGCAGATTTTCAGCTAATTTCAAACATGTCCCGTATAAAGGAGATGGAACATTAATCCTACATAAATCTTTTTGTTCCCCTACCGCTTATGTATATTCAAACAACATGTAAAAAGGATTATGACCAAACTTGATATTCTTGCAAATACCAGATCAAGATATCATGAAAGCTGGCCTCACTAGGCTGCGAATGAAAAGCACTTGTGTGGTTTAACTTTATCCAGACTTGTGAATACCAGAGGAGGTCGTTCTAAGAAGTGGTGGGCTGTTTTATGTCCCATCAGTGTTGTGCATCTGCTCTATACTGCCCCCCTTTGTTGGCCACGCAGCATTGACCAAGATTATGTCACAGACCCTTACTTTCAAATTCGCCCTTATACAGTACTGCACAATGTTTTAACAATGCACACTTGTTTTCAACACTGCAGAATCATACAATTTACATACATTATATATTTTTTCTCTTGAATGCTTAATTCCAAAAATTGTTCGCAGCTGTTTTTACATGGAGGGCAGGTTTCCTTTTTCTAATGCATGTCCTCCTCACCTCTCCAAATGTACTGCACCTCTCAGCTTGCGTCTTTGCCTTTTAGCTTTGCTGTGTCATGCTCAAATCTGAGGTAAACTGAACCCAAATTGTTTCTCTTCTGCCACTAGTTCTGAGGCCATGTTGTTCACTTCAGATCACCTTTTCTCCCAATGGAAAGCATCATGTGGGTCTCTGAGTGACATGGGTATAAAAGCACTTTTCACTGCACTACAAAGAGTCTTCAGGCCTGCACTAAGTCTGTCAATAGTCAGCTGGCCTCCCACTGAAATCACCTCGAGGTGCTGTAATTTTGCGCCTAGCAACAAAGTCTCTGTGGAACTTTACCTGAAAATCTCAGGGTATCTAGACAAATAGAATTAACTACTTTTGCTTATATGCAGGAATTATACTACTGCACGCCAACAAATTGTTTAACCTAATTTGAGAATAGTTACTGTGTCTGAGGTCAGCTTTTATTTGGGAAAAAATAGTCAGTGTTGTTAAAACCCCAATTAAGGCAACCTTTGTGGTAGATTTTAATGTAAACATAGAGCTGAGTTTTCCATATGAATGTGGGTAATATAACACATTGACACTTTTTAAGATATTTAGAATAACTTTAAAACCCTAGGAATTAGTCTAGATTTCATACTCTGTAGACAGGTAAACATCTTGGCTTCTGAAAACTGGCTTGTAAACACAGGAGCTAAATTTCTTAAAGGGGAGAACCAAACGCTGAAGGGGATGAAATGGAAGGAAATGAGGAAAGCAATGGTAGAGTTAAAGAAACAAACAGTAGTAGCTTCCTCTCACTCCAAAGAGAAACTGCAAGGTGAGAGGTGGACACTGGTGGAGGAGTAATTATTCCCCGTCACTCTACTGTCACTTTATGAGCGTGAGAGAAAAAACCCTGGATATCATCGTTTCACACACGCCCTCAATGTGGGTGGTGTGGCAAAATGGTTTTAAGCTGATGCTGGATGATTTATCATGTAGCAGAGAACAGGACTGGGCCTGTGGAATGAAGGAAATGTCATCTGATGCCATAGGGGTTGTATGAGCCAAGCATCCGCTAGCCCATATTCTCACCTGTTTCCATGCTGTGAGTCCCCGACAGAAGACCCACAGAGAAACACTGACTTGTAATAATATAATCACATGCCCTGACACATGCACAATCATGCATGGACACGTGTACACACACGCAGTCTATAATCATACAAATGCATAACTGATTTTATTTTTAGCAATTTACTTTTCTTGCTATTATCTACATTACATATGCCAAGATTTCATTTTGGCAGGGTATTGCTGTCTTATTAGAGCCATTTGAAACCAGAGCTGTATCTACAATGATGTTGCTTAACATATCAAAGCCTGCTGATAAAGCCCTGCATTCATTTCAAGTGTTCACCTGACCTGGAGAGCATGAATTGGTTCATTTTTCCCCCTCCTCTCCTAAGCAACACATGTTGCAGATGAGTGTTTGTGTTGTGTGCAGATGCTGTGGCTTCTATCACAGGGCAGTATTATATCTCAGAGGTGTGGACGGTTGTTTATCTTCTCTCAGTCTGCAGAGGTTTATCTGATCAAACTGAAGAATAGCGTGTTTAGCAGCATAGCCAGTGTATAGTCAGGCAGTCACTGCTATGGCTAGTGCAAATGCAAAGGAACAGCGGCCTCATAGGCGCCCATGGAGAAAGAGCAGAGAACGTCCTTCACGCGGGCTATTCTGCTGCTCATGTTTGCGAGGTGAGGAGAAGAATCCTTTGCAGGAGTGGGAAAAGAAGATTAATGGGGGCCCTCAGCATCCATGCTTGGATCAACGGGGATCAGGTGAGAAGGAGGCTATCCAGATTACAGTGGAGGATCTGGGCATAGTTAACAGCAGCTTCAGCCTGTTCGAGGAGGACCCCCTGACCCCGAGGAACAGCATGGCCCGCACAGCCAGCTCTGTGTCTGCGTGGCCCAGGGCTCTGAAAAAGAAACGACTGACGCCTCTGTCTTCGCTCCCTATACGTTCCCACTTCACTTCTACCAGTGGAGAAGATGACGAAGAAGAGGAGGAAGACCCGTTGCTGTTTGAGAGCGGCACTGATAGAACACCAGCTTCTGGAAGCCTCCTGACACCACCTGTCATTAATCTGATCCCACCCACTCCCTCTGACATCGTTGACGATGATCAGTTCTTTGACATTAATTCAGAGGAGAGTGTGGCATATACATCTGGCAGCGATGGAAGCTTTGCTGGTGGTGACCAGGAGAGTTATGAGGAAAAGATGGAGAGTGTCGAGGCAGAGGAGTCCACGGAGGAATTCACACTGACTGAGAATAAGGTCAGTGCTGATAGTGCAGCTGAGCCTGAGGAGGGCCTAAGTGATCAGGTTAGAGAAGAAAGAGAGGCTGTGCCAACCAAAGAGGGGGATGAAGAGAAAACAAAGCCCAGGTTCTTACGTAGCGCCTACCAGGTGGCTCCTCTTCCTGAATACCCTCAGAAAAGTGAGTCTGACAGCGATAACATCTCCAGTGCTGATTCACTGAAGCAATACTCTGATATTTTGGGGAAATATGGTTGTTGGCTTTCTTACTAGGAGATAGATGAGAAGATTACTGTATAATTAGCTTCTGTGTGTTTAGCCTAGCTCAGCAAAAACACTGGAAGCAGCTATCTTAGCTCAACTCAAAAGTCTAACCCTAACTAGTTTAAATTATACATTTAAACTATACCCAGTGAACAAAACCCAAGTGATTATTAGTGTCTAGCTTGCTAACTAAACACTAAGCTAAAGCTAAATAAAATATATTAATGAGACAAATTTTGAGCTGTTCTTTTTAAGGACTGCTAGGCTAGGCTAAACACGCCCAGGAACAATAAACCTTTTTCATGGAAGACATTTTGACATGTTACAGGAGGAAAAGCGCAGGTGTAAATAACGAAACGAATGATGTCTGAATTCCATTTAGCTGCTTCGGTTTCTGGGTCCTGGTATTGTGCACGCTGGCTCACTGTCACGGCTTACTGGGACACTTGAATACAACTGAGCCATCGTTAATGTTATTAGTAACACCTGTGTTTTTCCTACTATGACAAGTCAAAATGTCTGCTGTGAAACACACACACAGATAAAGTTGACACTGTTCTTCTCATGAGGTAGAAAAAGAAAACAAGCAAATTTCCCAAAATGTTTGACTGTTTCTTTAATGTTCTCTTTTATTTCAAAGGAAATTGTTGTCTCAGTGGTTGTCTTGATTTATTTCTCTGTCATAGGGAGCTTAAGCACTGGAACAAATCTTTTGTCATATACTGAGCACAACTTGGAGTTTTCTTGAGGTAAATTTGCAAAGTATTTGTATTTAAACCTTTCTGTTTCCATTTAGGCAAACTCTAGGTGAGAGGTAAATGGCACCAGATGATGGTTCGCTCCATCCAGCTGTTGAGCTCATGTGTTGCCTCTTCGTTTTGATCTCAGTTCCCCATTCAGATGAAATTGCAGTCATTATGTGACATGGCTACAGTACCTCGAACGCCTCCTTTGGGAGTTGCAGAAGTTCCCCTTTGTTGGAATCTCTTTTTAGCCATTGTGTGTGTATTCCCAATGCGTGGCTGGGCAGGCGGTTCCCAGGTTTTGGGTTCCTGTGACTCAGCATGCTCTCCTCCCTCAGTCGCCTCTCAAAGAGCTTAATTTCTTTTCAAACCAGAGGAGGACAATAATACTGGAAACGATAAGCATCGCTTTTCCCTATCCATTACAATAAATGTGCTGAAAACTTCTGACTCTAAAGCTTTGCTTTGTCATTAACCCTGTGTGTGTCTGTGCGTGAATGGTCATCAAACTTTGTCACGCACCAAACTTAGATTTCTCAGTGGTCTGTATGTGTGCGTGCAAGGATGCGATGTGTTTGTCTATGCTAACCAGTCATGGGTGAGAGAACTCACTCATGCTTTGACTTGTCCTGACTGAGCCAATTCAGACTGGGAATGATGTCCATCTCTCCGTTACTGGTGATTTCACCCTTTAAGGCAACATCAGGCTGTGTCCCTGTGCCTGCCCAACATTTCCTGTCCTTCTTTGTTTTGATTGGGCTTTCCCTGGAAGACGCAGGCTGTGTGAAGTCTGAACATGGCTGTGGTAGGGTGGGTGTACTGCTACCCTCCATTAGCATTCTCAGACAGCTCTCCATCTTGTGTCCCTTCTCCCATGCGTGGTGAAAAGAAGTCACAGAGCGAGACTGGAAGTGATTTTCTCAGGATTTCAAAGACACATTGTTGTGTCTGAGGTCAGCTAAAGGGGGGGTGCTCCTACACGTCTTCACTTTCAGACTCATCACTTTTCTCACTTGGCTGTTCTAGCCAAGATAGTTGTGTTTTGAATTTGCTTAGCTGTAGGCCAGACTTTATGATCCTTTACAGAGTGACTCACAGGCCTGCCAGGTGATGAAGAGAGTGCCAGCTCGCTGCCCCCCCTCCTTGTACTGCACTGTCTCTCCAGGACCCAGACAAGATTCCACTGCTGACACACATAAACCAATTACACTGTCTTATCTGATTCTGACTTCAACTAAACTCCAGTCCATGTCAAACCAGCCTTTCAGAAACAGGCCCCTGAAATGAAAAACATGTGTTTAAGAAATTAGGCTGAATTTTTTGTTGGGTAAACAATTTGAAAAGACTACTGTTTTTTGGGTAGGGTAAACGGGGTCTTGATGCTTCAATCTGCGAAGGTATAAAACTTAAAGTAGTTAAAGAGCTGCAAACATTCCAACGTCTATCACTATCACATCAGAGCGTTGTGTTTCCTGAGAAAGCCGGGGCCTAGCTTGGATGCCATATTCTCAGCCTCATTCATCTTGCTTGTTATGATAGCAGAAAAAAAAGATGTCTGCTCGCTGACCAAGTGACATTTGGAAAATGTAAGAATATGGGCTTTCTGTGGGAAAGAACTTGGTTGTCAGAGAAGTATGTCATCAACCAGAGGGACACTGTCTGACAGGTTGCCAAGCAACCCGATCTAGCTGCGTCCAGTATCAGCATCAGCTAATGCACTGCACTGTGACCTGTACGCCTTGGCCTAAAATTATACAAATAGAGTGGCTTAAAAGGGTGAAAGCAAGGACTTCATTAAATTGTTTGTTTCCCATACTAAAATAGGACTAACTAGGATGAATTCTTATTCATTTATTGACTTACTGATTCTATTACTACGCAGATGACCTGAGCAACAGAGAAGTGAGCTGCTTCGACATGCTGAAAGCCGCCAACATGGACAAATTTACTCACCAATGGGTATGAAGACCATGCAATGAACTTTTTCCCCCCAAAAGCTTTTCTCATGATCTCTTCATACTGTATATAACATGCTCCATTTACGTCCAACAAGGCCCACACATGCACCTCTAATGTATTTAAAGGTCACTACACATTCATGGAAGAAATGTGCTGATTATGCATGATCTGATTTAGACCGTGACTGTGCATTAGGACTCATGAAGTTGAAAATACTTACTGACTGTAAATTGATTGGACTGGGCTGGGTTTTTTAGTCTAATGTTAACTGGAACTTGTATTACGTGACAGAGGCCGATAACTTGCTCCGTCAGTCTTGGGGACACACTGACCAGGAGCGCCACTTTCCACTCTTTAACCCAGACCACAGATCACAAGAAGGAGGAAGGGTCTCCACGACAACGACGCATAACCGTTGGTGAGTGTGTTATTATATTATTATGGTCAAACAAAATTGTTCTACATAATACTACTGTTCCGACTGATATAAAAATAAAAAATAACCTTACAAGTCTCTGTTTTTATGCCTTTTGTGCAGCATCATATATGCCTCAGTTGAAGGATCAGAATGGAAACTTCCCTGAGAAGGTACTGTAAACCATCAAAGCAGGGCCTTCAGGGTGGCATCAGCACACAGCCCAGAGCTGCTGCAATTACAGAATATGCTCTGTTTATATTTCCCAGCTCCCTTGATCTGTCAAAGCAATGACTCTGCAAAAAGTCTCAGGATTTTAGTCCTTGTGTCCAGGATTTGCCAAGCAAGATTGCTCGTATCCTTAGCGATCCATGTGTTAGCTAAAACACAAAACGGAAAGAAACACTTTTTTTTTTAAAGGCAAATTGTTCACATCCTGCACTTATCATCTCCATGCATTATCAACTGTTTTATTTTCCTCTGGTACCCCATCAATTACATATGAGTAATTTATGCAATATGTATGTTAAGCAGCCACGCCTCACATAGAGCCCCACACTGGGACCCCAAATTAGACAAAAAGGCTGAAACTACAGATTATTGAAGTTCTGGTAAATTATGATCTAATAGGGTTTTTTGTGTCTCTGTCTTATACCATTATAGTGAAATCCCTAAGACAAGGCAAACCTCTTACCTCATTTTATCTAATCACTCTAAAGTCACCTTGTAAAGCCTCTACTGGCAGCAGGGAAGACTAGTTTTCTTCCCAGGAACACCATAAACAGAGAATCTGTGACTAAGACAAAGATTACATAAAAACCTGTGGTTAGGTTCCCGGCTGAAATAAACATTTCTTTGTCCTTTTTAAACATTTATTTACAGTTAAGCACACAAATGTGTTTATTTGATGTAATATGTCGAAACATAGATATCCAGCAGAGTCATACTTACTTTGAATGAACCAGTGACACAGACAATGATGAAGTGCTTTAGTTTAACCATGTTTTGTCTTGATGTCTTACCTCCAACTAAATAGGTTTTCACATGCAGCAGCTTGAGTCTGAATCATCTTTGTGCGTCACGTCCCACTTTCTTTGCAATTCCCAACCATTGCTTACTTTTTGGATTGATAAAATTATAAAATAATATACTGGATATAACAGTATCACATCTCAAAACAATGGTTTAAAGAGTATGGTGCTTGTGTGTAGAGTACTATGACATAATGATATAGGACATTGTTCACAGGGTTTTTGCCCATGTACAATGTGGTAAAAGCAGCAGGTATGTAACCTCTCCTTCTCCCCAGGACGTGAACAGGCAAGTGGCCAAATCTCTCGGGGAGCTTAACACAGATGAAGTCTGCCAGTGGTTTACCAGTATTGGACTGCAGAAATGTCTCCCTTTCATCAGAGGTAAAACACATTCTTCTTCTGACTGTCTCCTCTCCCTGTGGTTGCATAACAAAGACAGACATTGTCAATTTGATTTATCTTTACCGCAGATCCAATCAAAACAATTTTTTTATGAACGTCAATAAGTTTAGAGGAAAAGGAGATGAGGAGAACATAAGATAAACCTGACACCATTACTGCATAAATCATATTCAAACTGCAATATGTTTTATGTTTTATTACTCTGTTACATTTAGGCCTTTCTTCATAGTCTAGTTCCAGCAAGATGAATTTCCGATAATATTTATTGTCTTACATTCCCTTAAAAGTAATTCTGACACAAGCAGGCACCAAGGTTCAGAAATAAGTTCACACTTATTCTTTTCTACCATGTCATCTAAGACAAAATCGGACTAGGTCAGTTGAAAAAGGTAGCCCATCACTGTACAAACTTTACAAACTGAGATCATTTTATAAAGTTGCTAATAGTTAAAAGATAACATAAGGCTGCAACATTTAAATGTAAAATTAGAGTTACTATAATATATTAATATATTAATATATAGAGTTTGGCGTCTAGGCTCTGACCTCATCACTCCCTGCAGATATGTTTACATAGAGATATTGGGGAATGATGAGCAAATATCTTAAACCGCCTAGCCGGAGCCTGCAGGTGGATGCTGGGGTGGTGGTGGGGCTGAAAGAACAGTCAGCAATACTGATGCAGGGCAGCAGTGGCACTGACAGGCAGAGGGAGAGATGGGACATTTTGCAGTTTAAATAGAGCGCCAAATTGGGAGGGTGTGTTTGGTAGATGGTTGTGGAGAGTGAGGCATGTCACGTGTGTATAGCAGTGCAGCTCGAGTTGACTGCTTGAACTAGCTCGCAGGCGTCGCTCCATATGTGCATTGCTACATTTCCATTTTCCACATTTTCCTCTTTAAAAATGAAACTTTTCAAAAAGTAGATAGCATTCAATTATGCAAAGACTCACCATTTCCTTTTAGACAAAAATTGCCTTCTTTATGTTTGTCGGGTCAAATGTTTGTTGTGAATTATAGATTAATGGCTGTGGTACATCTCTCAGATTTCTTGAAGTATGCAGGCGTATATATGACTAAATGTTTCTCTTTCAGAAGCAAAACTGTGTGGCGCAGACATAGCTTCAGTGGATGTGAACACTCTGGACATCCTCCACATCGCCACACTGGAAGATAGAGAGCAGCTCCTGTCGGCCATTTATAATGAGCTGCACCCTCCAAACACCGTCATCCGGAGACTAGACTCTCTGCTTGGTGCACTTTCATCATTACAACACGACAACTAAACATTTAATTCAGTTTTTATTTATTTACCTGGACAGTTTGCAAATGAAGTATGTCATGGGGATATTTACTGATGTTTCTTTATTCTGCAGAATCCTTAGGCCCTAATAATGTTGAGACGTTCACTGCAACATTAGTGTCAATGAGCAGGTCCAAGTCGTCTCCTCACGTGAGCTGTCTGAGCATGAATCGGCGTTCCCTTAAGCTCAGGTACAGCCTCTCATACATATGATGAAAACTTACAATTAAAAAAGTAGCTTTATTTTAATCTCTTGGCCTTTTTCCACCAAAGAAACAACAGCAAAATCTACATTGCACAGACGAATTCTCAACTGATAGAGATTACGATTAATGGTGAGTAACTGTAAATGTACAGCATATATATATTCACTTATGGTCACATATAGCCACATTATGCAGTGTCTAGTCCATGGTTGTTGCTTTTATATTCATAATGGACACTTACAGTATGTGAGAATAAATCAGGCCTGTATATCACTTCTGATTGTTGTGTTGCAGCATCAGAGCGGATAGTTCATCTCAGAACCCCAAAGGAAACGACAGTGGGAAAAATCATGGATTCATGTATCAAAATGTTGGGAATGACGGAAGATAAGAGCCTCTTCACACTGAAAGAAAAGCAAGGTGCACAATACATGATGCACAGCACATCATGTACTCTTTATCACAAAAAAAACCACACAAAACAGACACATGTATTCATATACTGTACATGTGCTTTGATTTTAAGGTTCATCAGAGGAGCTCCCACCAGATCTGCAGATTGGGAGTCTACTGACCTCGACATCAGAGAAAAGACAATTGGAGCTGCACATGTGCAAAACGGTAACCTTGATCATTTTGTCAACACTTACATGTAAGGTACCAGGCTTTACCTGACATATAACATTTAACTTTCTGTATGCTTTTGCATCATAGGAGAAGTCATCAGGCACTGCTTTGCAAAATAATCCAGAAGTCAACAGATCTACTGAGAACAGCGACATCAACAAAAATGTCCAGGTGCACCAGCCAGCTAAAGAAGAGAGGATCAGGGAGCTAAACCAACAGGTGGACTCGCTAAAAATCATCATCCTTCAGGTCAACACCTCTCTTCAACTACATCTATGAAAATATGTAACAGATAACTTTTGCTCTACATCTAATGCTGCCATAACTGTGATGAATTTATTATCTTAGTAGTTAATATAACAGCTGAAAATGCATCTTTTGACCCCAAAGGTCCAGGAGCTCCACCACGGCCTGGTGGCATTTTGCTCAGAGTTAAAGAACATGGATGAAGATGTGAATGTAGACAGGCTTGGCTCTGCTGAGCTGAAGCAGAGGCTGGAGCTAGTTAAAAGCCGACTGAACGACAAGAGGCAGAACTTGCAGACCCTCCGAGACAACATTAACAACTCCACTGCTCACAAGAAGAAGTAGGTGGACTGTTTCTGTTAGTAGCTTGTTCAATGCGTAAAACTTTTCTTCCACCTTCCAAAGACATAAAAGACAGATAGGTTAGAGACTCCAAAATTCCCATTGATCTGAATATACTGTAAATGTAAGCAACTATCTGTCTAATGTCTTGTTGTTTGTGTTACTTAACCAGAGTGTCTGACTGCCATCCACCCAATATACTATATGTGATGGTACTGAAAACCTAAAAGGTAATCAGGGGGTAGAAACAGTTAATGAGTAAGTGAATACATAGCTAATAGTAGCTAATAATCTTTTAGGGGACATGTTTTTCGTTTCACCAAATAAAATGACAGATAAATGAAGTACTTGTACCTGCAGGTCTCCACGGTGCAACTCCAGCAGGAGGTAAATTGCAGAGATATGGCTACTTGGGCATAAAAGGCAAAATGCTAAAGCATTGCTACTCCAAGGAAAGAGAACAAAAAATGTGTTATGTTTATTCAGCTCTGGTGAAATCCATATATAACCTTAACAACATTTCAACTACATATTTTATAAACCATGTATGTATGTATGTTTGTATATCTGTGACCTTTCCTGAAATTTGGTCTCTTGCCATTCAGGCCGTTAGACATTCGTCTCTTGGAGAAGATGAAGCTGAACTGCCAAGTGTTTAAGGAGGAAATTTCCACGGTACATCTCAACCGCCAGGTGGCTCACCTCCAAAATGCTTTGCAAGAAAGCTATGTTCAGGTACTACTGATCAAATTAAGATTACTAACACCTTTCATGGATCATTTGCTCCACTGCAGAATGTAACCAACAAGTTGAAGGTCTGGAGCTCAGTCAGTGGAGTTTAATCAACAGCATGTGAAACACAGTTACACCAATATGTGGGAAAGCTGTATGGTCTGAGTCAGAGAATGTTTTGATTGCTAAAAATAAACAATGAGAAACTGAGATTTGCACCAAAATGACTCTAGTTATTGAGAGAAGCATGTGTGGTATGGGACACTAAAATCTAACTTCTGCTGAACAGAGTCAAATTTGGCATTTTTTGGACAATAATGCCATGGCCAATGCTGTTTTAACTGTCTTTAACCATATCAGAACAACTTGTGCAACACACACAGTATAACTGGCCTTTTCCTCACTAATGAAAGCCATACTGTGATAATCACAGACCTAGAGGATAAATTAATCTACAGAACATGTGATGTTCATACATTTGTTTGTTTAAATTGTCCAACAGTAGAATTAGCACACACTAGGAAAGGTGGTAACAGCTTCCTGACGTGGTAGGAAATTATGTCCATCATCTTTGATCTTCTCATCATTGTTCTCCTGAGTGACAACACAATGCTCCATTCAGTCTACTCTGTTGCGTTAAGCTGTGTAGTTAGTCCCGTTGTGAGAGTGGGTATACACGGCTGAGTGAAGTCCTTTGGATGAACATGCACTTTTTCTGAGAAAATGATGTTTAGTGCTGACATCCGAGAGCCTGTGACCATACCAACAATGGAATGTGTGTGACAAAAGCCACTGGGAGAGTGCAATGGAGAAATGGGCCAGCATGTGTAAAACTATCTCCATCCATCCCCGGAGGAGCCCACTTCTTTTTTAATGTGGCTCTTTTATCCCGTTGGAGAAGCCCTAACGAGGTGCCATGAAAGGACACACGCGGCTTCGGCTTTGAAAGGTGCCCTGTGTCACGTTGCTGCCCCGGGGCCACGCTTTTTTAGGTGCTGAGTTTGTGGGAAAAGCAGCAGCGCTAATGTTTATCATATGACCTAATCAGAGTTAACACACAGGTCAGAGCTGAGGAGCAGCCTGGGAACTGATGGAGCTGTTGCTCTAATAAGGAGCAGACGGCCTTGTATTTGGTCTTGTAGGCTGCCCTGCATTACAGACAATAAGGAAATATTTCATCATCGGCAGTCTAATCTCCAGGATCTATTGCAACTGGAGAGCATCAATAAAGCAGCCGAGAGGGAAGGAGAAAGAGAAACAGAGGGAGTGAGTGAAGGGAGGAGGGGAAGGACAACATATGGCGGAAATGATTTAAAATAAGCAGGTTAGCTTGGACAACTCAAAAACTTCAGACAGACTATTAAAGAGGGGAAATTGGAAGAATTACTGTTTTGCCCACTCTTTAGTCTCACATGTTCGTTGAGGATGGATTGGGTTTTGAGGAAAATCTGCCACCTCTTTGCCATGGCATTTCCCTGAGTTTAAGAAATGGATAGGGTGCCTCCAGTTTTTATATAGAAACAGTCATGATACGAGTTGTGGTTGATCAATGTGGTCAGATTGTCTCCCATTACGCTGTCCTCCATTTTCTAACCCAAGGTTGACTGTGTTAAAGATCTCTGTTGCTGGAGCCACCAAGGCATCCGCATTCAGAATGATAGCACTGAATGTAGAACTACTAACACCCATCATTATAAGTGAAATGCAATCCCTTCCACTTAGCATCTATGTTGTCGCCCTGTCAGAGAATCATTTCTCACACTGAGTGAAACAAAGTCCTTTCTCAGATCCTGTTGTAGCTTCCTATGATGGAGGCAAATGATTGTGTTTATGAAATTTGCAACTTATATTCACTATTTTCTCATTATTGAGAAAAAGGTTTTGATCAGATCTTGTGGATAAACAAGAAGAATATGAAGAGAAAATTCCTTGGGCTCTTGGCGTGTGTCCAAGATTGAGGCAAACTAAAAGGGAAAATGATGCGCATTAGAGGGTGCTTCTCAAGGGGCTTCGGCTGCGTTTCCGTGAATATATCCTGTCTGGCCCACTTGTCTAGGGAGAGAGAAGCCTTAGCTTTGACCCCTGACCCCGGCAAGGCGGCATCTATTGCTGCAAGGCATTCACACGCCATTCAAGGGGGGGGGGGGGGGAGTATGCCAAGAGGCTGGATAAGGGAACATTGGAATTCAGTGGTCAGACTCACAAGTTATTTCTGATCCCTGCAACTGCTGCTTGTGGTGTGATCGCTTCCAAAGCTAATCATTACATCTTGGTGGTCTTCTGGCTTTGACGCAGCCTCAGTCTTATCTCTTAGAGACTTCCATGTAGCGGTATCTGTAATCTTTAAGGCTTTATTCCAAGAAATAAGTTAGTTAGTTTCATGTTTCAGAGGCACAGAAACACACCTTTGGAAGTTTTAAAGATTCTTTAAATCAATAGGGTCGTGGTAAAGATAACGATACAAGAGGCTGCACTTGGTTACTTTTGAATCTGTTTAACTATCTGCCATTTACAGTATATCTTAAAGGAATAGCTCGACATTTTGGGAAATACGCTTATTCATTTTCTTGCCGAGAGTTAGATGAGAAGATCGATGCAACTCTCATATAAGTCCGTTAAATACAGCCAGGAGATGGTTAGCTTGGCTCAGCTTAGCATAAAGGCTGGAAACAGGGGGATTAAGTGAGTCTGACAGATGTGAGCAAGAAAACAAAATGGCGAATTTACCAAGATGTTGAACTATGCCTTAAACTTTACTTACTACTTACTGCAGATATACTATAGATAGGATTTTATTATATATGGTAGGAGTATTTGATTTAAGTCGGAAAAAATGAAAGCATAAAAGGGGCCTATAAAAATACTACTTCTTGTGTCCCACATGGTATATTCTGCATGAAATTTACATCAATCAACCACAAATGGGCTACGCCTTAAAGTCTGAACCATTTGCATTTAAGCAGCCTGTGCCCTCACACATGTTAGTGTGTGTGTGTGTGTGTGTGTGTGTGTGTGTGTGTGTTCTTGCTGTTTCTGCATTCAGGAGAAAGCTCGGAAAAAGAGTTTGGCCATTGGCAGCCTGAGCCAGCTGGTGTCGCCGCAGTCTCCAGCCATGCTGCTGCTTGTACAAGAGAACCACAACCCTGATGGCCACTACAGCTTTACGTGTCGCTACAGAGAAGGCAGCGGACTAACGGTGGTCAAGGTGGACAACTCTCACCTCTGTGTGGATGACAGGTAACACACGAACACATTCAAAAGAATTTCCAAGTTATTTATCCAGGCTTAATGACAAATACTTGTGTTCAAAGAGGCCACCTAGTTAGTGAGAGTAGTATTCAGTATCTCACTCATCCCACCCATTTCTTTCTTCACTCAGTTTTTCTATGTTTGGTAGCTATGGAAACCCATCAGATATTGGCCCCAAAACAAGCAAACACTGTAATGTAATACAGTACTTGGATGCAGAAGAGAGTAAAAAGGAGAAGATAAAAGAACTTCATATAATTAAGCAATTACTGCATTACAACAAGTACATACTTAGATACGCAGCCCTCTCAAACTCGCACACACACACAGTGCAGTTGACATCCCTCTTTGAGACAATCCTGCCAAAGAAAGAGACGTCTGCATGACAGTGCAGAGACAGAACCACAGAAGCTGAGAAGAGTCTTTGAGCCTCACTGTGTGAGTTCACTTGTCGCAGCATCTGTGCCAATGCTCTTTACACAGCTAATGAAAAAATTCAAAGGTTGCTATTTCCCTGTCAGTTTTATCCGGGTGGCTATAAATAAAAACTAATGAAGGGAAATTTTAATGAGCTCTGTGTAAAGGTGATGTTTGTAATATTTCATGCTCTGTGATTTGTGCTTTTTTTTTTTATTTGTTGCTTGTTACATAAGCATTACAGAGGTCCTGCCTTTACCTGTAGTGAGAATCCTGCCAAATAAACATTTGATATTTTTAAGGAGTTGAGAGAGAATTTCCCTGTCAGTTTTTCACTTATTAGGTTTAAGTACAGTACATTCTTTATGTTATCAAAGAAACTTTGAGAATATTTGGATTTCCTTTCTCTAGCTTTATAACTCTGAATGAGATGATGCTGGACTTTATTGATGACATAGTCTCTTTGACATGTTGTATTTTTGCATGTGTGTTTGTGTAATTGACCTTGTAGACTGGTGGAGGTGAACGGTGTACCGGTGGTCAACTCTACACAGGAAGAGCTGACTGACATCCTGCTGCAGGGACCCAGCGCTCAAATTGTCGTCCTTCGCCAGCTCCCAACCACCCTCACCTCCCAGCAGCACCCCCTGCTCCCGCAGCACATGGTCAACCCTGATCCCATGCAAACAATCTGCCCAGAAAGGGATGTGGTCACCATGGAAACCCTTCCACGAGGGAAGGTGATGGCCATCTGATGATACGAGGGAGAGAAATAAATGGATGTCTGTCTGTATGACCCATAATGTGAAATGTCATGTCATCTTGTTATGTACCTCCATATGTGAACGTTTATTGTATAGATAAAATGTTCTTCATAGATTGCTTCCAACTGTCTTTTAGTTAGGAATGTCAAATATAGTAATGGGTGTTTTTGTGTTTTTATTTGACTTTTTTCTTCTTCTTTTAAAAGCGCCACCATATGTACACACTTTGTTCTTAGTAGTAATGTATAATCCATATTGTTTCAATGTATGTGCAGAACAGTGCCTATGAAAAACATATTTCTGGAAAAAAACAAAAAGAACACAAACAAAGACTACATTCAGGATCTCTTATTGTTTTACATCATATTTGTGGCATGAGGGAAAATGAAAAGTAAAAAGAAGAAACACAGATGCAGACAGAACTTTGCTCCACTGAATATGTGATAAGCATTTCTTTTTTTTAGCATCCAGCAAGGTAATTCCTGAGGGTACAACAATGTAAACCTGATGAGGACTTAGCATGCTTCACCTTTTTAAAGTACAGATAGAACTGGATACAGTCAGAAAATATGCTACGTGGTGTAAAGACATGTCTGAAAGCTTTGCATCCTGTCTGCAAGCTTTCTCTTTGCAGATTAGACACTAAGATGGTCTGGAACAGTGTTCAGAGCACGAGATTTTTCTTAAAAACTGAGTCACGTCTCTCCTTTGTACGTAATCCACTGTGCTGTAGGAATAAACCCCTGGGCCCGGAAATGCCTCATTTCTCAGCCTTGTTCTCCCGTTGTTCTCTCTCGTTAAGTGGCAGTGGATCATGCAAGTCTGACAGAAAGACAGCGCACACACTACCAAACCCTGACCCAGATCCCTGGGGTCCAAAGAGCCTGAGAGGAGAAGTGATGAGCTTGTCAGTTGATGAGAAAGGTCACAGGTCAGTCGCCAATACATTTATGCATTAATGGTTTTGCAATCAAAAGCAAACGAGCTCCATATAATCCCGATGATGAGAGGGATGGTATTTTCTGGTTGCCAAACAGACCCACAGGGAGGGAGGAGTATGATCCAGGCAAGCTGGAGATTTGAGAGACTTATTCGCAGACATGGGAAACTGAAGTCAACCTTGCCACAACATGTTCGTTTACCCACTGACACCGATGAACCATAATGACATCCCTCAGGAAGCGTAACAATATAGTGAGAAGTTATCCAAAACCACAAAACAATGCAATAGCAGGGTGTAGACACGTAGAGATGCAGAGAGAGATGGAGGCTAGATAGTGAGGAAGAGACACAGAGAGGAAGAGATGGAGAGAAATTGACAATGATGATGATGCTCATTGTCAAAATAACCATGCAGCAGGGACTGAGGTCAATCCAGTCTATTTTCCCATTCAGCGCAGAGAGACAGGGAGAGAAATTCATAGCTCAGTAAAGTAAAGCCACACAGAGACAGAAGGCAGAGGAGAGAATGTGTCATGGCTGCCTTTATGGAAATAAATTAACACTGGAGAAAATGAGACAAAATCCTATAAACACTGCTGCTGGCAAGAGTAGAAAGACATCATGGGATTCCCAGTGACCAACACACCCCAGAACACACACTCGCAGGCTTTGATACTCCAACTATAAACCACTGCAAGTTGTCAATCTAAAGCGCAGAAGAAATCCATCGGGGTGAGTAATTGAAGTGACACCATGAAACCTTCAAGACGTTTCAAAGATGCTGTCAATTCAAGAGGATGAACCGCATGACCCAACACTCTACTGTATGCTACTCAGGAACATCTGCAGTGAGTTTGAACTGTACAGTGGCCTCCTCCTATACTGCCAAGGCGCCTCAGGTTGACCCAGGCTGTACCTGACACGTAGTGGCACAGAGCAACCTACACTGCATCTGGTTTGCCTTAGCAGCCTCGGTAAAGCTGCATCCAGCACACACTGATAAGCTCTGAGGTGAGCCCGGTGTGGCTGGATTTCTCTCTTTCACCCAGCGAGCCCCAGCTTCTCACTCCTCAATCCCCCTCGCTCTCTCGCTCCCTCCCACCTCCTTCAACTCTCTAACCACCCCATGACATTTAAGGGTGCCTGGCATCCGTTTGAAGTGGGAGAGGGGGCATTAGCTCTGGTTTCCTGCCCAAATCCCACACAAGCCAATAAAATGCATGCAGGTCTGAAGCGAACCAAAGGAATTCCTGTCCACTAAACGTTATACAAACAAGATTGGCATTTAGCCTTATATTATACTGTACAGTATAAAGGATTGTTGCTTAATGCAGAAACTAGTGTATCCTGTTCTTATAATAATCCCTTTGTGCGCTGGTGACTGTCTGTCTGCACCACAAGACTCTAAATTACGGTTAATGAGGTAGTTAGTAAGATGTTAATTAGAAGATAATCATTATTAATACATGCAAATCATCTCACATTTGGATTTTCATGTAGCTTTGTGCTGTAAACCCTTATGTAGTTAATACAGCCCTACACCTTCTAGCCTCTTATATTTCAGTAATCGCTCAGCAGCAGTGAAAGCCAGGAAGGTCAGAGTCAAATCCCAGGGGCTTCTGATTTCATTTTGCTGAGGTGGAAATGGGACTTCTGCCTTTTCCTCTGGCAAATCTCACACTAAGTAGCTGCACAAGGCACTTGAGAAAGTCCCCGGAGATATTTATGTGTTGACCCTCTCCTGGTCAACAGCGCTGTGTTATTTGACCTTTGTCCCTGGTATATTCTCACTGCATTCACTGCCGGTCCAGACAAACTGAGGAAGTACTGCCATCTACTGGCCGTCTCACAAACTTCACACCGTTGTCTTGAATTTGTGTACAGATGAGAATGCCCCTTGGGGTTGATTATGAAGGGATTCTGATTAGATCCTATTATTCATACAGAGCAGGCGATGTATAACCATTATCTTCCATGTCTGGATGAATACCCAAGGTTGGAAAAATCACACGCTTCGAACTGTAATCAGTGATGTAATCCGGTGGTAGATTTATCTGATTAATGTGCAAAACACACGTACATCTTTCAGTTCAAAAACTGTAACTGTGATTTCTGCCTAACAGGGAGCAACACTGTTAAACACCCTTTAAATGTTCTACTTTATTACAAGAGGGAAAGTACAACGTTTTGAAAGTGGCTGCTCGTTAGGTACAGAGGAATCAGATTTATCTGATTACTCTTGGTTAAGTTCATTTTTGTGTTTCCCGTTCATATTAAATTCAGTTAAATCAAATATGTATCTATTTTTTTCAAATTGTATTTATTGTATTATTATATGTGTTTTTACGTGGTTATACTAAATAACAGTCAGCATTTTGTAATGAGATTATTGAAATCCTGTTATTAATGTTATTACATTTATTCCCCCCCCCCAACCCTGTGATTCACACATGGCTGATATGTAAGTGTGAGCAGATTATTTATTATGTCACACAGTCATATTAAGAATAAAATAGGGAGACCATGCGTGATTGATGACTACACTTGGGAGGTTAACGTGGGTTTAACTACCCCAAATTAATATGTATAGGCTGGATCTGACGTGAGGCTACTTGTCAAAAGCTGCTGAGAGACATTTTAACACTCTCCACGCTGCTCAATTAAAAGGCTAATGAAAAGGGCATTAGGATTAAGTCTAAGGTGTGCTTTGGATGAGATAAATATGTTGGTGAAATTGCTTTGCATAGCCTTGCCAGCAGGCAGCGATTGAGAAAGGTCAGCATAAGGTATTAGTCATTTTCCAATCCATTCTCTCTGAAATATAGAGAGCATAATGGCCCGTGTCCCTGTCCAATAAAAGGTTTAATTAAAGCAAGATGAAAATGGTGATTAGAAAAATCATTGTGGAACACAATCAGCAAACAGTGGCAGGGATATTTTGAATTGTGTGGTAGAGGCATAGCGCAGACTACAAAGGAAGAAAAAATCTTAACAAAGAGGAAGAAATCAAATGATAAAATGAGGTGGATAATATATCAAAAGGGTTTTAAGCCAATGATGATCCCTGGCTTTCTCTGTCTTTTTTTTTTTTTTGGTAGCTGGTGTTGGGTTATTTGTATAATAAAAAGAAAAATCTTCCCACACTCTGAACAACAAGTAGTTCATTTATAAACCTCCGGGCAATTTCTGGCACTGGGAACTGTTCTGGCATTACTTCTGTGCTGTGAGTAGGCTCGTCTAGGAAGGAGGTGGAGAGGCAGCGAAAGAGAAAGTCCACAAAGAAAAAAAGTCCAAAATCATATTGTTGTTTTTTTTTTTTGGAGTAAATACTATAATCAGTATAATTCAGACTTAAACAGAAATACGACAGAAATAAATGAACGAATGAAGTATGGAAATTATGAACGTCTAAGTTGTGACCTATGATGTTCACAAATACAGTAGAGCTATTTCATTTGATGTATTACATGCAAATCATGTGGTACAGTAAACATATTTTGAAATCCCCTCTTACCAGCTCTGTCCCATGAACCACCCGCGATTACACTCTAGATGGCAGTAGAAGTCCCGGTAATGTCCCTGCCAAATAAACACTGAACGCTCTTGAAAGTCTCTCAGTGAAACCCAACAATTGCAGAAAAAGGATGCTTCACAAGCATCCACGTTTGAGAGACTGCCAGCCAAATCCTTAGCTCGGGCTGATTATTTGCTCCTCGATGGTTTGGAAAGTAGGCCAAGGCACCACTAATTCTGATTTGCAATAAAGGTTTGATACAAGCATCAAATGTATCAAATGTATCATGTAGAAGAAAACACAAGAACAACAGAGAGACATTGCCATCTAATGGAGCAGCTGAGAGTACAGTAAATGCCTTCTGATTCAGGAACATATTCAGTTGCACACATATAAGCCAAACACTGTGGCTCTTACTAAGAGCAGGAGACGTGAAATCTCTTGTGGGATACTTGTTGCTTTCAACACATGATGTACGCAACATTAAATAAAACCATAATTTGCTGCTTTGACATAAAGATGACAGATAGTCATGCTGACACACAAAAACACACCTAAACAAACAATATGTAGCAGCAGGTTACATGTAATAGTATGTATACCTATATATACTACAGCTATGCCTGTACAGTACACACTGAGGCACACATACACAGACACAAATAAAAGGATTTATGGGGAGTGGTTGATGGTGACTGAACAGGCCAGAGGAGATGGAAGAAGCACACCGGGGGGAATGATGAGAGGAAATGATGCGCATGATGAGTGCTGAATGGTTGGCCAGTGGGACAGACCCTGTCAGACGGGGTGGAAGACAGCGAGAGAGACATGACTGCAGAGAGGACAAGAAAGAGAGATAGAGCATGAGAGAGCAGGAGAAAAATGATGATCGATGTCAAAATACTATTACCCTGTGACAACCAAGGTTTTCCCTGTCTTGTGCTTCATGACCACTGCACTTCTCTGTGATTGTGCTACATCTCTGCCGTGCAGCTATAGCCGACCAACGGATGATTACTAACTTGAAGGGTTCAGAGATAGAAAAGCGGGCCAGCAGCATGTTTTATTCAGCTCTTATTACATAAATTCTGTGTTGCAGTTCCGATTCCTCCTTTGCATGAGTATTTGTGTAGCCCAGAAATGTCTAGGGCTCCCGGTGCTGTATTGAGCGTCGCTTGCTCCTCTTGTCTTCAAGCTTTTCATCTGCAGAGCGGGCCCTCACACAGAAACAATGATGACCCAGTTCTGAGTTTGTCTCTGTCTTACAGCCAGTTCTCTTCTGTCCTAATCATAGTCCCTCAGCTCCAAGAGCTGCCGCGCTACCAAGACAGGGGGAGAGAGAGAGAGATATAGTGGGGGGTGTGGGGGTGGGGGAGACAGAGAGAGATAAAAAGACAGAGCGAGGCGGAAAGAAAGTCAGCATGAGAGAGAGGAAAGAGAGCTAATCTCTGAAGAGGAAGAGAAAGGATGACAAAATATAAGGATGGATGGATAGATCTGTTCACAGATAGAAATAGAAAGAGAGAGAAAGAGAAAGAGAAAGACAGAGAAGGTTAAACCACGGCACCGTCTCTGATTCATTCCCTATAGAGAGCACATCTAAAGGCAGGATTGATTCCATGACAGGTTGTAGAAGAAATGAAATGGAGGCCTGATGCACCACGCTCCTTCATCTGCACAGATGTCTCTGGAGATACAGGAAATCAGGTCATTCTGTTCATCATCAGGTGTGACTATACATTTGCTAGCAGGGTTGAGGAACCCTGTTGTGCTTATGAAATATATGATATAGAACCATACATTTCCAGTAGAATACCTGAATATCAAATTAGCATATCCAACTATGCAGTCAGATTGTTATTTTCTGATGAAATACAAAATATATATAAAAATAAAGACGTTGGAATAACATAAAAGGTTGAAACATTATAACCCATCTGATTTAAATCACTGGATTAGGGCTTTTCTTGGAAGCATTTGGTGTGAAAAAGTGCATCTTCAGTGAGCTAATTTCACAGTTTTGTATCTCAATAATCTGCTCAGATGGGTTACATGTACTGTAGTAGGTCTTTGCTAATTTCCCTGACATTTAACGGGTTTATTTCAAAGACGCCTGTGACGTGGGAACACAGAGTTCTAACACTTTATATTAAAATGCTGTGATGTATTGAAGTGTTTGGCAAGTGAAAAGATGCAACTCAACATGTATACATGCACTACCGATTACCAATTTGCGTCTCAGAACTTCAGAGTCAAAATACGTTTGTATAGTGGCGGCATTCTGGCTGTTTTAGAGTTAAAGGAATAGTTCAACATTTTGGGAAATACATTTATTTGCTTTCTTGCCCAGAGTTAGATAAGAAGATCGATACCACTCTCGCATCTGTCCGTTAAATATGAAGCTACAGCCAGGAGATGGTTATATTAGCCTGAGCTAAACTATAAAGACTGAAGCAGAGGGAAACAGCTAGACCTGGCTCTGTTCAAAGGTTAAAAAAAATCCACCTTCCAGCACTTCTACAGCCTTATTTTTTGGCTGGGCTCAAGGAAGTCACTGCACTCGGCAAAGAAATAGTCCAGCACATAACCCCCGTAAAAACGACAACTAGTCATTGTACACTTGTACACTTTTGTTACAGTTTTGTACTTAAGACACAGCCTGGCTAGCTGGTTACCCCTGCTTCAAATCTTCATGGTAAGCTAAGGATTCTTCTCGTCTAATTTTCGAAAGCGTATTTTCCAAATGTCAAACGATTCTTTTAAGGTTAAAATTAGGTTTAGGTTAAGGTTACAGTAGGGTTTAGGTTAGACATGTTACATGTGGAGTGGGTTATGGTTATACATCATAATATAAAGATACCACCCAATTGGAAAGTTATCACTCGATTGAATGGGCATTATCAGTGGTTATCAGCCTCACAGATGTGGGTTAGAAGGGGCCTGCTACACCAGTAGGTTCAGAAGGCCGGTGTCATCTATTCACATGGTTGATCACTCATGTCACGTCCCCTGTGTCTCATACAGATGCACTTAGGTTTAGGCAACAAAACTACTTAGTTAGATTTAAGTAAAGATCATGGTTTGGGTTAAAATAAGTGTGTCACATATGTAACTTAAAATTATAAATGAGTCAACGTTGACTTTTAGTTTCATACAGGACACAAACTCTGGTCTCCTGGGTAAAAGTCCTGTGTTTGTTTGACCCATCTATCCACCCCAGCCTCCTCCTCATATGGACTTTGTTGCTCTTTATACTTTGTCACCTGAACACACTGCATTGGCTCACTGAAATAAATGGGTGATAACAGCCTCCTGAACTACTAGTAGGTTTTGTAGGCCCCTACTAGCCCATATATTTGGGACAGATGTGTGATGATAATGCCTATTAAATAGCCTGATAACAGTCAAATTGGGTGAAGATACTGTGTGTGTACATGCTTGCACTGTAAAAAAAATTGCAATAGCATTCTGTGACTGTGGCTTTATGTTGATGTCACTCAGGTCTACTGTCGGTGATGCAGATGGACAGGAGAATAAACACTGGACAAATTGTGCATCCAGCATGAAAACGCCTCCCTCTCCTAGACACCCTTGTCACAGGGGTTAGTGCCAGCTGGGGACTGTGGGGATGGATCTGACCTTGCCTGTCTCCCCATATCTGGCACAGTACCCAGCGAAAGGGTGATATTAGATGATAAAAAATGTGGTTTATTGGGGGAAAAAAAAGATTAAAATGTGAGTAACTCAATTTGAGAAGACGTCCCCTTGCACAGCCCTTCTATCAACATTAAATGTGATGGTAACAGACAGGATGGTTAAAGTAGATGCGAACCATACACTGCCTCACTGTACACTCCTCTGTGTATCTGGGGGAGGGGAGGTGTGAATGAGACAGAGTCAACGGTCAAGGGTGCCAAAGCTGGAGAGGCACAGAGTTGGCATTGTGCTGGCAACGAGCTGGTTTTGGGGGAGGGGGATTCCTTGCCTGGCAGTGTCTGTCTATCGGAGTAGAGGGGCCACATCTCAATGATTCCTAAGCTGTCTGTATTATGAAAGACATGTATCTATGGTACTTTTATGCAGTGAAAAATGAAATTTACTACAATATATGATTTATGGCAATAAACATAGAATTGACAGTCTTTAGATGCATGGTTTAATAGGCTCATAAATATAGACATCAGTGCTATGTTTGTGTTATTGGGGAGTTAAACTGCATGTGTTGCGATTTCTAGCGTGTGATATATATCTCTGACATGAAGAGATGAATTACACCCTCAGCTCATTTCCTCCTCCTTCACCAACCTTTACACAAGGTGACCTTGCGTGTAACATAATTTACAACTGAATGACATGTTTGCTGTTCATGGGGCTGCCAAGCCGCACCAACAGTGCTAGTGTTGTGACACATTGCTTAGCCGGTCTGTAGCACTAAATGGTACAATTCAATGAGTTGGGAATTGTCTTTGCTTCCATATGCCTTCCATCTGCTTTGCTTACACTGATCCTTTCTTTCTACAATGAGACTGCAAACAGTTATGGCATGTATGGGTGGATAAACAAAGCGCAGATGTCATTTTAGTGCGATCAACAGCCTCCATCTCATCTTCCTGTAAAGTCTGAGCTGAACTGCCACAGAACAGAATGACAGAATGCACTGAAACAGCAAGAAGTGCTCCCTGATGATACCTTGGTTTTGTTTACCTCCACAGTACTCATAGTTCAAGTGTAAGATGCAACCGCTAAGCCCTAACTGGACCTCCTTGACTTCTCTTGTGGTCTAATTCAATGACAGTATTGGCTGCACCTCGTCATCCTGCCCCCATTCCCCACCAACCGGTGGCTGATGATGTGAAATATTGATTTGCATGTCCACCCATATCACCACGCCTTGGCTTTGCTGTCAAGTTCATTTAGAAGAAGCCTTTTTAATGGCCCTTTGATGCCAAGCTTGTGGCAGTAGCCACAGCAGAGGTGCAGAGGAGGGGGAAGAAGTCCCTCAGGGTGGAAAACACAATGCGCACAAGAAGGCAAAAAAAGCATAATGCTGTGTAGAGATTATCATAATCTATCACTGGGTTTAAAGTAAACAGTACACTGGCTGCAGTGGTGTAAGAAGCTACACACAAGTACTGTATTTAGGGTATAAACCTGCAGTTATTCATGCAAAGGGAATAAGTTGCTTGGTGCATCAAATGAGCTTGTACACTATATTTCCCAATTAGTCATTTCAGCATGGATACACTCTTCTGCTTCATATAAACAGCCAACAGCCTTGCCTGAACTTGGGCACACACACAAACAGAGATACATGCATAAATGGATATACACAGGCACACACACACACACACACACGCACAGAGGGTAAGAAACACTGGCTTATGAGTTGCTTCAGAGACAGGATGGCCTTTGCAGAAAACATGAGGTAAAAGGTTATTCTCCCATTACAGAGTGAAGGTCAGTGTTACGTCCCAAGTTCAGTGGTCTATGGACAGATTTGAGGCTGAACACTCATGCCACATGAGACCATGTGAGAGATAACGAGGTGACCTTTTCATGTACAGGATCTTAATGACAAATTGATGTTAATGCCTTGACTCAAAACCCCTTTACTCTTCTTCCAAACAGCCAGGGTGTACGGTTCCACTTCTCTTACCAAGAACGGCTACCGCAGCCCAGGCTGAACAACTCAGCCTGCGAAAGTTTCACACAAATCAGTTGCTGTTGATAGTTGATGGGTTTGTTTTCCACTCTCTCAGTGAATTTTTGAGGCAGCTTCAGTCAGACAGCGACAGTTCATCATGAATCGAGAGAAAGCAGTGGCCTTTATTCACACTGCCACGGTCCCTGACATCGTCTGAATGGCAGAGTGAAGGAGAAATCTACTGAGACAACAGAAGGGGGGGGGGGGTAGACAGGGTGGGGTAGACAGGGTGGGGTGGGTGGAGAGGAGCATAGAGAGAGGCAGAAAAAAGAAGACAGACAGACAGACATGGTCGAGGGACAGAATGAAGGAGAAAGGCCACGTTGCTGTCAATAAGACAAAGACTCGAAAAAAACCACCTTGTGTCAATGTTCCAGCTCTTGAAAAATACACCACCACATGAAACCCACTGCTCTCCTGAAGTGTGCAGAGAGAGGTGAGTCACAATATACACTTGAACTGGGAGAGGCCAATTCAAACAGAGCCATGCTGGGACAGAGCAGGCGGCATTGTGGGATAGACTGATTATGGGCAAAGAGGGAAGGAGGGGATAAGGGAATGAGTAACACAGGACTGGTCTCCATTATGCTCTCAGTGTGAAATCCAAAGTCTTTATTGTTATAATGTCATTAACTCATCCTGTGTCCCACTTCTGAAGATTTGCATCATCCTCCCTAAACCCCTGTTTATTTATTTATTTGCTTGGAAAATATAGGTCATGCATTCATACAGACCATACATTTTTAATAGTTTTGCAGCTTGAATTCAAATGTCTGCAAGCCGCCCCTGTGAGCCTATCTGCCACAGATGCTGAGTATGAATTAAGCAAAAGACACCCCGCACACAAAGCAGTGCAGGGTGTCTTTTCAAAAGCCTGAGGTATTTAGAAATACCCCTGCTAATACATCTGTGCATTATTAAAAACATCCTCCTCTCAAAAGTGCGTGCTATGATATTCAAGGTGAAGACGGGACAGAAACCTCCGCTTATAACTGTGGCTGATTAACAAACCCAAGGTTCTTGCTCCATGTTGCTCTTAGTGTGAGTCACTCTGGATGACACATCACCCAAACCCAAACAAGTTACAACAGAAATGTAAAATGTCTATGCAGCTACATCCTACAAATGTGGCAACAACCCAGTGATCACCTGGACGAAAAGACATGGGAACATATCTAACGAGCACAATTTTGGGACACAACCACGGATTACTTGATCTGTGATTGTGTTGATCAGTCTAGCTCCATTTCTAGGAGGCATAAGGGAGCCCAGGGGCTGTAACTGGCCTTTTCCCTCCCACAGCATGCTCTAACATTTCCACTCGTCTATCTATCACTGAAGAAGAGAAATGGAGAAAGGGCACTTTGTCTGCGTCTTCAGTACCAGTCATTACCACCGTGATTAAATGAGTCTAACATGGATGCTCAGTCAAATAAGCACCCTGGTACTGACAAGCTATAAAAAATATACAAAGAGGACATGTTATCTTTGAATGTGGCTCAAAATTTCATGTGGGTATTAAAATCCTGAAAGTCATGAAGACTTCCTCAGGCAAGGGGTCTGCTGATATTGTCTATCTCAACCATAAAATATGAGCAAGGGCAAGAAGCAAAATGCACAAACCAATTTCATGTGGTAGATCAGACATGATAACAGCTAAACTGTGTACTACCAGAGCAACACGTCTGTGGTGTTTTAGTGGAAAGAAAGGAACAGGATTGATATTGTGGTTCCACCAGTACATTTTACATCCATTTAAATCTGATTAGACTGTGATCTCAGCCCCTCTATTTGAGAATAAGGGAATATTCACTTTTAAACAAGGTTTCTTCTGGGAGGCAACTAAGCGATAACTGCTGGATGATAAAACAGGAGATAAAACGACAGTGAGGGGAAGATGTTAAAAACTATCGGATTCTTCATTTATTAATTTTCTCGGATCAGCAGTTTGCCAAATGACACTGCATTTCAATTACCACCATTTCCCCCTTATGGTTAACCCATTGCTTTAAATGTCTGCCAAATTACACAGATTTCTGTTTCTTGCTTTTGATCTCAGTTGACTTGAATGAACCTGTTTACTTCAGTGTCTATTCCAATCATCATTGATTATATTTAACTGCAAATGAAGGGATGAAAATGCTGTAATGCAAGCAAACTTTAAAGTCAAATGTAATATATAGTTGCAGTATGCACATTTACAATTCATCAGGTTCACTGACATCTTTATGCAGTGAAGACATAGCCACTTCTTTTAGACCATCATCAAACTGTGGTAAAAATGCTTCAAATGAAATGTAAGCTGTTAGTTATGCTTGATAAGATGAAGATAGACAGGTTCCTCAGCGGAGTGCAGCCATAGTATTATATCTTGAATGCATTAAATGGGCAAAATCAATAAATGTCTGCACTGTCAGCCTGCCAGACCGGAAAAACTTATTTTTTATTTCACGCTCTGTCTAAAAATGAAATTGCCAAGAGAACTGATTTTAACCATGGTTAAGTTAAGACATTAGAAATGGTTACTTTTCTGTTTGGCCACGCTCTCTGCCCACCAATCCTCTGATTACAGCCTCCAGCTTGGGTCTTAGAAGCACATAAGAGGAGAAATGTGATCACAAAACATCCGAATTGCAACTGATTACTTCGGCATTGCAAATTCCTACCATAATAAATTCTGTATTTTATAATTTTGTGATACCGCATGGGTGAGCATTTGTCTGGTACGTTTCCTATGTATTTCTGGAACAGTTTTTCCAGTGACCAAACTCAGGAAGCATCAATCAAGAGACAAAGATAACACGTCTTAAATAGAACTAACCTACAGGAAAAGTAAAATGTGACAATATTTGTACTTTTTATCCCAACCTGCACTGAAATTATGGTGTTGGCCAGTTGCTCCATCTAATCTCAGCACTAATAGCAGGTCAAACTTTCCTCTTGTGCAATACTTAAGTTAAAGAAGAACATTTCTCCCCATATTCCTATCAGACACAGCTGTTCTGAATGGCCACACTCAAAAGTAAGGTGAAAATCCAGCCGTCATAGAGAGGGGCGCGTCGCAATAACCATTTAAATATTGGGATAACGGAGCACATTTTGACAGGACTGTTTCTCCTGGAAGGTATTAACAGTGTTGCATGCGGTTGTACATATGACAAGTAACAGAAATAGTTGTGTAAATAATGAAAAAAGAAGGATTAAGGGAGAAGTTCAAACCCTGCCAACTTTCTTTCCTGGCCAAACGCTGCGAGAATGTCGCTTTCAGAAAGTAACAGAAATGTTCAGACGCAGTCCACTAATTCCGACGTTAATATGCGTATGTTAGCGTATTAGCGTACTTTAGCATGACAGCATGCTAAATGGCATTAAAGTAGCAAAGTAGGTCCTGAAAAGGTGCAGCTAAAACTGCACAGACAATAAACCCTTTTGATTTAGGTAACAACATCACTTTTCTTCTACACTCTGCCCAAACGTTTCATTTTTTGCCCTACAAGTAGTAAGAATCTAAGAATAGCGAAGCTCTCTCCATTTTTCATCCGCCCAGCAATTTAGTTTTGTACAGTGAGAATGAATTACAGTGTCACAGGGCTCCTACCATTGCTATAGACTTTTAGTATTTCCCAAATGGTTGACACATTCAGCTCATTTCAGTGGTATGAGTGAATGCGTGCGTGTTTAACATAGATGAGACCACTGGCAACCAAACAACAACGGTGTCCGTATCATGATCTCTCAACAACAACAATATACTGAAATATAAAGTATACAGCATCAAGATAGTAGCAGCTATTAGGGTAAAATTTGTGCTTCTACAGCTCTGACAGAGAGCAGCATATATCAGAGAAGCCTCAGAAATAGCACTGACTGTCCTGGTTGAGCGTCTGTGTTATTTAGTCAAGAACACATTATTCTTTCTTCTAGACAACCAGTGTTATTTAATCATTTAATCATGATGTTGTTTTTGTCTTTTAATTTGTAACTGCACTCACAAAAGAAGAATGATGTAGTTAGTTAGTTAGATTTGTTTTGGTTTTCATGCACTGCCCCAGCAGCATGGTGGATGACTAGTAGAGCACGTAGCATCCCAGCTGTTGTAAAAGCAAAATCAGGTTTAGCCAGCTGGGTTCACAATTTATCGGGTTACAGTATAATGTCATTATACCATAAGTTAGTGGGAGCAGCTGGAGAGGAGGCATCAGGAAAAGGATAGAGAGAGATTGCACTGATGAAGCACAACACTGATGCACTGTTGAGTCAGAGCTCTGATTAGGCGTGCTCTTTGTCTGAAAGTAGAATAGAGCACCATCTTGTAAAACTCATTCCCTGAAGGAGAAGAAGAATATTAAAAAACAAAAAACAAAAAAAAGGAATAAAGCACATGCAATGTAAAATTTGGGATTCATAATATGGAACATTGATAAAGAGTCTGAAGACAGTAAGTGTGGGAATTACTGTAAAGGGCACCTTGGGATGCAGAGAAGAGAGAAGAGAAGAGAGTGTAAAAATGATTAATTATTTTCATTTTCATCCTGGCCTTAATAAAACTGTAACTGTCAGCTTGTTATAATACTGATATGATCCTAATGTATTAAATGTTTATAGCCATTATGTCCTGGACTGATCTATATCAGACACTGCTTAAAAATAAGTTGTCCAGCATTTTTTATACATCTTGATTACAGATCTCATTCCATGACAAAACTGGGAAAGACAATGATGTATTTCATTTGGTAATTTTGCATGTGTGGGAGCATGCGTGACTGTGTGGGCAAGTATGCACTTATGTGTATATGTTTTCGTCTCAGTGAGCACTGCAGTAAAACAGCAGAGCTGACAAGCGCACCATCGGCCCTTGGTGGCACATCAGGGACAGCTGGATGTTGTCAGGCAGCCATAACACTGATGGAAATGGGCTGATTGCAGCTCACTGGCCCCTCCCTCTTATAAATCAGCTTCACAGCACTCAGGGGTGGAATACAGCGGCGACAGACTGCACCACACCTACTGTACACTACAGTACAAGAAACCCTGCAGCAAACAGTATGTGCAAATGTTTGTTTTGCTCTCCTGGCAGATGGGTGGGAGCTACTGCATCAAAGTAGTTTTAGTGGTGTCATAATTTGACAGTTAAAATACACTAAATTGACTTTAAAATGCTTTTCTGATAGATGTTTGTGGCACTAAAAAACCTAAAACAGCTAGAACAATTTCAACAAATAAAACAATTATATGATCTTTTTTGACACCTTCCTGTACTGTATATGTGTATTAGAGATTAAATCAGATGTATGTTATTTTTTACTGGATGTACACTCTTTTAAACTGGAAAAAAGAAATGTAGAGCTTATCCTGAAGGATTTAATCTATGATATGACAAATACAAATTCTTATAACATCTTATACTGTGACAAGGATGTTCTTCTCTTATAATAAGTATGTGCAGTCTTGTCTCTGGGTATGTTGGATGTGAGCTGCCAGGCATTTACACCACCCACATGGGCTGCACCACTGTCAGACAAATCTGAAATTAGAAAGCAAAACTGTAGCATGCAGCTCCAAAAGCAGCATCATTCTAATTAGTCAGCTTTGGCTCCTCTTCCGAGAGATATTAAGATATGAAAAGTCTGAATACAGTAGATTGCTTTGGACCCAGAGTGGTATTAGATTTGATTGACATTAGCACTTTTGAGAATTTAAAGGTTTTTGAAACCACTTATATGACATTGCTTCAGGGCAACATCACTTGTTACCCGGTGTACCTCAATCTTTTTGCAGTCTGGAGTCTTTTAATGTGTATCAGTGCAACCACACATACCTCAGTGAGATGCATACAGCATGAGCAAATAGATTTGAACTAGTTAACATTTCATGCCAGGTAAAGGAGATGGTGATCACAGAAAAAAATGTTTTTAATTAAAACAAGCGATAATCCATCATTCACTGCTGACCTTTCAACAAAGTTTACTCAAATTAATTGTGCTGAGAAATTACCAGATGCCCAGGGGCTGAGCACACACAACAAAGAAGAAAAAGCATAGAATCTTTTAGTTGGCAGTCTAATTGGCACTGTGCATATGTTTGATTTGCATGCATGGAAAGGTTAGTCTCAGATTGTCCATAGTGACATCCCTCTCTCTGTTGCTGTGGGTGGTCGGGCTTCTTGGGTCACAAAACAATATACAGATTGGAGCAAGGTGTCAGGAAATGTGAGACGTACCTCGCCAGAAAAACAACACCACTGGTTATTTGTCCAAATGCCTAAAACAACCTATGTTTACATTTACCTGACAAGGGCCTCTTGTGGCTGTGCAAACTATGACTGTTATCTCTCAGAAGCAAAGAGAGAAGTAGCGTTGAGCCCAATATTTCCCTTACCTTACCGAATAGTTTTGGTCCCTAAACCAAACCTAACCATGACCATAGAGGTGGCAGTTCAGAAAACACATGATCTCATATGTCACATGATGTCATGTGGATCCTTTTTGTGGTGATCATATGCGTTTTGGAGGGCAAAAGATGTCGTCCTGCCAAAAGGGACACCAGATCAGAAAACACTCATTTTGGGTCATTTTGGAAGGCAGTGACAAATGACCTATTTTAGCAATTATTCTGGAGGACTTGTTGGGAGACGTTCTCCATCTGGGCAGTTGGCCCTCAGGACTGTTTAAGTGGCTTTAATGACCTCTGTTTCTAATCCTCCTTCCAGTCCTCCACCAACTGCTTTTCCTTACAATAATTCCACTTTTTACTCGGCCATTCACTGCCATCATGACAGTAAGACAACCCTGGTCAATATACTCTTTTATTTTAGTAAATACGTTCATAATAAAATTCAGAAAAGTCATTTGGCGTCTCTTCTTGTCACTTACCCTGGGTATTTTTGTGAAATTGTCACATATAGCTTGCTTCTCAAGGGCACACAAGTCCTTTTGTCTCAAGCAGCCATTATTCTGTCTTTGCCAGAAGCAACAAAGCAAAGGCTGTCTTAAAGAAAACACTGTGTGTGGCTGGATGGGCAAATCAGCAAAACTTTCCAATCTTCCACAGCAATCTCTACAACAGGTTTAGCGCTTCAGTTCTTCAACCCTGTGAATATAACACACTGAATCCCACCACCACAAAACAAACAGGAATAAAATAAACCATTCTAAATATGGTCAATTTTCATTATTGTCATCTATTGCTACAAATTGAAATGGAATGAAATGCTTTTTAAAGGTGCCACCACATTATCCTGATTAGTGTCATTTTGTGTTGGTTTGCTGATAATAAAATTGGAAAAGGTCATATTTAGCCCCTGTGGGGCTGGGTGCGGCTTTGGAGAGATCATGAGAAATTAGCTGTGAGAAGGTTAAACCATCCACTCCCATCCCAGCAGTAGGTAATTAGTGTAAATGAATAAATCTAGGTGGTCGTGGCATACACTAGATTCAAATTGCTGTGAAAAATTTAAATGTTAATGCAGTGTCAGAGATTAAACTGAGGCAAGGAGAAGGGAGGAGGTCTGGGGTAGAAAAGGATTAAGAGTCAGCTTTGAAGGGCTTTTCCCATGTGCTGCACGGAACGATATCTCACTTTTTGCTTTTCCACGGCTTTCTATAGGGACTGTTTTCACTGAGTTCAGAAAACCCAATCTCCTCTTTGACCTTCTCTTGCCCAGCGGTTTCTGTTGATTAACACTCACACACACACACACACACACACACACACACACACACACACACACACACATACAATTTCATGTTGCAATATGGAACGTTGGGGTCCCTTGACAGCATCCACATTGCAACAACCTACAGCATCTGACCACAATGCTGCAGCATCTTAATAACAGCATCTCAGTGTGGGGCAAATCCAGTATCTTTAACATTTGTGACATTCAGCAAAAAAACATGTAGATATCTGTTTTCTTTTAACGTGTTTCTTGTATGTTTACATGTTATTGTTCTCTGTCACTCACTCTCCCTCTGTCTTTGTATAAATGCCATGGATGTGATCTAGACAGCTGAGCACATCATTACTGTTATCCCACTGCCATTCTCCTCATGCTTTATTAAGACAGTAAGGAGACGTCCCCGCCTCCCTTGACAAAAAGACCCTCATTACAAACTATCTCTATATCTCTTTTCCATCTCTCTCTCTCTCTCTCTCTCTCTCTCTCTCTCTCTCTCTCTCTCTTTGTTTTCTCCACGCCTGCATGTGCCTGGTCAGCACTCTGCTCCTCTGGGGCTCCTTTGGCGCAGCTTGGACACATAAGGAGTCTGTTTAGACACTCATATGCATATTTATCACAATCCAAGACAGTACAAGTCCTATGGTAATATGCAACTCGAAAATGTATAAGCTGAAGATACAGTTAAGTGTACATTATGACTGGGCTCCTTGTGTAAATACACCAGTTACTGCATCTGCATGGGATGCAGACATGTTACTGTAAATCACATCACAGCACCAACCATATGGTCAGCCTTTCCAGCATCGGTGGGACTCCTGCCAACACTGAAACAGCTTCGTCAACACCTTGCATATCACATATTTTAGTTATAGCAGAGCATGGTGCTGTACTGCAAGAATAGGCATCCATGTGCCATGTAGGTCTGAGAGCATGCAGGTTTTTAGATCCTAAAGATCATTTAACAGCTGATTTTATATAAACGCACCTCCTGTCTGCTTGACGTCATGCTAATCAGTGAAATCATCTGCTGAGATGTCTGACTGGCAAGAAAACCTGTGTGATTTCAACACTGTCACCGACTCAAACTCTTTACGTGTAACAACTGAGTGGTGCTGCAGGCGAGTTTATATACATCAGATGATGGACTAGCAGTTTGTGATACCTGAAGCTGAACCAGTTGAGGTTCTGGACACTGGTGGGGGAGGTGAAGGTGAAGGTGTGTGTGTGTGTGTGTGTGTGATGAAAAGCTTATGTGGATCTAGCGTACAAAATAAGTAGGGAGGTTGTGATGGATTTTCAGTGTTTGCATGAAAGAGATGAAAGCAAGCAGAATTGTTAAATTATTTGAGAGTAACCAGAGTGACAGAGGGATTTCACCGATTGAAAAAAGGATTTGGGAGCAACCATGGAGAGAAAGGGAGGTGTGGTGAATTATTTAGATTTCATTGCAAGAAACTCCAGTAAACTGACTGAATCAAAGGCTATGGAGAACTAAAAGTTGTGTGCTTACTTTAAATAAGCTTTACTATAAGATGAATATTTTAAAGCAGTGTAAAAAGAACGGGGTAGCTCCCTGTCACTGTCCCAGCACCCACACTTCAATGTCAACAGAACATTAAGCATTTCCACTGCAGAGCTCTGGATCTGCCTCAGTGATCTATGCAAAGCAGATAAGCTGTGTCCAGACTGGATTAGTATTGCAGGACAATCAATGTTGGTTATGTTATTTAGTACATTCCACGTCAGTGATTTTAATGAGCGATATGGGCTCATAAAGTAGTACTTTATTACTCTCATAAATTAGTGAAGAAGCATATCCTTCCAGCCAGACTCCAGAGTAAGTCTGCTGCCAAAGGAGTTTGTAATTTATGAATCACATATTGATCTGGATGGTAGTAGAATTAGAAAGAGGATAAGTGAGATCTTAGTATGTCCTGTGTGGGACATGCAATATTTAATAATCTCAAGTAAACTTGATTTTCACAGGACTAAACTCACTGAAAATAATCAATATAAGTCCACACTGCAAGAGTTTTCTAGTAGCACTGAATGCCATTCAGAGAGGGCTTTTCAGACACTCCAGACTACAGCACTGCCCACTGAATAGAGGGCGTGTCTGTCAGGATTTGTGTACAATTTGAAGTGTACATTTCGCCTTTCAAAAATGTCCCCAGACAAATTTTTGCATAGTGAGGGAGTATTATGAAAAAGTGGTAACAATAGCGTTCCAAGATATTTTGCAGTAAAAGGCTCGCAATCGAACACCTTACCACCTGATTCAAAATGAAAATACAACATAAAGTTTTCACTGCACAAGTGAAACACAGAAACGAAGATGTGAACACTGAACAACTTATGATTGGATTGTTGGATTCACTTGTCAAATCTATGCTTACATACTGTATTCATACTTAAAGTCACACACACACACACACACACACACACACAGTATCACACCTGTCAATGTATACACAGTCATGAACAATACATACACACGTGGACATATGCATATACTCAAGCTCTCTGTCGGTTTTATCTGTCCTGTTGTTTATTCTGTTTCATCAACTCATTTTTTTGGCTGTTTTAATCTAGATTTAAAAGCCTGACCAGGGAAGGGGCTGCACATTAGCTTTAGGTTGACGCCCTGCATCCATTACGTCTGTTGCATTGCTCATCTGTACATGTATGTAACAATGTTTGTCTATATGGTCCCTGTTCAATAAATAAACCTGTAACCCCACAAAATAATGTAGTTAGCTTATTATATGCTGCTTGGCTTTGGAAATAATGCTACATTAGCATTACTAGTGTAAGTAATAAGCTAGTTAGCCAGACATGCTAATGTTTGCAGCATACATGTGGAGAAATCCAAAGCTTGACAGGCCTACTGTGCCTAGCTATAGATGCTAAGCTGTGATCTTA
Organism: Macquaria australasica; assembly: GCA_005408345.1. Classification (NCBI taxonomy): domain Eukaryota; kingdom Metazoa; phylum Chordata; class Actinopteri; order Centrarchiformes; family Percichthyidae; genus Macquaria; species Macquaria australasica. Next base: position 309,535 of record SEMN01000057.1, read on the forward strand.
CAATTGCTGTTCGGGGGAGGGGTTTAGTGAACAGTCAATAATGATGGAAAAAACTGTTCAGTTTCAAAGTCATGAACCTCTTTGCCTCTGAATGTGGTATTTGCTGTGAATTATCCATAAAAGAGTCCTGTAACATAGGTTTCCAGGTTTCCCAGTTGCCAATGTAAATGTTGTAATATCTCACTATAATTGTGCAATTAATAGGTGAAGCACCAATTGGGTGTTACGCACATGCAAACCAAGAACATGCTTGGACAATAACTCACACGGTTGATGGTCTACACTAGCCGCTCCATTACAAAAGAACTGTGATTCGTTTAGGGAGGGGGGGCACCTCAAACAAATAAACCGAATTAACCACAGGGCAGAATATGTAATACATTTGCAAAGAGCACCTCATAGCACGCGCAAAACATTTAATCACACTGAAAATTATGGCTATCAAGTTTTATATGACAGCAGAGAGAGGGCGATGAGTGAGCAATGGCAGCAAGTGTGTGGGAGTCAGCGTGTGAGCATGTGGTGGGCTGGGGTTATAAGGTCGTCTCTACACTGTCATTATTGTGTCCACGCACTCAGCAGCACACACACACACGCACACGCACACACACACACACACGCGCAGTTATAAGATAGATGGATAGATAAATTAGATAGATTAGATAGACATATACTGCATGTTATGGTGAAGTGTGCCTAAGTTAAAATGGTTGCTCTTGTGCACGTGATCCAGAGACTTTTGTGGCTCTAGCAGCCCTCCAACAGTCTCTGGCTTTTCTTTGCTCTCTAGGCAAGTAAAATTACCCCCATACATCTTCTGACTGTGACATATTGATTGTGAGCCGAAGGAGAGGCTATCATCTCATCTATGGTGTTGTTGTCTTCTCCGGTCAGTTAAAGTGTCTTGGGCCATTTGTCGGACAAGACGTAGTTAAAAATTCATGTTGGTTTTTCCAATTAAATGTTTATCCTGTCATTGTTCAAACTTGTTATTCAAATTCTGACAAGCTGATTATAAAACCGAGGCTGGCAAAATCTGAGACGATCGGCTAAATTTATGCTGTGAACGAGCAGAAAAGAAAAATGGAGAAACAGTGCAGTGTCAGAAAGAGAGTGTGGACAAACCACAAGTTTCAGTTTCATAAACACACATTAACGTGCATACAGACACTTAATTTCACACACACACACACACATACACACACTCGCATTCACATGCATACACACACAAACTCTCACACTCACACTGTTCTTGTGCATGACTGCCAGCTCCCTCCCAGACCCCGCTGACTAACAGTTCTCTTTTTCAGGAGTTCTAAGCCTCGTCTCTGGGCAGATGCCATCACTTCCGCCCCTTCCACCTGTCAGGTGCCCTTGCCTGCTTTAATGGCGGCAGCGGAGAGGGCAGGCTGGCTGTGGGGGAGGGGGGAGGGGGGAGGAGCGGGAGTGAACACTGGACGAGCTGCTAGATCCTGTCCCTGCCTCCACGTGCCAGGCCTGCATCACAGTTCATTTCCCAGCCTCCTCTCTCCTCCGCTGTGCTCAGCCAAGCCTCTCAGCAGGTGTCTCTCTGCAGAAGAGTTGTGCCACTACGCAGGGCCGCATCTCTGTGCTCAAACGCAGAATGGCGAGCAGTCACCTCCACAACATAACTAATGACCTCAGTATTCAGTTTTGGAGAAAATTGACTTGGACCTTCTTCCTACCAAACTGCATTAAGACTGCACCTCTTTTCACTGACAAGGCTTTTTACACTGAAAAACTACTACCCAGCATTTTTTGTTTGTTATTACAGATTGATGTCTTACAGTACTGCGAGCACAGGCCAGTAATCATACAGTAATTCACTGCGTGAAACTAATCAATGCCACTAATGCGTTATTTTTTTTATTCTGATGGGGAAATACAGTAAATAACATAATTATTACATTGAATTATCTAATTATTTATGAATTAGCCATTATGCATCAATGTTGAAACAGGATGTGTAATCTTTTTGGACACAATACTTACTTCAAAGAAACTCCTTGTCGACAAATGATAAAAACAAGTATATGCTGGTGTGATCAACAGGAGGTATAGAGTAACTTTATTGACTCAAGAATTCTCCTAACATTTGAGGTACCTGACTATTTCTACGTTTTCTACCTTTTCTGGCTTGTATGTATTTCCCACCGGCTGCAGTTACTTCTTAAAAGATGAAGGGGTCCTCGTATAAACTACTTTGAAGATAAAGGTGTTGCACTGAGCACTGTCATCAAGAAGCAATCAACAAAGGCACAGCTGGACTTCTGCTGCTTTTTAACTTCACCTTTTGAAGTTAATACACTGAGGCTGGAGTACTGCCAAGGACTGAAATACGAGGGAAATATTTAAACTGTGTACTTGCGTCAGAAAATAAAGTGATCTAATATCATGGTACTATAAATTCACAGTTTTAGTGCTAATATCTCAAAATCATAAAAGAATGACAGTTGAGACATGTTGAGCACTATCTAAAAATGGTTAATATAAATGTGTTGATTTCTACATGATTTTATATTATCAATGATTAACTAAAGACCAACGGCCTTTGTCGACCACAATGCTGATTGCCCTGCTACTACCGTCGTGCTAATGTTTTCCTTTTCTGTGAAAATGTGTGATTACTTGATGACAAAGTGTGAGACAAAGGTGGTGTTGACGCTGTGACAACACCATCATTACTTCCTCCTCTCACTCCTACCTCTGAATGTGTGAATAACAAGATTACATTTTCTGCTGATGAATGGAGAGAAAATGCAATTAAAGAAAGCAGGACGCCATTCAGGGTGATATATAATGACATCCTATTTATCATATAGGCTGCTAGACCATGATGCCAGATAAATCACAAAACTGTTGGTTTAACATGTGTATTCTGTCACCAGCTATCAAGGTTGCTTCTTCAACATTTCAATTTTAATTTAGCAGTTAGTGTTGGCACTGGATTGCTATGGAATAACAGAAAAATCACAGCACAAATTTACATCTATATTAAAGTTTCTTGTTAAGTCAAAAGATGCAGAATTATATTAGGAGTTTCCCTTTACTATCATCATTGTTTTTATGTCTGTGTACTACATTTCTGTCCTGCTGTTGCTAGTGGATGTGGTTACCAAGGTAACATCTCTAGTGGCCTGCAATTTGAGAGTATGGTGCCCTGTAATGTTGGCTCCATGTTACCATAGCAAATTTCTCTGTTCTACGGCACACGCTGTATAAGGGAGCTTAGTGGGCTAATGCACCTCAGTGCAGTAAACACTAAGACAGTTAATTAGGGTTTATGTAAAAATCAATATTGTGACAGTGGGTCAAGGAAGACTTTCTCACTTAAATGTATTCACCTCATCCTGATATTTTGTCAGTTTGATTTTCACTCTTACAAATATAATATGAGGTAATACGCAAATGAACTATTAATATTAGTAATAGTGCTACTTAAGACAATACTATTATCAATGTACACAATAGCAGTAGTAATATTTCCAAAGCACCATCAACTAAAATAAACAAAACACCAAATTATTATTACATCAAATATGACAATACTTGATAACATTTTAAACCACCACCAGCAAATAGCTAAATCATCCCAGCACTTTAAATAGAATACCCACTGTGCACAGACCCAACTAGACAAGAGGAGCAAAGGAACTGTATGCATTATACATTGTGCAAAGAGTGCATTACATTTATAGACCCATGTACTCTCCTGAAGGGATGACTTAACAAGAAAGCTTAAGCACAAGAACATATTCTTGGTTGGGAATGGAAGCAGTTGGCTTTTCAAAAACAAAAAAGGAAACATTTATGGTATTTCTCAGCAATTTCACATATTTAAAGCTTGAGTGCGGGACTTTTACATATAAATGAACATCCGTTACATTCAAGCTGTCGTCAGACGAGTTCACACAATGCTAATTAAGCCTATCACCGCCAGGTAAATCTCTCTGTATTTCGCAGGATACCAGAGTTTTTAAATCTGTGTCTGTGGTGACATTCAATTCAATTCAGTTTTATTTATATAGCGACATATCTTAACAAAGTTATCTCAGGGCACTTTTTTGAATAGAGCAAGTCTAGACCGACTCTTTATATTTACAGAGACCCAACAGTTCCCACCATGAGCAGCACTAGGCGACAGTGGCAAGGAAAAACTCCCTTTTAACAGGTAGAAACCTTGAGCAGAACCAGGCTCTAGGTGGGCGGTCATCTGCCTCGACCAGTTGGGTTGAGGGGGGGGGAGCAGGAGGAAAGAGAACATACAGCAGCACAGTACAGTTCCACATAGAGATGTAAAGTAATAGTTGTGGTAATGGTATTGATGTTAATAGAAATAATACTAATAGCAATATTATAATAGTAATACTAATAATAAGAGCAATAACAGTAATAGCAGTGGTGGGTGTAGAGCAGGAACACGGGGGCAGCAGGTGGCTGCAACCATAGATCCAGACTCTACAGCTCCGGAGGCAGAAATACCTGCAGAAAGCAACAGAAGGAGAGAGAGAGAGAGAGAGAGAGAGAGAGAGGAGAGAAAGCACACAACTACGGGAAGAAGTTGAGTTAGTAACAAGCATTGGTGGGATATGAGTGCGTACAGATGGAGAGGGAGAGGACACCGGTAGTAGCCTAATGTGTTTTACGTCAACCAGCAATGATTGGTTAGCTCCGGAGCCATGTAGAGACAGAGTCACGTCAATGTAAAAATGCATAAAAATGCTCGTCACATGATTCACGTAGACTTCAGATAGTTTTCTCATGGCTCTGGTTTGCCAGAGCTGAGGGGAGCAACCGTAGCAATGTAGTAGGCTACAGCAACTAGAAGTATGGAAGAGAAACCTAAGAAGCATCAAAAACACAGTCAAAAAAGAAAGCAATCGACAGTGACAAACACGAATAACCATTGGTGCAGCTTTTCCTCGTTGGAGAGCGCTGAAAGAACAGAAGGGACTGAAGGCAGACACGGATGTCACGTTACTGCTCTTGGACAGGATTGTCTTTGTAAAATATTTGGAGTAGGCTATGTAGCTATTACATTTACTCTACCAAAATAATAGATAATAGTCTTGGAACTGTGTATATTTGAGCGAGCTCCCCTGTAGGCATACATCATAAGAATGCATCGACAGTGTTTATAGTGTGTAAATACTCTCACTGCCAGAAGGAGGACATGAAAGTTCCACACGCCAGCTTTGAAATTGAAACTGGACATTCATTTTAATGTAAAATGTTTAAAAGATACAGGAATATTAGCACATTTAATAGGTTACATTACTAAATTCTACTAGTATAAGAATAGTTTGTGTATGACATTCATTTTGACATTTGTCTATAAATCATACGTGGACTTGTATCTAAAAAGGTTTTGCACTGGCAAAACTGTTTAGAGGTCATAAGCCCAATCAAAGCAGAAAGCAGCAAAGACCAATCAATTGCAAATTCAACCATTTGTATACATTTATAAGCTCATTAAAAAAATAAGGATGATTGTCAGAGCATGCATGAATTAAGCAAATTCTGCCCTTAAAAAGAGCATGTAAATTTGCATTGCCCTTTTGAATTATAACATGGAGTCTATATTTACTGTAGTGCAAACTGAACGCTGTGACTCCAGGTAAAGCAAACACAGGAAGCAAAACTGTAGATGGATATATCATTCTTATGGGGAATGGCTGTCACTTTAATTGAGACGTTGACTATTGCATATTCAAGCATGTGCATCTGCATTAGCCAATCATGAATGCTGTGCGCTGCCATTGGCTGAGCTACGGAGAGAGTCGTGTACTGTGCTGTGAGGGGCGGGCGGTAGGGCTCTCTATCTCCTCTGCACTCTCCCATTCAACCTCTTTAGTCAGCAGAACGAGTGGCTGAGCAGAGCAACACAGCATCCACGGCTACAGCATCCTGCAGAGGACTCTGCTCCATGAGGGAGAGGGAGGGGGAAAAGGACAACTGCTGGAGAGAAAAAGGTAGATCCACAGATGAAGAGAGACTGAAAGAGGAAGAGAAGCACAGAAGGAGTAAGAGTGGGAAATGAAAGGAATTGAGTTAACACCGCTGCCTGCCTAAGGACCACTGCAGCTGTACTAAATCTGGGGCTGTCAGGCCAACCCTCAGCAAAGCAGTGAGTGAGGCAAGGGAGCAGAGGAGAAAAAGAAGTGATCTGAAGAGCTGATCTCATCACTCTGGACAAGCAGGGATGGGAACCCCAAGAGCCTCTCCGTCAGCAGATCAAACTTCACACAGGAAAAGTGCCTTGGGATCACCAGTCTGAACCTGCCTCTTCAGAGGAGTAAAGAAAACAGGCAAAACAAGAGAGTTATTCTGTTAGTTCCCAAAAGGTGAAACCTCGTACAGGAACTCTGACCACTGCACTGCTGAGTAGAGCTCAAGTCTCTGCTGCCCTCTTCCAAAGTCCCCCTCGGTCCTCCCTCGCACCTGCCTGCTCCTGGTGAATGTCTTCTCTGCTTGCACTCCCACTGCTCGGCAGTTGAACACACTCATGGTCGATGCCAAGGGAAGGAATATGAAATGTCTGACTTTCTTCTTAATGCTTCCCGAGTCAGTGAAAAGCAAGTCGAGTAAAAGCTCCAAGAAAGGGAATGCCAGCGGCAGCTCCAAGCTGCCCCCAGTCTGTTATGAGATAATCACTCTGAGGAGCAAGAAGAAGAAGAAGATGGCAGCGGACATTTTTCCCACCAAAAAGCAGACATCCACCACCACAGTGCAACAGTACCAGCAGCAGAACCTCAACAACAACAACACCATACAGAACTGTAACTGGCAAGGACTCTACTCCACTATAAGAGAAAGGTAGGTACAACCAGCAAGCCTCTTTCTGAAACTGCTGCTCCCAACAGTTTTCATCAACATTACATTCAGTGAAGATGAATTTGAAATTTTAATAAGAACATTTCCAGAAAGTTCAATAGATAAGAATTGCACGTTCCACTGCATTTTAATTGCCAGTTTTCTGAACAGAACCTCAATTAAATCTATAGAAATGTATCACAAAACACTTGTAAGGTAATTACTCTTGTATATTGAGGTTTGTGTGTGTGTGTGTGTGTGTGTGTGTGTGTGTGTGTGTGTGTGTGTGTGTGTGTGTGTGGGTGTGAGTATGGGTGGGTGTTCGTCTCTGCCCTGCCCTCAATCTGCTGGGGGTACCTCGGTTTACACCCTCTCCTGCTCCTGCAGACTTTGCCGCTCTGACATAACAGAGGGCGGACAGGAACCCGGGTGTGTTTGATATGCACAACAGGCAGAGGCTGCTCTGTACTAAAAGCAAAATATTTACATTGGCCTATCAGTAAAAGACCCCAGCTGTCCAGAGCAAAACGTATGCTTTCCAACCTGGCTTTGTTGTCTCTCCAGAACATCATAGGGCTGTTTACCCACCCCTGTGACATGTTCCACTACTCAATAATATATGAACGCAGCTTTATTGTTGGTCCCATTCTTTCACAGTGGGGATTTTCCATTCAGTTCATTGTCTAGTTTCCCTGTCTGTTTGTAGATATAAAGAGTTTAAGTTGAAATCATTTTTGTGTTTTAGCGTGCTATGTAAGACTTTTAAATCAATAAAATGTATTTAATCTTGCCTGAAGCATTTGGGACACTTCATACAATCATACAACTCTTGTTTTTAAAGTAGCAGAAAAGATAAATATACATGTAATTTATGATGTTAGCTTGAACATCTGCTAAAGACTCTAATTGGTATGAGTTTCATTATTCACATAAAATATGTGTATTGATCCTGCTTTAATCTCACCCTAATATCTCCAAGTTGTGCTTTTTCTCTTCTCTTTTGCTCTTCTAAAACAAATGTACATAGTAAAATATACACAATTCATTTTTTCCCCTGATTCTTTTTTTTTTTCTTTCTCTTTTTAGAAATTCAGTAATGTTCAACAATGAGCTGATGGCAGATGTTCACTTTGTGGTGGGTCAGCCTGGAAGGACCCAGCGGCTACCAGGACACAGAGTAAGAATTTCATCAACCAGGAAAATCAGGCTAGCAGGGAGGAAATGAACAAACAAGCAATCAGCCAGCCCGGCCCACTGTTGTTCATATCATATCAGCATAAAAACAATCTTCCTCATTGCCAGCAGTAATGGAACTAAAATCCTTTGTACTCCACTCTCACTTCCGCACCATGTGTCTTTTCGAGACAGTCCTCAATTATTTATGTAAATGAGGCTGAAGGATAGAGGCACAGAGTGAGCGAAGGAGGAAGGGATATCCTCTTCAGCAGTCATCTCACACAGAATGGATCGCCTTTGTCTCTGCTTTGGCTCAGCTTTTCAGAGACAGCTCTGCAATTACTCAACTTTTAATCAAACACGTCCAACAGCACACAGTTACAATGATAATGCATAGAGTGAGGTGCATTCAACTCTGCATCTCATATCCTAGAAATACTTTTGTACTCATTTACTTGATTATTTTTTTAAATTTTGGAATTAATCTACTATAAATAGCTATGATTATTATAATTGGGACAATTTTCATCCTGTTTATGCCAGATGTAACCCTGCAGGTCGACTTCAGGATGACTTCAAGGTTTAAGCTGCCCTCTGACCTCATTGCTTTTTCAAGATGTTCACATAAATGATTGATGAAGGTTTATAGTTGCCTAGACCATGTGCCACTTCTAAAAGCACATCATTATGTCTACTCTGCTTGAATATGATTAGAACATTCACATTAAACCTGGTAAGTGATTTTGCAGCCATGACTTTGGCTCGGCTATCCATTCAACATCTACACTGTCCTTTTTTGTTCTTTATATGGGCCCCAAATGTATGATCTATGATTGGTAGTTGGAGTGCACTTTGTGCATTTATAGAAAGCAGTTATGGAAGGACATTGAGGATGACTTGACTGCACTTTATGCTGAGACATTATGCCAATGGGATAGAATGACATTCAGGGCAGCTCAGTCTTTATTGTGTCCATTTGGCAGGAATTCAGATATGCATTATGATTTAATTTACAAAGTTACATTCTCACAAGATGGAGGATGCAGCTAGCAGTTAAAAGCAGTCATTTATGTGAACATCTGTAAAATACAATGGGTCAAGAGGTGAGACTAATCTTATTCTAATATGCAGTTTTTATATACTCGTCTCTAAATCCACATGAAAAAGCAACTGTCTTTCAGCTGACCTCTCTTTATGAAAAAAAGAAACTTGAATTTCAGTGTGTAACAACAACAACAGCACTGTTGAAAAAAACCTTATTTGCCAGGTTTATTTTAGATTGGGTTCATTGCAATTTAATATAGAGAAAGTCTGAGTCTCCCTTTTTTGAGAGAATTTATACCACCCACATACCCACCTACACATACTGCACACATACACATAGCACAGACACGCACACCCAGTCCTAAAACATGAATGTACTAATTACACAGTTCATAGCCTTGTATACAGTGCTTATTACTGAAAGTATTAGTAGCATTGTGTTGCACCTGATTTCATCACAAGTTCAGATAATTCATTAATTTCAGTAAATTGGACTTGTGCTGCACTCTGTTCAGTGGTGTTATTAGGATTTCCTGTTGGTTTTTTGTTTTTTTTGTGTTTTTTTTTTATCAGAGGCAATCTTGTTTGTTAGAAATCTGCCTCCCTGTCCTCAGGGGAAATAGCAACTGGCTGAGCACTGCTCATTATGTGAGAAACTCAACAGGTTCAATCACTCCAGTGATTAGAACTGAGGAATTGTTCAATATCCACCAAGAGATGTGTGTTTTTATGTAAAGAGTAAGTGCTACATGTGAAGAAATTGCATTTAGTACAATTCCCATTTCAAATAATCTTTCTCCTTTTACCAAATGTTACTACATCATGAAATCACAGACGAACTACGGCTACATGTTTTCATTTCTCTTTTCACTCTGTCACTTTGTTTTCTCTTCTTCTTCCAACAGTATGTTTTGGCTGTGGGTAGCTCAGTGTTTCATGCCATGTTTTATGGTGAACTGGCTGAGAACAACGATGAAATCCATATTCCAGATGTGGAACCAGCAGCATTTCTGGCAATGCTCAAGTAAGGATTCTCCTTCGTCTAAACCCTTAAACAGAGTACTTCCTTCAACTGGCCCTGTTCTGTGATCTTACAATGCCTTTTTTAAACAAATAACGTCATATTTATGTACATAACTGCTATTTCAGTCTGATGTTGGTGAAAAAAGGTTTGATGAAACTAGTGTATATCTGTCTCTGGCATGTGTTTAGCACTTACCCAGCCAGATAAATGAAGTGTTTCTTCCTCTATCCCAGAGAAAGAATCTATAGCTGTCTATTTTCATTTCATTATACTTTCTACTTTTCATGCTGAATCACTTCATATTGTTCTCTACCTCCTTCTTGCTGTTCCTACATCATTTTTATTTATGAGTTTTGTTTTCTGTGTCCTTGCAGGCGGGCTACAGTAGGTGGTAGATGAGGGTGTAGGAGAAATACTATTTTGTTGGCCGATTTGATTAGTTTGCACAGTGATCTCACTCTGTTAAGAATCTCATTTCATTGTTTTCCAATAAGGTTTTCAACAGATGAAGCAATGCTATTGCTAACAATACTGTAATATCAGTCAGTTTCAACCACAATCAACTAAAAACGTCAAATGAAGATGTTTTTGTTTTAGTTATCATGCCCTCTGGTCTGTTTTTACAATATAATTATCTTCTTAACAAACATGTTTACACCTATCTGTTGTCTATAAAGCTGAGAAAGTCACATTTTTATGTCAACAGGTACATTTACTGTGATGAGATTGACCTGAGTGCTGACACAGTGTTGGCCACTCTTTATGCTGCCAAGAAGTACATTGTCCCTCACCTGGCACGTGCCTGCGTCAACTTCCTGGAGACCAGCCTGAGCGCCAAGAATGCCTGCGTGTTACTCTCTCAGAGCTGCCTGTTCGAGGAGCCAGAGCTGACACAGCGCTGCTGGGAGGTGATTGATGCCCAGGCCGAGCTGGCGTTACGCTCGGAGGGCTTCTGCGACATTGACGCCCAGACGCTGGAGAGTATCCTACAGCGAGAGACACTCAATACTAAAGAGATAGTGGTATTTGAGGCGGCACTCAGCTGGGCTGAGGCCGAGTGCCAAAGACAGGAGCTCACCTCGTCGACTGATAACAAGCGTAAGGTTTTGGGCAAGGCCATGTACCTGATACGTATCCCTACAATGGCTCTGGATGATTTTGCCAATGGAGCTGCCCAGTCGGGCGTGTTGACGCTTAATGAGACCAATGACATCTTCCTGTGGTACACAGCAGCCAAGAAGCCTGAGCTGGAGTTTGTCAGCCAGCCTAGGAAGGGCCTGACACCCCAGCGCTGCCACAGATTCCAGTCCTGTGCCTACCGAAGCAATCAGTGGCGTTATCGGGGCCGCTGTGACAGTATACAGTTTGCAGTGGATAAAAGAGTTTTCATCGCTGGGTTTGGACTGTATGGATCTAGCTGTGGCTCAACAGAGTACAGTGCCAAGATTGAGTTGAAACGTCAAGGAGTACTGCTGGGACAAAACCTCAGTAAATACTTCTCTGACGGTTCCAGCAACACATTCCCAGTATGGTTTGAGTATCCAGTCCAGATCGAGCCCGATACCTTCTACACTGCCAGTGTGGTTCTGGATGGGAACGAGCTGAGCTACTTTGGACAGGAAGGGATGACAGAGGTGCAGTGTGGGAAAGTGACATTTCAGTTCCAGTGCTCCTCGGACAGCACTAACGGCACTGGGGTGCAGGGCGGACAGATTCCTGAGCTCATCTTCTACGCTTGACAACCCCTGCACACACATTTGACTGGTTTTCAGTGCACTGATGGAAAATAGAAAATTATCACTCTGTGCGTAGTGTCACTTTCTGTTATTTATTTTTGTCACTACTGTTAAAAAAAAAATCTGATCTCAGACCTGTGAAAGGGTCTTATGTGGTTTCAATTTCAGTATATTGGTCCACTTGAGTAGGATCAAATATATGTTTTAAGATGTTGGATTGTCCAAATATGTGGATGAACAGAAGTCCTAAAAGATAAAAAAAAAAAATATCTTGCACTAGATGTGCATGTATATATGAATATATGTAAATTCTGAAATGTATATGATACCACAGTTGTGGCCAATGCTGGCGACAAAGATATCTTATATGATGAATATGCTACAGTATGTTTATTATTTCTATGCTTGCATAGAAAGCACATATATAGCAGCAATACTTCCCATTCTATATTGTATGATGAGCATTTCATGTCATGATTCAGTCTGGATCATCAGCATTATAAAGGAAGTGATAAAAGCTGTATGATATGCAATATCAACACAAAATTTCATTAGGCATTTGTATTTGAGTGGTTTTAATTGAATCTGCAGCTTTTTGATACTTTGAATCTATTAACAGAGCACTTAGAGAAGGCTTGAGGGGTCTTAGATTAGGGAGCACTAGATATGAGACACATAACCCCTACAGTATCTCTCTGTAGCATGTTGCTCTGCACCTGCACTCATCTCAGTCACTACAGTGAGGTTTCATTAAGATCAGTGTCATTATGTTTACAGTGGAAATTTACTTAAAGTGATCACCATTCACCACTACATGGTAGAGTGAAAGATTTTTTTGGTTTTCTATCTAAATCTGTCTGCATTGCAGTACTTACAGCATGGGCAGAACTATTCCATTTCATCTAGCGTGTACTACTAATTGTTCTGGCTCCTTGGTTTTGTTTACAGCAAAAACATCAATGATTGTTTCAGTGTTGGAAGCTGTTTCTCTTATGGACTTTTACTTCTCTTTGTTAAAAACCCTGTGCACTCTGAACTGCTGAGCACTCCCTCCCAATGTGATCATACAGTATCAGTATTTTCAGAAGCATATTGTACATGCTACAGAATTGCACTGATGTTGGTTTGTAATTGAATTTGTTATTTTGTTTTACTTGTTCTTTTTAATGAGGCAGATTTGTTTTGATTTACTGTGCTACTGAGTATTTTTTGAGTGTAGGATAAACATCCACAGGCTTGTCTGCTGATGACAATGGATGGGCAAACTAGTGTTCATGTCCTGTGTTTACGTGCTACAGTGCTGGGAGACCAACGAATGTGTATGAGATGTTGATGATGCAAATAAACAAAACAAGTGGTACGTATTGGTTGTTCATCCCATCTGTAAAAAGTGATACCGCTACATACTTTGTCTGAAATTAGGAGATGGGGACAGATGATGCCCTTCGGCACTGCAGTGATTTACAATGCCAAGGAGAGCTGTCTGTTGATTGATGATCCCTGTCTTCATGCCACTTATACACCCTGCTTTTTGTCTGTCAAACTCTAATTCCTTTCTGCATCCCACTGAACTACACAACATTAAACCTCCCCCTCCTTAATATGCATTTTAATAGGCTACAACTCTAAAGTATGGCTTTTTGATGTGCAATCACTTCTGCAAAGGTATGAAGACATTGACAGCATGGCAAACAATCTCTACAATCTTAAACATTTACAGACTGCAGTGCTAAAGAATGGCTCCTTGACATGGCCATCACATGTCTTCAAGTTTCAAGAAATAGAGAGAGAAGATATCACAATCTTGAACGTCTAAAAATCCTAAAGTGTTGAATTCCCAGCATACCGCGCTGGCTGTTTGACCCAAGGTCGATCTTGATGTGTCTGTCTGTTGATTAAAAAAAAAGACAGCAAGTCTCAAAAGACGATTTCTACTCCTGTTCATATCTTTGTCTTAGAAGCGGTGCACTTGTGTAAATTCCAGTCACAAAAACAATGGATTAACAAAAAGACTTTTGAGTTTTACTTTCTCTGAGTGCCTGACATGCTGTAAAAATCAAAAGCTAGATGAGTCATTTACTGAATCCCGAGACGAATCATGTCTCTTCGTGAACTGTATGTTCAAAAAGATAATCACTCCTAGGAGCTTATGGCAGGTACTTGATTACCAAGGCACTCAATAATGCTGAGACCAAGTTTGACATCGCCAATGAGCATGAAGCCTTTGATGAATTGAACTCAATATGTTGGGGGACTCGGTGCTTCGGTGCGATTTTTCATGATTGTGGCGCTAATGTTGTAAGCAAGATCATTAATTGCACTGGAGGCGGCAGGGGACTAGAACGTGCCAGGAGTCAGGAGCAGGTCTGCTTTCAACAGACACAGAGAAACACACACATATTTTCATTTTGCAAATGCAAATGATCTATGGCAGCAAATATACAATCCAGGTACAGTTCACAGTAGATACAGTGAAATGTAAAATAAATGAATAACACAAACAACCCGCTGCAGGGGTAACTGTGTAATAAGCATTTGTGTCACCTCTGAAGCAAAAAAACCAAACAAAAAAACCCCCCAGAACTCTGGAGTGACTTTTTCTCATTTTATTCTCCCGGAACAATTACTACTCAAGCCTATCGACCTGACATTTTTTGGTGTTGGTCACAGTCAGCTCAGAAGGCAGGAGTGCTGCCAGAGGCTACCAGCTCACTGCCAGAACTGTGGAGGGAACAGCTCTGTTCTTCATGGAGCACATTACCAAAAACAACTGTTGGATCAATAGCAAGTTGGATCAATCAGCAGTTGTGTTGGCAGCTCTAATCACTTGCTATTACAGAGTAGATATTAGTCTTCCAGATTCCACTATGCGATTATGCTATACTTACTTACGTAAAGGAAAACATAGGCGAGACTATGTATTACTGATGAGGAAGTCAGTGTGGTGATACAGTATTATCCTCCAAATACCAAATGTAAATGATAAAAATCTCGCACAGTTTTTTGAATTGCAAACTCATATACAGTGCTGGTATCCTGTTTGATTTTACCACTGAAATGTAAATATATAATTCAAAGAGTTGATAGTCTTACATCTGTTTATCAGAGTATAGAGTAGAGGAGGATGACATGTAATATTCATCATTAATCATAAATGTGAGTGTACATAACATGGACAAGCTTTGGAATAAACATATGGTTTGGCGGGGGAAGGGAAGAAGGAAAACAGAGCTGTGGATACTGACACAGACTGGGCACACATTGCCCAGGAAAGTCTCATTGAGGGTATAATTACTGTTCAATACGAATTAAGGATGAGAAGATTCAGTCTGACTTGAGGGAGGACTGTGGATTACCCCTGATCAACATTCTTAATGTTGTCTGAGATTGATTGTTCCAAGCGCAGATAAGACCCAAAAGGTCCTTTGGTATCTAAGATGTATGGTGTCGCTTCCTTGCTCTATGGTTAACATGCCGCACAAGCCATCACATCACTGACTACTGGGCATATTAATGTGGTTCGGGGTTAAACAGAATTAGATGTCTCCTAAATCTACCCAACTGAAAAAATACCACACAGGGGAAAAGAAAATGGTGAGAGGAACCACGTTCTGTTGTTTTACCGTATCAAACATCAGTCTGTTCACTGCAGGCAATCACATATCCAACTTCTCAACATCCTGATAATTTCCATCCTAGCAAAATGTCAATGAATTAGTAATGGCCAAAGAGAGGAGGGAAACACAGCTGTGGGTTTTAAAGAATTCATCAAAGAAAATTATTTAAAAATGTGTTTTTTTAATTCAGCAAATCTCACAGGAAATCTCAAAGCCCTTTTCCCCTACGTCCCCTTAAACCATATGTTTTCTCTAAAGGTATACATGTATCAACAGTGTTCAAAGCACAGATTACATTACATAGCATAGTGGTGCATTCAAAGTGCAAAAACTAACCAGTAAGTGTTATGAGAGCATCTGGCAAGGGCTGCTGAAGGTTACAATGAATTGCTGTAATCCTGACAGATGTAAGGGTATCTGAGCCCCCCCCCACTATCCTTACTGCACTAACCTCAGCCTACTGGCAGCCAGTCAAGCAGGAACAAGGCAGGGGGTGAGAGGACAATGAAAAGGGGGAGACAGAGGTAAGTGGCAAGTCTGGTATGACTAGTTTTCAGGTAAAGCAGTCATTCCCTTGATAATTATCACATAGATCATTAGCGGACAGCCTTAGTAGCAATTAATCACACATGAGAATGGCAAAAGCTCACAGAGTGCACATGCAAGGGGCAGGTGGAGGCAGGGAGAAGACTGATGATAGCCACCTTCGCTTCTTTGTCATCCCCATTCCCAACCCCACGATGCTAAAGACCTGCACAATGTAAGGGATATTATTCCAAATAATCTCCTATCCCAGAGCTGTTGTCTCCGGTCGCGTGTGGTTGGGATGCACTGCAGGTTCGAGTCTGCGATTGTGTGTCTCATTTATCTATTTATTTATTCATTGGTACCAGGCAGAGCTAAATCGTTTCAACAGGCTGCGGCACTGAAAGGCCAGCTTTTATGTTAGATTAGCCTGTTTATAGCGATGTCGCTCAGCTCCAGATGGATCAATATGGCTGGGATTTCTGGAGGTAAGCGCTCCGTGTATCAGGTGAATTGTGATTGCTGAAAAGAGTGGAAATTCGCTCTTGGTGGACAATGGGAGCTGCAGAGCCTATTCAAAGCAGCCAAAAATACAGACAACATAGTGACAGAGCATCGGGCACACACTGGAAGTAAATTATATTACCTTCCAATGGTGCAGAGGTAAATACCCTGTTTACATAATTGTGTGTTTGTCCTATGAAATACGATCCCAGAAGGTATATGAATGCTGCACTCAGGCAAAAAGTAGTTCTTTCACATGCTCTGAAAGCTGAATTTGTTGGTGATGCATTATGCTAATCAAGCTATTTATTCCCACAACTATGGTCTCGTATACCTGTCACCCACAGCCACTACGGCAAGGTTTGATCAAAACCTTGAATGTTGGCAGCTTCCCACTGAGAGAGGTGATGAGGGCTGAGCATGCTACTTTTTGTATGTACTCTAGAGCCTCTATTCATACTGAAGCATGTTCTCTAAGGCAGTTCCATGGCTTTGATAGTATGGCGTGAGAGGGCCCTTCTCTCCCCAGGGTCTGATATAATGAGAGTGAGCTTACTAAACATGATCTGCGGCTCTCTCAAATAAGCTACTTGAAACAGCTCGAGCCTGAAACAGTACAACAAACAGCGCTGATTCATTTGTACACATGCTCTCGCTCTCTCTGTGAGCAGTATGGGGGTGGGGGGGTGGGGGGGTGGTGGCTAATGTGTTTTAATGTGTGACAGAGAGTGATACAGAGATGGAGAAAGAGCACAGAGAGGCACAGGAGTCTAGCTTTGTGAGCGTTCATTCAGAACTCAAACATAGGAAATCTGGCTTGCCAGTTTAATTATTTCCTGTGACAGATATTAAATGATTGCATTCATTGTTTGCATTTCTACTAATATGAATAGAAATTTACTGTATAGTTATTGCCAGAATAATGCTTTAACAGTGCCATTTCTGACATTCAGTCATAATCTCGGTTAGGATCTTATCACTCTGCAGCTGGGAGTCTGGTAATCAAAAGAGACATTATACTGGCAACAAGGTGTTTCTTTTGTCAAACAAATCAGAAATATCAACTAGACTGGGAGTCAGCACAATTTAACAGTGCTACAGAAATGCATTTCCTGTCCCTGAATACACATATACAAGAGCGATTTTTATTTGCTGAATGCCCATTTAATCTCTATTTAACCTTAAAGTGACCGAACATTTCCCCAAACTGGCAATTTCTGCCTGAATTATTGCAGGGAGTATAATAACATCTACAGTGGAGTGATATTGCGCTCAAGTTCTTTGAAATCCAACTGAGCTCTACCAGCCTGCTTTTGTGGCCTAATTTAAGAAGTGGAGCGCTATCTCCTGTTCTTCTGCCCTTTTCTTATGTCCTGCTTACCACAGGGAAAACCAGTTAGTGTATCTAAAAGTCCATGCAATTAGCACCATTCAAAAAGGCATTACCTAGGCGATTCCCTCCTAATGCATAGTGTAAAAGCTAGTGTCACACAATTCATTATAACTTTGAAGTGGAGCTCCTATGTTCAATCAAAGAGGGATTGAGAGTAATACACCTGCATTCACAGCAGCCCCACATTTCTATAATCTGTCTACATAAACATCCCCGCAGCTGCACGATCCCGGCTAACTGTCAAGCTGATGATGAATCTGATGTTGGCGAAGCAAAGAATCTTTTCTCATCTTACCATTAACTGAGATAATTAGCTGCAGCTGCCTCAACCGTCACAAGAAAGCCGCATTCAAAGTTGCTCTACAGTGTCAGAAGTTATTTCTTTATGTTGAATCAGATAAAGACAAATATCAGTCAGGGTTTAAATGCACAGTAACATCAACTGATTGCACTTTACCAGTAAAATATAAGACAGGTGAGGCAGGTGAGGGTGAGCATTCAGTGTTCTGTACCTTTCTATCATTTCATGGATTTATAGGAGCTGCCATCAGTGTTCATCTGACCTAACTAAAACTCTTTCTGCCTATGCTTTTTTGAGTCGAGCCCCAGACTATTCCCTCACTGCCCTCAATAATGGCCTCAATTTAAGCTTTACTGTGCCTTACCTTCCCCTTATTTTCGCTTTCCTTTGAGATACCAAAGCTTTTCTCGCTCTGAGCTGCTGGAAATAATCACAGGACATGAGATGAATAAAAGTGTTGTGTTTTATGAAAGTTTTCCTGGTCTGACTTTGCGTGTTTTGTATTCTTGTGCACGTATGATACATGCTTTGTACAGAAAAAAGTCAGGTGACAGCTCTGATAAATGCAGCTGTAGGTCTTGTGAAAATAATGAAATTACGTGTGTGAATGATCGATAAAGACAGCAACAGATCTTTATTTGAAGTGCTCATCCCAAACAGACCAACTGTCTGTGACTGTGAGTAATGTATGTTTATACTGGCAGGCAAACATACATGTGCACAGGCGTCCGATGAGCATTATATATTCATTCAGGGGAGGTAGGTATACACTTCATGTGTTTTTTCACATGCTTGTATTGGAGGAAGAACACTATACATGATTGTCAATGTGTGGGCAGATGTCATTTCAGTGGCATTTCCGCTGAACCTGTGCTGCTGTCATATTTATGTAGTAGATGGTAATAGGGGGATGAAGGTAGAATAACAAGAAAGCGTATAATCATGTTAGTAAACCACAACATAAAAGCGAGATTTACATTTTTGCTGTGAAATTTTTTAAACTTTAGCTATGATAAAAGCTGGGATTGACATATTTGCTGTTGACATATTTAGCTTTTAATCTTAATGTGATTCATTTGTATCTGTTAAATAATTTCTGAGTTGCTTGAGAGCAATAAACAGAGAACAAAACAGGATGAGTCCTTTGGATTCTCCGACAGAAAACTTGTGCTGCAGAAGATCTTGACCACCCCAAGGCTACAAAGAGTCAACAGAAGTAATATCAACCAACCAGTGGTGCATCTAATTCCAACATAATTTCTTTGGCTATCAATTATTATGTTGTCACCCAAGGCAAGCGGAGCAAGAGCAGAACATTTGCAAGCATCCACTGCTAAAATACAACTGTTTGCAATTCTTGCAGAATTAGCATTTGTGAATAAAGGTGGAACAATAGAAAGTAGTTAAATATGCTGAAAATGTGCGAGGTCAGGAAATGTGCATTGATACTGTAAGCAAGATACTATGTGAATAATTGCTATCTTTCATCAAGTACCACTGGGTTCATTACAGTCTGTAGTTTGTGCTCTCACTTACACATCCACAGAATTCTCAGTTTACTCTCAATACAGGTTCGCCTGTTTTGAACACCCCCTCTCAGCATTTACCTGCCCATCCCTCTACTGCATAGAAGAGGCACATGAAATATAAAAAGGCCAAGTACGTCAGCTTAACAAGATTGGAGTGGAGGGGATTTTCCTCCAGTGTGCAGTGCTGCACCTCCAGCAGCACTCATGACCACGGGGAGGAGGAGGAGGGGCAGCAGGAATTCCATTTTTCACTGATGAAATTCTCTTCATCATGCCTCTTTTGCATAACAAAGGTGCATAAAATGCATTATATATGGGAAAGTGTAACTGTGAACCGACACAAGAAGGCTGTCTTTCCAACGCAGTCCTCTACTTCCAGGAATAGAAGCAAACTCTTCTGCACAAATATCCACCATTGCCTTGGAGAGGTTAAAAATATCACCACCCACCACCCACTCAACATGACAAGTGTGCACAAGTCACTAGCCATACGTTTAGTGTGTTTAGAGTGCTCATGTAATTTCAAAAGCAATTTATCCAATGACTACAATATGTGAGGATTGCAGACAGTCTGCTATTTCCTGATGTTATTCATCCCGATTTGAATACATCCTTTTAATTTGCTATATCATTAAAGTCTCGTGAACCAATGACTTGTTTCTCTCGACCCCACACGGAGTTCAGTGAAGCACAGAGAAGGAGCTGTAGGTTTGTAATATTTCATCAGAGGTCTATTATGCTGACAAAAGGGATGGGATGAAAAGAAGGGCCATTACAGCTGCGGATCCATGCCAGGTGTCACTATAATTTAATCGAGGGTCTAAAGACAAAGAGGCGGCCTGAGGGAAGCCTCTCAATAACAGGCCTGACTGCAGATGACAAGTGGCACAGTAACCTGTGATTGAAGGGACAGACAGGAGGCTTTAGGGCAGCCTCACCCTGCCACAAATGACAAGACTCGGTGGATTATAGGAGCTCAAAGATACAAATCGTGTTTTTCTGTGGACAATTACAAGTAAAAAATAGAATAATTTAATTAAGAGAAACAGATCTGCACTTGAAAAATGCAGCAAGTAAGACAATGCACGTTTGTTATTCCCTCTGAAATCAGCACATGCAGAGTCACAGCTTCTAAACAAAGAGAAGAGGCAGTTTGTTTTCATGATAAACATTAGGGGCGTGGGAGGTAGAGCATATGTGCAGGCTTCACTCAGCTCTTGATAAAGGAGATATTTCACATTCTCTGCGCCATACTGGATTTGTCTACGGCTGAACCAACTGTGATCAATAGCTTCAGATGTTTCTGTGTATCATTACTCTTTAGATCAAGCCGACGCCTGACAAGGTCCAAACAGAACAGATAATTGAACTGAACAGATTGTTTTCAAATGTTTGAATCCTATCTTTCAAAACTTACTTTCAACCTTTAAAATCGCAAGTTGTTTATGTGACGGTAATCTAACCTCACACTCAACGGGCATTGCAGCTAAATACATCTTGATGGGAGAAAAGGTCGGCTGATCTTGAAAAATCACCGGGCCCTAGCGGGAATGAAAGTACACAGGCAGACGCATTACATAAATTATGCTTAATCAGTGCTATCCGAGTCATTCAGATATTCAATACAGCACTTCAGGACCTCAAGAAGATTTGCAGGATTAGAGGTTGTAAGCCAGGCCAGCTCGATATATTGATCCCCCCCTCACTGAGAGCTGCATTCAATTTCCCAACAATTAGATGCACCTGAAGGTTAATATGGTGCTTTGTTAATCTGTTGTGTGTTGTGTTGTCTAAAACTAACTCTTTCTCTTTCTCTGCCTCTCCCAGTTTTTTTTTTTCCCCCACTGCATATGCTGGTGCCACTCCGCCAATCTGTTTGGCTGAAAGGGTCACATCTCTGGCAGGGCACACATCCATACTAGTTTCATAGAGGTTTCATAGAGAGTAATGCCTTGATATTAATGCATTAGGAGGAGAGACTTCCTCTCACAACACTGCTAGGTAAGTACTCTAGATAGTTTCTAGGCAACATTAGTGGCCTGAGTAAATTAGGTTGGTCCCCACTACGACCTTGTAACCACACTAACTCCTCCCATGACCGCAGTATGTTTTTAATAGGTTTGCCTATTATACCCAGTGGCAATTTTGTTTCCATCCATTCCCGCTGGCTGATTTCATATTCTGAGGATGTTGCAGGACTTATGGCCGTGTGAGAATGAAATTTCTCTCATGGGATCTGGGGGATATTTCTCTGGTGTGGCATACACTGGGCTCCGAGAAGTAGAAATGACAGCAACATTACATGGTTGAAATGAAACCCCCATAATGTTATCCATTTTTATTCATAAGAAGCTATGACATGCCTCTCATTGGATTCTGTGTATGAATGCAGAGTGGTGGAGGGGATTGTGTAGCAATTCTCAGTTATAAATCAGGGACAACTGAGAATTATGGGGTCAGCTGAAATATAAAGTGATAGTGTATCCCTGGATGTGTAGCACACATTACTTGATACAAGGCTCACATGTGTTCATTTTATACTACTACAGCCACAGCCAGCCCAGTGAATTTATACATCCTAATCTCTGCTGAAAGTGAGCGGCAGAGCGAGGAAGGGGCTGATACTGGCCAACTAGGAATGAGGAGATTAGCTACAGAGGTTTTTGCTGCCGTCTGCTATTTTAGGGGGAAACTAATGGCAACTGAAAAGGGAAACAATGACTCCAGATCTGGAGTAAAAACATACATTGGGGAAAAGTCCTTCATTCAACAACTTTCCAGGTGAAAATGTAAGATAATGCTTGTAGTTACTGTCACAAATGTTCTTCTCTTGCTCTGGATGCATTATTGCCATTAAGCCAAGCATACCTAACTTTTCCATCAAAGAGCCCTTTTCCATCAAAGCTGATAGGTTAAGCAGTCGGGACTAAAAGAGTGTAATAATTGGCTGTTTTAAAACTGTTTTTCTTTGTTCAGGCACAGTGAAAGGGTTTCACTCAGCAACTGTGCAGAGGCAACAGCTTCCATGCTCACCGTGCAAGCTAGGAAATAATGAAAAAATTAGGCCTGATGGAAAATCTATTATAATAGCTATCATTTTTTTGTTCTTAAAAGCCTTGGTTTTACAGTTAATGTGGAATAGCTATTTGTACTCTTTCATTCTGCAAAAAAATGCACCTTCAGTGGTCAACCATTTTAAACTGCTTACCTGATACAGAGGTGACAGTATTACTTACGGGCAGAGCAAGTATTCATGGTGCCCCCCCCCCCCCAGAACAACATTAACCTCAACTCCAATCAGTGTGAAAAGGTGACAGTAACCCTGCCAGGTTTCAGTCATTTTCACCTTCACCATCCTCCCCTCAGCACCACCATATTGTCATCTCTGCTACAGCTGATTCTGCAAAACTGAGAAATGAGATAGAGTGTGAGGGTGGTTTTACTGCAGGTGTGTATGTCTATGTGTGCATGTGGTAGTAATCTACAATGTATGTATGTTGCAGTGGCTGTGACAAACTCGCATGTCTCTAATAAGTCAATATTTCAATAAGATTGATATTACTGCTTTGCCATTTAAAGGCCGCTGTCCTCACTGATGACTGATAATCCATGAGGTAGCTAATGACTCACACAAAGAAGGGAAAATCCTGCATGAATATATGACATCTATATGTTCCCACAAGGCTACTGATTCACACCACATCCTGCTTTAGTTGACATCACACCCCATTTTTAAGGAGCACAGTGCATGTGAGAGTTCCCTTTGGGGAAATATCTATTGCAGCATATGTTTGTCCATGTGCATCAGGCCGGCACTAAGAACAAGGCTAAATAAAAGTACGCTCTCTTACTGTCACTCTAATGTGTAAACAGCAGAAACTTCAATGCAGATATCCCTCGCCTTCAATTTTACTTTATCCTGTAGAACCGCTAATTCAAACCATTAATTCAAACTCACACTGTTCTCAGAATCCTTCCATTTTCTCCTACTTTCCCCCCTGGTGGCGGATGGAGAAGCGGTTGGGGGTACTGCCTCAGTAATTGGAGAAACCTTCTGAAACATGCAGATGAAGCAGGGTGAGACGGAGAGGAGCTAAAGTGGAAAAGGAAAACGGACCAGATTCCTAATTACCTGCCCCTTTTCTCCTATTCCTTCTTTTTTGCTCTGACGAGGTTAGAGTCGTACAGCGGAGGCTCCTTCTGCTCCTCATGCTGGCCTCGGCATAATTAGGCGCAGTGTACAGGGCTGAACAGGGATTGATGCTCACATAAAGGCCTGAGTGAGGAGGGGGTTCAGAGAAAAGCTTGGGCTTTGATGAGAGGGTTAAGAGCATTGTCAGCACTTTCACTCTTACATATGTTACAATGAAAACACCCTGTCAGCTGACACACAAGCTGCCTTACATGAAACTTGGACACGCAGACGCAAAATGAAATGTGCACAATAAACTTGCAGCATGCGCAGAATATGGTCTGAAACATCAAATGCATTTTTGCATTAAGAGACCTTAAAGTAATCAAAGGCCAACGCAGTTCAGTGCATTTTCAAAATGATGGAAAGAAAAGGCTGCCCCGAATAGCAAATAGACATCTGAAATAATATTACTCCTTTGCAATGAAAGACAGCCAATTTCAATGAGGTGACATTCATTTCCTTTCAGGTGGTGAGAGGAGGATGAGATAGGCTATCTGCTTTTTAATATATCTAACAGTGTCGGGGCCCCTGGTAGCACACAGCAGAGGCAAGCGTACAGGGAGATATACTGTAGTCGACTGCATTTTTCAAAGCACTGCACAGAAATGGTTGCTATTTGCATAAACATACAGCACAATGTGGATAAATATCACATTGTGTGTGAGGCGATTGCGTCTCTCTGAGTGTGTTTCCCTGTTTGTGTGCTTGTCTCAGTGTGTACAAAGTCTACTCATGCATATGTGAGTGAATGTTAAATTCAGGATGTAAATTTTCTTTTCCCTTTTGAGACAACGAGCATGTACCAACTGTTGCTACAATACAGTGAGTCAGGAGGAGATGCAAGGTTACTTTCGATTGTGCATAAAAGTAGAGCTGCCAAATTGAATTGTGGGCATAAATCACCCAAACAAGGTTTTGTAAAGACAGTATTCCTATTAGGTGTGCAGTGTTACCGAAAGTGAAAAGGTATAGCAAATGACCTCTGACTGTGAGACAGTATCAAATACTGTATGCTTCAATCCAAACTCAAAGATATTGCACTGTTTTTTGTTCCACAAATTGAAATGCAGTTCTGTCTTCTCCACACATGTCACAAGTCTATTTCCTGCCCTATTTTTTTTATCATAATGTCTATTTCAATGCCTTTTATTCTACAGATGTTTTGACAGCCACATTCTGGTTTATTTTTCTCCAGGCAATTTCATCTTTAACAAACATACATAACTCTTTGCAAAAAGCTAATTCCCACTGAAATGATGAGAGCAAAAGCTCTGTGGAGCATTCTTCCCATGGTTAAGCCACCTACCGCAGCTAAAGGAAGCTCAGCACTACCCTTCTTGCAGGGTGCCGGGCTGCTCTTATCGCCCCACCACGAGGCCGTAGAAGGGTAATAGGATTGTGGCTCACAGAGAAAGTGCCATGCTCACCAAGCAGGGGAGGGCTGAGGCACAAGTGTGAAGGGCCTCTGCGGCTGTCCAGCATCATGAAAGCAGAGAGAAGCAGGCAGGGAGGATGTGTTCTCCTCGCTCCATAAATAACCCTGCTAAATTGCAGGCTTTGGAGGGTCAGTGGGACACTGGTCTGCCAGTGTATATCTGGAGGCCTGGATATAACCTGTAATCCTGCAGCCCAGAAAACGAACAGCACAGCAGTTATGGCAAAATGTCTTTTCTGCAAAATGGAAGCCTGGGTGTTTATGAGCTTGGAGAGAGAGAGAGAGACAGAGAGAGAAAGAAGAGAGAGTGAGAGAGAGTCGAGGCAGGGTGGGGGTGATTTTATAGTTTGTAGTCAGTGTCTGAGTGGTAGACTCCTTCCTTGGCTGGCTGGGTCCCAGCAGCAGCACAGCATTCACTTTGTACTCAGAGGAGGAAGATGAAAGCCGCACTGGGTCAAATAGGGAAGGGCGGTGGGCATTTGCGGGAGGGCTTTATTTGACAGACAGCCAGATCACTTTGGTTTCGGATGCCAGCTGGGTGTGACTGTTGCCATTCAGCAAGAAGTCTCTGGGCTAAGCAAGCATTCAGAGATTAAATACTGACTTTAAAAGTTGTACTGATTCTCTGTGATGATTTGAAATCAGAATCCTGGGGCACCAAAGTGAAACAATGTTTTTCCGTTCACCCCTCTACAGTGTTTTCAGTGCTGCAGGGAAAACCATTTTACCTGCCGGCAGTTAGGTGAGTGGGTGTGTATTTTAGTTACATCATGGGAAGGGCAGTAAAAGGCACTGCAGGTGGTGGAAGACTGAGATGGCCATGCTGGTTGTTTTGATAGAATATAAGTGGCCTGAGGCAGCGAGCAGCGGATGGAGGGCTGTAGTGGCCTATAGTGAAGATTTAGGGTTATTATTGAGAGGCAGGCATGGTGTAACACTCCAAGATGCACACAGGCATGGGCTTGATATCTGTATCAGATTGGTGAGATAGGAGTCCTCCCCTGCAGGACTGATTACTTTATCTGGAGGACCATAAAGCATACAACAGGTGAAGAGAGCACAGAGCATGGTAATAAATATAGCCTACACTAAGACTAAGACAACACAT
Organism: Macquaria australasica; assembly: GCA_005408345.1. Taxonomy (NCBI): domain Eukaryota; kingdom Metazoa; phylum Chordata; class Actinopteri; order Centrarchiformes; family Percichthyidae; genus Macquaria; species Macquaria australasica. The sequence goes on from SEMN01000057.1 coordinate 335,956, forward strand.
AGAATTTTTAATATAATTACTGCAAAGAAATGATATTTGTTCACTCTGCCTTTCTGTACCAGATACGCATGATGAGATCGGAATGATTGGAAATGATTGGTAATTTAGCACGCACACAAACACTGGCATGTAGTAGCATAGTCATGGGCACACAAGCAAGCGAGTTTTTGATTATGCTGAAGTGCCCTCTCATCTGCATGCTGTATTGTACCATAAGATGTTGCATTGCTTGTCTTATTTAGTTTGATTGATGGTAGTGTTTACCGCTCACACTGCCATCAGGACAGTTTCATTAGTTTCACACACCGGTTAATGCTAAGAAAGCTAAAGTTGATGGCTGGCTATTCCTGTCCTCATGGATAAAAGACTTTTTTGATTTTCTGGAGGACTGAACTAAACACATCAGATTTGAAATGCAGAGAAGGAGAAGGTTAAAGAGTTCATCACTGTGAGCTGAAGGGTTCAGCAGTGTGGGTGACCAGGTTTGCAGAGCTGCAGAAACAGCTGGAAGCAGCATCAGTGAAAGATCACGGAATCTGCACTTTCACCCTCTGGTCATCTACTGTGGAGAAATTCAGCTTTCTCAGAAACACTGTCTTCAGATCAACATATTTCTGTGAGCAGATATTCTCACTGGTGACTAACATCTTCACGTGTACTAAATCCAAAATCCAGAGTCACAGAGTTTAGGGATCACCCTGACTTGTAGGTGTTTTTATTCTTACATCTTAGGACACACATGTTGGTCTAACTGAACACCTACGGCCTGTATAAACTACAATGAATCTTTCCCTCTGCTGCAAAGCAATCTGGCACAGTCCACATAAAATCTAACCTAGAAGACCTGCCATACCACACCTGCCCACCACCCATTACTACTGAGCTCATCACCTGGAGCCAGTTTCTAATAACCCATTACCTTTTGACAACTGCTTGCATGCCATAACCCTCTAGTCTGACATTATTACAGATTTGATTTTGGGTACCACATCTGTGATCCACTGTTACAAGTAGAGGACCATTAGACCATTTTATACTGGTGGGAATGTTTGTTTCCCTCTTTAATTTTACTAAATCCAGAATATTTTCATAAAACTAATGTTTAAATTTTTTTAACAAATATGGTATGGCTTCTTTAAAATACTTACTCAACAATTACACTCACTATCATTATTGTAAAATTTGAAATATCATTTTGGAAAAAAAATCTCCATCATCCAAAATCGTTTTCGTTTTTTTTATTTTTGCTTTTAATTAAAGTTCTGCTCCTCTGCAAATTTTCAGTGGCAATTACATTTGTAATGTATGTCACATCAACAAGATGGGATTTCATTTTTCATCATTTGAAAGGCAACAGCATTATATTTTAAAACCAGAGCCGTGCATCAAACTGGAATCAATCTCAAAATGCACATGCAGGAAATTATGGAGGCATTCACGGCAAAACAAGATTGTCAGCCAATGTCATGTGTGTCACAAAAGACACGGCTTCTGTTTTCCCTGCGTTTACTGTATTCTAATTTATCTCTTGACAGGCTTGATGAGATAAAGTGATGAGTGGTAGAAGACGGTTGTCAGGAGGAGACAGGGTCTTTCTTCTGGCTGCCTTTTGGTGGCTATCAGGGCTTCTGATCTGGCTGAGAGCATGCCTGCGACACTGAGAGGGTCAATATCCCTCACAGTGCAACAAAACCTGTTTTTGTTCTGTGACTGACACATATAGCTGCTGTTAAAAGTATAAATGTCTTAATGGGGAAAACGTTTTCCCCTTCTGGGGATGTATGAAAAATAGACAAAGAGCAAGCTGAAACGGAAATGAAATATATATGAGGTCAACTGGGAGATGGTAATCAATGTGACAGTGGTTGAAGAGGTAATAATAAAAGATACACCAGTGTGTCCTGGTGGCACTGATTCAGATACAGCCGGGAGCTTACAGTGATTCGCTGTTATCTACTAACACACATGTAGCTGTATGACAGGACCTCCAATACAGTGCAAGGAGACAGACAAGCCTTATGTATATTATATGCCATATTAAAAATCTGCACTTTGTGTCAGTGTGCGTTTGTATGTATATTTTTGGATGTTAAAATGATAAATAAGCTGTCGTGTGGTAGCTGCTATCACATACTGCATTTGAATATTCAAATGGACCAAATCATACAAGTTTTACTGTATAAAATTTTGTAAATTATTTGTTTTCTATTTTGCACATCTTTCAGTTGTTGATGGTCACTTGACAACCTGAGCTTTTTTTTTCTCATCAAAGAATTCAGCTTTCTTTGCACAAAGATTTTCTCTTCTCTATTATTATGTATGGATAAATTCTCTTTTCATTTATGTCTCCCAGCTTGTCACATGAAAGGCTGTTATCGGTTCCTCTTCTAAAGTTTCCACTGTCTAATGTCTGAATCATCCACTGGTCTGATCCATGGGGTTACAGTGTGACTTTGATTTCCTTTGTACAATCGGATATTTCCTCTTTATAGTGATGTTTCTCTCGATATACTGCACCTGATATTCATTCTCCTCTTCATCCTTCTGGTTTGCTTTACTTGTCTGTCCCTCTGTTTCTCTTTTCCCTGTTATGTGCAAGAAGCAGACATACTGTACTTTATCACAGGGTGAGCTTTTGCTTCAAGTCACACAATCCTGTTAGGAATTGGCACGGCTACGTCCATTTGATGCCAGTCAAAATATTACAGTCTGTTCACCGATCTAATGAGCAATGGGCATAATGCAGCCCATAATGAGGCTTGTTTATATGTCTACCTGGTGTAGCATGTATTGGAACAATGCCACATTGGTTAAGCACCCAAATCTGTTTACCTTGTTTTACAATTCTGAGTGTGTGTATGTGTGTGTGTGTGTGTATGGTTGTTCCTATTTGAACCTCAGCAGCAAGATGCTATCGTGACAAAGTGATGGGCTTTACTAATATGAGCCAACAGTCTGATCAGGATTCAGCAGGTGTTCTGCGAGGAGGAGACTGACGTCTGCTTGGGACCATCCATCAGAGCTAAATGGCAGATGGTCCTCTCTGTGGCCAGGCAGGAAGTGCACTAACACAATCGCTGCAGAAACACAGGGAGCACTCTACCTGCTGATAATCCACTTATGCACAGACAAAGCTGCTTTAATCTGCCCGCTCCTTCCCTGCGCACCCCCTCACCACACGACAAGGCCAGGCTACATGCTGGAGAATCACCATTGATCCACTGCACACATGTACACAGGCTGAACACTGACAGGCCATGTTATAATGAATCCCTAATCACCCCCCTCGCATGTGGCAGGAGGATCACGGACAATGAATATAAATACTTAAAAATAATCACAAAATTGCAACTTAAGTTTTTCTCTCTGTTTAATTAATCATTTTTTCTTCAAATTCTATGTATGCATCTGGTTGAAGCGATGGAGGAAACAGATTATATCAGTATTAACAAAAAGAGATAATAAAAAGAGTACGAGCAAAGGAAGGAACCAAGTACAATACATATTCTGAACTGATTTAATTGTTCATCTGCTCTTTACAAGCACTCGACCCAAATATTGAAGATCAGCTGAGAATTACATTTACAAGCTTCCACCTATCATCACAAAGGTTGCGTATTGTGAGCTGGAGTTGTAGTACACTACTTGAATAACCCTTGTGCTCAAATGGCACAGGCCTACATAATGAAAGACATTTATTAGTATATCCTCAGACTCTGAGATGTGTCTGAAGCATTACCGAGCTCATACCTCAGATAATCTTAGTTCACTATTCATAGCCACAGACAAAAAGTCTTAGTTGTGTTGTGTACTTATCTGTAAATGTTGGAGTATGTACATGTTGTTTACTCATTTTTTTTTAATGTACTGACTGAACTGTATTGTGTATGAAATATTGTTTGGACCTAATAATTTCATATGATTATGTAACATTATTTTATGTTTGTATTGTTGTATTTATTCAATCAACTCTCTTTTAATCTTTTAGAAATACTTTTTTTTTTTTTAGATTGCTCTGATGGTTAAGATGGCCCTCTTTCCATGACAGCTGATTGTTTTATGTCAACAATCGAATGTCAATTAAACTTTCTGGGCTGAAATATTTATGTTGGTGTGAGATAATACAGGTGCACTTAATACAAGCAACCACAAGCACTGTGTAATAATTCAAACACCTTTTATCCATGCAAATTATCTCTGTCTTCTTTTGATAATAATAAACTGCTATCCTGAAATGGGAAAATTCAGTATCCACACACAATGCACAAAACACATTACACTACACTGCCATTAAAACAACAGCCCACTGTACTGTAATGTAAGCGCAAATAACAGCATGATCTACACAATCTGATGAGAAACTGAAATAAATAAAGCCTGCAGCTTCGTAGACAACTTCTAAATCATCCTTGAAATATGAAGCATGTTCAAAGATTACTTTAAACTACCTTATTAGTTGCATGTTCTCCTGATTTAGTGCACTTTAATGAGTACAAATTCACATTTGGGTCCAGGATGCTTATTAGAAAAGCCGGACATGGAGCTGGACTCCGAGGTGCATCAGGCCAGGACCTGGAAGTCCCACAGGGAGTCATTAGATAAGAAGATGAAGTTTGATTGAGATCTTTTGCCAGATTGTTCGTGCTGACTGGGCTTCATTAAACAACACAGACTTACTGAGGCTGAGCAGGAAGATGTTATGTTTATTATTCTGGCATCAGAAAGGTCTGCTGCGCTGAAACTCTGCCCAGATCAAACCGGATTTATAGCGGGTTTCACTGTTTCTGCATCCCGGGGTGCAGAGCCGTTCTTGCTTATGAACTCATCTGTTTAACCGTTTGAATAACGAGTTGTCCCCTTTTCTCAAGGCGTGAGTGCTGGAGCCCTACAGGGGGGAGGTGTCAGAGCGGAATAAGAGGGAGAGAAGGAATGAACAATTAGTGTGGAGTGGTGGAACAGTTCCACAACGGGGCAGAGGCGAAGGGGGGAGGGAGCCATGAAAGAGGCCAGGTGCAATATCACATCCTTCCTGTCAGAGGGCTTAAAAGGAGAGCGGAGGAAGAGTGTTTAGCTCCAAGGGACGCATGTGGAATGCTGACCACAGGTTGGAAGAATCGACTATTCAGAGTGCGTCTCTTCCATGTGCCCTATCGGGTCGGGGAGGTATCTGCCAAGTAAAAACTGTTGCCAGCATCTACTGAGGTGCTTGGAATACCGACAAGGAAAATCAGGTCTGGAGGATGAGAGCTGACCTTGATCACAGCAACTGTCATACTCTGCTGAGACTGTGTGCTAGTCAAAAGAGGCATGAGGCACCATGCATTTGCCACAGTTTTTCTTTTAGCATTTTTCTCCCTTTAACTGTAAAGGGAGAAACATACAATAAAGAATAAAAACACCTCTGAGGAAATTCATTGACATTACTTGTTCACATCATAAAGCTTTCTTCCATACTGATCTCTCCGCAATAGCTGTTTCTTTGTGCAACCACGCCTGCTTTATTTGCACTGTATTTCATAAAAATCAATACAAATTACATTTCTAGTATGTCAGCAGATATGCTATAAATGTTCTTTCATGCCACTCAGTTGATGAGGAATTGCTGCTACGTTCTACTATTGTACGTCTCTGCTCCTACTTGCTGCCAAGCTTTACATCCAGTTCAGTCTTCCATTACCAGATTCATACAACATTTGTATCCCTGAGGGAAATGTTATTATGTTATTTTATGCATTATATAAAATGTGAATTGAATATTTGTGTAAAATATTCAAGCAAATAATATAATATTGCCTGAATATCTTTAAAACAACTAACAGATACGGCTGTTTGAAAAGTGGCTGGAAGATGAGAGGGGAGGGTGTAGGGTAACAGAACACAATGGGCGTGGATAAAAGGCATTTTACAGCTGTCCACATCTGGTGAGTCAGACTGGATCTTTTTTATTAGACATAACTTCCAACTGCCTCCAAATCGGGACAGTTGTTTGCTGGATTATCTATATTTCTTCAGCTGGAGCTGTCCTTTCAGTTCTTGTTTCATGCTTTGTATTTATATCTTAAAAGAGGGATGTGTCCTCACTCAACTCTTTGACTGCCTCATGTTTGGCATCAGAGCTCCTCTATGTATATGGTTGTATGTGTACATGAAATTTGTTTGCCATCATACATCATCAGACATTTTGGTATGGTATATAAATTCCAAATCAACAATTATTCTGTGACATAGATTAAAAGGCAATTTGACTGTTGAGCAGGAAACCTGACCAAAACATTCTTTATGGCATTTCCCATAAAAACTGCACTTCACTGGCAGACATGGTAAATCTCTCTCCTATCCACTCTGGCCATGAGTCCAAGTAAAGGCTAAACTTAATGGTGTTTTCATTTCTGATTGCCTGTCTCTTTAAATGGCCTTAAGTGCTACCCAATCTCCTTTCAGTGGTGATTACTCTGGGAACTTGTCGGACTGGTTAATTGGTTCTATTAGTAGACTTTTTCTTGAAAAGGCTTCCTGTTTCTCCCAAGGGCAGCAGGTGTCAAAAGAACAACACTGCAGCCTCTTGATGCTAGGAGGACCGCTCCAAATTATACTCATTAAGCCAATTCAAATATAAGGACACTTACATAATTATGTGCTATTAAAGAACTCAAACAAGTTTGAGATTGGTTTAAAAAGGCCAAGTCAAACTCACTGCCACTATAGAGTTTTAATTGTACTCTCAAGCTGGGAAAAAAATTTAACTTGAATGACAAAGGAGCATTTTTGCTTTTTAATCATCAATGTACTTTAAGATGTCGGTGGTATCTTTTATTTCTGTTCAGAGAGAGACCACATGATGTCCTTGCTTGGTCCTTTTTGTGAAGCAGAGCAAATTCCCTGCTGAGAATTGCTGGTGTTTGTCCATCATTGATTAGCAGGTCTGTTAACAGCATGCACTAACATCTCAATTCTCTGGTGAGATGAGTGCCAGGTTCAATAACCACCCTCTGCTCTCATAGCCAGAGTGTCTTTTTGCTTGTCACATGTATGCAAAGCATTGTCTTTCAGTCTTCATTGACATTTTTGTTCCAAAGTCAATATCAGCCACTTGTTCACTCAGTTACAAGTACAGAACAGCTCTAGTGGCTAAGAGAAAAAAAGAAAGGACACACTGTTCTTTAAAGGTTTTGCCTTTCGAGGCAGCAGAACTGTTCTTGTCATTTCTAAAAAAGCTTTTCTCTTTCCTAACAACATAGAACGAAAAATAAAAAATACTGGTACTTTCTACAAAAGAAATGTCCTTTTCATGGCACTTGACAACTGCAGAAATAACAACAACAGACCAACAGATTAGTGGTGCCAAGTGAGAAAATGTACTAACGCACATAGCTGCTTATCCTCAGATAGACCCTGTATTCTATTGATCAGTTTGAGGACCTTAACCAGTTCACCAATGGGGACTGACAAGGCAGAGGACATTGTATCAGACCCTGAAGGACACTTGACTTTAGCCTTAATGTATCTCATTAGTCTACTATTTTGGACAGCAAATGTACTTTGTTTGTGACGCCTACGGGTGGCCCTGTTTGTCCTTGGAGGACTTTCTCCTCACATTGTTTTAAAAGTACAACATGCTGAAAACTTTTAGTTAGGATGGATGAACTGTGGCCTATTAATACTCCATACAGACTAACGACCACACTGACTTGAGGTGGGACAAAGTCAAAGCCTGGCTTTTTTTTCCAGTTGGCTTCTGGTTTTGGGGAAAGCCTCATGGATGTAAACCTTTAACAGCGCTTTTGTCTAAGAAAGTAGGACATACTTTGTACATAATGGGTAAAGGAGCAGATGTGTAAAGCCCAATTATGCAGTTGTAGTGGCTGAGTACAAAGAGAGTACACTTTGTTTCCTCTGCAGGTAGAGCAAATGCCTTTTAACAGTAAATGAACTGTCACTCTGGTGTGTGCCTCCAGGGTGTGCAATAAGTATTAAGGACTTAAGAATCAGTGACACATATGGTCCACTACTAAAAAGAAAATCAAACTGCATTGTCAATCAAAAACAGCTTGTGTTTGTCTATACTATGGCTCCACTGTGAATGTCAAATATGTGATACAACTCAAGTGCCATTTGGTTCTGGATTTAATGAGCAGCAAAACATAAGACACAATTTTTTTTTTCAGCAGCAATTGAGGTGTCCGCTGATGTTCTTTAGGGCTCTCTAACGAATAAATGGCCACGCAAATGCTGCCTGACTTAGGAACATGCTGCTGGCCAGCTCCAGAGTTAAACACCCAAAGTGAGATTAATCACTGCTGCTGAGGGGGGATGATATTCTTTGTTTCTGTTAATTTATGGTCTCTTTTTAACCAAGACCCTGAACCAACATCACGCCTCTCACATACTGTACGTACAACGCCACTAATCATCAACAGCTCCTTAGGCACCTCTTTAGCAAATGTTCACAGCAACAACAAGATGAGTTGTACATAAACAAGATATCAGGGCAAACACACTGTTGCATTTCGTTAAAGTAAAGATGCTTGAAGCTGTTATTCTGCCTTCCTTCTTGCTCTTTATCTATCTTTCTATCTACAATATTGTTTCTTTCACCAATTCTGGACTGAACTAGTAAATGTTGACGCAACAAAGACGAGACCAGCGTAGCATGACAGAAAAAGAGTCATGTGTATGGAACCAGCTTGGCATGGGGAGAGACAGCTTATAGTCAGGAGGCCCAGCACAGGATCAAAGTGAACAGCGACTCCTCTTAGCCAGGTCTGATCTGGGAACAGGATAGTCAAGCACAGCTCTCCCTGCAGCCTGAACATGACTCATGGTATAGTGAATATTTCATGGCAGGCGTCACAGAGCTGACAGTAGATCTGGCCACAGGGCAGCTCTGATAGATAGAAGAAAGTGTGTTTGGAGGGGTGTTGGAGGGGCATTAGCATTCATAGGGATGAGTATGTACCATATATGAACACACATGTGCACACCATATAAAGTGTAGCAGACACATGCAACTATCTAACACAGGACACACAATCTCAGACAAGTTAGTTTCTTTCCTGGCTTCATAAGGCAGCTGGGACGTTGAGCAGTGACTTATCCATTATACAAAAATTCCTCCGTAGGCCTATTAAAGAGCTTCTCTTGAAAACATTCCTCCTCTTGAAGGCAGCGCATACAGTACAGTTTAAACATTGCATAACACAAAGATATGCCATATTTATCTGGTTAATAAGGTGCTTGGTTGTGTACTATTTCATTGTCACCCACACATTTTCATTTTTGTTTAACACTGAGCTTACATAACTGCACTGCATTAAGCCAAACCATTAAATGTATTGTTGGTTTTTGGAGGGCAGTATTCAGCATCAACTGCTCTGTGACAGGCTCTCTGGAGAGGCCAAATCATGTAGTCTTATTATAGAGGAGACAAATCAAGTGTACCAAAACCCTCCCCTCCAGCCCTACTTTCTCAAGGTTATTTTCAAAGATAGCTCATGTCTTGGTACAGTATGTGGGTTGGGCTTTAAGTAAGCCCTGCCACTAGAGACATGGTGTAACCCTATGCAGTAGAAGTGAGGGGGCTTCAGAGGCCACAGAGAGACAGGGGTGTAACTAATTTAAACCCCTGGGAGGCCTGGATGTGCCCTGGCTTTTGTCCCAGCAGAATAAAGTCAGGCCACTTTAGTTCGGGGTGCGTTGTGCTTCACACAGAGCAAAGGCACCGCGTGTTAGCATTATAGCACTTAAAGGTAATGAGATTTAGGCTTTCTGCATCATAAAGTATGACAGCCTTGATAAACCCTTGAGACAATGGTGCCTGTGTTCTGCCTAGGAGCACAAAACAGACTTACATCATATCAGAATCGCCACATTCCACAGTGAAATATGATTATTGGACTCTAGAGAGGCAGGTTCCTTCTGTCAGTGATGCCGTCCCACTTCTGCTTGCGGGAAGGAGTACCACTCACAGCTCGCTGAATTCAAAGAGATGAATCTCTGCAAACACCCTACCCACTCTGATAAGGATATTCTTATTTACTCAATTCAGGAGCGTGCATCAGCAATATCTCTTAATAAAAACACAGCCTCTATTTCCAAACGTATTGCACTGTGGACGTGAAAGCGAGCAGACTGCGGCAGCATTGTACAGTATCCCTTTTGGTGGGAAGCCAGGCATTACTAATATTGATTTCTTGTATTTTATAGTGCAATATAATGAGCTACCTTCAGTCAAAACCTGTCACCATGCATTACTGTCTGACCACGCCAAATGAAAGCTATGCTGCCTTTCAGGCACTTTTAAATGCAGCGGCTAGATGAGTATATGCAGACAGGCTGGAAAAACGGCTTGCATTCGTTCATCTCTCCTTCATCATCTCATGTGATCAAGATCTGTTGTTTATTCAGTTCTATTCGTTCTATGCCTACATGTATAGGGAGCTATTTTGAGAGGAAAACAGAGATAAAGGGTAGCACCTGAGGGTAAGGATGTCCTGTTAACATAACATCACAACTTTAGCTGTGGGACTGAGCCTGACTTCAGTCCTGTTGGAACATCTTTCCTCTGAACACACAGTATTGCACTGCAGTGGCATCAAAATGTTGAATTTTTAATTTATTAACTCGCTAGTTATAATCTGGTTCCCTCATTCATTTTATAGCTTCTTTCTCCTCAGTGAGTGGACGTCATTTTCCTTTCTTTTCTCAAGAAGCGACTTCATCAAAGACTTGAGTGATGAAATTGCAATAGTTGTAAAAGCTAGAAGACCAAATAAATGAGGCCTAGAAAAAGGTGTATGCATTAGCATGTCATCAAAGCAAGCGATGCCAGCTTGCCAAATCTGACTTATTAGGAGCATGACTTAGCTTACTTTTCTTTAGGTATGTTTAAGAGAAGGAACTTCTCCTAAAAGGTGTGGATACATTAAAACAGATGGTTACAAAATGTGGAGGCAATAAGTGCATCTGTTATATAACTCTTACATAAAGAACAAACCAAACTATACAGCATCTAGATTACAGCAGGGCAGCCCTTCACTTCGGCCAATCTTGCCTGAGGCTGAGATCAGGAAACATCCAGATGGCAAATCTTTCTCTCTCTCTTTCTTTCTCTCTACTTCTCCCTGTTTGACTCCTGACTGCTGTTCAAATCTTATTTTGTCCGTCTTGCTTAATAATGATGCCACATGAACAATTATACTGCCAGTTTGTATCTGCATGCGTGTGCCATGCTCATGTCCAATTTGATTCAAAAGCACAACAGATCACCATCACTCTTATGGAGTATGTTGTTCTCCTTGTCACACATTACTTCCATGATCTTAGATGTACAATTATAAAGTATATTTCAGTATCACATACTATGTTAAAACAATATGATACATATTGATCATATTTATGAAAGAAGTGACAATGACAAATGCTTGAGATGCAGCGTGTCTAATGGCACTTCTGTGGTTGAAATTGGTGTGTGTACTACACTGGTGCTAGGCCTCACAGCAGATGCGCTGGCCTCTTCACGTGTATTCACTAAGCAGGAGTAAAGAATAGTCATCCAGGCAGGTAATTGGCAGCTGTTTCCACTGCCGTTGGCATAGCCCTTCTCCCCTGCTTGACACATCTGTAGTGTTCATTAGAGCTGAGGAGCTCTATGCTACACTGTGTTATCAAATCTGGCCTCTCAGGCTGTTCACTTTGCAAGTTCCAATTTGAGTCGCTGGATCAGTGCTTAGTGCTCACATTCATGTTGGGAAAATCAAACATTTAGGTGGAAGTGCAATTGTAATGTAAACGCATTAAGATTTAAGATATTGTGCAATTCAGATCTTCTGTAATGCAAGATTTGTGTTGAACCTGTTCAGGCATTGGTGATTCAGCGAAGAGCTCACGGTTTTTTTGGGGGGGGGGGTTTCCAAATATGTTAATGTTTTGGTTGAAATCCACACAGGAGGGATGGGAACCAGAAGATAGTGGAGAAGTGAAGAAGTAGAAGAAGAGGGAAGAAAAACAAAGCGTACAAAAATAGGAAAATGGGTTTACAGAGGGAGACCATGGAAAGGCGGGGAAAAGCAGTTTGTAGAGGAAGGCTTACCCCAGGTGCTCAAATGCCAGATGGAGAAACAGCTGAATCAAGTCCAGGGAAATAGACTCATCATCAGCTCCAGACTCAAAATCTTCATTAAAACCCTAACCAAAGTGGGATAGACAAAGTGAGGGAGAAGGTTAGATATAAACACTAACAACAGCTCGTGAAAGGACAAATTAAAATTCAAAGTGGTTTCACGGCAGAGTGATTTGACTCTGAAATCCGAAGCTTAATAGATTAAATCACAGAATTGTGTGCATGCCAACCTTTCTATTAATTACTGATTTCAGAACATATTAATTATACAACCGTAGTCTGTGCGTGTGCAGTAAATCGAGGAGAAAGGGATGAGTGCTCTTTATTATCTTCATCATGGACATTAGAATGTTATTCAGCAAATGCATCCTTTAATGAATTACAGTATGTATATCATATCATTAGGGGAATTTGTCACACCACATTCCCTCTTGCCTCTTTTGAGAATGCAGATGACATTGCTTTAGCCACAGAGGTGGCAGTAATTTGCTTATGAAGAGAGTGAGAGAGTTTTGTTTTAATCATATTACATTTGTATGCTAAGCAACGTCACTGTCGCTTAACTGTTTGTAGCTGTGTGTATGAGAGTCTGAGTCATCATCACATTGCTATTGAGCTCTATTTGTAATAAGATATCAAACGATTTCTTGACATACGTCTTTCATACTGGCTGCAGTTTATCTGAGCCTCACGTTCTCAGGCTGCTCACTGTGATTATTATTACCATAAAGGTGATGCAAAAGGTATGTAATGCAGACAAGCACTACTAAATATATTATGCCTCATATACTAAAAAGTAGGACACAGAATGGAAATAAAATTATATGAGATGCAAAATAGATTTGTTACCACACAGTTAGCACAGCAGCTAATAAGGCATGGATAGTTAAACCTAATACAATTTCTCTGCGTGGTTGAAATTCTTTAACTGATTTTTTGGCTAAACTGGTGCACTGTGTCATATATTTTAAATCACTATTACGTCGCATGTAGTTACACTCCACATATTATGACATATTGTATTATACATACAATATACATATATTACTAACTGACCACTCGATAATTTTAAAGGTACACTGTGTAGTTTTAATTGGAAATAAACACTGTTTCAGTGTAAACAAACAAGATTTTTGACGAGCACTTTCACAGTGCGCATTTTAAATCAGCGGACTAAGATGCCTACCGAGGACAGGCAACACTGGCCTGAACATGCCTAATTATGTACTGTACAATGGTCACTTGGCCCACAGCATATCTCTCCTGTCTCTTTCTACCTCTCTCCAATTTAAGCAAAATTATATGTATCAGGCCAGTGGGAAATCAATTCACTTGTGGCTGTGGGAACACAACAATGGACTGTAATAACACATGACCTGTGTGGTGTGAGGTGACACAGTCTGAGTGTGTGTGTGAGAGAGAGAGAGGGACTGGCTGTCATTTTGAAGGTACCATGTGGAGTTTTAATTATAAACAGCCGTGGTTTTCTTCACATTTAACGTTTTTCACAAAAATGCATTGCGTGCATCTTGAAGGTCTAACACACACGCTGAATGCATTTCCTACCTCATAAAGCAAAGCCTTTGTTTTTGAATGCTCTAAACCCTGCACTCTTTACATTGGCTTGTGGTCTTCTTTTCTTTTATTGGCGTATTGCTACTTTTAGAGCACATTACTGCCACCAACTGTTAACACCCTCTGCAGCTGGCAGAAACGTGCATCACGTCGTCCCGTGATCATGGCGTGCATGGTGTAAACACACTGGTAGAAGACGTGATACAAACAATAAATTGTTACAATACACTGCTTTGATTTTGGAACTTACACCCATCATCATCAAACACCAAATGAGGGAATACTATGGCAGCTCATGGTGGCAGCTTACTTTAAGATGCCACCTTACACCTTACTTTATCATTATCTTCCGTTGTATCCAACCAAAAGTCCACGGTTTCCCTTTTGAACACCTTTCAAAGATGTTTTAAGGTCCAACAGGTATTTCAGCCAATTTGTTCCTGGTTCCCTCTCTACAAGGACAGTCGACCTGCACATTTTAAGTCCCATTCCTGCTCAAATGTTGCTCATTAGTGCTACCTGGCCCCCAAACAGAAACCAGCATACTTTTCATGCCAGAATATTACAGATGTCTGTATTTCAATGAATGCAGACATATAATACAATTTAGGTATAACTAATGTAGGTTCAAATTTAAACATACATGCTACAGCCTTAATGGCATGCATTTGTGTATGTCATTATGGCTATCCACATCAGTGGGTTTCTGGAGCCACATTTGATGCCATTCTGTAGACCTAACAACTTATCCCATAACAAGTGTGTGTGGGATAGTTGGAGAGGAGACATTTAATACTGTCCCTGAAAGTCAGTCTCAGTCTGGCCCCATCACTGCTATGTCAGGGCCTGGACAGCCCCATTCAGGGACCTCTCACTTGTTCTATTGCCTTCCTGATTGCCATGGGAGATTAGCTGACCTCAGGACCTGAGAGGAGCTAGTATTACTCACCTTGACCATGCCCTCTCTGCTCTGCAGGTTTCCAATCAGAACTGGCGCCAAGCTCCCATTGCCAAGCAACCACACTTGGAGGTCATGGTTCTCTGAAACATCTGCTTGTGACAAATAGCTGCTGGAGGGTTGGCCCACAGAGACAAGATGAGAGGGTCTGCGTAATGGAGAGTACAGTATGTGAACAGGACAGGCCTACAGAGTGGGGAGCCCCCAGGCAAGGGAACAATCCTCCAGGCAGCCCTTGTGCAAAGCCCTAAGAGAGGAGACATTGTCATAATTGTAGAATATCACACTGAGCAGTGCTCACAGAGAGAGTCAAACTAAAAAGTCAAACACAGGATGTTCTTCAGTTGCTATAATCATCAAATATTAATTTTATGTTGGGGGATTTAGGCACTGAAAGTTCTTTTTTCTAAGCAAACAGGCCTATAATTTTAATAACATCAACAAGCGCTGAATATCTTTCCTACTGTGCAACCTCCTGATTCTCTTTGATCACGCATGCACCGCATGCTCACTTGAGAATTTCTGGTATAGTCCTTTCCGATTACCATCTTAGTGTATGTCTTACCTTCAGTTCACCTCAAAACTTTCAGAAAACACACTTACAGAAGGAAGCAGAGAGAGAAAGGCAGAGAGGGGGAGAGGGAGACGGTGAGTCCAAAGATGTTTTAAACATAAGGGGGTTTTGTTGCCTGTGTTTTGCTCTCAGCCATAATTAAATTTTTAATTAACGAGCCCTCTGGAAGAAATACATGAAGATGGAATTCAATTTAGAGCCCTAACTCATTTGGCCAACAGGAAAGGAGAAGAGAGAGGGGAAGAGGCGGTGTACAGGTAAGGAGGCAAACCCAGCGGCAACAAATGAGCACAATGTTTTAACTTGAACTCGCTGTGTTAATGCTGCTCCTGCAAATATATCCATAGCTACTATATCCTAATGAAGATCTCAGTGAACCACTATCGCCTCCTGCTACACCAGGATGGTAGACAGACTGAGGGAATGCCATCATTTATTTCTTGGTCTAATGCCCTCGCACCCATCTATTGTACGAACTGAGGATATGACTGTCATTACAGTGCTGAATGGATGGTCTACTTGCTGTGCAATAGGCCTGTCCTGGTGTACTTGGGTACAAACTTCATAGATAGAGGACATGGTTAAGCTAGCTTTATCAGAACTAACTTTAGGCAAAAAAAAAAAAAAGTAAGAGCCTGAAAAAGTGCTGCACTTAAAATTCATTCATCACATCTACCCTGTCATACACAGATCATCTCTCTCCTTAACCCTCAGAGTTAACCATGCCAGGCTGGACCAGGAAACCATCAAGCTCTACCCACAGGCTGGCCTGATAACTTTAACTCATCGAAGTGGGAAATAGAGAATCCATTTTTTAATATGTCTGCTAAGGTCTTCAGTCATGCCTGGCCTCTCCCTGTGCCTCTCTGGCCTACCCCAGAACAGCTGTGACATAGCTGTGAGGCTCCAAGGAGGAGTGTGGATTTGCCGCAGCCCTTTGATGTGTCAGCAGTGCGTTGGCGGCACACCTCTGTGCAATATTGAAATGTGATGCAATGACGATAGGTGAGGGTGAAGAACTGCCAGGGGCTAAATTAATATGCTCTGCCCTGCACGGTATTCCTTGGCTCTAGGTCCTCAATTCACCCCTTGAAATTGCAGATGTGTTGTGTGTTTGTGTATGTGTGGGTGGGTGAGGGTGTGTGTGTGTGTGTGTGTGTGTGTGTGTGTGTGTGTGTGTGTGTGTGTGTGTGTGTGTGTGTGTGTCTGTGTGTGTGTGTGAGTGCTTTTGTGCAGACATGTGACTGCGCTGTAAATAAGTGTGTTTGCAACGTGTGCCATTCTAAGTGTGTGGGAGTTCAAGTGCAATGAGCAAAACAATAACTCCAGCTGTTCTTTTGACCTGTTTTTCTTCTAAAAAATAAACTGATATATAAAAATAGATGGATACATTTATTTTTAAAAAATCCTCACTCCAGTCAGAATGCCCGACTCCATGAACTGATGGTGAGCTAGAGGGTCAACTCCCAGGTGATCCAGTGAACACGGAGGCAAGCTGACAAATTTACTCATGGTCCGACCTTCGCGGGCACTGCAGAGCTCTGCTGATCTGGAAGTAAGCAGCCGGCATCCTGGGAGAACGGAGGCCTCATGGCCGGTGGAGTGGAGCTGAGAGTGAGGGGGATGATTGTGCAGTCAGATCAGCTCTGCGGAGGCGAGGGTTTAGAGGCTTTAACGTGTACGCACCACATGTAATCCCCAAGCCCCAGGGTAGGACTGTGTGCCAGTAGGATTCTCAGCAGCACCGCCATTCTGACGAGGACTGAGAAAAGATATTTTATCATAAATATATTCACTTATTTAATTCTTCATATTCTAGGAAGCACCAGTCTCCTTCTTACTCTCCACAAAGTCCACCAGATTCAGGATTCTGATGTTTATCTTTTAGCTATATCATAAAATACCCCCGTAGGCACAGTTTGTCTGCTTGCATTTCAACCTTTTATTTTTTATTATTTTTTCATTCATCAAACAAAATCAGCAGATTTAATGAGTGTGTGTGTGTATATCCTGCTGTGGCCACAGTGTGCAGCTCTGCATGATAACCCCATTATCTAATCAACTTATTAGACATACTATTCAAAATACCAGGGCTATTGGATTACCAATTCTTCTGTTTCCTTGACAAAAACTGGAAACTCTGATTCTCCAGAACAAGAAGATGAGGGCATTGTGCTTATTGAAGTTTCCTGTGTTCTGTGTTCTCTGCCTCCTCTTTCTCTTGTCTCTACCCTTCCCTTCCCTTGGTTCACACCTCCCAGAGGGAGGGTGAGGAAACCGCGCATCAGCACTGCCGCATTGTGCAGGAAAAAAGCAGGAGGAAAAAAGGCTCTTTGCAGAATATTGCTGTCTTGTAAGACATAAGCATGGTTTAAGCAAGAGTTAGTCATTATATTTCGTGCAGAATCTGGGACAAAAAAGACAAATCTGTTACTAAGTGCCTTTGTAAAACTTGGCATTTAAAAATATCAACATTAGGATGAAGTTGCATGGATGCCCTTATCACAAATACTTGTCACAACTTTGACAAATGTTAAATGTTTGTTAAACGTAATGCAATTTAGGTTACATTCTGTACATGAACAACAAAAATATATAAATACATTTCAGTTCTTGAAATGAAGCACTTGTAAAAATCTACTTTTCCACCCACTGTTAAGACAAGAAAAATCTCAAAACTGAGCCAATCAGCCCCCCAGGCTGCATTTTCTTTGTCATTCCTTTTAACCTTGTTGTAAAACTAAGTGAGAATTTGAGATGCCTAACAGCAACTACTGTAAGAGTGCTGCTTGAAATCCAGGGAATTTAACCTTCCTAAGTATGATTAATCATTGTGTGCAGTTGCTAATTTCCTTTTCAAAGTAGCCTTATTTCTCCGCCTGTAATCATATCACTCCTCATTTCATATCCTTGAATTAATTTTTCCCTTTTCTGACTAAGCAGCCACTTCATGACATACTGTGAGCATGTGAGCAACAGTTGATGTAACTCATAATTTATGCAATCAGATACATGCATGAGCTACTAAGAGGATCTTGATCTTCTAAGAGGTCTTCAGGGGAAATCAATCGCACGAGAATGTGAAAAAATGTGAAAATGACTGTGATCTGAATACACATGGGTTAATGTTGGCTTATTATCATAATCACTACAGCATCCATAAGTCACTCTGCCATTTTGAAGAAAACGGTTCGAACACGTACTGTATCCCCACATTGATATGCATGAACAAATGAACAGTCAAATTAAATCAGATTATTAGATTAAAGGCACAGTGTAATCAAGATTTTACGCCTTAGTGATGATTCTTAAAGGCGGTGTGTAATGTGCATGCTCATTCGGCTCAAAGGAGATGAGGGGTGCTGTTTAGCCAACTGAAAATTACACCTTATAATGTGTTACAAGTGGCTATCTGAGCAAGAATAAATGAAATATGAATCCCTCTCAAGCATCTCTGTGTCACAGGAGCAAAAGCCATGGTTCAGGGCATTTATTGTTTCTCTGCTACTGAGTAAGTGATTCTCATTTCTGAAATAACAGAAGCTCTTATTTTCTAGAATTTATGTGTTTCGTGTGAAGTACCTGTCAGTCAGGAGACTGCCTTGAGACAAGCTTATTCATTCCATCACCTGTCTGCTACATTTCTCTGAGCGCTTGCCTTGTGTGCCGCCAGCTTGACATGCTACAGGGAGTCCATGATATCTCCCTCTATTAGGAACCCGACTTTAACATGGGGAGCAGCTCCGTGCTGACACGTGAAGCAGATTGATGGGCGCTGTGCTACTTTCAAATACAATTTTCTGCTGGTTTGAGGGGGTTAATTAAATCTAGGTCACTGTTTTTTGATGAGATCTAAGGATGTGTACCAACCGACACAAGCGAAAAAAAAAAAAAAGGAAGCTGCATAAGCAAGAACACACAAACACAAAAAAACATTTGCATGTATGCATGCATGCACAGACAACACACACACGTGCACAAACACAAAAACACACACACACACACACACACACTGCATAGTGAATCCACAAATACTATATTCAGAAGCCTCCAGAGCTACTAAGCCACTGGATAGATGCCTGGAAACTGGGTCATCTGAAGCCTTAAATGTAGTCTTTTTTTCAAATTCCAAGTAATTCTTTTAATCTTCAACATCTTGCATTTGCATTCGCATGCGCGTTAGATGCTGGAGAACATGTTGAGTGTAACAAGCAAAGACTGTCCCAGATTACAGTCTGACAGCGTCCTACTGTGTGACAGAACACTCTGACCAAGCAAAGGGTGTAGCTCAAGATCGCAATGTACAGTACACCCAGTGGAAAATAAAGAGCATCTATTGATAGGTATAAGTCTACTTACTGAAAAGTAATCCTATATTCTACATGGAGGCAAAAACAGGTACATGCCATTCTTTTGATATGTTACTTTTTGCTATCTGAATATTTCTTACCATCCCCTAAACACCTCAAACAGATCTTTTCACATGGGTACTTTCTCTTAAAAAAGGCAGACAGAGCAATCAGAGGTGACATCAGTGGTAAAACCCCTCCTGGTGTGGCCTTGTAAAATCTCACCCCCTCCATGGTCAGCTAATTAGGTCATTCTCAGTGGGGGTTGTTAATATAACCCTTGATACTGTCAGATAGTGTAGGCTTACTATTTAATACAATCAGCATTCATTCTGTGCTGAACCTGAGATCCTCCCGCATTCATAAAAAGCATTACATTGTACTGAACTCATCCCCGCCGCATGCTGCCTTTCTGAATAAGATGGATACATGTACTGTATGATCTCCGCCGCATGACTCGCACCATCGCCTTGAGATAAATGCGTGGTCCTGTTGTTGCTACACAATAAAAGTGCATCATTTTTTATTAGTCTTTGTGAGCTATTGCAATGTTCCTGCACTGATGTCACCAAGATAAATCCAAGCATGTTTTATCATACCAGGCAAATAAATTCCCATTCTGATTAATGGAAGTCAGAACTTTTATGTTTGCTTGAGTAATTTTTAAAGAACCTCTCCCAACTTGCAAGAGAGCAATTTTTAGACATAAGAGTAATGAGTACAAAGATCTGTCCTTTAGGGTAGCGAGACACATTATTATGGACTGTACCTGATCAAAATAGAAGCCGTCTATAAAACTTGGGCTGATAGGAAAGGCCTTCACCCATCAAATTGTGTGAGAGGACCATGCCAAAATACATTCATTTTAATGTTGCTGATGGTGGTAAAGGAAAGGTTGTGTGTTAACTTTGAAACACCCAAAAAGTATTGGATAAGGAAAGTAAATAAGTACTTTATATACTGATTTTTTTTTTAAATTCTTTTAACCAAGTAATTATCTGATGCCTCAAAAAAGCCTCAAACCATTAGGACATTAGGTCACTACTGTAGGAGATCACTTTAAGCACTAGCTGTTATGGATATACTGAGACAATAGAGCTTCCTGTGCTTGGAAAACTCAGAATACTAAAATTAGCCAAGAGCCAACTTGAAGTGCCTTTTCAATATATAGTACAAGCCAAGTACGCCAAGGAGCACATTTACAAACACTGTGAAAGTGCTAAACTGGCATGAACACCGGAGAAGGTTAATCAAGAGTGCAGACAAATCATTTGATTGCCTTTAACCACAGTTTGGTCCAAAGAAAACAAACTGTAAGCACGATTCAGCCATTAGAGAGGTACAGTCGTATTCTTCTCTCACAGGAACGTCTTAGCATTTAACATCACAGTGACAGTGCCAAATAGTGATTGCCAACTTCATCAGTTGGAACATCATTATGCAGATACTGTTCTCAATTCCTATCTGCAATTTTCAGATGCACCCTGGAGTGTTGCATTATTAGGCTGCTGCTCTGATTTATTCTCACTGATGCTGTAGATCAATCTAAATGATGCCTTTCATTTCATGGGTTGTTTGGAATGATGCATGTTAGCGCTCTTTAATTCAGATGTTCAGCCCCTCCCCGGTGTCCCCTCCTGACATTTACTGGGGGTTCCGATGAAAAAGAGAATTTGCATATCAAACACTGGTTAAACCATTCTCGTGGGAAATCCTTTTTTTTTCCATATAGCATAGTTATTTTCTCTGTTGTTTGTTGATCTATTATTATCCACATCGTGATTATTTGATTGTTTTAAAATGAATCTGTCAGGAATGTTTACAGCACGAGGGTAGATGATGTGAGGAGTCAGGAGGATCTGAGGGTTGCTGTTTTGAAGTTCACCAAACATTGTGATACACACGTTGGGAAGAGGTCCCTACTTGAGTGCAATGTTAGAGTACGAATTTAAAATCCACATCGTAATATCTGGGAGGACAGATTACACGCCGAAAGCATAAATTTCACAAACATCTGATAACGTCAAATAGCAAACTGGGCATCTCAGCAAATGCATGAATGTGTACTGGTGGGATTAGAACTACACCAAACAAAAAGTCAGTCTTTTCTCTTACAGTGAGAATGCCCCATTACATGTGGCAACACCCCCCTCTCTTCTCCCATCACCACCACTAGCCTTCATAAATAATTAAAGATTTAATCTGTGATATTTTCAAAGGTCAGAGGCACAACAAAGAGAGAGAAATGCCAGTCCTTCCTCTGCAGGAGCACGTTCGGTAATCACTCCACACTGGGTTTATGTTCTCATCTGAAAGCTCTATCAAGTGGGCCAAAGAGATACAATGCTGTGTGTGTGTGTGTGTGTGTGTGTGTGTGTGGGGGGAGGGGGGGTGCGGAGGCCACCATAACCAAACAATGTTGAATCTGCCATTGTCGAAAAAGACACCTCATGAATGATTCATCCTTTTGTCTGGAACTGGGCAGGAGTGATGTCTAGGGGAGCCTCTGTGTCCCTGAGACCTGAGCTACTGTACTCGGTGACAACCCGGAGAGGACAGCCTCACTTAGCCTGGCCACGGGTTCGGAGCGGGAGGCCACGCGCACTTTCATGCATAACTGTCTGCTTCATGCATTTAATGGATGTGGTCCTGATGGATTTCTTCTCCTGATGCATTATCAATGAGACCCGCTCTCTGCATCACAGCCCCAGCCCAGACAGAAAGGGCTCTATCACCTATTTCCCTCTTCAGTGCTTCTCTCAACTAAGAACTGATGGAAATTTAAAGAGATGCCTCAAGGTGAAGTGAGGCATCACTGAAGCGGTTTAGGGGTCTTGTATGTTTTGCAAGTTGAGAGGTGCAAATAATAATTAGAAACAATACAACATAATGTATATCATCAAGTACAACTGATTGAAGTTGCTGCTGACCTTCCGAATCTTATCCTCTTTATATTGTTTCCCCTTCTTTAGTTATAGACATATAAGTTGCAAAGTTGTCAAACTGAGGGACCATATTTGGACTCACTGAATATGCAAGAGTTCTAAAGTGGAGAGTTTGTACTGAAATCATAGTCGCATGCCGTCCACTCTGTTAGTGCAGCCAACTCATCTGCTCGTTCTCTCCCGCAGATTTCAGCTCAGAGCGGAAGGTTTTATCTCGTCATGCCACCCTGGCAGTAAAACGTAAGACTTCACTGGAGTAAAAGTTTCCCCACACTTCAACGGTGTTGAAGGTAGCCTTAGTCTCTGTCTTTTTCTCTCACAAACACACTCACACTTCATGACACACTTGACTAGTATTCCCTTTGTGCTGTCTCCTCCATAAAGCTGGAATGGAATGGAACGGATGCTGTCAGACAGATACGAGGAGCTGATTGTGTTTATCCTGCAAACAGAGAGTACAAGACTTTGATTCGATTTGATGTTGTTTGTGCCTTTATAGTCAAACACGGCATCAACAAAGAGGTGGAGGATTTTGTTTCAGGGATATGATGTGTTTTTTTCATAAGTTAGGTAATTGTTCTCTGCATTACTGTTCGCCTGCCAAACCAGCACCTCTCCTCCACACATTTTCTCACTATTTCATGTGCAATCCCAGTTCCCTCTCAAACCCAATTATCTTTCGCATCGTCTTTTAATATTATCATTTCTGTCTGCAAACTGCTGCTTGCTGTTGTCTTCTCTTGTACTTATTTCAAGGTGTTTGTTTTGTTTTTGACTAGAGAGTATATGGTGGTAGGTAGGAAATACAGAAAAGGTGTCAGGAGATGCACGTTGTGGGGCAGACTGTAAAGAAGAGATTGTCGCAACAACACCTCACCAGCAGTACATCCTGTTGTTCCTGTTCTCTTTACAAACTCCCTCTCTCATTCTCCACTTAGTCCTCACCCACACCTTTTCACTCCGTCTGAGCTTGTTATTTTTCTATCTAGTGTTCTTGAGTGATATCTGATATTAATTAATAAAATGCGGGCCACAGTGCCTGTAAGAGCCGAACAGATAAAGAGATAAAATGTGAGATCAAAATGTGTGTGTGTGTGTGAGAGAGAGAGAGAGGCAAAGCGATAGTGGGAGTTTGTGTGCATGTGTGTCTTTGTGCATAATTGCATGCCTCCTTCATCTGATACTCACCTGCTTTCTGCAGGTCTGAGGGGTGTTTACTTGTCAGAGATTGTGTCTGGTGTCCTTTGTTTGTAGCACCCCCTGTTTTTAACCTCCACTCTGCCTTTGAGTTAGTATGTTTCTGTCAGGCAGCAAACCCAGCTTGGCAGGCCCAAAACAGCCAGCCTTTCCATTAAACATTCATGAACTGCAGTGCAGTGGCACCAATGCAGAAAGGTCACTCAAAAATGATCGGTTTAGTCGGGTATAGCTTCGCGCATCAACTCGCCTGCCTATAATAAATAAATATGTTCCCCACAGACCTGCACCTGGTAGCCCGTTCCTTTCATAATAGAAAAAGAAAATCCCATTGTTGCATGTCGTCGCTCCTGAATATTGTATTGAAGCAAATGATGTGGCATAGCCGAATATAAGCCACCACCCGTGTCTTTGAATGATGAGGTCACTGATTGTACCATAATAAAGTTATTTTTTCTCTCACGGAGAATGTGATCTGTCACGATAGTTTTGGGAATGATTTGCTGAAGTTTGGAGATACTGACCGTTGCTCACACCGATTAGAAGGGACTCAGGGCATCTGTTTTGTGGCAATCAAAGGCCCAAAAATATGCATTTGTAAATTTCGATATCAACATGTCTTTCTAAATGAAATAAGTCACAGACGTTGCAAATAGCAGACGTGATTTGGTAAAAAGCAGTTCTCAATTAAAAAATCCCAATGCGGTCTGTGGAGTATTATGACTATGACGAGGAAACAAGGAAATGTCTGTGTTTGTACTTCTCCCAACTATAGCTCTTTCTTGGTTGCTCCTTTGCTCACACACCTGCAAGACTCAGCAGGTTAAGTAACTACGTGGGCACAAAAATATGGACATGCACCAGATGCAAATGGTATTGCACCAGCATCAGCCCTTTTGCTTCGCCTCTGCTTGAAAATAGTCTTTGTGTTTAAGGACAGTCCTCTTAAGTACACTGCAGTGGTGCTGTAAAGACAGACAGTTTAAATGGTTATTCACTTTGCATAGTGTCATTGCAGCATTAACCTTATCATTTTATCTTTGGCAGTTGCGGGTTGTTTAAAGCACACAGATGTAACTGGGGCCATTAGAGAGTAATCGCAGGGGATCTGATTCAATGGACTGGGAAGGGCTGCTTGAAGGGCCAGCAAAACAAATCACATTACACCTCAATTAACACCAGGGAAGCCTCTGGAGTCCAGTTTCCTTCTCAGCAATAAAACTCTCTGTCTCTCACTAACACACTGTCTGCATGCACATAATCTAAATATACAGTATACTGTACATCTGATGAAACGAGAACAAGAGCAAACAGACTAGAGAGGAGAGAGATATTTACTGTACATGTATGA
This sequence comes from Macquaria australasica, assembly GCA_005408345.1. Lineage (NCBI taxonomy): Eukaryota > Metazoa > Chordata > Actinopteri > Centrarchiformes > Percichthyidae > Macquaria > Macquaria australasica. The sequence goes on from SEMN01000057.1 coordinate 361,023, forward strand.
TCGCGGCTTCAGCAGAGCTAGATACGGTACAGAACTGAGGCGTCTCTCTCTGACCCCACTCGTCTCACTTGGTTAATTATGAAATGCTGCATCTGGCTCAGAGGGCAGCAAGCTGATAAGTCCACCCTGTGGAGCAGTCCGTGTCCCCATCACGAGACAAGGACAGTCCCACAGAGTGTACAGCTCAGGGCCAATTACCCACCTGCTGCATGACTGCAGCTCAGGGGTGTCACTTCATGCTAATACCAGTCCCATAATTGCTGTTGTTTTCCCAGTTAGAGGGTTATGGAAATGAGATCTTAGCAGGTTTTAAAAGCCACTCAAATTACACCATATAACTGGCCGGCTTTGTTCGGATCATTAGATTCAAGAGCAAGAATTACTGAGAAGAGACACTGCCAACTACTAGTATTAAATAGGCATTAAAAAAGAGACTGGGAATTTTTGGTAGCATATTAATCAAATGATATGATATATTAAGCTTAATTATACCTGTTGAAGCTTAGTTTTGCAGCTATTTGAAAGCAATGATTAATTTGTGTAAGAAAAAAAAATAATTGTGTAAAATTAAATCATCTTGTCATCAAACAAGCCTTTTAATATAACTGCAATTATCAACTGAAACAGCTACATTGTTATTCTACTGTTCTCGTCAGGGAAGACAAAGAAGTAAAGAAAGTGGTAAACACATACAACAGTGGGGAGAGCACTTACTATTTCATTACCTGCTTCATTATCGCTGTCACTATCTGTTTTTCACACTGGTTATGCAGGGCGCTGGAATAACGTGCCTCCCGTTAATTTCACAGTCAACTTCCGGAGGCTGCATCCCGCTCTCCTTCTCTTTGCCATTATTTCCCTCAGGACATCGCATGAAGGGTCCTGAAAGAGAGGAACAAATCAAGGTCAGAGAAAAATTATAAAAGCCGAGCCCTGTACTCCATTATGACCATTATGACAATCCATGACATTGCTCCATTGTAATTCACTGTTGGACAGATTGTGCAAAAGAGAAACAAAATATCAGCACAAGGCTTGGTCTCACAGGGTTGCTCTCCAAAATTGCCTCTGTACACATGTTCAATAATTAAAGCAGAAGGCTTTGTGTTCAGCAGAACAGTGTGGTACCAATCTTATCAGTACAAGAGCTACGTCCAAAAAAAAGATGTATTGAGTGGAAATGCATCATTCATTCGGCTGCTCCCGCCTCTAGTGACTAATCATTCAGCTCTATGCTTCAGCTGGCTTTTGCCTCCAAACATATCAGTGAAGATGATGATGAGTGACAGGGACTTTTACATCTCGCCCCAATTAGCAAGCCACCCTTGTTCCCCCTAAACATTTACTATAGCAGGAGGGTTGACACATGCCCATCAGTCACTCACCTCTCCTTTTCCCCTCCCTCCGCCTGCACGCAACCCTCCCCCCTTGCCTCCAGACACACAGGCCTGTTGCCACCAGTGTCACAGCCAGCCGCCATCATTCTCAACGTCCCTATTCCCTTTTTCAACAGCAGACTGAGACTCAGCACAGCGAAATCAAGAGAGCGTAAAACTCACCACATGCCAGAGTCCAATCAACACTTTTCAATACTGGAAAATCTTTATATTCATTAGGTTGTTTACAGATGTTTTTGCTAAATGAATTCAATTTTCCCATACCATTGAATAGGTGGGTAAAGGTCTGAATAGGTGCTAATCTTAACGTGATTTCATTTGTATGGTTTCCTGCTCTCCCAAAAATAAAACTGTTAAAAACGGACTGAAAACCTTCGTGTTAGCAGCATGAAAGTAGTTAACATCAGCACAAGAAGTATCAGTACACAATACTGGCTATCAGCAGCTTCAACCACAAAACATGTGTGCAGCAGTCTGGTGGATACACACAGTGATGGTAACGTGAGCAGACACACTGCACAATTTCAATTTCTCAGGTCTGAGCACAAAGCAGAGCATTACTCAATAAAATTGTGAGGTTTTAGCACTTCAGCTTTTAGCACCAAATCAGAGGCAAGATTTTTTTAAAGTATCACTTAATGGTGTGAGTTTGTTCTACTGTAGCTATGATATGCACCACTGTAAACCACTGAGGAGTGATGTGGTCAGAAGAAGCTTTTTTTCTTGGTGTAGTTGAAATTCACACACATTTTTAACCAATTCAAACTGGTAGACTTACTTCATACATTAATAGCAACAAGTCCAATCTCTACGGTGTTTTTTTTTTTTTTTTAAAAGGATATGTCAGACGTTTGAGAAATGTGTTAAATGCATCCGTTTGCTTTATTGATCTCTCTATCATAGGGTAAAATTTAATCATTAACTTCTTTCTTTGCTCTGGGAGTTTCCTGTATCGACCCGTTCTTCTCCGGGACTCTTCCAAAGTCAGAGTACCAAGAATGAAGCGAACTGTAGACACTGGAAAGTCCATAGATGAGCAGAAGCCTCAAAGAACACAGAGGCCTTTAATTTCATGCCCGTGTTAAACCAAAAATAAATCTAAATACAGGTCTATTAGACTATCTGCTGCTACTAAAGGAAATAACAGGAGCTGATGTGATTGGCCTTTATTGAGGCCCGCCAGAACTCCACCTGCTGCTACTGTCTTCATCCTACTGATAATACATTCACCCTGCCCCAGCCTCCTCTCCACATTCCAAAAATTGCCATAACAACTTGGTTGCACTAGCCATTGCATTTGCACCCAGCTTTAGGGAAATAAGAGGCATGAGTGTCAAGCTCTCACCATGTGTTGCCTCACACGAGCCAGGATAAAACCTGCAGTGCAGTGACAAGGAGTGGAAGCTCAGCATGGCTTATAAGGCTTATTAACATTCCTCTCCAGCTGAAGCTAGAAGAATAACAAATATTGAATGTGACTTTTAAATACAGTAACTGTGATATTCCCATTTGAGGACTGGCAGTGTGTTGTAAATGAGTGTGTCATAATGTGGATTGATACCCTCATAATAACTGTGCTCAACTAAGCAGGCTTTCAAAAAAAAAAAAAAAAGCCCCTTCAGCTATCTGTCTCTCTTTTTATTTCTCTTTCACTTTTCATGCTAATGCAAATTTGATTGCATGGCAGACCAGCTCAAAGCACAACTGGTCCCACTTTTCTTGAAGACTGACAGGCTGATATGCATGGTTGTGAATGACTGTACGTAATGAGTTTTACTGTATGTGCTCTATCGTTTTCTCATATTTTTTCTTCTATTTATTTTTTCTTTATTTTGTGCACCGTGTCACTTTATATTCATGTTTTAATCAACTTCTGTTGAACACACAATAGTGGTGCGTTGCAAAATGAATAGCCATCTTCCAACCTGTTTCACTGAGAAAGTCTGATTATTCAGGGTTCGTACGGCTTTTCAAGCACTTTCAAGGTACCTAAACCAAAGATTTCCAGACTCTCGAAGCCTTTATCATCACTAAATTGTTACTTTAAATGCCAGGAGACAACAAACAAATATGACAACAGGATCGTTTCATTTCAATTCCAAACTAAAAGATTTGTGGTTTACATGAGTGATTGTGTAGATGAAACACCAGATTATGTTGAAAATCAAGCATTTTCCAAAGAGTATATTCAACTTCAAGCATATTCCTAACCTTGAAAAACATAACAGTTAAAATTAAGCATTTTCCAAACTTTCAAGACTTCGTACGAATCCTGGTTTCAAAAGCCATGCATTGATTTACATCGAGTGTTTAATTTACTTTTGGACAGCAACATAAAAACAAATCAATATTTTAAACTAAAGGCATTGAGACAATCAGCACCTTTTATCATCAGCCCTTCTCAGCCTGCAACAAAGCTCAGTGAAATGTTTTGCATCTCAGTCTAATTCATGTCCTTTAAAAAGACCCTTTCAACATTAAGGATGCACAAAGCCCCAAACATGCTTGTAACAATAAACTGAATCGTATGCCACTAAAATTCAACAGTGCTCTCAGTCTATCGGCCTCATCAAAACCACATTGAAGACTTGATATTTTAAATGAAAACAAATGGAAAGTGAAATATCCATATACTAATCGATCAAGGACAGTGTTAATTCTCTAAGGCTAAGCCCTTTATTCTCCTTTGTTCCTATTTCTTACTTTTTTCCAAGATTGTTCAAGGTGTCCTTGCTAGTACCCAAGGGTAAATGTATTGTGCAGACGAAAGATTCAGCATTCCAGGGTTAAAAACAAGACATCACAGCGATACAGATTCAAAACAAAATACTTTAAAACAAGTAACATCGTAGTATCAAAAATAGTATCAGATAAGTATAAGAACTCCTAAGAAGGTCACGACACAGTGCTTCTACACACACACACACACACACTCACTCACAAGCTTAAAGTGTAGTAAGTAAAGTGCATGGGTGAAGGGCATCAACGCATGCTAGCTTTCGTTTAGCAGTGCAATAGCTACAGGTACAAAAGCATTTCTGTATCGTTTTGTTTGGCAGCCGGAGAGAAGGAGCTGGAATTTGCAATGTAAGGAATGGGAACAGTCCTGAAGAACAGAGCTCGCCTTACGCTGCAGCACCTATAAGCTTAGTAGCCCACTTGACGATTTGATTTAGAGAACTTTAGTTTTTCAGAGACAGGTTACCAAACCATGACACAAGGGAAAAAGACAAGGTTGATTCAATAAAAGCCTGATAAAAAAGAGTCATCATGGGTCTTACATTGATAAAACTTATCTATGAATTATTCTATCTGAAACTACATGTTTTGTTGCTGCATTAACCATGTCTTCCTTGCAAAACAATCATTGATCAAACTAATTGTAATATATGCACAGCACCTGCACTCACAAAACAAATGCAAAAATACAATGCTGAACATCTGAGTTGTAACTACCACCTCCCCCCACATATCCTCATTTATTCCTTTTCTTGACAGCCCAGCTCCTATAAACTCCTTCCTTTTACAGCAAGAAAATGGCTGTCTGCTCCATCTCATCAGCCGTGTGTCCGCAAGACAACATTTTCTCCACCCTATCCTGAACACAGCAAACTCCCATCTATCCTCCCGGACACATTTGCCCAGTGTGACAATGACTTCAGAACGGCCCCCGTGCAGGAGGAGAGACCATCCGTTAAAATCAGCCCATGTCGGTCCATACATCAACCGCCCTGGAAAGGAGCTCGCTTCCAGGAGGCCGTGCCTTTTCCTGGCTGTCCAGCTACCTATCTGGATGGCTGACTGACAACATCAAGGAGATTTAGTGCAGAGTCTCAGTGGGCCTAGTCGGGACAATCCCAGTAGGTAGGAAACAGTAATTACAGGGAGGGTGGGGGGGGTCCCATAAGGCCAATAGATTCCTGGGTGCCTGGAACAAATGGTTGCTTAAGTTGTCAGAGCAGAAAAAAAGAACTATACAGATTTGGGTACATTTGACTTTAGAGGAGGTGATTTACTGGTTCAGCTGTCTGCTTAGTGACATAATTCTACCCAGATAGGAATATTAAGACTTTGAGTTCACATTCTGACTTATGTATGAGCTATTCAACATTAATAACACTTCAGCAAAGCCCATTTCACTTTCAACTGACTATGCTAATAAACTCAGCTACCTATATTATTTCTGCAGCGTATAAATATTTCAGATTCTCTCATGGTATTAACAATTTGCTTTTAGGATCAGCACAGTAAAGTAATGTTTATAGACCGAGGAGGGGATGACACAGTTGGGAAACGATGGACATGCAGGATAAACGCAGGACATACCCTAAGACGATATTTCCTCTAGCCCTTCAGTGACTCATTCACAATATCTGCAGGACTTAATTAGGGTCAACACAGACAATAAAGTGCCAACCTGACCTACAGAGACACGGAGATTTACAGCAGGGTCCACACAGCCCCTGGTGATGTCTGCAGCATCATCCATTTCTAAATCTTCTTGCTTCATCTTTATTTTCCACCCTCTCCCTGTTTCACCCGACAACTCTGTCACTCTCCTTCTCTGTCATTCTGCTGCTCCCTCTTACTTTAACCTTTCAAGCAACAATCTCACTTTCTCCCACACTCTCTCTATAAATATCTGTCTCCGAGTCTGTCTTTTCCTCCCTCTCCCGCTCGCTTCTGAAGAGAACAGGGGAATCTTCGTTCCCCCTGTGGATGTGAGCACCCACTCAAGGTTAGGAGTAATGCAGCTGCAGCAGCTAACAGACCAGGGTTTCTCCTGTCATACGGGACTAATTGAAGACATTTGTACGACCCACAGCATTAGCCCATGCTGTCAGACAAAACTCACTTATATAAAGCTAAATTGAACTTTACAATCTATAAGGTACAAAGTGATGTTTCACTCTGTCCCCTCTTTTCCCAAAATAACACAGTGAAACACAATGTATGACTTATATAAGCTTCTGTATTCTTATCACCAGAAAAGCAAAAAGAACAACAATGCAGCCGTTTTATGCATCAGCCTTTTATGATTTTCTCATTTCTCTTGGTGGTCCAAATGGATTGAGCGCTTTGCAGAACTATACATAGCCACGCTTTCAACTCTCCCTCCTGGCAGCCGACACAAACAAACACACAACCATATCACAACCTATAATATCCTGCCAGTCCAACATCCAAATGTAAGGAATTAGAGCTTGTTCTGCTTGTAAGGCACATGATAAACATCTCTGCAAAAGGGCTTAAGTATGAAATGTAAATATAAGATAGCACAGTAGATACAAAATTCAATATTCCTCTTTTAAATGTTTTTTCTTAATGCTGTCTGATGTGGGTATTAAAATGAGGTCAGCCAGGCCTGACGAAGAAATTACATGATTTAATGGCACCCCAGGGGAAGTTTATATATAGCTCTGCATTACAACTGGCTTCCAACAGTACAGCATGACATGAGTTAATCCATAAACACTAAAATCCAGGATGGGTCCCGCTCTAACCATGAGTAATACAGTGAGCAAATACTACATGTCAGTGCAGACCTGTCCATCTGCTTATACAAACATATTTGCTTATAATCAAATATGTCATTATGGGGAAAACACCGGTGGGTTGTAGGAAGTGGGGATGGGGCTGTGTGTGCAAAATTGTAGGCTGAGGTGCTGTCCCCTGCACTGCCACTAGGTGGAGGGACAACCCATATCTCTTGTAGGGTACTTCATGTGAGCATTCTGGACTATACAAAGTGTTTTATGAGCACATATAACCTTGTTTTTAATTTAATAAACATCTGAACACAGAAATAAATTCATGAGGAAAACATTCATAAGAAAAAATAAATAATTAGTCAAGCTAGCAAAACTGTGAATATAAGTCAATTAAAAACATGCAAGCAGATCAAATATGGATTAGTATTCATCATGTATTTAAGGAAAGCCCATTTAACATGAAATTCACATGAAAGCAGTTTAGATGGAGACGTCCCACTGGGCGCTGTGGGCAACTTATTCCATACATACACCGTTTCACCATTCATTTGTATTCAAGGTAGGAAATCTCTTTCATGGAGGCTTCAAAATAATTTCCCCCATCACATCTTAAAAAGGAAAACTGCATCTAATAATCTTAAATGCCGAGAAGAGAAGCCACGGTGAGAAATACAAGGATCAATCCTGTTAGGAAATTAAAACATCAATCAATATCAAACAAGAAGCAAAGAAATGAAGTCCAATCTTCAGTCGCACAGAAAAACATGAAAGATGCTTGCTGAAGTGTAAAATGGAGAATTTCTCTGCAGAGATGAGTCTAATTTTGTGATCCTCCTTAAAGATTGATCAACTTTAGTTAAACCTACAATGACAACATGTTCAACCGCAAGATAAAGTATGACTAAAAGGTCAGTGCTCCAAACTTTTCTATACTTAATTATCAAATTGCAAATCATCCTAAATGTGCATAGAAGAATTAAAAAAAAAAACATTTGTGAAGTCAAAATGAACAGTGCTATCCAGATTGACATAGCTAATGAAGCCTGACAGATGTAGGTTACATCTGGTCCCACTGGTAGAAGGCAATCCTGTAGTGAAGGCAAGGAGGCACCAGCCGCTGAGACAGCTCCATTCAAGACTCCTAGCTGAGCTAAGAGGAGGTGCGAGCTGCGGATACCTTTCATTTGCTAAGACTTCGGTAAGCTACCCTCCATTCATTCAGTCATTCTTTCTGTAACAGTTGGATGCACGCTGACTAATCCGGATTCACGATATGTCCTTTTCTCTCAGCTTCACTCAAACTGCAATACCCATGATACCCAGCCTTCCAAGTTTACCCTCATGCAAGTGTCAGCATGCGTCCCACCTTACCCTGACAAGGGTCTTGAGTTATTAGACAACACTAACCCTCATCAGTTAGTGTGAAGGGAGGGCAGCTCTGAAGTGATGGTGGATGACACGTGTCATCCCACAGGGCCTGAGTGTTTTCAGCCAAAACATCACACATTGCATTCAAATAAGGCCTGATTCTACCAGCTTTGCAATTCAAATGAAGACTTAAGAACTCTAAACATGAAGCAAAATGTCTGATTGCGGTAGGTTGGGAAAGCAGGAAACAATGTCTGTCAAATGGTGAATGGTTGTAAAGGATACAGTCTCGAACATTTAGATAAATGCTTTGTGTTAACATGACATGGATGGAGGATATCAGACAGGCTTCAAAATGTCGCATATTGCAGTTCTTCAATCAAATGTGCTTCCTGTCCAAACACACCCCTGCAGTATATGATCTCACTGCATAATGTTCAGACAATGTACTTGCATTCCAAACTCCAAGTTCCCCATAACATTATCACTTGGACTGTCTGCTTCACATATTCTGCGTGTGCACGCCCACCGAGAGACAAGCTCTCCAAAACAACAACAGGTCAGTGTTAATGTGAAAAAAAACCCCTCATTACACTTACTGTCACAATACTGTGCATATTCCGATTTACTGTGCACCCACAAACTAAATGCACCACAAGACCACTGAGTAGGCGTTGACTTTTTACTGACAAACCATCTCTTTGTGTTTGCCCAGAAGGGAAAATGTCAACAATGCAAGCGGACACCAAATTGTCAACAGCCTGCATACAGAAGTAAGCTCACAAGGCTTTTTTGATTTGACCTATGTCAATAACAGTGAGTCTGATTTATGACACTTCAGTAAATCATCAACTAGAAAGACTTACTGCAGTGACCGCATATTGTAGCACACTTTCCTGCTCTAAAACTGAAACATGTCTGTGCTCTGCGAGAACAATGCTGTGGGGGGTGTAAAGTGTATCATTAGGCTGAGCTGGACTGTTACACATTACTGCTTAAAGCTGTAACCTTAAACGTAATCCATTTGGCTGCATGTAGTCAATACAATTTTCTTATTACTTACTGTAGATATAGGACACCATCCAGCAAAGTGAGCTCTGTGACTGAGACCTGGGACTGCATGAAGACCAGTTCTGTATTAAGAACAAGACAATTACCACATTATATTACTGTATATGCTTTTATAGCTCAATTTTCATCAAACTTTATGTCAAATTTGGTGTATATAGCCTTGAATTAATTTCTCATCATAATTTTCTCATCATTGGGATTTCAGTGCACATGTTTAAACAATCTCTAATGTGACTGTGAGGATTATTATTACTTTGTAATCAGATTGTAATTTCTATTCAACGTATGCACACTGCTGCTGATGCATTATGGTGTGTAGCGCTACTGTATCACCATCTGAAAACATACCCAAGTGGAATAAGTTTTCCACTCTCTCAAACCATTTATTATTTAGTCGCCTGACCTAACATTAAGTGAACAAACAACAAATATGAACTTTTACTTAAGTAAAAGTACAAATACCTCAATGTAAACATACTCAATTTCAAGTTAAAGTCCTGTATTCAATAACTTGCTAAGGTAAAGTACAGTAAGTGTTATTAGCTAAGTGTACTTTAAGTATCAAAAGTAAAAGTATTCGTTATGCAGGAAAATGGCTGCTGTGAGTTCTACATTATTATATACACCGATCAGCCATAACATTATGACCACTGACAGGTGAAGTGAAGAATTGATTATCTCGTTACAATGGCAGCTGTCAGTGGGTGGGATATATTAGGCAGCAAGTGAACATTTTATCCTTGACGTTGATGTGTTGGAAGCAGGAAAAATGGACAAGCGTAAGGATGTGAGCGACTTCGACAAGGGCCAAATTGTGATGGCTAGACGACTGGGTCAGAGCATCTCCAAAACTGCAGCTCTTGTGGGGTGTTCCCGGTCTGCAGTGGTCAGTACCTACCAAGAGTGGTCCAAGGAAGGAAAACCGGTGAACTGGCGACAGGGTCATGGGCGGCCAAGGCTTATTGATGCGTGTGGGGAGCGAAGGCTGGCCCACGTGGTCCAATCCAACAGAAGAGCTACTGTAGCTCGAATTGATGAAAAAGTTGATGCTGGTTCTGATAGAAAGGTGTCAGAACACACAGTGCGTATGGGGCGTAGAGGTCTAGTGAAGGCCAATGCCTCGACGGGTCAGGGCTGTTTTGGCATAATGTTATGGCTGACAGTATTGTATTACTGAATTGTTGACACTGATGCATTAATTTGGAAGTAGCATTTTACTGTTGTAGCTGGCCGAGTTGGAGATCATTTCAACTCCATTATAAACTGTTCAGTAGTTGTACACAATGCTCTAAAATGTAGTGTAGCATTACAGTTAATGGAAATAATCTACTATAGTACTCAAAACTCTACACAAGTACAATAATTGAGTAAATGTTTACTTCCACTAATGGAAAGGTGAGAACACCTTAATAAGACAAACTGGGAAGTAAATGATTTTTATAATAAAAAATAATTATAAGGTTCTATTTGACATTTTTGTCAAAATTGAGTTATTCACGTATTCTTATTCTGTGACAACTTATTAACATTATGTGGGGTGTATTTTTTAGTTTACAAATTTGATAGGATCTTGATATTGTACGTTTAGAATACATTTAGGGTGTCTGTCATTTTCATGTGAAAATGAAAGAGACTTGTTCCACATATCATTTTTGCTATTGGGAATGCAGAAACTTTGAAGCTCAATATCTCAAAACCGCTCAGAACGCAGATGGCACCTAATAATTCCATGTTATAAAGAAAAACAATGTTTTAAGAAAGTAAATAGTATGATAGGTGAAGTGGAGCTTTTTCACAATGCTTAAAAGTTTCACTTTTGCATAAAGGAGAAGAGAGCTGGCACATTCACACGATACTGAAACAGTGCGTTAACTTGAGTGACTTTTCCGAAGAAAAACACATGCGATGTTGAAACACAACAACAATTCATTGGAGGCTGAACCGAAGCAACAGAAGGAGGAAGTCACCTTTGTGAGCTCAGTATAGCACAGCGGTTATATTACCTGCCTGTCAGACAGACAGGAAAGAAGAGACAGTCGCTGCTGTGCTTATAGGAACATGGCAAGAACTGCGGCTAACGGCAACTTAAAACCACATTTGAACCAGTTTGGACTGAAATGCGATGACTTCAAGAAAAATGGCTGTCACAAGAAGAGAGAGGTATGTCTGTCAGCGGCTGGATTTATTTACAAAATGTATTTGTGCACCCAGTTATTTCCTGCACCTGCTTTAGGTGCCTTGAGCCAGGTATTTGACCAATTCATTCATTGGAGAGATATGAAACTGTGCATATGTTGTTTCCATTAGGGCTCTTTACCTGAAACAACCTCTGTGACGTAGGGAAACTGTAACCCATAGAGACTGTTCACCCAGCCACTGCATAGAAACCGACAGAAAGTCACTCACATCAGAGACTACAACACTTAGGCAGCCTTTAGGCAATACGCACGTAATTGATAATTGATAAGCAGCTCTTTGGGTACCAGTAGTTGTGCCCACCGTGCTTCCTTTAACAGGGGATTGGTTAGTTCCTCTAAACAGAGCACTGTAAACCAATAAACGAACCAACGACCCCACCCTGAAAGTCGTCCTTTCTGCAGAAGCAGGTTTTCTTTGCCTAAGGCCGGGTAGGAGAGGTGTGCAGTCACGATGTGCTTTTGTTTAGATCTTTGTTTGTATATTGTAGTCTATGAACAAGTTTGACTGGTGAGTTACACTTAGATACAGGCGGTTTGTCTGCAAATGAAGTCACCCGGTTTGTTGAGGCTACAAAGCCATTCTGTTTTTTCGAGCCTAACATTTAGCTAAATTTAACAAACAAGGGTGTATGTTCTCCATGGTATATTGTATATATGTATCATAGACCTCCACATGTCATGGGGATGAAATAATACACACACATATATATATATATATATATATATATATATATATATATATATATATATATATATAAACCCTAGCAGTTACGTTCAACAACACTTACCGCTGCTTAAAGAGATTTCCACAATCTTCAAAGACTTTTTTGTACAAATAATTAAATAATATTCCATCCTGTGACTGCCACAGCTGACAGCCATGGCAGCTGGAAGTGACATATCTGTCAAACTATGGTATCATTACCAAACTTGCAACACAGGTTCCTTTATCGAGGCCTATATTGATGTCATTTATACTGTCATAATTAATAAGGTCTTTATACTTTTCCTTAGTGTAGTTTAAACACACGTCACTTCTGGCTGCCATCTTTGGTTGAAGAAAAAAAGAAAATTGATTAAAATATTCTTTATTGTGCAGCCGTAGGAATATTTCTTTGCTTAAGATGGACAGAAATTACTTTGTTAATTGTGGAAATACCTTAAACTCCCTTTAAACATTTTCTAACTTTATTACGTTTAGAAAAAGTACAACGTTTTGAGCCCAAATTGGCTCTTCATCAGGTACAGAGGTATCACTTGTGCTAAAATCAGTGTCCAAAAAAAATGTAAATTATTTTCTAATTATTTGAATGTTAACAATGGAAAATGACGATATTTTTGCAGCTTTTATTTGGCCTTTCAGTTTTTCTTGCTCCATGGTTGAATCATATGTGTTAGTGCACCAATAGGCCACTGTCTGACTCATCACTTTTTATTTAGGCTAATTGGTGTGTTAACTACAACCCTTCTTTGAAATGGAGCCACTTTTATTCAAACAGTATTGTTCTCTCTTGTCTTGTCTGCAATGAAAGACAGCTTATGTGGGCCTCTTGTTGTATAGAAAAATGGCCCAGGGACTGGTGTCGCCTCCAGGCAGCACAGCCAGGAGCCCTTTGAACAAGCACCCATCTACGTGGCTGTCATGACATACCTGGGCTTTGGCATTGTCACCTTGTTTGGCTACCTCAGAGATTTCCTCAGAGCCGTGGGCTTAGAGAAGTGCCACCTTGCCCAGGAAAGAGAGGAACAGAAGGTAGGTAAAACATGCAATCAGCACAAACACAGGCATATTTTAGGCATACACACATACTGTAGACACACACACATGCACCCAGACAGTTGGAATAGAGGAGTATTCATGCCTTGGGTGTCAACACATTCTGTTTCCCCCTAATTATTTCAGTTTTTGCTCTTAAGCTCTCTTTCTGCCTTCTTCCTTAATGTTCCTCTGCACTATAATGTTGCCATGCGTAAGACAGACACCACAGAGAATATCTGCTCAAGACCTAATTAAATCTCAGAGGATTCAAGCTCTGTCTTTGTTGCTGTGCTGTAGATTGTATATAAGACCTGAGCACTGCCACATGAGAGCAACTGTATCACCATAGATTTGATTTCTTAAATCCAAAAATCACAGTTAAGATAAGTTGGTAGTAGTTAATTATTTGTTTTGTAGAGCAGTATGTCTGTAGGCAGATACAATAAAGCAGTCTCTATTGTAAGAGGAATAACCAGGCAGGTTGCTCTCTGTGTTTGACAGCAGTCATTTACAGTATGCAGTAAAGGGAAGCTTTACTTTACTTTCCTGCTTTACTGTATGTAGGCTCTGTCGTGATGGTGGCTTCACTGGATCAGACATACAGAGGGGGGTAATGAAGGCAAAGGCACCAATAATCTTGGTAAATAGCGTTGTCAGGAGATCATTGTGAAGAGTGTCTTGAGCCCTTACTTACCTGGCAAACTTCCTTGAGAAATGTATCTGGTACTTTTAATCTCAGTTTCTATTACTTCAAGTTCAACACGGAAAAAATGTGTTTTTCTTGTTAATGCTAAAGCCACTGAGTGAAAAAAACCACCTCTCTACAAAGAAGGTGCTGAATCTTTTGGTTCTTAAGAAAACAATTACTGAGAAGTTGCTTTAATTCATCTCAACAACTGCAATCTTTTAATAATGTTTAGTTTTAACATGGATTGTCTGTTTCGTTCTAGTGCTTGGATAGCTTTTAGTGTGACCTGTGTGATCAGAAGTCGAGAAGTCACTTTTCCTGCTCTCATTTTTGCACCACTCTGTGACATCCTGGTACGGGCTTACTGTGTTGAAAATGTTTCTCTTTGTTCTCAGGATTTCGTACCACTTTATCAAGATTTTGAGAACTTCTACACTCGAAACCTGTACATGAGGGTACGTGACAACTGGAATCGTCCCATATGCAGCCTGCCAGGACCTGTCTTCGACCTGATGGAGAGGGTGTCTGATGACTACAACTGGACATTCAGGTACTGTAATCCAGTCATCTACGATAAACATACTGTTGATGAGACATACTGTAGGCTCATAATCATATATACTGCTCAACATAAGAATTTGCAAATGCTTTTCCAGCTTAAGACAGGCCAGCAAGTATTTCTGAACACAATCATCTCTCTTCTGGGGCTAGAAATTATACAACCAAGATTTAATGGGCTATCTCAAGCTCCTCCTCTTTGAGCTAATGGGGAAAGATAGAAGCCAAAGCATATGGATATGTGTCATCAGCAAGGATATGTCAGTCCTGAATTTTACTGAATTTTAATGGATGCAGTTGAGATGCCTCTGTGCTGCACAGCAGGGTCAGGGAATATATTAGGAATAGGAATATGAACACAGCCGTGGGGAGGGGATGTGACATTTTGAATCAGGAAAGAGGGGTAGGCGTGGATTACATGTTTAAAGAGGTTTAATGTGACTGGAAAAAGTAGAAATGGCTCTGCTTGTCTTTTATGGTGAATGGGAAAAGAGACATGCGGTTGGGTTTTGTAGTGGTGTGCAGGTTTACGTGAGCAGTGAGAAGATATAGGCCAGTTGATGAAATGGAGCAGTTCTCCTGAAACCCTTTTAAAACTCTGATACTGCTGCACACTCTTGACTGAGCATGTGGACTTGTCTGATGTTTACCTCAACTTGCCTTATTGCAAAAAATGATTACACTCACATTTTCCATCTGTTCCCAGTTTATTCTCTATTATAGGGCAGCGCTATCTCCTGATTTCTCGATTGATTAGATACTTGTCCAAAAATGTCCAAGGAAATAGGAATAACAAATGCTGCTTACACACGCAGTCACTGCTGTTTACCTTGAATAAACATTGTTATAATTGCTTCTCATGAACAGAACTCCACTGACAAAGAAACAAGTTTATGATTAGCAATTATATTTAATTGAATGTTGATTACTTTTTATAATGTGTAATTAATTCTCTGAGTGTGTGTGTGTATGTGTAGAAAGAAAAATAGAAAGGCTAAGTGATTCCTAATGTTTACATGCTTGCAGGTTAACCGGGAGGACATTACACAATGTCATCAACATGGGCTCTTACAACTACCTCGGTTTTGCTGAGAACAACCCTGATTTCCTGAAAACTGTGGCAGACAAAACGCGCCAGTATGGGGTTGGGGTTTGCAGCACAAGGCAGGAAATAGGTGAGTTTGTGGTTGGTATGCAGTTGTACTGATTAAAAGCAAAATTGTGTGGCACGTGTCCTCTTAAGCTAGTTTCAACAAGGGCATTCATTTTATCTTGGGCAAAAAAATGTCCACTTCATAATTCAAGTTAAAAGAGCATATGGCGGTGTCCCTTTTACTTCAGCTTACAGTGCTTCAAATTTCTTACATGTGCATCTACTTTAAAAGTCTCTGGCAGACCCTGATGACACTAAATAGGTTGAGTATCAACCTGGAAATAAACTCCATTACATATGCCATCATTTATTATCTTTTTCGTGAATTATACTGCCACCGTGTTTAATTATCTTTCAGTGGCTGCAGTGTTATATGAATTATTCAACCTTTGTTGAATTATGTACCATTTGGGCATAAGCTTGAGATCATTACATACTGGTCCACACTGAGGAGTGGGGGAAATTATATCATAGTGGAATGTAACATTATGAAACACCCTGGACATTAGGCAGGATGCAAAAGGAATATATGTGATGGAAGTGTTAGAACAGCAAGGATCAGAGAGGGGGATCGGTCGGTGGCTTCAGATGAATTTTAAATGGTGCTTCATCCCCTGAACTTCAACCTGGCTTCTGAGGATGTTTAAGTGGCTGTGTGTGCCAGGATCATGTTCCGGCATAGCGATGTTGCAGCAGTGACATCTGATCACTGGCCATCAGCTGTGTGTTTACTGGTCCAAACCTGCCGATGGGTAAACATTATGGAGCTCACTGAACAGGCCACACTTTACTTGAGAAAAGAAGTTTCTCTCTGTCAGTGACGTTTAGCTTATGGCACTTCTGACACCACTGTGCTGTATATCTACTGAGAGCAGGCTAGCAGAAGGTGAACTGACATACAAGCTCAGAGCGGGTTGAGTGGCTGCGTAGTGTTGCATGATATCAGCAGTTTGACAAAAACAGAGGAAACCAGAGGAATAAAAGGTCATGTGATCATTAGTTATACGTACATCAGAGTGCAATACAACTCCCTCTCACACACACACACACACACACACACACACACACACACACACACACGCACACACACACGCACTCCTCCGCGCCATCCATTATTCATTTATGTGATTTATTTATATGTTTATTTCTCTTTCAAAATGGGACTGTTTTTCCCTGGGTTTGTAATCTGTGTTTCAGCTGGCTCACAGAGAGGGTTAAGGAATAACAAGCATTTCTCCCATGAGACCTTATTAAGCATCAATTATTAAAAACCCCAGTATCTCTGTAGTAGCAGTGACGCCATCATCACCAGTGTTTTAGTTCACATGCGGCGATTTGTATTGGTGATACACACAAAATCTTCAAAATCAAAATTTCCTGGATGTGTTTTTATTGAATTTACTTTTTCTTTCACACTTCACTCTTGTCTGTGCCTCTGACATCCTCTTAAGAGTTAAGTTAAAATGTTTTTAATGCGCAGTTCTTTTTCAAATGTTTCATCTCATCGCTCCTTCTATATTATCTGATATTAAATTGGATTTTAGAAACTGCAGTTCAACACAATTCAGTTCAGTCAAGTTCAGTACAAAAGAGAAAAAAAAGTTACCAACAATTATAAATCAAGTACTTTGTATGTAAGTGCAC
This sequence comes from Macquaria australasica, assembly GCA_005408345.1. Taxonomy (NCBI): domain Eukaryota; kingdom Metazoa; phylum Chordata; class Actinopteri; order Centrarchiformes; family Percichthyidae; genus Macquaria; species Macquaria australasica. The sequence continues at coordinate 378,351 of SEMN01000057.1, forward strand.
AGAGAGTGTAATTTGAGGTTGTTTTTTTTTCATTGAATAGGCATGTGAAAGTAGATAACAAAACACGCCCTGTGAATAAACAGACATGTCAAACATTCATGGATTTGTATTAATGGATAGTTCACTATATCCTGCAATCATTAACATGCATTCAAATGAATGACAAATTACCCAGAAATACAAAGTGCAGCTACCAAGCTTATAGCATTAAGCATTTCACCATAATGCGTACACTAATATACTAATGCTATAGGACTGTTTTTGTTAAGGGGTGTTGTGTCAGTTTATTAAATGAACTGGTAATTTGAGTTCGAGCAATGACTGTGCCTGGGAGAGCGGGCAGGCAGAGAACATCAACATCAGGCCAGTGCCAGGGAAAAGGGACCAAACCAAAGCAGAAACTGAGTCAGAGTGGTCACTGGCCTGCACGTAGAGGTTGGCGAGGAGGGAGCAGAGCAGAGGTCCGGGCCAGGCAGAGATTTCCAGGAGCAGGTCCACGTAAGTCAACGGTACAATCTGGCGACGATGATGAGGCAGACCAGGACTTAAGTACTGGCAGAGGTGATTGTGAATTGGACGCAGCTGTCACGATTGAGCTGCAGCAGCTACCAGCTCCGGACCATGCCCCTTGACCTAGATCACTCCACACAGGTAGACAGGGAAGACAAACAGAGACAGAAAACACAACCCCCAAACAAAAACTAAGGAGAGCTCAGCCATCCCAGAACAGTTTTGCATGTTTACAAGTTAAGACTAAGCCATAAATGCTGTACTTGTCTGTTGAGACTGTAGTCAAGGTTAGAGATAGAAATGATTAACTTTTCCAGGCTGAGTTTTTTTCTTGTCTTGTTGTAAAGGCTTTGAAGAAAAACATCAGTCACAGGTTTATAATGAAAAAGACGGATTTAGCTTGGAGATTTGCAAGCAAAATCTTTATTGTCTTTATTGCCAACCTTGGCAATAGTTATCTGGCTTTTTTTTTTTCGTCAACAAGCTTTGATGATTGTGATGGCAGAAAGGTGACCTTGATAATTCAGAGGACAGGCGACCAAGCTTAATGACATGCATATGACAGTGTAGGTGTCATCTTATTTCAGCTAGCTCAAGTAAGCAAAGTGAGTGAGATTTAATAAGGACTCCACTCTCTCTTACCTGAAGAGTATCCAGATCTAGAGCAGCCTTATGAGGTTAGCATATCAATAAGGAGGCAGGGCATCTCTATCAAGCCGCGGCTAAGTAAAATGATCTATATGGAGAGCAAATGCCAATGCAGTCTGATCAAAAAAGCTGCACATGCCAGCAGGGGCTGTGAGCCTGAGTGGTTGAGGAAATGTATGAATCGATTTGACTTGGTCCAAGGCCTGATGAAAAGCATTGAATGGGAATCACCATAAAGACAGAGCTGCTTCACTGTATTATGGTTTTATATCAGTCAATACCCGTTTTCCAGTCCTTCCTGAAACATTCAGGCTGTTTGAGCTTGTTAATGCCAGCTCTCTGTGGTTACTGATTGTTATTGATTATGACTACAATGATTGGTATGTACATGCAAATAATGCAGCATTAGCATTAAGGGTTGCCTTAATGACATCAAAACCAGGCTTCATTTTTATTTACATTGCTGATGGTAACTGAATGAATGTATGTTCTTATCTTGTAGGTTGTAGTCTAGAGAACTAGATATAAATATGCTTTAATAGACATCCTTTTTACTGAGTGTTTCACTGTATATCTGCTGTGATGTTGCCAGTTTTACCTTTACAGTAACAGTCTCTGAAACACTGAGATTGAATGAGGTGATATACTATATTATTAAAACACTCATTAGCAGTTATTAGTTGCATCACTAATGAGCTGTAAGTATTGATAGAGTAACTTTAACTCTATAGCATAGTAACTAGTAACTACTATAGTAAGTATAGAGTGTGTTAAAATGTATTGAACTCATATGTTATAGTATTTTTCTACCATATATATATAACTTTGCTGGCAGAAATACAATACAGTATATATGAACCTTTCACTGCTTACCTCTCTCCCTGTAGCTCACAATTACAACAGTAATTCTCTTTTTTTATCAGCTGACCAAGAGTGCAGTACTGACAGCACCCCAGAGACACCCAAAAAATCCCACTTTTATTGCACAAAATAGAAAAACACCATGTCAGGTGACAGATTACAATCTGATCAATTTTCTAAATGAATTCTGGTCCCCACCTGTCACATTACGTTATTACCAACTGCCTCAGTGTGTACCCAAAGTGTGCTGCAGAACCATTTTAGACCTTGCAGGACTTGCCTTGTTAATACCTGGGATGAAAAAGGGTAGTTGAACTAAATTACAAATTTACCACATCTTGAATCTTTATAAATCTCTTCAAATCCCTGTGAGATGCTGTGTGTGCTGGCAGGCTTTTTATCAGGAGGCATTCATCTCTGTCAAAACTTGTGATTGGATGACAAAGACCAGAAAACCCAGGGACTAAAGGACTACCAGATAAACCAGCAGGTGCAGTCATCTTGTCAGGGTGAGTTATCCTTTTGTGATTTCTGTCTTGTAGGTAACCTGAGCATCCATGAAGAGCTGGAGCAACTTGTGGCCGAGTTCCTTGGAGTAGAGTCCTCCATGGCTTTTGGGATGGGTTTCGCCGCAAACTCAATGAACATTCCAGCAATTGTTGGCAAGGTTTGTGATTTTACCCACTAAATGCCACACACTGTATATAGGAAATCCTGCTGTACATGGGTGTAATTTTCACAGCGCAGCAGAAATTAATCTAATTAGCCTAGCTTTTGTTCCTTTCTTGCATATGGCCTAAATTAATGAATAACAGTCAACTAAGCTCAGCTGCGAACAACTCCCGACCCACCCCCATTAATTAAAATCATAATTAAACATTACAGTAGCCAGGAGGACGAGGCTCTGGGCATAGCTGCTTTCAGACACATAGACAAGGAAGAACAGGTTTTGTCAAGAGCACCACTCAAGGGTATGATTACCCTTACTCTGGCCTGTCGGCACACCAGCCTGGCTCACACAGACTGCCATGGGTTACCAGGGGCAACACAAAGCATGAATATCTGTGATTGGACCAGACAGGAGGAAGGAGAGGTTGACTATTTAAGTGATAAGAACGGGGTCGTTTATGTAGACCAAGAGGTGTAGCACCCCCTTAGGCTGCAGCCCCCCATAGTAACCCTGCAGGGGCTGGGAGTCAACCCACACTGCCAACTCTATCCTACAGGGACAGGCTGTGCCAGGACAGGCCTTGCTGTGCTGGCGGAGCTACATTAGAGTGACAGCTGCTGGTAGACCAGGGACCAGGCCAGCTGGACCCCAGGCCAAAGCAGCGGTATCTGTCACTGAGACGGTGTCAACATACGCTCTACAAGAGTTCATTCAAACTAATGCAGTCAAATGCTTAGAGCTTCAGTGTTAAATATGCTAATGTACTGGAGAGAATTTTGCAGAACGGCTGAATTAATTTGCATGTTGATTTGTATGGAATATGAAGTACCATACTCTCCATTATGAAAATTGTGATGTGTCTGTTGGTTGAAACGTCATCAGACATAAGAGAAGTGAAAATGACCAACATGTACCATACATACCATACAAACTATTATCATACACTGAGGACCTAGACATTGGTGATTATGAGTGAGGCATGGATGTGGGTGGGGAAGAGGAGTGGGCTGACATGTAATTGGGCGGGGGGATCCTTTTAGAGCAACAACTATTATACAGTACGTTCTACACAGTTACGAAGCAACAAAACATATGTTGCAATACATAAACAAACAAGCAGTTTCTCAGAAAATGGATAAAATCGTATGCGTGGGTCACACACTGCTATGATTTTCATCCATAAACGGTTTTACTGATGATAGTGTTTCATTCATTTCTTCTGTTCCCAAGGGAGAATCTAATTTGCCCTCTCACTAAGTATAGACCACTAAATCCAAAACACCATCATACTATCTATGCAAATTCCAACATCTTATTAATAATAAAAGATTCCTGCCAAATAGTCAGTGTAATGTACATACAGGAATATTGTGGAGTTCGTAAGAAATGTTTGATTTCAAGAATGCAGGAACAATGGGATTCAGCTATTACACTGGAATTGAAAAGCTTTCTTTGGGAAATTTGACTGAAGTCTTTTCTCTCTGCTGATTTTCAGGGTTGTTTGATACTGAGCGATGAGCTCAATCACACATCTCTCATCTTAGGGGCCAGACTGTCAGGTGCGACTATCCGGGTGTTCAAACACAACAGTAAGTCCAGTACCCCTCTCTCTCTCTCTGTCTCTGCACACAAGTCATAGTGCTTCAGCCTTACAACAACACAATACACAGCATTATTTAAGTTGTAAGCAATGAGATCTGTTTCAGTTCGCCATCATCTTTGGTGCTTAACAGTCATTGCTCCTGCCAATCAAACATTGTTGATAGCACTATGATGTATTTTGCCATAGATTATCTGTTGCATAAGTTTGAATTTCTGTTTGTGCAGCCACTGCTTCTCACATTATTCAGATTTCTTCAGTTCATTCCAAACTGTTGTTGCTGTGAGAAACGCATTACTTTCTGTGCAGGATTTGCCTTTGGAAAGACCTACTTAACATTCTGTGTTTACAGCATCAAATGTGAAAGGTTTAATGAAATGGGTTCAGTTTACAGTCACGACTGTGTTTTTATCCGTCAGCGGCAGAGCAGCAAAACAGAAGTTTATTAATATGAAAATGTCATCTTACTTAAACTATCTGTTCTCTATTATATTGTCAAATTACATATTGTCAATAGATGATAAGGGAGGATTGTTATGCATGGATGATACAACATTCATCGTACTTGCACTGGAAACATCCACTGCTCTTTCAGAAGACAGGATAAATGAGCCAGTCTTCTAGCAGCAAATGTGTCCTGACAGGTACAAGCAGAGTCAGTTATGGGTCCTCCAAGCAGATCCCAGAGGCCTGTCTAAAGGCAAAGAGCCCTCAGGCACCTGAGTAGCTGACCCTTCCCTGCCTCTATACCTCCAGCACCAGACACTCATACACTCTTTTATTAGTATAAGGCCAGTATTTACTAAGAGCTCAGCCACAACAAAAGAGAAACATGTTTGTTGGCGCAATCTATGTCTAAAATTTCTGAGATGCCTTGTTCATGGTGTTTAAAATGTTTGAGTGTTGTATCTTTAACAGAGATATAGAATTTCATACCAGAGAGAAGACGAACTGGTTTGTCCTGTCTGGCATGTAGTCATAGATAAAGGATGCTCCTTTTGACGATTGGCTTTCTTTTTCTTTCAAATAACTAAATTTATTTAATGGAAGATTAGGCTTTGTTTATTAAGCTAAGCATTTGTGTGCCCTGAGGGTCAGTGTAAGGATAATAACGTGTCTTATACTACCATGCTCCTCATCACAGTCATACAGTATCTCATATCAGGCCGTGGCTTATCTTAAATCAGTGCTAAACTTTAAAATAATCTTTCCCTCATTCTTGTCGGTGAACACAGCAAACCACTGTGGATTTCTCTTTCACTGGTTTCCTCAGTGTTGTTATTGGTAACATTAGGTGTACTCTGCTCTGCTGAGCCTCAGGGAGGGATTTTATCAGAGAAGTGTCGGCTGCCTCTTAAGTGAACCTGTTTTTGTGCTGAGGCAGCGATATCGATCATCTGTGACAGATTATTATCTGTGACAGGTTTATTCGCTGCTCAGCTGGAAATGGTTGGATTGCAGTCATACTTTGAATAGTGCTCCTTATGAACTACAGCTATTCAATACTGCCACCTGCTGGTGTGCAGCAGAGGATCATTAATAGTGTCACCATTACCTGTTGTAAACTGGGAAATTATTTTGCTGAAGCCAACATTTCAATCATAATCTTTAAGGAACCATGCAGGCTGCACTGAGGAGACCTTTGGCTGAACCCATATTTAGCTCACTTAGTAATCCTCTCTGATACAGACATTGCAGGTGTTCATTAGTATCAGACCAGATCAGTTTGTGCAAGGTGTTTCTGACAGATGAAGTAGTGCCTTGTGTACTCTGTGAACTGCCTTGCCCTGTAGAAATTAGTACTCTGCCTACTGTTGTTTGCTTTTAGTTGGTGTTTGTTGCAAGCTATGATTTGGTTATTGCTACACTCTATATACTGTGTATGTTTTTTTACATATAAAGTGTGTAGTTGTATGTATGTAGTGTTTTTCCCTTAATAAGGTTTGAATTTAGATTAGATTGGTGAGTTCTTGACTGATTTTTCCCTCTCTTTCCCTCTCACTCTCGTGTGTGTGTGTGTGTGTGTGTGTGTGTGTGTGTGTGTGTGTGTGTGTGTGCATGTGCGTGTCAGACATGCACAGTCTGGAGAAGATGTTAAGAGATGCAGTTTGCTCAGGGCAGCCTCGGACCCACAGGCCCTGGAGGAAGATCCTCATCATGGTGGAAGGCATCTATAGGTCAGCCATCGTCATACAACACACACACACATCAGCGTCGTCGCTCTCTATATACACATATCTTGGGTCAGTTGAGTTGTTGTATCAGTCTTGGGCTTCCAGGTGGTCTTTAGCAGAGTTTTGCCCAGCCAGACTCAGGTAGAAATCTTAATTTGTAACCCGAGGAGAGCTTTCAGCCTGTGTTTAGCGGTTCATGTAATGGTCTCTTTTTCAATTGCTTCCTTCTCTACCCTTGAATAATAGATTGTGTGTGTGTGTGTGTGTGTGTGTGTATGTGTGTGTGTGTGTGTGTGTGTGTGTATGGCTGGGTACCGTTTGATTACTGGAGAGAGGAAAAAGGTGTCTCTCCCGGCAGTAAGCTATCCCAGGTCTTAGTGACCCTCTCCATCTGCTCATTAGCTCCAAATCAAGGCCAAATGGAGCCACAGAGATTGACTTGGCTACACCCCCAGCTCCTACTGTTTATCACTGCCATTTTCTTTTCTCCTTTCTTCCCCTTCGCCCTACATTTCAGCCCTTCTGAACTAAAAAGGTGTCGTTTTCATTGTGGCTTTTAGTCAACATGTTATTTTTTCCTCAGCGAATGTATTCACAGTCAGTCAGCTGTGAAGTTTACTTAACTGCTTTATGACAATCCTCTTATCAATTGAAGAGGAAAACCTTGAACATGGCTATCAGCTGGTATTAATATAACTATTAGTTCCACAACAATCCTGGTAATTTGAGAGACAACTTAATTGCACATCATCAGACTGCCTTTATCAGACGATAATGTCTAATGTGAGACTCAGACATTAAAGCCTCTTGGTACGGCACCAAAAGAACGAACGCTTCATCTATCGCCTCCCTGTGACATCAAAAGGCTCGGATAAAGAGTAAGCATGCTTTAGCTATATCCTGGGCCTGCCTTTGATGTCCACATCGGTCCTGGTGAAACCCTGTCTTATGTCATTTGGGCTGCAGACGTTCTCAGCCATAGCAAGGATAGCAGGACTGGGATTGCTCTATTCCCCAGCCATATACTCACTCATGCTGTCTATTTGTAGCCTTAAAAGGCTTGCATCAGAGGGGAGGAAGAGATGGGAGAGAGGTGGGAGTAAAGTGAAAGAGGCCAGCAGAAAGATTCTTGGAAGACTGGGGCATGTCAAATTATATAACATGCATTTACAGCTGTACATAAGCATTGCAGTGGATAACGTGAGGTCGGGGTCAGATTCCTTCCCTATTAAACTTAATGACTTCTAAGAGTTTGGTTAGTAATTGATGAAATGTGTGTGCCCATGTTGTTCCTTTCGCAACTGTATTCTTTGTCCGTGTGATTCTCTGTCATTAGCATGGAGGGCTCAGTGGTGCGACTTCCTGAGATCATCGCACTGAAGAAGAAGTATAAAGCGTATCTGTACCTGGATGAGGCCCACAGTATCGGAGCAGTGGGACCATCGGGGAGGGGTGTGACCGAGCTGTTTGATGTGAGCCCAGCTGATGTGGACGTGATGATGGGCACCTTCACCAAGAGCTTTGGGTCTGCTGGAGGCTATATCGCAGGGAAAAAGGTTGCTGTGGATCTTTGTATTTTATATTCTTTTGTATTCTTATGTGTTCTATGTATACACTCTATACTCAGTTTTCTTCCACACATTTATTGTAATGGTAGGCCTACTCATGATGCTTTGTCACCTAAAATGTTCTGCTTTTATTAGATAGCTGGCAGTAGAGAGTGAATGAAAACATGAGGCGAGGGAAGCGCAAGGTTATTTGTATAGCACATTTCAACAAGGCAATTTAAAGTGCTTTACATAACATAAGATATAAGAGAAACGCAAGACAATATAAAAAGACAAACAGGGTTTAAAAAGAGTAAAATGAAATAGAGATAAAAAAAAATTGAATTAAACAGATTAAACAGGAGAATAAAAATTAGAGTGCACTGCAAGATACGAAGGAATTAACCCAAATTTAATTTAATAAAGGGCATAGGCAACAGAGAAGCTGCCCCCCCCCCCCATTACAGCAGTTCATAGCACACCTGTAAAAGACTGAACTTGTAAACACTGCAGTAGACCTGTTGGTTCTCCAGTCAGGCAGAAACTAGTCTGGTTGCTATGCAAAAATAATCCTCCTGGACCCAAACAGGGTCAAGATAAATTTCAAGATATATGGAGGTGGGATTAACCACACCGAAACAGTTCCAGTAGCCTTGGGTAAGTTGCCAATCTTAGTCAGCTCGAACAACTGAGCTGACACAACCTGGCAACCATCGTCTGTGTAACAACATTAACACATTTGGCTCCAAAGCATGTTAAAACACATCGTACAAAGTATTTTCAAATACCGTTTTACCCAGGTCTGTTGTTAAAGATGTATGGGACTCAATCATACACACTCCATCACACCCATGTGTCCAACAAATGTTCCCCAGGCTGTGACTCCGGGCCTTTGTAATTCCTTTTTACTCCATTAAAAAGTACACTTTAGTACATAACCACACCGGGTTTGTGGCAGTTGATTAGAAAGCAACAGAGGAAACGGCCATGTTGCTTGAATTAGGTATTCAGAGAGGGACCCTTCCTGCCATTGCCTTATGTTGACTCAGCCCTGCTCTGCCATAATAAGAAGGTAAAGCTGGCAGAGGGCCAACCCCTTCTTGTGGCAAGCGTCGGAACTGCGCTCCAGATTTAACAGGATGACTTTTAACAAGCATGATAATGTTTGAAGTATGAACACTCTGCCTTGTTTGACAGCTGGCTGTAGTAAACTCCTGAAAGAAACAGGCAGGAAAAGAGAGAGAAAGCTTTTAGATTTGACATATTTGTTGTTGTGGTGAAATCCCCCAAATCCTACATTAAATGGATTCGGGTTGACCGACAAAAGACTCTGCAGATGTGTTCTGGAAAACAGTCATGTTATAGCTATTTTACAAGAGTACCAAAAATAAATACCCCAATAAATACACTCCAAGCTCCTTGTAATTCACTTCAACCTTGCATGAAGGAGGCTTTACTCATTAACCCTTTACTCAAAACCTGGATTGCACTGAAATTAGGTTATTAAATACATCCATTGAAGAACCAAGTATGTACAAGTGCGTGTGCTGTTCTGGCACCGCTCCTACTCTGTGGCAATGTGGACATGTATCGCCACATCAGCATTGCGGCCACCGTGTGGCTGAGGAAACACTCTGAGCTGTCACTCCACGCCGCAGCCGTGAGATGGATTTCAGACATGTTCTCTTAACTGGTTTGTCTTGGTCGCACCAAAATCCTGCAGGGCCCTGAAGCGGTGAAAATCCCCTGCCTTAAATGGAAACAGATGTCAGGTTGTTTCAGGGTTCTTATCCTACGTTTGAGCATTTCCCCTAAAATCCCTTCCCTTCGAGTATGTGAGGAAGCCACAGCCGCCGCCCAGTGGGGACAGATGGCGGTGAGTGGAAATGGTGGCCAGACAGCATCTCCGGCTACGTGTCATCACCCCGCACCCGCTGGCCACCACTCAGCCACCAAGCAGCAGCCCATCACAGCTCCAGGCCAGCCTCCAACCTCAGACCACTTACACACATGTGCTCTAGGGACCCATGACCAAATCAGTTTCCTGAAATCCTGCTCTTCTTCTCGACATCCACTAGCAGAATTAATCTCCTGCTGACATTTAGGAATAATGAGCATGGCAGTCCTCATTCTGGCTCATTTCAGCATTGGTTCTCAAATTAGTGCACTGGCTCCCTCAGAGTGGAGAGCAGGAAAGGATCCAGAGCTATTTTACACTCAGTGCCAAGATGGTCATAGTGACGGAGAAATGACTTGAGGTATTTTAATTGATTCTCAGGTGTTGGCTGTACATGAGCTCGCTCTAGTGGTGCTAAAATAAAAGTGCAGGGCCACATTTCTGTTACATAAATCTGAAATTAACAGATTATTTCTGTGAATACATGTACAATCAGATTTTCTCAATGTTTTAACAAAAATAGATTGCGGCACGGTGGTGCAGTGGTTAGCACTGTCGCCTCACAGCAAGAGGGTTCTGGGTTCCGCACCCGCCGGCCGGCTGGGGCCCTTCTGTGTGGAGTTTGCATGTTCTCCCCGTGTCCGCGTGGGTTCTCTCCGGGCACTCCGGCTTCCATCCAAAGACATGCAAGTTAGGTTAATTGGTGATTCTAAATTGTCCGTAGGTGTGAATGTTTGTCTGTCTCTATGTGTCAGCCCTGTGATTGACTGGCGACCAGTCCTGGGTGTACCCCGCCTCTCGCCCAATGTCAGCTGGGATTGGCTCCAGCCCCCCGCGACCCTCTAAGAGGATAAGCGGTATAGAAAATGGAATGGATGGAAGATTGTAAATATACTGTTTAGTATCTTTGCTGATTATCTGTGTGACACTGTGCTCTATATTGCAGGAGCTGGTGGACTACCTACGTAGTCATTCTCACAGTGCAGTATACGCCTCAGCCATGTCCCCTCCTATCACTGAGCAGATCATACGTGCCATGAGGTGCATCATGGGAAAAGACGGGAGCACAGAGGGTGAGTGTCCGAGCTCACTGCGGCTCCTTCCAGTGAATGTCACCCTCAATCTCAGTCTTATTATCCACGTACTCGTCAAACTTCATGTTCTTTACACAGACAAATATTATGTCTGGCTTATAAAACTTTTTACACCTTTTATATAATTTTTATGGAAACAATAGCAAACCAAATCCAGAGGACAGTACCAATGTTAACATTAGGAGTAAGTCCAGACCTGCAGGGAAAGACAAACAGCTGCTTGGTCAGAAAATGTGGTAGCAATTATAGAGGTCTGCAGTGGTAGAAAGAGTGGGGGGGGCGTGCAGTCCCTGAGCACACGTGACCCTAACGTGGAGGAAATGATTTTCATGTGCGTGTTGTGAGGAGCGCTGTACCTCTGAAAAGTTTCTGCTTTAATGGCATCAGACACAAGGGCAGGGAAGTAGTCATTACCAGAACAGCTGCAATACTGCCAGAGCAATTCTTCCTGAGTTATTGTAGTTGTTGTTCTGGTATTAGCTGTAACAGAGGGAGTATTAGTGGGAGTAGAGTTAGTATATGTAGTGGTGGAGGTAGTAGTGGTAAGTAAATGGCAGCTAGTCGTCCACTTTACCCACATCTACGGGACTTAAAGTGTGTACCATAAGGCAGAAATAGGCAGCCTTGTAAACTCTACGGCATACAAAAATACATAACATGTCTGTCGTGGAGTGCTGTAATGGGTTAATCACTCCAAGGACTAAAGCCTGGTGTCTTATGGTTGAGGTGTATTGTAGTTTCATGCAGCAATGAGTAACTTTCTCATCTGGCTCTGGACCAGACATGCTTTGCGTCTGACGTAGCCCAGTGAAATTGCTGTTGTGGAAAAATCAGTCTTGACCTGTCTTATAGAAGGGAGGGAACACAGCAAACAGTGCAGTCTTTCAAAACATCCGCTCCAATGTCCATCACAGCTCTATAAAAGCCCACTGTGACAAGAAACGTCACATGCTCTGAGTATATGCCAGATACATTTTTATTCCTCTTTCTCTCAGTCTTCCTCTGTCCCCCTCATCTTTCCCGTTGATGTTGAATTTCACACTTGAAAGCAAACTGGTGGCAACAGCTCTGACGGACAGCAACATCCACACATTCTCACCTAGTCGCATGATTTCTGTGTCTGACAGCAGGTTTTTGACCTCCGTGCCCTCTATCTTAGCAGAGAGGAACAATTTACAAAATGGGGCCTGCGCTTTTTGGCAGATGCCTGAATGTTGTGTTTTTTTTCCCTCTCTCTCTCTCTGCTGAGATAAGGGGATTTAAAGTTCTCTCTTACATCTCCATGAAAGAACTGCCAATCTGTTCCCAGGTAATCAGAGGGAAACAGAGCTGTGTTCCAAGGCCGGGCCGTGCCAAACTCTGCTGCAGCCGCGGAGCACCAGGCTCCCCAGAGATTCACATCATTTGGAAACACAGGGGGTTGGCAGGGCAGGCCGCCTCTGCTGCCTTTGATTTGTTTTCTAATACATTTATCTGAAATACACGTGACGCTTAAGCATTATTTGTATTCCGTTTCAATCATGGCTACGCTCCAGTCACTCATTTTGTGCGAAATCCATCGTATCCAATTTGCAAACCCTCATTTTGGCAACATGCTAGTGCATATACCATGCCGTCAGGCGGACAAAACTGAACCATCTGCTGCCGCAGCTGAGTTGTAATCATGAGCAAGTTCATAGTGGAGGCTGGAATGGCCCAGATGGAGGTGCAGGACTGAGGATGAGATGACACTGCAAAGAACTCACACTACATTAGCTACTACTGACAGGTGATGTCCCTCCCGGCAGGGGACAGTGGAAATATGGGGGGGGGGGGCAGTGAGTTGGTGCTTTACTCATGTACATCTGGTGGTGTCCTTGTTTTAATTGGAGGCATTAGACGGATCCGCCAACTGGCAGAGAACACCAGATACTTCAGGGCCAGACTGAAGGAGATGGGCTTCATCATCTACGGCAATGATGACTCACCTGTGGTTCCAATCCTGCTCTACATGCCAGGCAAAGTGGTGTAAGTATACTTAAACTCTCCCCAAAAACACTTGCCTCTTTTGGAGTAGAGTAATATTATCAGGATATTCACTAAATTTGAAACAATAAATATTAACTGTCCCTTGTTGTCAGATGTAGTTTCAGGTCAGCTCACCTCGTATCATCTCTAAGTGATTTGGACGGCTGCCATATTATCCACTCCAAAGTTTCCATGAATCAGTAGTGTAGACTGTGTCTGTGTAGACTGGGTTTCTGTAAGCATTTAAGAGGCAACATCAGGTATTGATTAGGTATAACCCAGGATTGTTTAAGCCACTCAGATATAATCAATTGGGTAAAAGTGTCTTTCAATGCCAGTCACCATTAATATCCATGAAAGGCCAATCCTGCTCAGTAATTGCCACAATCAGAAGCTACTATCATATGTTGCCACAGTGGTAGCTTCTGATTTTATATTACTGAGTTGGCATGGGCATTAATGGTCATCGGAAAAAAAGTAGAATTTCACCAGTCTTATCCTTCTACATTATTTTGAAAAACAGACATTTCTAAAGCAATTACAATGTTATTTTTTGTTACGCAAAAGTGCATTTGTTAGGCATTTCATTACAATTGTATGAGAGTTATGTATTTCTAGCTACTCTATTACTTATGGCCATTTACTTGTTACCCTTTTTGGATTGCCATTGTCCTAATGACATGTAATAGATCTTAAAGATGCTGGTGTTAGTCTGAGGTCCTTTACATGCATCTGTGCGGAGCACTGAGCACACATCAATAATCATCTAAAATATAAAATACTGTTGTGTCAGATTCACTAAACCATTTTCAGAGCACATTTTAAGGTTATCCCAACTGTCCACTTAGCCACAAAATGAAGATTATTCACCGCTTGGCCTCATTTAAGTAAAAGTCGTCAGAGATATGCTGCTTCCAGCCCTTCAAAATGGTTAGTTATGTGCTCTTTTTAATTTATCGTGCTTTGCAGAAATGATCACAAGTCATTCATACCACACATCCCAACTACATAATTAAGGATGTGGAGGGGCAAGAAGGAGCAGCATTCCTCATTACTTTTAATGTGATGAGGCTTCAAACCTTAAAAATGTGAGATAAGTTGTACAGTTTTGTATTCGGTAGGTGACTGTTGACCATTTTGCCCTGATTCTGTTCTCTAGTTCTCAGTTGCACTTTGTACAGAGATCTGCACCAGCGACTCTATAGGCACGTGGTGTCACTGTTGTTGGTGAGAGGTGGCGTGTTGTCTTAAAGCTTTGTAATTCTGAAAAGACATAAACAGGAGAAACAAACCTAGCACTATATGTTCAGCATCGATCATGGGAAAGTTGATGTTCACTGCATTTCCTTGAACTCAAAAACTTGTAAACGACCAAAACAACCACTTGTGTGGGTGGAATTTAGTTTTTGTCTCTACACTCATTTGTGTACTAGAATATATAAAAACTAATAGTTGTTTCTGTTTTATGTTGCCGACCAGGGCTTTCGCTCGGGAAATGCTAGAGAGGAGAATTGGCGTAGTGGTGGTCGGCTTTCCAGCCACGCCGATTACAGAGGCCCGAGCTCGCTTCTGTCTGTCTGCAGCACACACCAGAGACACGCTGAACCAGGTGCACACACACACAGAAATGTACCAACATGAAATTCCTCTTTGAGGCTTTAGAGGGTATTTTTCACCAGAATTGAACATACACACATGTTCTGAGACTTTTCCTTTGTCCTCAGGTGCTGCACCATCTGAACGAGGTGGGAGACAGTCTCTGTCTGAAGTTCTCACGGCGAAAATATTCCTCTTGGGCTGACCTCTATGATGAGACAGACTTTGAGCGGGGCAGCTGATATGACCCTTGACACCTTCATTTCGCAGTGTCAAAACTAAGTCTAAGTGTCCACCCCACAGCAGACCCATAAATGCACCCATGTCTCACAGCAGAAGAGGGGCCAAATGGTTGGTAGCTGCTTTTTATGTTTGTAAAACATTGGGATTTAACACATGACTTCTTTGTGTTTCCTAACAAGAGAAACTATATGAACACTTGAAATATTTGTGCATACATTTATTTATGAATACATACATGAAGTTATTGCACAGGCATTGCTGGATCGGTCTCAAACTCAAGTTTAGTTATTTAGCTTTTTATACGGAGACAAATCACATCCAGTTTTGTGCAGTTTGTCTACACTCACATGTGAAAACAGTTCAACATTTTTAGATCAAAAGACAGCCTTTTTATACAGTTATTCTAATTACTCAGGTCTATATTTATACATTGAAAGCTTTTTATGGAAGCATTTTTTGCTTCTCATAACTAATACCACCACCATTTTTTAAAAATGCTGGTGGTAGTTATTTTCAGATTATTATTATTTGATGTACGTAGTCCCATTTAAGATGAAGTAAGTATTAGTTATAAGTAATGGAAAAGGCATTGGTAGTTTGAAATGGTCTCCTGTGGTGTACTGCTGCATTGCTAAAATTTTGCATCTGCTGATTTTTTTGGGGTTTTTTTTCTCAATAAAAACACAAATACCACACATGAAAACTTCCTGAATGTGTTTTGGAATAGAAAGGTTGATCAATTAACCAAATGACAGGCTTCTAGAAGTCCTGAACCTTCCCTTTGGAACTGCTTTGGTTTCCTGACACATGATTATTTGCACCACTCACGGCTGAACTGATTGAGCAGAAGATGACGAAGATGCCTTTATTGCGTTCCATAGTGAGCTGTTTTCATAAAACTTTCCTCAGTGTAACACCACTTTCATCTCCACAGCAAATGATAACCTTCCTGTAAATAATAGATCATTCAGCAATTACTTCTTTGACATGCACTTAAATCTCAACAACCCCCGCGCAGAACAAAAAAGGTGTTATGGCTTGTTTTGTGGCGAAGCTGCTCATAGTCACCAAGTCTTAACAGCTTAATTGTTGATGTTTTAAAGACCTGCTGTTCTCTTTCACACACAGACTTCGTAACAGTTGTGAAGGTAAGCATGCAGAGTATGCAGCACCTGAGCCAACAGAAACCTAACCTAGCAATTAGCGCTGAAATCTAAATTCTCGTGGTATGGGGTAATCACTTGATTAACACAGGAAGGATTATAGATGGATGATAAATGTGTTTTCACAATGTGTCAGATTGGGTCTAGTCGACACTTGTTTGCCCCCAGGACGTTACCATGTTTGTGTTTTTACCTCCCCATAAACAACATAGTGATAACATTTTACAAGATGGAGTTAAAATAAAATATGCAATCCTTGGGGAAAACATGCTAGATGAACTGCAAACATAGACGTAATAGAAAAAAAGTTAAGAAAAGTTAAAGAAAAAAAACTCCTTTCCCCCTAAAGCAGAAAACCCCTTGAAATCTATGCTTTATACTAGATGGCTTTGTTCTGTATGTGAACATTCACATCTGGCTCCTATAGCCAGAAACAATAGAAAACAGTTTTGTTAATCCTCAAATCTGTGATGTCATACCAATGTACTGTTCCATAAAGATCTGGAGGAGATGGGAAAAGGTGGCCTCAAATGTTACATTTGGGCGCACCGGCATCCTCTGCCTGTCTGTTATTAATTTGTGTTTACCTTCACCTTTAGTCTATATGCGAACATTGTTAAATCCATTGTGGGTTTGCAGCAGAGGACAGATGTGTGTAAAGAGAAACTGAAAAGCTTGAATTCATTCTCATAAGTGCGTCACAGACACGGAGTGCTCACATACTAAGCTCCACTGTGATTATGCAGAAAGGCAAACTCTAACTTGCTGAGATTTACCAGCAACATTTTTGTACAGTTGCACAGCAGGAAAAAAAAAAATGCTTCTAGGAATCACATATTTGAGAATGAATTTTGAGAATGAAATGAAGTGCGAAGACGATATCATATTGGTGGCTTTTCCTGAACGGCTTTTTGCTTTAGTCAGTATTCAGACTTAACATGTAAGTAACCAAATCACAATTACTTTTTAGGACAAATGTGTATGGTTCAACTGATGGAAGCCTTATAAAACCCTAAACCTGTGTGTAGAATTGCTATTTTTTGTTGGTTATCAGCAGACACAAAACAAACAAGTTCTTAAAAGACTGGTAAAACATAATTTTATATTTTCCTCTCATTTATATTTTCTGATGGATTATTACAGAGTTATCATCAAAATGTGAATGGACTATATACTCCAGAGGTGTCGATTTCAAACTGGCCAATGAAGCAAATATGGTAATACACAGTGACTGTTAGGCAAGGTGGGGAGCACGTGTCTTGCCAAACTTCCCTCCAGTCACTTCTAACTGCCCTCAGTTTCAGCAGAAGTGGCAAATGGTCTGCGCTGGCATTCAAAACATCTGTGCAACCAGACTACTGGTGGCAAGGCCCCAGAGACCTGCCTGCCTGCACCAGCCTCCTTTGAACTGCAGATCCAAATACGCTGCACTTATTGGAATGGCATGTAGCTGCTATTCTGAAGGGGGATCCTCTGCTACGCCTTTGATGTCCACCACTGTGTCCAAAGCAGGCAAGCCATTCTCTCTGCTCTCTGTTTCTATTCTGGAAAGGGATTTTTTGAAGTGAAGCAGACAAAGAACAGATTTACATGGTTTAGACAGCTATGCTGTGCCTGGAGTAAGTAAGACTGCAACTGAAGACTGCAGTAAAGCTGTATACTACCCGCTTGTTAACACAGAGCATAATGAAGTAAGGCAATGTGGTGTGTTTCATTAGAACAGAAGATGACTAGAAGGATTTACTTGTATATTTTAACCTAATTCAGACATTTGATCAGCCTCATCAGATATTGGTGAGATAATCTGGGCAGTTTTCTTCAGGATATAGAGGTATTAATGACTGAATGAAATATGATATTTGGTAACATCACTCATCAGAGTTGTTGAATTACTCCATCCTGCTCATCACTATCTGCTGTCAGTTTCTCCAATGTCGCTGGCCTTTCTTTAGAATAAAAAGTAAGCTGCCACTCAGACCACATTTACTCACTGTGCTTTCTGGCACACATGGGCATCAGATGGCCACACTGGAGTTATATCTCAGCTGGAGTAAGTTCAGGACCTGAGTTTACCAGACTTCTCAGAATCACCCATAGGAATCATGCTGGAGGCTCATTTCACAGTGAAAGATGTTGTCCTTTATGACACCAGGAGCTGTAAAATTAAATTAGTGATGAGCCTTTGAGGGTTTCTTTGGCTTATAATCAAAAAAAAAAAGGAAATAACATCACTCATATAACATTCTACTTGTCTTGATTTTTAAGTTTAGTTCGTTTTTAATGTAAACAGGCTATAGCAGTCTAATTTGGGCGATGCTTTGGCTGTGCTGCTGTTCCATTGTGATGTCGGAGCTGTGCGTTACGCGCCATTTGGCCACAACATCAATATGTGTTTATACTGTGGATTGGAATATGTCCTTAACTAATCTTTGATGAATGATTTTATGCGAGCTGTTATGACACTGACAAATAATCCACGACACTAACCAGGTAATGAGATCTTGTTAGTCATCATCAGTTACATTATTGTTCCACTTGTCCCCAAACTGAGTGTATTGACTTCAAAGGTGACAAATGATATTAGATGCACGGCGTTTTCCATGCCCCAGGGATCAGTGAACTGTCACACATGCTGAAGCTGCAGCATCCCCGCTTGGTGCGTAATTTGACACAGCGACCTGTCCTTTGAAGCGGACAATAAAAAGTCTCACGAGGGCTAATCACATTACGCGCCATTTGTCTTGCTTAAGTGAAGTGTTACATCACCTTCCGTAGCAGCGTTTTAGTCACAGACTGAGACAAGGCCGCCGCTGTACACATGTCAGCAGGAGAGGCAGACCTCCTGTAAAGCGACTCCGGGTGTCTTCCTCTGAGCTACGACGCGCCTGTGTGCCCAGCGCGCCTCCGGGGACCACCAAGGTAACTTGATGTTGTTATTGTGCCTGTATAGTGATTTTTTTTTCAATAATAAAGTGTGTAGGGATGACTTAATCAGCATACATATCCGTGGCTTAATGTCTATTGAAATGGGGGAATTTGATGAAATCTGCCATAAAGTTCTCTAAGATATTTTGTAGTTTTTAAAGATATATCTCTGTGTCATTTTGATCATGTGAAAGGACTTAAATGTATCTCACCTGAAATGGGGAAAGGAGAATAATATACTTTTGGGGAGTTCCACACCCGAACTTCCACAAGAATATTTGGTGTTAACCCCAGCCGGACTCCAGTTTGGGGAGGACTGGTTGAGAGGGACGAAAGAGTTAACCAGGGGGAGGGCGCCTGCACAGGGGCGTATAGTATAAAACCACCTCAAGAGCGCACAACAAGAACAGCGTGTGTCTTAGTAAACCGTAGTTTGATATGGTTTGACTTGTTTCCTCCAGCAGGACTCGTTAGAGACGCACGCAAGCCCGCGTCTTCATTTTGGTGGGCTCACAATCCGCAGCATAATGGATGAATACTGTTTTTGAAGCAGACAGAACTCCACCGTGAAGTCTTAACTGGGACGATATCTTTTTTTTAACTACCTGTACTGTTTTTTTTCTCCAAAGGTAACTTCGTCGAATTAACGAACGAATAGCGCAGAATGTGGACAAAACAAGAAATGCGTAAAGCGGCTGAAGTGGAAGTGAGGAAAACTGAAGTGTGAGGCTAAGAATGTGGCGGGGACACCACGGGGCAACTGGGCTGCAAGTTTCCTGAGCTTGCGAGGGCGCAACAAGAGCGGAAAGTGTGCTGCGCGTTGGATCCTGCAGTCCTGCAGTATAACTGTATTAATTGGCAGATCAGCGCATTTACTCATATCATATTTGGCTTTAAATCAAATGAACAATCTGTAAAAGAGGATACATCTTAATTTAGGACAATCCCACAGTTTACAAAGAAAATCCACTGGATCCAAATTAATCTACAGTACTTTTTCCAAATTATTCGGCTGCCCCCCTCCGATCCTTTTCCCTTCATTTTTGCAATTCTGATTCCCGAAGTGGCTCCGAAGTGGTGTTGCGGATCCTCGTCCCCGGCGGATCCGGAGATTGGAGTCTCTGCACCGGGAGGAGTCGGAGCTCCGGTCACACCGCAGGCTCCCAAGAGCGGCCGCGTCAAAAGGATGGTGCGACTGGCGGCGGAACTGCTGCTGCTCCTGGGACTTCTTCTCCTCACCTTGCACATCACGGTACTGCGGAGCAGTCCGCTGCCCCAGGGAAATGTAACTCTGAGCCTGGATCAGGACACAGCACTTACAGAGGTGAGTTAGGAAATCTATTAGTAGTGAGGTGTTTTCCATAAGGGAGACGGACTTTGATGCAAAAGGTGCTGTCGGAGGGCTCTCATTTGGTTATAGATGGGCTTCAATAAAATGCTCACATGAGCGCCGGGAACCCTGTGAGTCTTTGGGGATTGTTGACATACACACGGATGTGGTCTCTCTAGGGAGTCCCCCGGGAATGGCAGGGAGCCAGCAGAGGGATGGAAGATGAGGCAGGGTCAGAGATCAGCCCCCTACACCAGACGCACCTCCCCATGGTTGGGGGTTAAATGCTAGCTGCAGGCACTTCTCTGTCATCATGGGCTCATCAGTGTCATCCAAGCTTTCAGTTGATGAGGCAGAGGGTCAGAGCTGAACCCCTGAAGGTGCCCCCCACCCCACCACCACCACCACACATGCCCCAGAGTTGTGTTTGCCTGGCATCAAACTGCCTTCTGCCCTGCTCCAGATCAAGCCTTAAGCCCAACTTGTTTTATTTGATCATGCACTATTATCACATGTGTGGGCAAGGCCACGTGGAAATATCAGATATTAATAAAGAAATAAAATAATGTGAGTTTTGGAGATCTTTTGACATTGATGTAGTCTAGTCAAAATACAGTTTTAAATGACACCTTTTTGGCCTGTGGTCCAGTTTTGAACGTGCCTCAACAAAATTTCACAAGGAAGACATTTGTCAACATGACACCACTTAAGACAGGTTTAATAGTTTAACTGTCCATTTTAACACCAGCGTAAAGCACACAGACTCCAGTAGAGCCCCAAATCCTGACTCGAGGGTAAAGACAGGTCTGGGATCAACAGGCTTTTTTAGAGAATGTTAAGCATCCTTCAGCTGCTTTTTGATGTATATTTAGCATGCTACTGAAATACTTTCTTCATGTCCCAGTGATAAATGGGTATTTATGGAATGGTGTCCCTTCATAAATGCTTTATTAGGGCTTGGGGGAAATTAATGGAAAGAATTTTTACTTCAACAGAGGATGGTGAGGGTAATTTCTCTTATCTCCACTATCACTGCCATCACTGTAGACTGACCTGCATATATGCAACAGCAAGCCTGTGTTCGGTTGGATATTAGGGCATGCAAAGCTGATGAAATATTCCAGGAATGTATCGAATATTTGTCACACAGCCAAATGTTGGATTGGACGAGCAGGATAAGGACCAGGAGGGAGTTTCTATTGAGGAATTGCAGTAAAAATACTAAACACATGCCACCTGTTCCAACCTCAACATCCCCTTTGTCACTAGTCCAAATTCACATAGAGATTCTGGCTTGTGATGAAAGAGCCCAACATCGCCACTCATGCCCCATGTTGAGAAAAGCACTGGATGTTTCTTTTTCTGCTCATGAATGCTCCGACTATGTGCAGATATGCTTCACTGGTCCGCCACTGAAGACAGTGATGTCATCTTTCGGCCAGGCTTGTCACGGCCCAGGGGATGTATTGTCATTCCAAGGTGTCATATTTAAAATGCCATTCACAGAAACACAAATGACAGGATGCGGCTCCATGCACCTGTAGTGGAGAGAGAAAAGTCTTTGGTCCAGGGCACATTATCATCACTGACCCAGGAAGGCAGATTCAGCCACTGTGGCAGTGTGAAGTTAGCGTGATATTATATTAATTAATTAATAAGTCATGGTTTTGAACCCTTGAGCTTATTTTCTTCTTGTATCTTCATGTATCTTCTCAGTTTGATCCTGTAAATAAACAGATATGTACACCCAGTGTGACAGGGGAAGGACAGTTTTCTCTTCCACCTACATAAGTGTAGTGCTGAAAAGCATCTGGCACAATGTGCACTGCCTTCATTTCCTGCCAGCCTCCTGGGGGAAGGACCCCTGAGTTGCTCCCAATTGAAAATGGAGTCATGCCCCTTTAAGCAGCCCTCACAAAGTGAAAAAGGGGGGAAGCGGGAAAAGAAGAGGAGATACTGTGAGGAGGGAGAGGGGGTGGCTTGTGTGTTCATTCATGGCTTTTGAGAGTGGGGGGTGACATCCTGGGAGGCCCCAGATGAACAGAGGAATTGTGTGTCACTTTTGATCTCCAAATTAAAGCATGTTCCTCGTTGAGGAAGATCTCAGATGAGTGATAGGGACCGTGAAGCAGGCCGCCATCAAAGGGGAACACTGCTGATTTCTTAACATTTCAATGAGTTACTCCTGTGCACTGTTACAGTTGTACTAGAGAAAAATGAGAAAACAGCATGTTTTTCTCATTAGCTTGTGTTAAGAAGCTCCACTGAGAGTCATATGGAAAAGACAGAGAGGTGTTTATGTCGACATTATCAAGAATTGACGGGCTTTACACAACTGATACACAACTGCCATTCCTTTCTGATGACTAATCCCCACGTTGTGCATTCTTTCCATTATTTTCAACTCTACTAATTCTCCTAAATTGTTCTGCTGAAATACTGATTGAGACAGAAAAAAAATCTGTTATTTGGACGTATACAATTTCATGGTTTGGCCTTCACACTGCTGAGCTCCCAGATGGAAATATAGATTTAGTGAAATCAGTTCTTATTGAGAAAAGCAGCTTAGATTTTCCTGTTTCTGTCCAAGTGATGGACTGTTTTCAGCAGTTCTATCTCACAGTTTTCCTATTTACAGTTCAGCTTAAGGCTTTGATCAACAGCATTTTATTTAAGGCTGATATTTTTCTATGTTTTGGTAAGATTTTGATGTATTTACTACAGTGAGAAAATCAGCATCTGTCCTGTTGGCACCAAAAAAAAAGAGAGACAATAAGCTGAATGTCAACACCGTGTACACACTCCAGTGGCATCTGTTGTCTGAGGTTTGACTCTTCAAAGGCTGAAAATGAAAATGTTTAATTGAAATGAAATATTGACTTTTAGAGAGGTCAAGTGGAAGATTGCAAATTCTCTACAAGGAAAATGATCACATAAGATTGTTCTTTCTTTGGTCCTTGGTGGACGAAGCCGGCTTAGATTAGAGAAAATGGCTTCAAGCCCACAAACTCCAGTGTTGTGGCTTGAATTCAATATTGGCTGGGAAATCCTAAATTGGGTTAATAAATTATTTTTTAACTCACCTAAATGTCTCTGCACTGGGCAGCTCTCATATTTAAGTGTGTCTGATGTAGCTGCCAGACAAATAAAGGTGGAAAAAGCAATATGGCATATTGTTAAGTGGCAACTGGCAATCACATTGTCTGTTTTGTTCATGAATGTCTTCAGACATTACCCAGCCTCACCATGGCTTAGTTTGTAAATTGTGTAGCTTTTCACAGCTGACAGATAACACATTCCCCACAGCAAACTGTCAGTTTATAGCGACTTTAACAAATCTGTCCATGGTGATAAAACAGACTTGTACAATGAACAAAGCTGTTGTCAACATAGCACATCAGAAAATACCCTTCTATATCAGAGTTTAGTTTTAGGTGGTTACAGTGGTTTTTGGAAGATTTTTCGGAATCAGTTTGATTCATGTTGCTTTCCTGTTTCGTTTTTTGGACGACAAATTATTACCACTAGTTTTATTCAAACGTGCAACACTTCCCATATGGTGCATTTTTACCCTACTGTCTGCAAGATAATCTATGGCCTAAACATAAATCAAATCGCATTAGTGCTAAGCTACTAATATTTGCCTGTAAACTGACAAACTCTGTGTATTTACAAGCAGACTTCAGTCCACTGGCCTCCCATACTGAGTGAAACACCATCACAAGGGTTGCCCTGGAATCAGAAAGCTTTTAAATTTGACTTTAAATAAACCAAACTTGTGTCAGGATTAGATAATCTGCCTGTCATGTGTAATACAACATAATGTGACACAACATAAGATTGAAATGGGATAAGACTGGATAATGGAGGATTAATCTGCCTGCAAACACTGTGACTGGGTTTCACGTCTCAACAGTTTGCGTATTCTGAAACATTTGTGTTGGCATCTGCTTTCTTTTAATACACCAACTCATGGAGAAAGTAGTAAATCATAACTCAATAACAGTAGGTTTTGTGCTTTAATCAGTAGCCTGAGCATCTCTGGATGATTTCCCTTAAATGACAGGTTGTGAATGAAAACACCTCCTAGACTTATGATGGGGGGGGGGAGAAATTGTCTGTCATTGGATGCTGTGAAGTGTTTTCTGGCAGCGGATTTGACTGTTCAGTATCAGTATCATAAAACAGTAATGTCTGGACTGAAGAGCAACGTGTGTGGTCTGCAGTTAAATGCAAATATAATCCATAAAGATAAAATCCACCCAGAGGGGATCAACCAGACTTTATTTTCTTTTCTTTCTTTTTTTTGTATGTATGTATTTACATTGTGACTGAACCTGTGAGTGTTGTGTTGTGCCTGCTCCCTCAGTGGAGCTCAATTACAGCCACTGAGTGACTTCTGAAGGCTGGGAGCTTGAAAGAGAGGGTTATCACATGGGCATCTCAAAGCCCAAGTGCTTATGATAGAACCAAATAGGGTCCTGTGATGTTCACATAAAGGGTCGATAGCTGATGCACAAACTATGCTGTTCAAAAGCTCTCAGCCGTAATTGTTTGGTTATGGAAAAGATGTTTTGTGGTTTTAATTGGAATCTGCTATTTCAGAAACTTTTTTCCTCAAATTTTATGATTTTGAACATAAATCCTCATAAAAAACTCATCATTTTATCTACAATAAAACCTCTCCCTCTTTTTTATTTGGTGGCTACAGGCAAAAGGCAGAACCATCCACTCTTCTTCCACAAAATTATGGGCAATTGTATAATCATTGTAATTATGGCAGTAGCTCACATTAAGATATGTGATGTGAAAGTTTTTAAATTCTTTGATATGCATCATATTATCATATTAACTCCATCTGCTCTCTGGCAGTGAATTAAGAAAAGTAATGCTAAATGGATATGGGGGTCTTTCTGGGCGGCCGCTGTCCCCTCTGCGGTTGAATTAAAGTTACATGTACATTTATAATCCCTCCTCCCTTGCTGTGCAGCTCCATTTACAGCGCCTATATTGTCCCAGAGTGCACCTTGGCTGGACACAAACAGCTCTACTGGGGGCTTTTATGCCCACCACAATGTGGCTGAGCTGACACTTTGTCTGTGACTGGCCACCACAACCGTACAGCACTGCTGCCATATTCTCAGGCCTCAGCCTGGCCACAAAAACACTAGGGAGGAAGAAATGGGACATGAAAAAAGAAAACAAGGAACATGATTGATGGCTTTCTTTGATCTTATTTTCTGCCACCCCAGAATGGATGATTGCCGGCTACTTATGGCTATCTGTCCAATTGAGGAATAATTGTTCCTTCTGTGCATACCTGACAGGGGACATATGCCTCAACTGTCCTTTTGGGACGAATTTACAACCCCCCTGTCAGAAGACCAAATGTTTTTCTGTCTTCAAGAAGGCAGATGTAATTATTTTGCAATGTTTGCTTAGGTTTCTCTGTATAGCCCCAGTGCAGGAAAACCATCATTCTTTTCTCCCAGCCAGCACAGAACATGCTAAAAATGTCCACATCATATTACCATGATAAAGCAGCGGCATACTCTGTCAGTTAAAAATGGAAAAAATATATACAGTCTAACTGACACTGGCTCTGATGGCAGGCTCTAGATGGATTATATTTTGGTGGATGCAGACAGACGCACAGAACTCAGTGTGAAGTTTGTCCCACTGTTTCAGTGGCTCCTTCTTTCTGGGCTCCAAGTAGTCAAGAGTCCACTGTCCACAGGATTTATGACAGAGGTCATGGCCACATGAACCTCTATCAACATGAGAGATAAATCTAATGTTGCTGTGTGTGCAGACGCTGTAGATGCCAAGTGACATACAGGGCCTTAAGTCTTAGCATTCACACAAAAGGGAATACAATATCTTATATTGTGATTGCACAAACCAATAATACGTAATTAATAATATGTTTCTTTCTCTCCTCTGCAGAATAATATAAATGCTAAAAGCAGCTCCTCTGCCCAACTGGCTCCTGAAGACCGGAGGTCTGGTCCAGAACACCGGCTGACCCACCGGCCTGCCACCCTCCCGTGGGCACAAGGCAGCAACGTGCACAGGGACGGCCCTGGAGCTTTCCTCCTAGATCTGCACAATTTCCCCGACCTCTCCAAAGCTGATATCAATGGACAGAATCCCAACATACAGGTGATCATGTGTGTCTGTGCACCTGCCAGTGTGCTTTGATGCTTTCACTCACTTGCAAGACATGGCTACTCAAGCACGTAGGACAGGAAGAGCAAACAGGAAGAAGGAGAATAGTTTGGTGCACATCAATACCCCCTTTTTCCTTCCTTCTCCCCCTGTCCCCTTTCACACTTCCTGGCTCGTACTGAAGCTTAAGATAGACGCTGAGGTCTCACGTCCATCCTAATGACAGCTGAAAGGCGGACACTAACCAGCAATGCCTCACTACTAGCCCATGTGCAGGAAGGCAGACAGCAGCTTATGTAAATGTGTGGCAAGCACTTGCCCATAAGTCCCTCAGCGGTGCAGATGGCCGAGTAACCGCTGCCATGTTTAAATCATTCTCCTGTCTAATCCTGCGAGGGGGTCTTTCCATTTCTGAGAGCATCACTGCTAAATCCGAGCACGAACAAAGTGTATTAACATCTCAAGATGTGGGAAGAGAGCGGAGCAACCAATTGAGCAAGGGCGTGAGGCTGTGGTAGAAGGGGAGGAGGAGGGGGGGGGTGTCTTTGATCCTGGGATTCATCTGGCTTTCATGGTCTGGAGGAGGCTGAGTAGCCCTTTGAACTTTGTGTTTAGGTGGAGAGAGCCCAAGAGGTGGGAGGGTGACTGTGGGGCAGGGGTGATGGTCCCCCCTCATCTGGGAGGCACATGTGTCAGGACAGAAAGGGGGAGGGGGTGATATTGTGTGTAGGCGTATCAGAAAGTGTCACCTCAAGGCACTCGATCGAGCCATTCTGTCCAAATATGCTATATAAGCATCTTCTGTATTGAATGTCGACATTAAATGGACTTCTGTTTTTTGATACAGGTGACCATTGAAGTGGTGGATGGTCTGGAGGGCCACGAGCCAGAAAAAGGCCTCCGTAAGGAAAGCAAACCCAACTGGGCTTCTCCTAACTGGAGAAACTGGTGGCCTTCATCCTCCTCCTCCTCCTCTTCCACTACTCATCAAACAGAGGAGCATGATCGCTCCTACGGGGGCAACAGTGAGGACAGCAACTTCCTCAGGCCGCCGGCAGACTGGGACAGGAGAGGAGGCACCGGGGGAGGAAGCAAAGCTCAAACTGAATATGGTGAGAATGACAGGAGGGGGTGTTTGCAAGGAAATGAGTGCACATTGCAGACTATCTAGCTGGGCCCACAGGCTCTTATTTAAGCACTGGTCTCCAGCATTTCCACAGATGGCCATAGTCTGATGTGGAATCTGTAATTTGCAGATTTGCTGATTTAAGCTGTCACCATAATAAGTGCAGTCATCCCAGGCGAGCCTTTGGGATCCCCTGATTGAAGCCTTTAACACTCTTTTATGAGTTAGATTCCTCTGTGGTGTGGAGCTAGCTACGTGACACAGTTTAAACGCCTCGCTACATCAAAGTTCAGCAGCAGGAATGGGGCCAGAAGCACTGTTTGGCTGCCACGCCATTCTCACAACACTCTCCAAAAGTAACCCCACAGATAAATCTACCGTGGAAGAATTTACACTCACTGTCATACAGTGTGCGTCCGGCCCGTGTTGTAGCACGCCCAAACCAACATGGTCGAACAGGAATGCGTGTGCTGTGGTAAATGTCATTTTATCCACTTGCACTTGCACTTCAGCGGTAAGGAAGGCCATTTTATAATCTTTTTTTGTCAAACCATAACCCATGTTTAATGTTTCTGGCTTATCACTGCGGTCAGCGCTCATTCATCCTTTATTTCATACCACACTAATGGACAAGGAAATATTTTATCATCATTACTGTCCTGGTTTTTAACCTAATAATCATAATTGTGGACAGGCAGTGAGGGGTCATCCATCCATTGTTGATCGTACATTCAGCTGTCTCATCATGTTTTCTAATTTCTGAGTTTTGTCTGAGTTGCCACCAGCTCTTTGGCTGTAGTAAGCTATGGAAGCAGGAGGGGAGCAGCGCTATCTGGCTATCTGGCCTGTATTCATAGAAAATGCTCATAATGAGGGGCAGATGGCAGCGGGGGGGAGTGGGGGTGTATAGGAAGATTTGGACCCCAGCCAGAAATACTTCCATCCTAACATGCCCACATTAATTCTCCTCATTGATGGAGTACTGCTTTCAAGATGTGTGTGTGTGTGTTTGCGTGCGGTAGTGATGGTGGTGGTGGTGGGGTGAGGTGGTTGTAGAGCCTAGCGTAACCGTTTCCATGTACAGCCATTACAGTGATCTGCTCAATGATAATTGGAGTTAAAGAGGATTTCTTGCCATTTCATTTCCCATTTTCAAACCAATGAATCACAGCAGCTGAAAGGTGTCCAGTGCCACCATCCCAGGGATACTCAGCGCAGCGCAGAACATTTCTATTTGTAAATTCCCCGTCGGATCCCCTGTAGCTTTGCTGGAATTTGCAAAATGCTTCCCTGTTACTTCACTAGCTGAACACACATACTGTGCCCTTCGCCTTGGACTCTTTGGTTCAACAACTTTGCGTTAGCATGAACAACATAGTGTATGCATGTGTGTGTGTGTGTGTGTGTGTGTGTGTAGACAGGCTTGTGTGATGTCTGCTTTGAGGGGCAAAGTCAAAGAGAACTTTGAGCTCCCCCACAGCATCAGCATCAGAGCTGAGGATCTCTCTCTCTCTCTCTCTCCCCTTCTCTCTGATGCAGACTATATGGACGGAGAGGGGGACTGGAGTAACTGGACAGCGTGCAGTGTGACCTGTGGCAATGGCAACCAGAAGAGAACCAGGTCATGTGGTTATGCCTGTACAGCCACCGAGTCCAGAACTTGTGATATGCCCAACTGCCCAGGTAAAGTCTGGATTTTGGATCACAGAGCAAAAGAATTGCACACCAGCAAAGATGTGGTTAATGGATATTAGAGGATAGTTTGTAAGTGCATGTGTTGGTTTAGTAGTCTTTCATCTTCTGATCCACCTTTCACTGTGCATTTATCTCTCTAAAGGTATTGAAGATGCCTTCAAGACGGCAGCTACTGAAGTGAGCCTGTTAGCTGGAACAGATGAGTTCAATGCCACGGAGCTCTTTGGTGTTGGTAAGATTCTGCCTATTCTTGTCTTACTCCAGACTATCCCTCATTCAGATGTTCTTACACTATCAAAGACAGTTCATCCATCTGGCAGCAGTGTTCCTTCACACACTCAGCATTCCTCATGCTCGGGCTGCGCTCCATTACTGTGCAGAGATAAAAATGTGCAGCAGGGCAGGAAGAGCACAGTATGCCGCTGCCCACTCTCTGTTTGTGTGTCTGTTCTTAATCAACCCAGCTAAAAAACACACCTTAATATTAAATATTACACCTTCTCACTCTACTGGTTTCAGCTTCTAATGCTGGGGAGTGTTGGGTAGGAGATGTTGCATTTAATAATGTCTTCATTTCTTCCAGACACAGACAGCTGCGAGCGATGGATGAACTGCAAGAGCGACTTCTTGAAGAAGTACATGACCAAGGTGGCAAACGACCTTCCCAGCTGCCCTTGCTCTTACCCAACTGAGGTGGCGTACAGCACAGCAGACGTACATGATGCTCCCACGCGCCGAGATTTCCGCTGGAAAGACGCCAGCGGGCCAAAAGAGAAGCTGGAGATCTACAAGCCCACGGCGCGCTACTGCATCCGCTCCATGCTGACGCTGGAGTCCACCACACTGGCAGCACAGCACTGCTGCTACGACGACAACATGAAGCTCATCACTCGCGGCAAAGGGGCTGGCACGCCCAACCTCATCAGCACAGAGTTCTCAGCTGACCTGCACTATAAGGTGGACATCCTGCCCTGGATCATCTGCAAAGGAGACTGGAGCCGCTACAACCAGGCCAGGCCACCAAACAACGGGCAAAAATGTCCCGACAACCCTCACGACGAGGACTACTACAAACAGTTTGAAGAAGCGAGGGAATTCTAGCCGGCTGTAGAGTGAAAGGAAGAAAAAAACATACTGCTTAAATATTCAGCTAAACCTCAAAAATGGTGCGGAAACCATTTTTTATTCTGTTTTAGGTCAAATAACACACAGACTTTTAGCCTCTGAGGAACAAGACTCACTGATCGTTTGAACCAAGAGGAATAAAAATCCAACAGAGTCAGAACGCTTACCTGCTCACGAGGAACTTTTCTTGACTTCACCAAAACCAAGCACAAAATGTTGCTTTGTTTTTAAAACATTTTTTTTTAATAAAATATGCCTCTTTAAAAAAAAAAGAATGAAAATGTTGCCAGTAATGGGTTACCCAATGATAACTCTTTCACATTTGGACACTAAAGGGAGAACTGAGTTTATATTCTTAAAAAGGGAAAATTATTATTCTAGGAATGTTTGTTTAGATTGTGTCCATGTTTGTCGCCATAGATTGTTTATGTTTGGTGAATCTGAGAGGCCTGTGGTAATAGAATAATGAGATCCTTCAGGAATGTTTTTTTTGGGGTGGGGGGGGGGCAGAGAACAGGGTTATACAATTTTATCCCATTTTGTCATTCACAATATCCAGGTTCTCATGTAAGCTTGTGTGTTTATTTAGCATGCACATTTTTTTTTCCACCATTAATTTACAACCGTGTCCCTTGTGTCTCTGAGGCAGATATTCATTGTAAAAAGTCTGCATTATTTTTGTAAAGTATTTATTAAGTTGTAGCTGTGTCTAAGTTGGGTGTCTACGACTGTGGTTTCTGATTCACATCTGGCTGAATGCTAACTTGAGATTCCTCTCTAGCTCAAACTTTGCCACCAACGTGCATAAAGTTTACGCATGTTGGTGGCAAAGTTTACGCCGTAAACGTGTCTCAAGTTAGGATTGAACCGTAATAGAGCGCAAAGAATGTGTGAATTGAACTGTACGGAAAGATTTTTGAGATATAAATCTATAAATAAATTTTTAAAAAGCCAATGAATGTGTTGCTAGAAAAAAGAATCTTTGATGTATGATCTTCGTGGCAAATATCTCGGAAAGGTGTAAATGAACAAAAATGTCAAACGGATTTCTCTCCTGCTGTCAGAGGAAATTCATCTGCAGGAGAAAAAAAACATCTCATCTCATCAATTAAAGTCCTCCAACAGGCTTAAGCCAGTGCACAAGACTTCCATTAGTTCCATCCAGTGTGGCTCCCAGGCCCGGCCTTTTGATGGGATTGTGATATTTCTTCAGTGGGCGAGGAGGGTAAGGTTCCCTTGAATGCGACTGAAATTCTTTGTCTTTGGCATATATCCTCACATTCCTGAGTAATTTCTCAGTGTACACATGCACTCACACACTCTCACACACTCTCACACACACTCACACTCACACACACACACACACACACACACTCAATGCTGCCTGTCCGTAGCAAGGACCTCTGACCATTCCCTCTCCACTGAGTGCTGCAGTCATTGTCAAACAGAGAAAGCCATTCATGGTGCTCTCATTCCTGCAGCCTCGTGTACGACACAGCTGGCCGGGTTCAGGGCTTGTCTTTATAATGCAGCAGGCCCCAGCACGTTCCACACCCCTGAGGCGCTACTTGCAACCGCCTAGTTGCTTCACTATTCATACAAAATTCCTCCACACGCGTCCTTCGACCCATTTATCCCAAACACAGCCTTTTATCAACAACCCACCCTCGACTACTCGCTGTAAATCACGCAGATACATTCTTTTTAAAATGTAGATATGCTTCTCCCTCTGCAGTGTGTAAAGCTCTCTTTTAAAGTCTTCCGCCCCCCTCTCTTCAGTAAGAGCGTGGTTCGAGGCTAAGATTACAGTAACCGGCATGGATCGTTATCTTAGCAGACCGTCTGCTGAACAGGCCATGAAGATCAAAGCGAGGTGTTCGTCTTTATTTCGAAACATTAGGGCCGAGTTCAGATTGATGACATAGCCCCCCCCAGTATCTCTTCTCCAGACAGGCTCCACGTGTCTCAAGAGCAGGCAATTACTCGTACGCCCTCCTCACTTTTCATCTCTCATTTCTTCTCCCCTCCCCTACAAACACTAGCACAACTTGATTCCTGTGCCAGGGCGCAGGTAGGAATACAGATACAAGATTTAGAGACTGAGCGTAACTGATGTGAAAATGGATGAGAGGGCAGACAAACTGTAGACCAGCGAGTACAGAGAAAACTTGTTGCGTTGGCTGTGGGGCGTCAGTGAGGCTTCGCTTTTGTGTTACTATTTCCAGGGTTCTACTCTGGTATGTTTCAAAGGATGCAAAGCACCATATTAGTGGTATATTGTCAAGGATCCCAAAGGGCTCATTAAGCATCACCAAGATATGATTGTTGGTATTTTGCCTCTATTTTTGTTATAAGAAATTATGTCCAATGTACTTACACCATTTTAGTTCAACAGGGCTGGCTCTGGGACTTCTCAGTAGATCTCCGCACAAGACCTAACTGTGGGAATAAGAAAACAAGTGGAGTTAAAAAGAAGAAGAAAGCAGTGGAAACTTGGATGGGTTAATGTTGTAATAAATGAAGAGAAAGCTTAGCTGTTCTCCAACTCTTTTCTCTAGAAATATTTCACATTAAAACAAGACCAGGTGGTTTGTTGTCCATGCTGGTGCTCACTGTAGGGCTTCTAGTAAATAACCACGGTGCATGGTGGCAATCAGGCATCTCTTTGTTTTGCGGTGTGGTGCAGATGTGGCAGAGCCATTTTTAGCTTCTCTCTCTCACTTTCTTTCACTCACTCCCTCGCTCTGCTGCTTTATGGGTGGTGTAGCACAATGCAGGAAGTGTCTGGGCCACAATACCACAGGGCCCTAACGGAACAGCAGACCTAATTAAAAGGTTTTTCTTCGGTCTTCTAATCTGGAATAGCTGACCTGGACCAGGAGGTTGCTTATCTAGCTGCTTTATCCCTCCCTCTCAACCTTCACCCCCAATGTCCTACTGGCAAAACAGGGGTGGGGCCCCTGGAACTCTGCCTGCCATAGGCTTGCATCTTTGGCACAAAGAGTCAGGGGAGGAGTGGGCGGTGGGGGCGAGGGGCAAACATGTGCCTGGGTGTACAGCTGAACAAACAGGTCAAGTAGCTGTGGAGCATCTGAAAGGGCAGGATGCCTTACTCAACCCCTGCTGCCTGGACATCGCTGAGATGCTGCAGGGATCTGCAGCCTCACCATCTACGGCAGAACAATGAGAAAGCATATAACTAAATGCTCTAATTCACCTGGACATATAGTATCACCATGCAATGAACATCATCTTCTTAGATGGGCGTAGCGGCTTGAGTGGCACCTGCCCCTGGCTCATGTCTTCTATACCAGTTCAAACAAAAGCTAAAATAACATGCACCCGATCATAAATTCACGCACACTAAGCTGTCGGACAAATGAGGACAACAGAGGAAAAAACCTGCCTTGCCCCCTCATAAAAGAGTTATTATATTCAGTCATGCTTTTCATTGATGTACCACCACGTTTTATATACCCTGCTAGCATCACGTGCTGGTAGAAGTGAGTGGAAATCAGTTTCACTCAAATGCAAATGGGCTTTTAAAGAGGCAGACTTTATTTAACATCCAACGGATCATTGCATAGACAAATATCCATTTTAAGTCACCATGCACACACAAGATCATTGATTTCATTTTGATAAAGCCAACGAAGGCACAGTGATACTTAGTAAATAAATCACTATGATACTACTGAAATGCCCAACTGTTTGGCTCAGTGCTCTAATAGTGAACATCCTCATGTGCATATAGTTGAGAGGCGTCTGGCTCTTCTGATTCCTCAGGGTCAATTCTGGCTTGGTCTGACAAAGGCAGACCCATACACTGTCCTGTTTTAACCCTGTGAGTGTTTTTGTTAGAAACTGGCACAGAGGGGCTGTAATGGTGTTGAGGGGGTTGGTGGCCCTTAGGTGGTGAGGGAGGGGGAGGGTCAGTCTGAGCACGGAAGCTGCGTGGCTGTGATTCACTGTGACAGCACCGCCTGGCATGTGAGGACAGCAGGCCAGGTGGGCAAGGCTGCTGCCTTTGATCTTTATTTGCTCCACCGTCTGTTTTGCATTTAAGAGCCTTGCTGAGCACGAGGCATTGGATACACCTTGAATGGCTCAGGACCCCGTCCACTTTTTAAAGACCCAGGATCCTTTTTCAAAGCAAAGGGGATCCAGGTCAGAGAGGGACGATGTTTGAAGGGGAAGGTTCTGCGCTGAAAGGGGCCGAGGGTCTCCCAGCAACAGATTAGCTCTGATGAAAAGAGCGTGCTCTATAATAACACACCATCAAGCTAATGGAGAATGGTGTGAGTGTGGGTGAGGGGCAAGGTAGCATACATCTCCTTTTAGATGGACCCTCAAGATGAAACTGGGGTCAGGAGGCTGTAGAACAAAAACAAACATGCACAACACCTCCCCGACCAACCTTCGGCTGCTTCTCCTGATCTGTCAAATACATTTTGCCTGTTAGTGATGTCAAAAGACTTTGACAACTTACACCTGAGAGGCAAACCGGCTGGATATCATCGATATGTGGTCCCATTCCACAACCAGGTATGATGCACTGACAGGGAGGCATCTCTCTCTTCAAACGGTGAATATATTTATCTTCTCGAACATCTCTATTGCACATTCCTCTCAGACACTACAGTGGCCACGATCCAGAGCCGGCAGCTGGACAAACTCTTGCTCTAGAGTCTGTTAATAGACTATTGGTATAAATAACTGCCCTCTCTAATAAGAGCCTTTAAAAGTAGATTTATGAGGAATCAAATCCACACAGCTCAGAAGAAAAAAGCATTTTGAGAAACACTGGAGAAAGGAACATTTTGGTTATGTAATTCACACTTTTTAAAATGTGACGAAAGCTGAAATGTCAAAAAAACAGTGTCTCAGGAAAGGAACATCGTGTGTGTGTGCGTGTGTGTGTGGGAGGGACGCACAGCACTCATTTTTAACAGTCATTGAGGTTCCTCAACAAACAGACTTCAATATTTCCTCTCTCATGTTGAAATGTTTCAGCAAGTCCTTTAGCAGAATTCTTTTTTCCACTCCAGTTACTGCCCAGCATGTAATTTATTCCCAGACTATACATTTTTGGCCATCCACAGTTCAGATTATGATATTTATGTCTGTCTGTTTGGGCTTAGGCAGACTGCTCTCCTAAGAGCAATGTATGTCTTTTTTTGGAAAAGGCTCATTGAGTTTAAAAGACTAAAGATAGACGCAGAAATGTAGCAACATAGATTTTATTTACTTTTTGAGCACTGTAGAGAGCTGTGCACATATTACCATTTCAATAGCTTATACCATTTTATATTAGTTGCATTTTCAAGTAAAGAATAAACAAGCTCTGTTATGGTTTTGTTGAGACTGGAATTCTTAGTAGTAACTGAGTGAAACAGCAAAACCATAGAAACTGATTATCCCAACAGAAGTATCAATTTAGACCCTAAACTCCTTTCAAGTACAATTCTCAACAGCACCATTTCATGGGCTTGATGCATACAAATGAGTTCTTAGCTGTCTTTTTTTTTTTAGCAAGAAAATACATGTCTCTGTCAATGTGACCATAGAAATATAAACTGTGATTTTTTTTAAATGAGGACTAACAGTCATGTTTGGCGGTGGGTTCAAATGCTGCTACCTGAGCACTATGTGTGTATCAGCATCACTCTGGAAGTGCATAGCTTCCTGCTTCTTGATCAACTCTACGCCTGTCAGAGAACAGAAAGTGGCTTACTGTAGACTTTGTACATGCAATAGCTATGTGTTCATATTTTAAAACAATCAAAGCAAAGCATTCTATGGCTGAAATGGTTATAAAATTCATCATGATCTAAGATGCATGTTATGCTACATTATACAGTATGCTGGAGGATTAATAACAATATGTGTGTACGAGTACATGGAAGTTAATCTGTTGTGTTAACATTGTAAATAGCTTTTATCATCACTGTTCAACTCTCACAGCTATAAATGCTTCATTCATAACAATTATCTTGAGTAGTAGGCATTCCACAAGGTGCAATCTGACATCTTTTTAAACTTGAAAAGTATTTTAAGAACAAAATAAGGTCTTGCATTTGAAATTCCTAAACGTTTGAAAATAGTCACATCTGTTCAGTAATACAAAACAACATGAACATCCACCCTGTTTTCCTAAATCATAGCTTATATACAAAAGGAAGGACGCCACTTTTAGTTGGAAAAGAGTAACAAAGAAAAATGGTGCATCAAGGCAATGGTGCATCAAGTCTAATCCACGTGACACTGGAGAGCTTGGGGCGGCATAGAGTACATGCTGGAGGCAGACTGGGGCAAAGGGAAGTCCTATAAGTGCACTAAGTAGAAGCCAACACCCCTCCCTCCTGCCTGGGCACCTGTTAAAACAGCTAAAGCTTGTTACTTCTGGCATCACAAAGGTGGTGGGGAGGTGTTGTGTGTGCGCGTGTGTGTTTGTGGGTGGGTGGAAGGGTCTGTGTTGGAGTATTGCTGAAGAAGCCCAGTTGGAGGACGAATGCGGCTCACTCCACTACGCTCATCAGTCGACACACACCTCCCTCGATGGCCAAACACTGTCCGGGAACAGTCCCAGGTGGTAATCTGGATATGTGTGTCTGCAGGCAACAAAAGAAGACACACACACATTGAGAAATTCATCCAAGGAAAGCTATATGTACTGAGGCAGGGCTACGGGGGGAAAGGAAATGCTAACAGGGTGTTGATCTCTCTTCTTGTAAAATTTCAGATTTTCACATCAGTGCAGCAAACGTTAAAAGATGAAGGTATGGAAGATGATGGAATGTGGTTTTTATTAACAATAAGTATTATTATCTTCGGTCATTAAAATAAAATTAATATGAAAATAGAATATGTATATAGGAGCAGCAGTGCTGAGGATGTGTTGCTACAGGAACCGAAGAGAAGACAAATCACGACCAAGAAAATCCAGTTTGAGAAATACATCCATCCGATGTGAGGCTTATCAGATGCACTATACAGTGGTTCATAACAATATGAGAAAGGAGAACTCTTTGGAACTCTGAGAAGTTATTACAACGACAATTATTTAATCCTCCATCTTGACAATCTCAAGTTAAACTTTTCACACTACAAAGCATTATACCAGGAAGGGCGCTTGCACGTATTTAATTAGCCAGACCCTGTGTTCTTCTGCTACAGGTCTCTACATGCTACATAGTGGTCTCATAGTGGTCTCATTGAAATGAACAAGGAGGCTGTGTGTTTTTGTTGCAGTGCTAATGTCGACTAAACACAGCCTTGCACTACTATTTTATGCTTATAAAAATGTGACTTGTAGGTTGTTGCATTAACAGAAAGGCTGTATAACAATCACATTTCAAATAGGTAGTGCATAGCTGAGGGTTAAATGCATAACCGTGGCCCAGGGATTCTTTTACCCATGATGCACCTGGCTCTATAAGACCACCAGTAAGCTACAGTAAACAAGGAGGTGCTGAGGTCCTGGAACACTTGTGTACAATCTTCAAACATGGTTTAATCCACAGTCCATGGCCAGTACAGGACATCCAATAACAAATGACTGTTCAGGTCCTGATAAGGCAGACCGTTCCTCCCAATAATCCTTGTTCAGGTTTCTATGTTGTTGTGGTTAAGGTCCCCCAGAAGAACTATGAAATCAGAGGCTCCAAGACCAAGACTAGGACTAACTGACAGTACCAGGATCTCCCGGGGGTTATTATTATATTATTTAATGTAATATTATTTAAATAATATTACAGACAAGGGTGATTAATACAATGCAACAAGCAATTTCAAGACTACTACTGTTGCATCATGAGCATGTACCCGTGAAGTCCAAAGATGCCAAGTGAGTATTTATAGAGACAGAGTACGTGGATAGAGGGAACAGACTGCTAGTGTTTTGTGTTTCAGCAGAGACAGAGAGGAGTAAGAGGAGGAGTGAAGGGGCAAACACAGCTGTGAAGACGAGAGTGATACTTCAACTGGGGGATCAAAGGTGGCCGACTCTCCCAGGGCCAATAACGGCTGTCATCCTCCTTCCTCTCTCTCTCTCTCTCCACAGAGGTAACACTGGCTCCAGCCTTGGGGGAAAAGTCCATCCTCTTACTGACCAGGCCACTGAATTGGCATGACATCACTCCTCCACTCGCAGGAGCCTTCATCCCTTCTGGACTTCTTTTTGTGTAGGTTTGGCCCCTGGCAACTGGGGCAACCCGAGGGCAACTGTCACTACAATGGGCCAGCCAGACAAGGCCATGCACACATGGCAACACTCTGAGGGGCTATTATGCCTCCAGGACCCCTTTCTGGGTTCATCTTCTCCCCTTCATCTTGTCTGACAATCACACCAATGTGCCCTTAACCTCACCCCTACATGCGACCTTGCGCCACATGTTAAGCCCTTAATTTTTGTTTCAGTGTGACAGAATGGACAACATGAGCGAGTAAGCAGGAAGAGCACATGGCTTACTAAACCAAACAAGTGAGTAATTACACCACCACAGCGCTAAGTGCACCGCGTGCCTTTCACAATCTATGGCGCTAGTTCATAAGTCCAGGTTACAGGGACACACAGTAGTAGTGCTTCAGGCTCTGAAGTCACACAATAGATGTCCTTACACTTCTGTGACATCAAGCCTGGTCAGCATCAGACAAATAATGTTAGTAAGTTACTAATTCACATTCACACTGTTTTCTACTACCACTACTACTACTATCAGTCTGATTTTATATTTTGAGCATTAGTCTGCAGCAGATATTTGTTTAACATTAAGAAAAGCATTTAAATTTTTGGGTGATTCTGCTCAATGCCATTAGCAGTACAATACAGTACAGTACCAAAGCACTTAGAGTGAAACCTTTATTTAAATGGGTGATGGTGACCAAAGAGTTATCATTACCACTTCAATCACGAACACGATCTCACTATTTGAACACAGATTTATATTGATTTTAAGATTGTTGGTGAGCGTGATGTCCATCTCAACATCTCCTTCACAATGTACCCTATCATAACTCGTGTTCCAGTTTACTTGTTTAATGAATTCTTGTGGTGGAACCCATGTTTACAGAAGCAGCATAAACAAATTAGAAAGTCAGTGGGGTTGAAAGGGGAGCAAAGAAATGTATAATTATATGACAGCTGGGCTAGATGGACAGAAAAAAAAGACACGCAAACCTACAGTGAGCCTGTTGTCAGCTTGATACTCAGTGACTGAAGTGACCACATGACAGGACGACGGCGGAGTCAAAACATAACGTGAAAAACACAGTGCCATTGTATCTGTCGGAGAAAAACAACATTCTTTGGAGATATGAATGTGTTTAGGAGCTAGAAAAGCCACACATTAACACCACAGTGTAAGCCAAAGGATAAATTTAGCTCTGTGACTATGCCGCTGTTTTTGTGTTGTGGCTTTCACGTTCTTTTCTTTTAAAATAAAAAAAACATAAAAAACAATCATATGCTATAATTCTCCATGCGAGATGGATAATAAAAACAAAATGCACCATAATAAAAGACATTTGTCATGTAATATACAAAGCAGACAATAACCAGGAGGCTCTCTGAATTGCACGCCATTTGATTTTCTCGGGCCTTACACAATGTGAGCAGCAAAAGCTTTATAGTGGTAATGATGTCCAGGAGGAGGGAACTGAGTCATGGTGGTGCTGCTGTGGATCCTACACTTCTCTTTCATCTGTCCAATCATGACAAACAATAAAACAATAGTCTAACTGTTTCAGAAGCGCCGCCACTGGCCTGTCCATGCAGCTTTGCTCTGTAAAACATTGCTTGATGTTCTGATGTCCTATCCAGTGCAAACACAGGTGAGCCTTTGAATAAAACCAGATGCTCTCCCTCTGCAGCACTGCTGCTTTATAGATTTTTTACAGTCTAATGTCAAAAGGATTAGGATACAGACTCAACTTTCCCCAGAAACAACATCTGATTGAACAGTAAGAAAAAACTCAGAGGAGCTGCCAGCACAGTGCCTTAACTGGCCTGACATCCAACACACTTTGGACTGAGTTATAGCATGCTTCACTGTTCTCCTGGGTTTATGAAACTGTCGTTTGTCAGGAAAAATATATACATACAAATCTGGGAATTTAAACACTGTGAAAGAGAAGTAGACTTGCTACAATGTAAATCCAGTCTGACCTCTGTCCTAAATACTCCTGCTACTGTGCATCAGCCCTTTCATGTTCTTATCACAGAAAAGCAGTGGAAGATGGACTCTGACTGGCTGATTAGAAACGCCGGTGGGATGCTAATAGGAATGGGAGGAATGTCTGTAGGATAGCAGCTGAGGCTGTGGATGGCACTGGCTGTATACACAATCTCTGCAACTCAGTGCACTGAAAATTTGTGTGTGCTTAAATCAGGATGAATTATTCAGGCAACCTATTAAAGTGCAAAACTAGTCCTTATCAAGTTTTCTTCAGCATGTATTTATGACAGCACAGTCAAGGAAGTCTTCATTGGAACAACTTATATACTGCTGCAGTGCAAGGTGGCAAAATGCAAGATGACAAGATGACTTGATGCTTTTCAGGAGGAGTGAAGTTTATTTTTATGAAGTTTACATTATTTTAGTTTATCGCCACAGAATCTGCATTGCGCACTTCTGCCATTCTTTTCTACTCTGTCTATGAGGCAGAACTTCCCCATAGTTTTGGCATCTGCCATCAAGGCCGTGGACATGCAGGTGCCACCTCCTGGGCCTCCATGGTGTACAGACTACTTTCTACGTTCACAGACAACAGACATCATGACTTGAGCCTGGTCGCATTAAGGTTCCCATCCCTGGCTTTTTGAACTTCACCAGACTGGAGAGAAAACAGATGCTCTCCTATGGCATCCCCTCAATGGACGATATGTTCTCAGTGAGCTGGGGGGAAACCCAGGGCCCAGCTGGGGAGCAACAGGTAAAACCTTGTTTTGGACTCAGTGTGGCGCCATGAAGAACAGAACAGCCAGCTTTTCTGGTATGCAGATGGTGAGAGCCACGGAGGCACATGGGAGCTTTGTAGCCTTGGCCCCACAACTAGCTGCTCAGTCTCTCATAGAGCAGTGTGAGGTTTGGTGGAGCAGCTGTGTTCTTGGCTGCACTCTCCAATATTACTGTGTCACCAATGCCCCGTCAAGAGGAAGTGGATATCATTTCCCAGGAGATCCAGAAACCACTACTGACAGATGATATTCCTGGATCTGCAGCCGCTGAGCACATTCAATTTATAAAGAACATTTTGCACGCAAATATAAATGAAGTGATTCTGGGTGGCTGGTTCACCACAATAGATTTTCAAGGTGCTTCTGTGATGTGCAGAATGAGGCTGTTTCTGCAGTTTAAATGTTAAGGGATAGCCTGCAAGAGCTAAAGACTGCTGTTCTGCTCCTCTTTAGTTTTTTGCACTATTTCCACGTCTGAGGACAGAGCAGCTTTAGCCACTGTGGCAAAAGGAAAAATTGT
Organism: Macquaria australasica; assembly: GCA_005408345.1. NCBI lineage: Eukaryota > Metazoa > Chordata > Actinopteri > Centrarchiformes > Percichthyidae > Macquaria > Macquaria australasica. Next base: position 420,207 of record SEMN01000057.1, read on the forward strand.
GGAACAGTGGAAGAGCACAGAATTTGGCTCTTCCTTTTCTGACTCACTGTCAGTCCACACTGTCTAGTTACTATACTGGCAACCAATTTATCCTCTATTCTCTAGTTTATATAACAACATCTTCTGCTTCACCAGTCACAATATATTAAATTGAATGCCTCCCACCTGCAACTGCAATTTTTTTTTTTTGATAGCACACAGATATCACTGTACTCTTCACTGTGTATAAGTCATAAATCATGTTTAATCATGCACTTTAGGGTCCTTTTAATTTTATTTATGTTTCTTATATTTATTGTATTGTGTATATAATGTTTCTTTTATTTAATTTCTCTTTCTTTCTTTAATTGTTGTTTTATCTCTGTCTTTTGAGCTGCTGTAACGGTGAACTTTCCCCACTGTGGGATCAATAAAAGTTTATCTTATCCTAAATGCTGTTGCATGTCCACAGTGAGGCTCACTGAAGGCAATAGGTTTTTGTGCCTACTATATGCCACCAGTAATACCACCCTCCACTAATACCTGCTAAACCTACTATACTACACATACATTATGTTAGAATGTAAACAAAACAAAAACCGATAAACAAAAGCAATGTTGGCTGATTGAAAGTGCCCCTGAACAGTACACAGTTCACTTTGTTCTGCTCACCTCTTTATGTTGGCACAGGCGTGAAAGGGGAGCTTGCATGCTCACATTCCACCACAAAGCACATCTGACAAATATGCAGATTGATACCGATATCCCCAGCGGTGCATGACTTTCAGTAAACTTTATGGTACTTTAGGACCAGGTAGGGCCAGAGAGGGGGAGTGACAAGAGAGATAGACCAAGAGACAGGACGGGTGAGGGGGCGGGGACGCGGGACGGAGGGCAAACACTTTGAAATCTGAACCAGGCTTAAACAACAGTGCCCTCTTTTTAATACAGAGTGACAGAGATACATTAGCCAAACAAATCAGTCTGAGCTGAGACTCCATTTAGAGCCAGAGGCCAGCGCATTAAGCCCTGTTGCTTAAGAAGCCACACTGAATGATTAAAGTCATACAATTTATGTACGTTAGTTTCGCTAATAATTTTTAGTAAGTTAAGATCCTGGAGGAGGATTGCAGAGCCAACCTCAAACATTCATGATGTAGTCATCTATTTTCCATAAAAATGTAAATGTTATGTCTACTTAAAAGAATTCTGCAAAGATTTTTAGTCCCATAATCCAAAAGCCAAAGTCACCAGCAGACTACATACCAAACACGACAGCAAGCAGAGATGGTGCAGGGGCAAAATTCTTGCCTACAACCACCTGGGGTTTGGCTTGGTTGTGCCTTCCAGTGACACAAAAACCTTCAGTGTTTGCAGGAGGGAAGTCGGTGAGGGATTATGTACTTGTCGATACACTAGCAACTCCTACTGGTTGGGAATGAGGAGTGAAATCTGGTGGAGATAGCGTGAACTTGCATTAAACCCTCTGGGTAAAGCCCATCACTGGCAGGTGAAAAGCAGCAGCTACACCCTGTGTATCATGGGAGGCACTTGTCTCTACAGTATATACTCTCCCCAGGTCTACAGTAGAGTTAGCAGGAACAGGACCTGCAGTTTATCAGGACTCTGACATTCCAAATTGGGATGTAAAACATAACTCTCTTATGTAATAGGTGAATAAAGAATGAGTAAGTCGTAAGCCCAATTCACCCCAAGCGCAACACATTAGCAGCGACTTTAAAGTCTGACATGTGCTATGAACCAAGTTTAGAACCAAGTTGATTTCGACATTTACCACAAAAGATAGAATGAATAAATAAATAAATTATGGTAAAGAATATCTTTTTGGGGATTTTTTGGATCAACATGCTACATATTAGATGCATGTCGATGTTATTGTTCCCAGCAGTCTCCCCAAATGTCCTCCCACTTCACTGTTACTGTTGTGAAAATACAAAAATGACAGCAAATATATTCTTCATTCACACATCAAATTGATGGTCTATCAATGACAGTTGATACTGGTCCAGATAAAAATGACATTTATTGCCCAAGACAGGTGAGTTGACCAATATATCATGCACCCTAACACAACAAATTGAGTGATTTCCCAGGAGGAATTGTGAGTCTAGCTAAAACACACTTCATTTCATGCATTCAGAATTACATTTCTGCAGTCTGGTAGAGTTTACAAATCTGCCACATAACCTAAACCTAAAGAGTTTTTTAATGATGTTTTTCTAATTAACATTACTCATACTGGAAAGTGTGATGTAAAACAATAATCATAAAAGTAAAATATATGGCTCTAATTGCAAGTCAAAAGGGGAGACAAAGTAGTGCCCATAAATTACAAAAAGAACAGATTAAATTTCAAGCCACTGGCACTGGTCAGTTATGCACAAGTATTATACAATACATTTTATAAACTCTGTAATATGAGCCTACATCCATTGCTGCATTGTCTTAAAGTTCTGTTAATGGAGTAAAGATGGTTATATTTCTATATAATTTAAGTGTATTCATTGAAACTCATTGCAAGACATTTTGTTTGTCAAGCTAATTGGGAAGCTCACCTTTGCTTTGCTATCTTGGGCAGACATGTAGCCAACACACATGCTCTCTGTGGTGTGACTCCATAGGAACTCCACTGTGAAAATACACAGATAAAAATGTTCATTACAAAGTGAACAGGAGAAAATGAATTAACATAAATATATATTTATAGAAATGAGATAATATAAATAAAAAGAAAAATGTAAACTAAAGTTCAATTTTACAAAGCGAACAGAAATCAACAGTCTTTCCATCTGCCAGAGGAAAAAGTTTGGCAGCTCACTCAGCGTGCTAAACTGCGGTAAACTCTGAGCATGCCCATTATCATCAAAATATATGACTTGCACTTGTGACATAACTGCAGAGGAAGGTAGAAGTTGTGAGTTAGAGTAGAAACTCAATTATAGAACTCAAAGGATGTGGTTGGCATGCTGTTTATTCTTGTAAATCAACACAGAGCCCTTCGCAGTCCACAGTAATCTGAGGTAGTCCACACTCTGCACAAGGGCTACGGTCCATAAACAGCATCAAACAGGGCCGGTACATCACTGAGTAAGTGATACCTTGGAACAATTTATTATTCAAGCGGACATAATGTATAATATAAATAGCACTTCACTAGTCATTTTCCATCATGTTTAATTTGAAATCAAGACGTCATCCCCTCCTACACTGGGGAAACATCTGCTCTACTTTATCAGTGAACTTGAACTCATCCATTGGTTTCTTTGGAAGTGAGAGTTTGATTTACATCATGGTAAAATCAACACAAAGGGCAAAGGGCAACATTGAAATCCAGTAGTAAGTCATGTGGCCTAAACTTTGGACGTAACTCTGATTAAGTCAAATTCCATGATGGCCGCTTTGCGAAAGGAAGGATCATTCTTAGAAGCTCAAGGTAGAAAAACCAGATCCACCAATACAATCAGCCAAACTGGGCAGCATTCAGAGGGCCTCCACTTGTCTGAAGATTAGCAGTTGATTCCAAAGTGGGAGGTCTCCGTTTGAATCTGAGATGAAGGGTGTGAAACCAGAGCCTGATTGTGCAAGTTAAAACACAGACCACCCGCCAGGAAAGCCACAATTCCTCCTCCCCCTCCCCCTACCCTCCCCATCTATCTGATGATGGATTTTTAAATATTAACAGCCAAATCTATGCTTACCGTAAGCTGTGGCGTGGAGGTTTGAGTGTGATCGGACTTGAAATGATTAATGCCTTACCCAGTATACCCTGAATATTTTGAGATGGCGGAGCTTCCACACATCTGCAGCAGCGCAAGACAATTACTCCACCCAAAACACGATCTTCGCTGGCCAGAAAGGGTGAGCCTGGACACATAAAGAAAACACCACATTTGAGATGACTAAACGAGGCATAAACATGGTTAAAAAAATTACAAGTTTCTCCTCAATCAATAAAGTCTCTTGTATACTTTTAGTTCTCCACCCTAACACATCGAACCAAGGATAACACATGAAAAGACTAGACAAAACACAGCCCTTTTAATCAAATTACGGTGATCTATGAGAAAAAAATCCTTCCATTCAAGTTGTTTGCCTTTCTGCCCAAGTTAAACAACTGTAGGCAATTATTCTGTCCTGATGTATTTATTTTATTTAGTTCAATAAAAAATATTTCACTCCATTTGTACGGGCAGGTTTTAGCACATAATAGTTAATGACAGGTAGTGTCATTTGAAACTCCCCACACTGTATACACTCCTGTAACACAATATTTCATGTCAAGAAAAACATCCAGCTGCATAACTCTCATAGACCTTTGAGCTTACTTTCAAAACAAACAGAAAAATCAGTTGTGTGGAATGAGAACCTTCATTGCTCCCTGACTAAACTTCAGAACTTGAATGAGGTGTTGTGTGTACAAAAAAAACTCGGATTGGCTGATTGGTGTGGGGCAATAAAAGAAAAAAGGCTCCGTTTGAAAAAGAACAAACCAAAAACAGCTTTTGTCGTGTCTTGAAATGTCTCAACACAGCAACAAGCACAAAAAAACAGGACCAATTGGAACATTTGATGAAAATATTGTTGTGTCTGCATGCCATTGTTTCTTTGTTGCATTTCACACCAATTTTGGTTGTAATGTTCCTTCACTCTATAAAATACTTTTTTGAGTGTAGCTTGGACAACATTCACACAAAATCCTGGTATTTGTTCTACATTTTAAAAAGGCTCTTAACTTTCCTTTGTTAAACATTCCATAATAACTCTGACATCTTTGCATGTTGTAAACATGAGAGCAGTTCAATTATTGCCTTAATGGTCACCATTATTTTACCCATAACAATAAAAGAATAATAAATGAATGGGATTAAACTAATTTTGAGTGTGGATATTTGTGTGTGTATGTGTTTGGCAGGTGTATCTATACAATGAGAGTTACTGTATTACACAAAAAGATCTAAAAATACTGATGGTGTTGTCATTATAGATACTATACTATAATGATACTATTTAGGGAACCTGACAGATGTATCATGGAAGTTGAGAGAGAGGCCTCCAGATCACAGACACTGTCATCATTGCTCTTGCTAAGGCGGGATTTATGGAGCTTTGTTTAACTTAATGTGCATCTTGAAAGGAAACAACAGAAGAATTAACTTCAAATTGACTTCATCCAGCCTGTCCAAACGTCTTGGTGTTACAGACGTCCATATGACAAAGCCAAACTGGGACGGACTTCTAAAGGAGGCCAAAACAAGGCAGAAACCACCACATGTTTCCACATGTCCTTTCTTCCTCTGCTCTGTCTTCTCTGTGCTATCCCAGTGGTCATTCACAGGCGCAGCAAACACAGTTAACAAGACTTTCTAAAATTGACCACTTCTGAGAATATGGCAAAAAAAAAAATTACATCTTCACATGAACTTTCAACAAAACAATTATGTCTTCCAAAATAATCCGTGGCTGTCAGCTATGATGTGTGGAACATTTGAAGGCCCTGTTTAAACAACGAAAACCATCCATAAATCAAAAGCCGTCTCTCTTCTGATTCTATTATTTCCAGTGTTTCCAGTTGTTAGCTCATTCCCTATGTTATGCAACATCTGTTTGTTAGTTTAATTCTCTCCGTGCATAATTGTGTTTCTCGCAAACACGTTCTTGGCCGACAGATCTGTGTGTACAGAACAGAGTGGGAATCAGGCTGGATGTGGGTGACTCACTGATGAACTTGTTTTGCATAGCCTCCAGCAATGCTTGGTGGGCATCTTCAGACTGCATGGCAGCAGAGCATTCCCGTGCCAGCATGGTGCGAATCAGATGCTCTCCACAGCCTGGCAAAAGACACACAGACACAGCTCAACCTGTATCACTAACTTGTATTAACTTTGTTGCAAGAACGCATGCCTTCAATCAGAATTGCACAAGGTCTCCAGTGAGTTTGAGAGAGTTGTAGCACATGTAGTACAAACCACTTATGTCCAAGAATCCAAAGTGCATTAAAAAAATCTGACTTTTGAAACATTAGTTGTGTATGGTATTAATCACATCTTGAATTTTGAAGAAATCAGTATGTATGAGTATTTCCTGATTACCATTTGTAATACTATGCTTTGATATTCAAAACATGTTAAAAAGATCACATTTTTCCAATATGGTTATTGGGTTACGTAATGGAAAATATTGTAAAATTAAAGGATTGGCCTTTTCAGCTCGTACAAAAGATTTAGTGCTACTGCAGTCATTTTAGCATGTTCTCAGCAGTGTGATGGCTCTAAGCTTTATTATTTCAGGTAAAGATGACAGCACCTAGGAGATGCCAAATACAGCTGCTTTGCTCAAGGGCACACTGACAGTAATTGCTGGAGGACGGTTTGTGTTTCTCATTCAGTTTTCCCTGCCCAGATTTCCAGCTGGTCTGGCAACTACCCAGTATTAATTGCACTTCTGTAAACTCTGTGCTCCAGCTGTCTCACTGCGTAACTGCAGTATGCGCATACTTGCAACATGCATCACCGCTATACATTTATGCATCAATAGGTTTTAAATTTACATGTCAACATAATATGTATTTTTAGAAACATGATTTTCCCATTTAGGCTTAAATGGCCAAAATGTGGAGGGTAAACAACAAGAAACTATTTTTATCAGACCACTGAGTGTGGAGTTAAGTTGTTGTTAGACGTAAGTGACTGCATGCCAAATGTAAAACAATTTTATCTGTGAAGGCTGTGACGCACTTTTCTTACAGTCCACAGAAACAAAACTGCAGTATAAAAGTTGTGTGAGAACATTTTATTCATGCTAAAACCAGATCCTCTGAATTAATTCAAAGCACCAGCAGGGTGTGCTTCAGTTGGCTTCAATTAGCACCTGAATCTGTCTGATGCTCTTGTTATGCGGCATGTGGTATATAGAAAAGTCCAGAAAAGCGTTTAAGCAAACCAGGAACCATAAAAAGTATGGGCAGCCTGTACAAATGTCTCACCTTACCCTCTACCACTTCCAAGTCAAAACATAACAGGTGTGCTTTTTTTTTATATCTTAGATAATATGCTACTTACTGCTTAAAGGACCAACATTAAAAATCAATGCCTTGTCGTTGCTAAGGAAAAGACAGATATTGAATGCATCCTGCATGATTACAATAAGATATTTCTCAAATGTCTGCCCGTACTCAGGTAAAAGACAAGAAATCTAAAAGTGAAAACAAAACACATCTGGCAAAAGCTCCTGTGAAAACCCATAAAGACTTAAGAATATAGCCTTGTTGTTTCTGTAAACACAAATGAAGGCCCCATAAAATATCAGGTAACTACAACAAAACTGAATGCAGGTCGGTATCTGTGGAGACCAGGTGCCTGGAGCAATTTAAAGTTCTTTTTTAACGAGAGCAGAACGTCAGATTGGCCAGGTACTGTGCCTTTTGTAATGTGTTTACCATAAACCGCTCTGTCCCAGGGGAACTGGATATTATGGCAGCACAAACACACTTGAACTGGAACTGCAGCAAGAAGCCCAGACTAAAGCAGCAACCCAACAGAAGAGAAATATAAAAAGAAAGAGGCCAACAAATGGAGACAGAGTATGTGACAGCCAACAGAAGCATGAGTAAACAGTGAAGTTCGTGAGCTGTTCTCACTGGCCACAGCAAAGTAAAGGCCAGGCGAAACAGTCAACGCATATGAAACAAAGACCCACATGAGCCGCATATTACAAAACAGACTAGAATGGAGGGAGGGTGGGAGGGAGGGAGGATGGATGGGCGAAGTGGTGGTGAGGTGAAGGGAAGAAAGAGTGACATATAGGGGTGAGGATCATACTCCTCATGTCAGAATGAAAATGACTGTTTCTTTTGATGGGAATGCCTTTCATGTTAGGAAATTAAAAACAGGTGTTGTACTGGAACACACATTATGCACTCCATACCCATAAGGAAAGCCTTTTTTTTTTAGTAACATCAAAGGCAAAGCCACAATATAGGAAAACAGGATGAGGTGAAAATACATACAGAGCAAACATCTACACTTCATCTACTGGGATAATTAGTAGTAGATAGTGGTCTTATACTGCTTGTTTAATGTAATAAATACAGGATACAGACATACTTTTTTCTGGTCCTTCTACATAGCAGATACTATATTGGACCTTTCGGAACTGTGGATATGATTACAGCACAAAGTCCTAAGAACAGTTTATATAAGATAACTGTTTCTTTTGTTACACTACCCTAAATTTCTTACTGATCGCTGGTGATCATACATTCAGACAAGCTTTAACGGTACAAAATGCTGGCTATCTCAGTGGTCCAAGTACATATGACTCAAGCTTCAGCCTGTCTGATCAAATCAGCTCGTCTGCACTGAGATGCATTAGGCTACAGATCCACATCAAAAAGGTTTTAATGTTCCCCAGAAGCTATGTCGCAGATGTCTACACATCTTAAAGAAGAGGGCTAATATAGCCTCTCTACCTCACATTCAAAACCATACAGCGCACAACATGTTGCTTTCAGCTAAAAGATGCATGCCCTGTCATTTTTGGAAACATGGTTGTATACGTTGTAGAAATATGTTCAAGACAAACGCAACTTCTTTTTTTAAATGGCAGATTGGTCCTGAAAGGGAAGGATGTCTTTGTCAAATAGACTCTGTATTACTTAAGAGCCAGTGCTTCAGGAGATACCCTCCCTGCTCCTGTGTGTGCCGTCAGTAGAGGATCGGCAGAAGCAGGAAGGTGGCTGCTATCGTTTCTCTACATGCAGACTTGTAAAGGCTGAAGCATTTTTAATCACAAAACTCAACCAACCAATGGTGGCAAGAAAAGTTCACTTTCACTAGACAGGTTGGTGAAGGCTAGGGTTTAGTCCATCCATACAACACTGCCTTTTTTCTTTGACTCAAGTACATGTGTACCCTTGCCCTTCTCTCCATCCTCCCCCCCCCATCACCCTTGCACTTGTCACTACACCCACTTGAGGCTGGGGGAAAGACGAGTTGCAACTGACTGCAATAAAAGTAGGTGGGGAATGCAGACTGTTTTTTCCAGACCTACTGTCACACATATGATATGCACTCAGTGAGGCCAAAGATTTTAAAAGGTCAGTTTGTCCAAATCACACGGAAACATATTTTCTCACTTACTCCTTAGTACTTTCTAGTCATTGTTCTTTTTACAGATAGTTCTTTTTTACCTTTTAAAAATCGCTCTTGCATCTTTTTTACAGAGGTTTTGAGATATGAGTCTTCTACTGACATCCCAATATAATATGAGGGTGAATGGAATTTCATGTACAATGCTCATAGCATCACATTAGCACAGACCTAAACACTTAACAGTGGTGTCAGAAGATTTCAGTCCAATTATCAGACACCATCCTGTCGTTACTCTTCATTTTTTTTCAGTTCAAATTGTTCTGCGCTATAATTGTTTACATTCATTTAAAATACAGGACACATTACTGGACGAAGATTGGTCTTATAGCATTAAGATTAAAATCTTGTCTGTTACAGCGATGCTGAAAATGTTAAAGCAATACTTTATTTGTACCTCTATAAAGTCTGTTTATATCATCCAAACAAATGTTGTGACAAGTTTACATGTTGTTATCTTTAAGCACCATTCAATTTCTGTTTTCATTTATTACAAAATCAGCTACTCTAGTGACCTGCTTTACTGTTCAGATAATTCTGGGATGAATTTGTTGGATGCATTTTTATCTTTTATATTTTCTCTGGAGAAAAATGTAAAAAGTCCCAAAGGCAGGGTTTAAAAGTTAAAAATATCCTCAAAATTTGCTTGTCTGCTGTAGTTGTAAGTAAATTATCTAGACATTTGTAGGTCATTTTCGTAAGGTTGATAAAAGACTAAAATGTATGAGGTTATACTTAATGTTGCAGAGACTTCATTATCTAATGCAGTCTTTGCAATCTTTCTGTCATTGAATATCTATTTTAATGGCATTGTTCTGTGTGATACATGTGATATGATAGCATCTGAGGTAGCCAGAGCTGTCTAACTAGCTCTGATTTTCTGTGATCACTTATGGACAAGATTTAACAGACTGTCAAACCTTGAACCTTGATGACTACTATTAACCACAATGGAAACCCAGATTATCAGTTGGAGTAGTTCACCTTTCCACCTCTGCATGAATAGAAACAATAACAGCCAACTACTTCCTCTACACTGCAGACACAGCAGAAAGAAAGAAGGGGAGCAGGACAAGCAGTATGTGACAGGTGACAACCATAAATCATTACCAGTGTCTGAGGTGGGGGTGGGGATGTGAAGCTTTCTCTAATATACATGTAGATATTTCAATTGTTAGTGAAAGCTGTATTGAAGATAATATTGCAGCAACTAATGCAGATCTAAGTTGTATAACGTAGAATTTTGGTTCAATAAAAGTTTTTTCCTCATTGTGTTTTCACTTCGTATTAGCAGAAGCGTATTATGAACTGTGCAAAAAAATAATCTGTTTACTGTTTAATGCAGCAAAAAAACAGAACAGTATATTTAGTTTTAAAAATTGTGTTTTCAGTTTTAATTATGTTCAGATTTAAGTTGAGGTTCATCATACTGGTAGAATGACTGTGTATAGCTCACATGCAAAATGAAAACCCAGTAGCATCACTACTTGATTACTATTGCATGTGATGCTGTACCATAAGCCTAATTATTAATTAATACCATAAAACATAATTAATACACAGCTGATTTTCCTATGAGCATATATGCATAATTCTTATTTTTAACTATAAACATTAAAAACTTTTGAAAGGCGACATGAATTTTGTACGGCGAAACTCATTTATTCCAGCAAAGTTATGATCTGAATCTAGATATCTGCACTTGAAGTTTGCAAATTTACCATCTTTCTGCTGCACTGCCAGCAGTTCTCCCTCTATCATATCTACAACAGGTGTTCCATGTCAAATGTCACTGCAAATCCAAAGAGCTTTGCAATGCACCTGGCATGCAGCTGACTAACAAAGAGCGGAGAATGATGACTCAATCAGCTGAGGAAGTGACTGATGAGAATCCCTCAGCAGGAATGGTTGGAGGTCATCGGAAAGTATTATCAGGCTTGTTGAAGCTTGACTCACCAAGGCTAAATAAGAGGCCTCACATCGAATATCTGTTTCTGATTCATATCATCTCCAAAACAAAAGGCAGGCTAGTGGTAAACATCAACACTGAGAGGAAAAGTTACACACATAAACACAACGGCAAAGTAGGCTGTAGAGAGTGTGCTGTGGTATACCTGAGGTACTCACTGCTGTAGAGTAAGGGTTCATATTACAGGCATTTTCAGCCCAGCAGCCACATCCATAATGAGCAGCCTGAGAAAAGAGAGGAAAAGAGGACATTTTAGATGCAAAGGAGTTTGCTGCTGTTTTAGTTTTGATATTTCTGTTTAGGATGTACCAAAAAATACCAAAAACTCTCAAATAATAACTTTGAGTAAGACACACTCATGGCCTATTAAAAGAATTTAAAACTTACACTACTAGCTGGGGTGGTCATTTCAGCCTAATTTACATTTCCATCTCATTAACTACAACAGCATACCATACTCACGACTCTATTGCTCTGAGATTCAGTTTTTTTTTAACAGTAATAGTGTTAATGAGGTCAGGGCAGTAAATCCTTCTGATTCATTAATTCTGTTCAGCCCCCATTGTTAAGTTGTTGTTTTTTTTCCTGTTAAGCTGCTGTTAATGCAAACTCATAAGTTCCTGTAGCTGCCTCAAAGTAAAAGACTTCCAGCACAGAAATATTTTACTGGGATTTGTTGAGTTTGTATTGCCATTAAAAAATGGGGATGATCAGAGTGAATTCTTCTGTGGTAGGTCGCCTCATTAATTTAGACTATTTGCTTTAAGAAGCAAAAGTTTAGCTCTATTAATTACATCAGACAGCAGCAATGCCAGATTCAGAAAGCTGGGGGCCTTTTTGGTAACAGCTGCTCGCTAACAACTCTTGTCTGCCGCTTTCAGACTTTCTAAAGTTGAATTGATAAGTTAATTTTTGGAAACACACACAGCCCTGGCAAATTATTGCCTTATTAAGTTGTTAGTGGTAAATGTGTTGGCAAAACATTGCCTGTTTACACATCCAGCAGACATAATCTTTCCATTGGCATTGTGTTTCTGGCCACCTGAGAAGGGCAATCTACATAAAAAGCATTTTTTGAAGTGTTGCTGACATCTGTCACTCGCCCTTCTCATGAAACAGACATGATATCAGTGCTGCTACCTGAAATTTTCAGCATTTTTTTCTCAAAATGACTGCATGCAGAAAACGGGTCTTATGAACAGTGAGCCTGCATCATAGAGAAAATGTGTCGGCTGCAAAACCAAAACAATGAGCTAAAAGAGGTTAGAAAGCTCTGTAGAGCTGCAGAGTTGGGTAGTAACTCTGTGGGTTTCTCACTACAAGCAAACCCTTTCACATTACACAAAGTCATTTAATTCAGTGTTAATATAAAAACTACTGATTAATGCCATTTTCAGCAGCACTTTGTCCCTTTGGTGCATTGTGCTTCATTTTTTTCCAACTTGGTTTACGCCTTTATTTAATTTAGGCAGGGGGATACGTGTTTATTGTTTTTCAGCTGTTATCCCAGCAGCATATCATTATAAAATGACACAAACTACATGTACACCAATAATTGTGTTCTCTAAATACAGTACTGTATAGGAAATATGTTTACAGAACTAATTTAAAATTATACATTATGGTACTAAAATATTTCACTAAAAAAGGACACAATGAAATAATGTCGCCAATAATTGCTGTCTCAAATAAAGGCCTGGTTCAATCTTTACTACAAAAAAAGTATTATTTAAAGAAGAAGAAGAGGGCCTGACTACCTGGCCAACCCTGCCGGGATGTTTCATGGCCAGGCCTCCACTGGACACCGCTGCAGCTACATTCCCTTCCAGGTCTACCACAACGGCTCCCACTGTGTCGAGGCACCCTGAACCATTTTCCTGCATCGCAGTCAGGAGAGGAGTGACATGAACAGCAAAAAAAAAAACAAATATACACAAATTGACATTTTCAAATGAGAATTTTTCTCGAGTGAGAATTTCAGGCACCATAAAGGAGGAGAAACCCAAACATTCACATTCTGAAGCAGAGACATCATATTTGACTAAGTACATTTCCAAAATTGCATGAATTTATGAATCACTCTTCTTTGCCCTTCATATTTCATTAAAAAATGTGCTGTTGTAATTTCAATCAGCTGTTTTCCTTCCCTGATTGCAGTTTGCTTTGGAAGTGAGTGTTGGTGAACCATCATGACTCAGACTGCATGATGAATAGAGTTCTACAGGGTAAATGTGCAAAATGGCATTATGATACATGATCAGAGCTCCACTCCTACCAGAAACTGAAGATGTTCATTGAACCCTGGACTAAAAAGGCAAAGTAAAAGAAAGCAACAGTGTTTCTCATCTGCCTTATGCTCTCCTAAATCAGCCCTGTCTCTGGGCTTTTGAAGCCAAAAAGAACCAGAGCCAGCTATTTCGAAATGCTACAAAGACTATCCTGTCATTTCTTATCAGTGTCCTTAAATGAAAACAATCCACAGTAAATAATTACTGTAAAACCTAAGGGCATCATTGGAATTATACTGGTATGCTTTAGATTTTCCTAAACAGCACTGCAACCATACACCATCATGAGACAGGTGCCTATATTGCACTGGAAAAAAAAATGGAAAGATTTTATTGCTTGGCAAGAAGACAGAGGCATATAAAGAACATTGTGTATGAAAATTAAAACCAGACTTGCTGCAATAATGCTTTTTGTTAAAACCACAAGTCACTAATAGCCATTCTTGATACAAAAGAGGTTATTTCCTGTTAATTGATTTATATGTCAATGAGTAAAAATCAAAGACAAGGCTGAAATTCAAAATTCCTGTAAAATACCCTAAAACTCTGAACATGGCATACATGTGAATGGTCACAGTCTGAGTTTCAGTTATGTCCAAATCAGTGGTAGCTTAACTGCACCAAATGGTCACATATTAATCTTTAATAGGTCAAGCAGTTCTGTGTAAACATGTAAGTGATGGATGAGAACATTAGGCTAACTAGCCATTTGACACAAAAATCAATCATTTAATCATATATCACTTGAACATGCCTGAGTCAACAAACAGTCCATCTTAGTTGTTAGTCTTTCTTTTTATGGATATATCATTAATACTGAGGATTGATGTAACTGAACTAAATAAACAATAACACTGTTAAAAAACAGCTCCAAAGAAGCATATAAGGCTGCATTTATACGTTTTACTCCATTTAACACAATTCAAATCCTAACCAAGATAAACTCTCCACCCTCTTCTGTGCTGCTGCCACTGCTAGTGACTTTAGAGCAGAATGAGTCTGAACAATTGCCTTCAACTCAGCTCATCAACAGGCCACTTCTCCAGTTGCACTGCTCAGGGCACTGACACTTTGCACTAACTCGTCAACACTGTGATTGTTTGTTGGAACCCTTTGTGCAACCCGGTAATGAAAATTTCCTTTGAGGACCCTGTGAGATCATAACTGGTAGAATATATCTTGATGTGTTAGTTGTGGAGAGTTGTTAAATTCCTTTCTTGCATAAAATACCATATTCTACTTGATGTTTCCTCCTTTTACAAAATTCAGTTTGACGCATATATTCCCATGCATAACTGCTGATCTAGAATCTGCGGAGTGGGCCGCAAGCATGGTAAAACTGACTTAAGGACCACACCAATTTCATCACTAATCCTAGCCTCGATAGACCAAGTCATGCAGCCACATTAATGTTGAATTTTGAGTAAGGCATGTGTGACTAACATGTTTTACTGGGGAAAACCACATGCTCTTACTGTTGCTACTGCTGTCCCCTCTTACCTCTGTTGGTCTTAGGTATGATTTTATATGACACAGGTTTGAACACTTAATACCACTGGTTAATTCCCAACACACCATCTCTTTTGGTGTTTGTTGCATTATCTTTACTGAGTTCTGTCTGTTCTGTTCTTTTCTACACACAGTGGCAAGCGGATTCTGTGGATCTTGCCTTTATTAGCTTATTGGACAACACCTGTTGCTGTGAGAAAAATGAAAAAAATACAATCTTGTCATTTGTGTTTGAGAGACCCAAATCACTTCTTGTTTAATAATTCTGAGATAAATTAAAGTCAAGCAGCTTTATGTTTTTAAGTTTATCAGACCTAATTTCAGTACCACATGGCACTGTATCACTTACTCTCCACATGGGGGTATTGATTATTAGATGGTACAGTCATGTTAACTTTGTTGTGATTTACGTGGATTTTTATTGTTTTATCAACAATAGATTTCTGAAATGTGTATAATGTTGGAAGGCCAGATTTGGCCCATCAGCTGCTATTTGCCAACCACTAGTACAGAGCATTGTGTTTAGTACAAATGATGCCCCTGGTCACAACCCCTTATTGTACCTGTGGGACAAAGAAAAAAACAGGAAGTTTGCAGCGAGGAACACTACTTCAAAATCAGCAGAAAGGGGTGGGTCCATTCAGACTCAAGTGATTCAGTTGAGAAAGAATACACTTGATGCCATTAAAACAATTTATCTTATTTTAACTGATAACATACCGGTAGTACTCACATTTTCACTTGATTGTCGTCTTTTCTTTGTCTGATTATGTCCTGTGTCCATTTTTTCTGCCAGCTCCATCTTTCGCTTGTTCCTCTTGTACGCAGATAAACTGAACTCTGTGTGCGAAAAAATAATCTCAATCTAATCCTGCTACAAAAAATACATTTCTCAGTTGAAGCATATTTCTGAATCAGTGCAACAAAACTCACTGGTGGCCATTTTCTCTGAAGGGCACGGTGGTATTCCATGGCTGACTGCCCAATCATGTGCTCCTCGCCCCACTAAAAAGCTGACAAAAGAAAATAAATTAACAAAGGGGTATAGTCACATTAATACGACTTATATTCATAATGATAATCACCAGGGTGGTATTCTGCCAGCTGATAGTTTCCCTTTCTGTGCTTCACTCAGTAGACGGTTTGCAACTAAGACTGGGTTCTTAATACCTGAAGGAAAAGGCAGAATTATCACAGGGCTGGCAGTTCATTCCATATGATTTTATTACAGTGTAAACAAATCAAGATACTCAATTCATCATTAGATTTTGCAAACACACAGAAATCCTTTAGTCTAATCAACAAGGTCTCATTGTCATTATTTTGCCATTGTTACACAAGCACACCTAGGAATGCTGGATTGCTTTTAGCCTATTTAAACACATCTTACTGATTTCTGAGACCTTATAAAAAGCCACGGGTTGGCAGGTATACATTTTATATCCAAGCCAACAAAGTTTCATTCATCATGTACAAATTATATGGCTAACTGTTACATTATGCAGACGTGGTAATAAAAACCAGCTTTCACCCCTTGGCTGTTGTTTGGAATAAATCACGAGTTCTTGGGGAAAAAATGCTTTTGTTGAAAGCCTTCAAGGAAAACTCAGAGTATACTGATGTGTACATTTTAACAACATTTCTTGGTTATTCTCCAGGTAAAAAGTGGGTGGTCCCTGGGTGTGAGGATTTATGATGCCAAATCTCTGTAGTAATCTCTGAAAAACTCTCTGAGATGGTAGAAAGTAACTCAGTAAAACATATGACAGATAGAGGCTTGACATGTTGCCATTACTTCCAGGTGACTGAACTTAACATAGCAGTATTACATAAATAAACACATGTAGTAACTCACCACCAATAGCCCCTACGGCACCATAATGGAGCGACTTCCCATCCATGATACTCGCATCACATTCAATTTCCCCTGACAAATTAAGGTTGGAGCCCATGCCCGCATTTGTAAAAGGAGAGTCCTGTGAACAATTAAAAACACGCAGAGTGTAGAATAAAACTAGAATTGCGATGAACCATATTGTCAATGCTAATATGTTGAAGGAAAGTCATTCTTTATTTCCTACAGTTTAATGCGACATTACACATGTCACAGCCAGTAGGAACTACTTCTGACAAATAAGTCAGTAACACGTAATAAATATTTAATATGTACTTAAGGCTCAATGAGTCTTTCGTAATTGTTTATTTTGTTTGTTGCTGGATTTGCCTTATTTCTTACTTAATAAATGACTGTTAATTGATCATCAAGTTTGTTTCTCATATCTCTTGTGCTATGCCGTATGCTTGAGCAGGTTTTTTGCCAATAGCCAGATGATGGCTCTCTGCATTCGAACCATGTAAGTAACTGTGGTATATGTGTATATGTATACACTGTATGGCTATTGTAATCTAGTTTTTTTTTTTTTTAAACACGAGTGCTTGCTACACCACACTTCCCTGCAGCTGCAGAGAGTTCATCAGAGTCATTAATCTTTATTCCAGGAAAATGATCCCTTACATCATGCAACAGGATGTGCGTACATGCATCAGAGGCTGGAGCACAATTAAGCCATTTTGGATGAACACACACACATGTCAAATTAAGTTTCTTATCCTCACTGAAAGTTTTTTGGATGTTGTTTTTTTTAAAGCCCAATCTGCGCCTAAAAATAATTTTCTTCGACATTATGTATGTGTGGTGTTACAGAGTACAGAGTTAATAAAGGTTGACTTTTTATAATCAAACCTGGATCATAAACAACCAACCTCCAGTTCAACTAGTGCTGCAGCCACTGCTTCCACTGCAAGCGCTCCAGCTTTCAGCCGGTCCACAGCCTGGAAAAGACAGACAGAGACACCTTGTTATAAGCGCAACAGCTTTCCAGGCAAAACACCAAATACACCCATTGGTCATTTCAGCCTTTGCACAGTACTTTCATTACCTACATTCATCAAAGTCAGTTACATAATGCTATGATAAGATATGGACAGAAATTCATTATTTTACATTACTTTCTCCATAGGACTTATTTTGCTTTCTAGTCACTACAAAATCACACTACGGTGCATTTACTGGAATACCTACTGTATATACCCTGCTAAAATGTAACTGAAAGCTTAAACTCCTTGGCAGAGGCAATTATCATCAAAAGGTCAAACTGGAAGATAAAAATAGACTAAAGACAGGCATAAAACATGCAATGAGGATCCTGGAGTGAAACATTAAATTTGCCTTGTCTGTATGTGTGTGTCGAAAAGGACACAGACAGCATGCTAATAAGTTGTAAAAAGGTATATGAATGACTGCTGGCATGAAAGTAAAAGACCCCTTTAAAAATTGAACTATTTGGCCTTAATGCAAAGTACTACATCCAGCAGAAACTGGGCACAGCTTATCACCCATCTAACACCATTCCTATTGTATAGCATGGGTGACGGCAGCGCTGCGAGCTTGTTTTTCAGTCGTAAGGATTTAAGGAACTTGTAAGGATGGAAGGAACAATGACTGAAACTAAATACAAGGATATTCTTGAGAGGAACCTACTTTAGAGTGCCAAAGAACAAAGACTTCCCTTCCAACAGCAAAATGATCGTAATACAGCCAAATGAAAACTGGAATGACTTCAAAACAAGAACATTAAAGTGCTTGAGTAGTACTGCCAAAACACAGATTAGAATCCCACTGAAAATATGGAACAACAGCTGTTCACAGATGCTCCCCATCCCCACCTGAGCAAACTTGAGCAAACCAAACAAAATGTAGTACAGGGAAGTTTATGCAACTTTTATATACCTAAATTTGTTGTCACAGCCAACTGAATTTTAGAGAGTCAGAGCAAGTAAACGGTAAACTATTAAACTGACTAAATAAGTTGACTTCATTGTATGGATAAAAGCTTACTCTTCTTTATTTATCACATAAAGAAAAAAAACATGTATTTCTGGTAAATACAGGGGTCTCAGCAGAATTCTTTGGTACTAAGATGTTATCAATAGCAATGTATTTTGCATATTTTCCACTAAAATTACATTTAAATATAATGGTGCAACACCATTCTTTAAGAAAAGCCCTGAAATACTACTTTAATTGATGATCACAGTCAATCTGTTCTGTTGCTCTGTATTCAGAAACTATTTAACTGTGAAGCTCCAAATTATATAGACAATACATTTACTAACATTCCATTAAGAATAAGACAGATTGTGTGTACAAACAGTACAAGGTTATGTTGGTTGTTTGCACACATACACATAGAGTTTACTATAGTAATACCCATAAAATAAACTTACTCGCTGACAGGCTCTTTTGCACACATGCTTGTACTCCTTGGCCTTAGATTCAGAATGGTATCCTGCTCCTGAAGGGAAAAAAGAGGAAGCAAGTGTTTGACCATTCATAAAGTGATGATAGACTTTATATTTCAGTTCATGATGAATTAATCGATTAGTCTATAAAATGTCAAATAATTGTGAAAAATGCTCATAACAGTTTCCTGGAGCCCAAAGTGACGTCTTCAATTTGCTTATTTTGTCCAACCAACCCTTTTCAACTTACTATCATAAATGACAAAGAAAAGCAACAAATCCTCACATTTAAAAAGCTGGAACCAGCAAATGTTGGACATTTTTGTTT
Source organism: Macquaria australasica (assembly GCA_005408345.1). Taxonomy (NCBI): domain Eukaryota; kingdom Metazoa; phylum Chordata; class Actinopteri; order Centrarchiformes; family Percichthyidae; genus Macquaria; species Macquaria australasica. Next base: position 439,749 of record SEMN01000057.1, read on the forward strand.
GAAAAATGACTGAAACACTTAATTGATTATCAAAATAGTTGGCAATTAATTTTCTTTCTATTGACTAACCGTTGCAGCTCTACCATATTGCTATAAATCATGTTTATTTATTATAAGGTGCTGCTTGCTATTTCTTTCTAATAAGCTCTTAATTTTACTTATTAATAATGGTGTGCACATTTTACATACCTGCATGGACTAAAACAAATCCACCAACAAGCTTTGGCTTTTGAATCTTGCTTGATTCCTGTTTATTGGGCCATGAGTTGGCCAGGGGAGAGGAGGGTTGCTGCTCTTCAGCAGAATTCATTAGACTTTCCATAACCCCTGCATAACTTGACAAGCCTATCGTGGCCTATCAGACAGTGGTAAGGAAACCATTCTCATGGCACCTGTGACAGAAAAAGAAATACAAACATTGCCATTCAGGGACGATACGGGACAAGATGATTTAACGTTTTTGTTGGACAATACAGATGCAAAGAGCCTCTTGCAAAGCAGCATGGTGGTTCTCAGCTACGACTGAGACCACAAAGTGGGCACTAGACAGGTTTTCGCTTGAACCAACACTACAGCAGCAGCTGATTTCACAATGAATTGTGTGGCTCAGTCTAACAAATAACGTTACATTTACTTAGGTACTAACTCGAGTCCAAAGATCACGTAACTAACATCTACCTTGTAGCTTACGGTATCTAAAAACATGCTATTCATAGTCCCGATCCACAAGACTACAAATCAACGCTTGCACTTAGCATAAAGATATTAATGTCACCCATCTCGTTAACCTAAATTGACGTTATCATCTTTCCAAACAATTCCTGTTGTTAATGCTTCGTTACGCATGCCAGTTTAAAGTCTGCGTCATTAAACGGGCGTTATCTAGTTTATGCTACGTGTCTGTTCAATGAATAAAGAAGTGTAGCAAACCAAAGACAAGTTGTCTTGTGTTTTCGTTAGCTTCTTAGCTAACAGCTCGCTAACACGCAACAAAACAACCTCAACTTACAATTTCCACTCCTCTCCTACCAGCGACAGAACTGCCCGCTAACCACGACAACGCCTGACACGTGTTTAATGCACATGAACGGTAGCTGGACTCATAAATCTAACCGAGACAAACTTTCACTCCTCTGTGCTAACCACAGCTAGTTAGCTGGAGCACACAAAAGCACTTCCTGGTTCAGATACACGTTGCTAAGGAAGTGCGTTCGATGCAAACAAACGGTACACGTGGACGAAGCGGCACAAAATAAAACTTAGATATTACTGAGGGAAAGAAAAGAAAAGAAAATGCAGCAAATCTTGTTAATTTTCTTCTGCTGACATTAATACACAAAATACACTGGGTGGGAAAAAAAAAATGTAATCTAAAACATGAAGCAGAAATCTACAGTTTTAAAATTACTAGTACAACTGTAAATAATTTTCAATGCATAGTTGAGTTAACACAAAAAAAACAAAAAAACGATTTGTCCATTTTTACTATTTAAGATGCAATTATGGTATATGGGCCAAAAGTTTACATTATGGCCCATCCCAGCTATTGGGTGAGCTATACTTTTCAGGGCATCTTCTGAGGTTTCCACTGAATTCTCATGTGGTTCTCATGCGATTCTAGCACTCTTAGAAAATCATTGTCCAGGACAATGTTGATCAAGTTTTAACAACAGAAAAAAATTAACAAATTATATTATCCATCCATATAATTATGGGGGGGGGCTGGAGCCAATCCCAGCTAACATTGGGCGAGAGGCGGGGTACACCCAGGACTGGTCGCCAGTCAATCACAGGGCTCAAATTATATTATAATATATAGATATATATATATATATATTTATAAAGAGATGATGGAAATACCTGAGGAGGTGTGGCTACATATCTGAGAAACTCTGTGTACCTCCACCAATTCATTGACCTGGAGGGATTTTTGTTTGAAAATTTTAAGTCGGTTCTGGTACCCAGTGGTGCTCTTGCTGGAGGGAGTGTGTATCAGTACAAGTGAACCATGGCCACATATGGTATCTTGGTATTGTCCACATATTCAGCCTTTTTGGGACGCTTAATATCAAGGATACTGAGCTTTGGTATTTGGTATCGGATGTGTCATTTTTCTCTTTGTATCTAAGAGTTATTTCTGAAGTTTTGTGTAAAAGTGATATCTACCTACTGAAGATTTTTATGGGTGCAAGTAAAAATGCTGTTAGCAAATGCTGGCTCCAGAGAAACCTCCCACTATGAACCTTTTTATGGGCACTGTCAACTATTTACACTCCATGGAAAAGAGAAAGACGGGGTGAAAAATACTGGATGAAATGGAATTGTTACGTTACGTGTTTTTTTTCTTCTTCTTTTTGACTTTGACATTAGGCAGTTGTGCTCAAACCCCTGTGTAATGAACTGTATCTGTCTCTGATGTTAGCTGACCTCATTCTAGCCCTCATGTTTCTGTTCCACACTTCTGTTTGTTAAATTAAAATGCTATAAATATAAAAGTCTAGTGACTTTAAACCAAAAAAAGTTTTATCATGCTTTAATATTAACTACACTAATATTAAACTATACTAATATTAAAGGGTCAGTCACCTAAATTACAAAGAAATATATTTTCTCTCTTCATGTCATGTGGGTATTTTTGGTTTCATTTGCCCAGGTTTTGAGATATCTATTTCTGACATTTCTGCCTCCTACCCAATACAATGGAGATGAAAAGATGCAGTATGTGTTTATGGTGCTCACAGCATTTTTTTCCCCACACATTCTTTTCACACCAATATGTCTTTCCAAATGATGCCCTGGTTACTGTGGTTAACCCACAGGCTTTGTTGTTTTCATTGGAACTAGTTTCTGTTGTGTCTCGTCAACATTGTTAAGTTTGTCATGTCCTGTTTTATTGTGTAGTAACTCTTTCCTCTCGTTTCAGACCCTGACTTCCTCCCTTTGTGTGATTTTCCCGCCAGTGTGATTGTCTACCCCGCCCCTGATTGTGTTCACCTGTTCTCCCCTACCTCATGTATTTATAGTCTGCGTCTCCCCTTGTCCTGTGCCAGTTCGTCTTGTTTTTGCTCGTCAACAGACCCCCAATCCAAGCGTGCCAGCAAATGCCCTCTATGTCAGGTTTATTTTGTGTTCATGTTTATCCTCTTCGTGAGTGTTTTTTGTTGTACTTTTTGATTATCCTCTTCATGAGTGTTTTTTGTTGTACTTTTTATTATCCTCTTCGTGAGTGTTTTTGTTGTACTTTGATTATCCTCGTTGTGAGCGCTTTTTGTTTGCTTATTGAAATACTTCAGTAAAACTGCTGTGGAACTTAAAAGCTCTGGTCTCATGAGTCGTGCATTTGAGTCCGCCGGTCCTGTGTCAAAGTTCGTGACAGTTTCACCATTTTAATTGTTTAGGTACTGACATAAATATACCTGATACATAGTCAGGAGCAATAAGCATGTAGTTCCAGACTGTTTGGATAAGGAAGCAATTCATAACAAGGTGGGGACTTGTCTGGGTAAATTTCTATCTGTAGTATAGGGTGGGTTCTGCTAGGTTTATATTAAAGTTTGACTGGATGAGAGGATATTTGTAAATCCCTCTAAGTTCATCATTGTTAAAATATTTGACAAAACATGAAATAATACTATCATGATTAATGTGATTGTACATGCAAAACATATCTCAGTAACACTGGCTGACTGCAAGAGTCTGTACACTTACTGACTTGCTGGAGAAGCCTGTGTTTTCTTTTTTTAATTAAATAAGGAGAAATTGAGGCTATTACAATTTAACTGTGGCTGTCAGCCATAATACTACGTTGACTTGTTAGCCTGGTTTGTGAAATTAAATTAAAGAAGTTGACTGATTTAATTGTATGTAAATTTCATTTCACAGTTGTCAGTTAAGCTAACTGGCCAAATAATTTCTAATTTAATTGTGACTGTGATGACAGCTGCACAACTTTACTCAAACACACCATAGACCTCTTTCACGGCAGATATTTTGTCTTGTTACAGCAGCAAACGCACAGATGTAACTAATTTTCTTAATGATAGCTTAGCTCCATTTAGGTATCCCAGTAGCCATTCCCGTGAGTCATCATATAAAATACGAGGACTCTGAGACTGGTTCACCTAAATGGAATGCGGCTACAATAATGTTAATAATTACACCTGCGTTTTTCCTGCTATGACATGTCAAAATGTCTGCAGACTATTGGCTATTGACAGTAAGGACAGTGAGTGTCCCTTATATGCTTTTACAATAAATATCTCCTTGTATGACCTTAAAGGTCACTGAAAAATTATGAGAATAAAAACAAGCTCTTTGTCTTGGATTCTGATGTGGTAGCACCAAAAACTGTAGATTTTATAAATAAAAATAAATGTTCTCCCCTTAGGAAATCTTGGTAGCCCCACAGTCTGAGACTTATACCATGGTACTGTGACGTCCCTGGTTCGAGTCTGGCCATGGAGCTTTATTGCAAGGCATCCTTCTGCCTCTCTATCTCTCTATGTTTCCTGTCCCTCAACACTGACAAACTGTCAAATAAAAGACAAAAATGCCGAAATGGTTTCTCCTACCAAACTCTATTGTAACACTGTTTGAAAAGAAGAGAAATACACTGCAAAAGCAGTTGTTTGTCACAAGTGTTCAGAGCACATCTTACCAATAAGCCACACTTTTTTTTCATCACTGAACCTCATTTGCACCAGTTTATGTTATTGCTTCTGACATTATGACAACGTTCTTCTTCGGTTATGTTTTGCTGCATATTCTTGCAAGGTGTGTGTCAGGTTAGACAGCTGGGAACTTTTAATCAGAAGCCATTTTGCTCAAGAGGTATTTTTAGTGCAAGTTTAGGTCCAACAGCTGCAAATCAAGTCCAAATTAATCAGTTTTCTTTCTCCAGAACAATCGTGGGGAGGTAGGTAAAAGAATAGGATGTGCTTTTCCCAAGATATGGCCATTCTGAAAATGTTATGCTGAGCCTGTTAAGCAGCTGATAATTAAACCCTGAAGAAAAACATCCACTTCTTGCCTCAGTGTGAAGAATGACTAAGTATTGCTTTAGACGCAGACAAATACACAGCCTTCGTGACTACAATTAGCTCTTAAACTTTAGTAAAGTTTATAAGCCAGTCATTGCCATGCAGTTAGAACTTTGCAGCCATTTTCCTCTTTCAACTTTCTTCTGTCACATGAAAAATGTTTTATCATTACAGCCAGTTAAAAAGAAGTGAACTGCAAAGGGCATGATACATAGAAGTTCTTAATATTGTTGGACATATGTAACGATTCCTGCTCCCTCATGAGGTATTTCTAAGGCATAAAATACTGTTTGAATGAACCGAAGATCTTTCACGCACATCCTGTACTATACCTTCAGGTTATCATATTTCCTATCTCAGAGACTGTAATAAAAGGGCAACTTTATTATTTCAAACTTTGCGTTACTATTGGTCTATACTGTACCACATTTAGAAATATTCCAACAAAATGCAACAAACTAATATAACAATATTCAGCTCATAACTTCTGATTGTCTAAATGAAACACTAAACCAGTATCATTACTGATCTGAAACAGGTGCTTTTATGTTCATGGTCCAAGCAGAAGTTGTATGGGTGGACCAAAACAAGCACATTCTTTAACCATAATGTGCAGTGTAATGTTGTTTTCTTTAGATCCAGGCAACAGAGATGAAAGAGTGCCGTTGAGGAATAAATGTAGAGAGAGCTGGGGGCCAGGGTGCAGAGTGCTGAAGAGGGGCCAGCTAGCCTTTAGGGGGGGTGGCTTTAGTATTGCATGCCATCAAATCTCTGCATAAACTTCTTCTGTTGATGGTGTGCAGAGGAAAACGGCTGGTCCAGATTTTATAGTATTATCTGTTATGGCCACACAGACTGCAGACATGATTCATTTTACTTCATCTCGAGACAAATTCACACTCGCACAGGCTTTTTGTGAGCTGAAGTGAGCTAATACTGCAGCTATAAAATTGCCCCACCATAACCTTTAAAATCAAATACATTAACATTTTATTTTTAGAGTGCTACATAACCTGATATTTTAAGATAGCACAAGAAAAGACAGTCTTAATCCTTCCATGATTATGCTGAAAAGTTAAAACTAGAATGTATTCTTGAACAATGATTTCACTTATAATGGGCAGATTGCTGTTGAAGCATTGGTTTATTGTGTTGTATTTGTTGTATTGTGGTGTTAAGACGTAGGAGGTCAGGGGCAGAAAAACAGAGGTCAAGACTTCTGCAGCATTGAGAGTAAGCAATATAGTTTCTGCGATAGCACTTTTCTTGTGGAATTTCGTCTCTCCTAGAATATTCTGCTCTGACACCTGGCAGACATGGTAGATGCCCATTTGGATGAGTAATGCTGTGCTGTGAGTATTTGCATAGTCAGAGTGATATTTTGATTAATCTGAGAACACTGAAATACAATAGTGCTCAAGAGATTTCCACCTTTCTTTATATGCTTAATCTTTTATCAAATTTAAAAAAAAAAAAAAAAAAGAAAAATCAAAGTTAAAAATATATATAAAGAAATTATTGAGCTGAGAACAAAGGACATTCAGAGCAACAGACCAACATTGTGTGAGCAGAATTATCCTCCAAAGAAAATTGTTGATACATAGATGCCATAACAGTTTGGATCACTTTTGTGCATATGCTTTAAATATCTGAACACGCTGAACATCCATCCACACAAAATCTATTCAACTTGAGTTCAGCCAGCGATCAGGAAGGAATTCCTGCTGCTTTGAGGAGGGAGAAAGCAGGCACGCTCTGGTGTGAAGAGACATGCTGGATGGGGGCTTTATTAAATAGAGTAAAATAAACAGAGGGAGCCGTTGCAACACATTTTGCCGAAGCTACAACCCACAGGAATCCTGCAGGAAACGAATTCTCACAGTGTGATGCTTTTTTAATCCAACCCCAAACCCATTCTAAGGACCTAGACTAAACAAAGTACCACTCAGTAAACCACTATATTCATATCAGTACATCACAATGCATCTCATGACAAATTGCTCTTACAGTCGAATTACAGACTAGAGGCAGCTGTGATCTATAATAAAAAAAAAAGCTTGTAATCATGAATTAAACAGATGCCAAAGCCAGAAATAAGAAATGCTGCAGGAAATTAGAAATATAAGACTTTAATCTCTAATTCTGAGATATGAAGCAGTAGCCTGTACAACCTAAAGCTGTTGTACTGCTGCACACAGGAGAGGAGTTTCAGAAATAAAGGTTCATACCTGGTGTTCTTCACACATTAAAGCAGACATGAGTGACAATGAAAACTCTGTCACTATTTCCTAATCTTTTTTTTAAATCATATTTATGTGACAGGACAATGAAAAGAATATAATGTGAAATTAAATATTACCATACTAAAACATGTAAAATGATGCAACAAATTACCTACTACACCTTCCAGACATTTTACTCACCTGACTAAACATATTGCTCATAAGCTGTTTAATTTTATAAGTTCATGAAGCGTTTGTTGTTATCAAAATAATAACATGATGTTAATTTCACTGGCCACTTTCCAGATAAGTCAGAGCACAGGTGCATACTGGAGAACCCCTGAAGCTCTTTTTTACCTGAAGTTATAGAACACAACAAAGCTTTTGTTTGGGTCATGTACAAAAATAATTTGATTTATATGTTTATATGTTTTTCAGTGGTTTTCTTGTGTACTGCAAAGTAGATACTAAACACACAAACAAGCACAATGAATGTATAGAGGTGACACCTCTGAAGTGTGTATCGGAGTAAGTAGTCAGTGCACAAATGAGCTAGTCTCTACTCCTCGGAGGTTTTTGTCTCCTTTTACTCAGAGTAGCGAGCTACTGCTCACATCTGTGGAACAGATGAGCATAATATATGACAGGACACAATGGATGATATGAGCAGACACATGTTTGATTGAGAAGGTTGAAAAGAACCCACACAAACCACCAAACTATAGTGTTTTCATGTTCAGGGCAGGCACAGAGTCAAAGACCTAAATGGAATGCGGCTACAATAATGTTAATACTCAGCGATCACAGCACAGAGAGTGCTGCAAGACTATTTCTATCTCTAATGACTCTACATTAGAACAATTTTGCTACATACGATCACACATTTATGTGAAAAACTGTGATATTTTTACATTTGTGTGTATGCTGAGGAAATGTTTTCTTTCCCAGAAATCACCTTTACAGACCCTCAACAGGCTTTAACATGCATTCTATAGATCCACACTGTCAAACCAAAAAGAGATGCTTTCTGTGACCTTTTTATTATCATTGGCAAGATATGAAAAATGATCTAAACATTAAATAATTTAAGGTCTTAACTTAAACCCTCAAAGGCCAGTTGAACATAGATGGCTTAAGCTCACTTTTTCACTGGAGATCCCAAGAGAGTAGAAGTATTTTATCTACATCTTTAGGCCTGAGCTATGGCTGTGAAACCATCAATTACTGTACTTAAAAAAAAGTGTTTATCATTAGGTATTGACAGAGAACAGACATGAAATAGTCACTAAAAACCCATCAAAGGGCTTACAGATATTGACATAAGAACACATATAAACAACAATTGTTATAATTATAATTCCTATAGCCCCTGGGCTCACTTTAAGTTAGGGATAATTTTGTGCATTTCTCTGTAGATAATTGCATTGCTTGCTGTAGTTACGTTGCTATGATTATAAGTCGGATATGAAAAACATACGTATCGAGCCAACAACAGATTAGACGATGCAATGTTCTTGCTGGTGACTTGTAGGTACAGCCACCGGCTTAATCTCCTTGTGCTGTAACCATGACAGTAACAATTGCCTACGCAGTCTTACACAAATAGATCCTCCTCTGTTTGGAGTACACAGAATGCCCTGCAGAGTCAACTATTCACCGGGAACAGCCAGCCAAGTTTGATCTTTTTGCTGCTGATCAGACATCACGTTGTCTGCATTACACCTGTTGAACAATGACAGAACCACAGTGATCAAATAATTACAGTATCTAGCAAATACTAGATACTGTATGTAACTTTAAATCACCTTCAATTAAAACAAGGAAAAAGCCAGTACTGTCCAGACAACATGGTATCATTGCTAACTTATTTGTAATTGGTGATCAAATTACAAAAAGACAATTTATCATTATAGTGACTGAACCCAATAATCCACAATACAACATTTATTAACACTTTAACCACACCCACACAATTACTCGCAATTACTAGCTTGAAATAACATGATGTCACAAAACTGTGTGGACCAATAGGAATGACAACAGGGTAAGTTGTCCCGCCCTAACGGGTGCAACAGTACTCACAGGAGAGTAAGCGAGCTGTCAATATTGTACATGCCAACACAGTCCAAAGAAGTGAAAACACCTGTGTGAGTGGACTATGGGTGTGTAGGGGCTTTAATCTCATAACTAAAACTACTGTATAGTATATCTGAGTGTATTTCAGTAAAGTATAATAGTATAACAAGTAGTTAATGTAAACAGAAATGCTTGATGTTTTCAATTTTGCCAAATCTTCTTAAGCCTAATAGAAATATACGATGCTTTATTGAAAGATCAAAATTAAAGGTCAGAGGTCAGGGCCACACACTTTGGATTTAGCATCTTTCACAAAGACACTGACAAAGGGATTTTGAACCGCGTCCTCTGGTCCAGTCTCCTTAATGTGCCGCCTCAGATATAAAAATATCACAGAAAGCATATCAGATTATTTAGAACAAGATTGCCCAAAAACAGCAATCCCTACAGTACACGCCTCAGTGAAATATCTGCCAATCTTTATAGGGTTAGTTTAGAATCACATCCTCTTTCAAGACTTTACTCAGACCGACCAGCAGAATCACTTTGTGTGTACTGCTGCTTATAATGTTGCAAGATTGACATCTAGTGGTTTGGTTTGAAAAGTACAGACGGAAAACTCCAATGGTCACTTCATTCACGTCTGATCGTTGTTTAAATATAGGGTAAAGGAAGATACTTTAATTTGCTTTTCCCAGTATCATGGCCTCCGGCAAGGGAAGTTCTCTAGATGTCCCATTGTGGTTTTAAACAGAACAGGCACCGACACAATATTCTAATATTTGGTTAATCCATATTCGGTAGTCAGAGTGGAAACTAATTAAGATATTACAAGGACAAATTATGAATTTCTGTGCCAGATGTGAGAGCTGATTACTTTGTCTTCATTTCCTAAAAAGGGCAACAGCTCAATGAGATAAAGATCTTTAATCTGACTGTAATATGAGACATCTGTTAAATGCAGGGAGATATATTTAGATATAATAAACCCAAATGGAACAGGAACATAGCTTCCACCTATACTGTCAGTTTGCTGTTATTGTTATTAATGTATTTATGCACACGTTTTCACTCAGCTAACACGTAAACCGGATGTATTTCACTACAATGAAGCTACATTTTAAAAAATCTGGATCCGAGTACAGCTTGGATGAAAGATATCTTCCACTCTCTGATAATGTCAGCGGTTTCAGGAGCAGATGGGTCTGGACCAGGGCAGAGCTAACACAACAGATGACAGACGGTGGTCTCTGGAACCAGTCTCTCACATATGACAGCCTGACTTACTGGTCTGATCTGGTCCATCCTGTGAGATCTGTGTCCATTTGTGTGTTTAGTGACCGTTATTTAAGTCACATAATAGTAGTCATCTCGGATACTACCGGCCAAAACTATCATCAAAACTGTCCTCATGTTGCTCAGACCCAAACAATTACAGGCCGGGGTCATGGCAAAATATGAGATTTAAGTAGGTTATAAGGAGGTTAGTATAATATTGTCCTATATTACAAATATAGTCTACTACTATTACATATTATCACTGTGTGCTACACTTCTCTGCATTGGGATCAAACTTTAACTCAAAATATTGTAAAACACACTTTCAAAAATGAACCTATTAAAAAGTATTTATTTTGAAATGGACAGGGATGTTTCCTCTGTAAGTTAACTTGCAGTGACTCAGAGTATGCTCTGCTCTGCTCTGCTCTGCTCTGCGTGGCCCGGCGCTGCTCGCCTATTACCAACCTCACGCGCCAGGAGGCTGGACCGCCGGAAGCAACCTACCCTGCCTCCCCCAGTGCGCGGACCTCATTTGATTGACTCCGAAGCCGGACCAATCGCACGCCCGCTTCCTCGTTGTCGACACCCAATCGTTCGGCGAGGAATTCGTACACATAATTTACGGCGCAGTCACGGTAGGTTGAGCCGACTGGGGTCCACAGAAATTTGACAGCTTCACAGGTGAGACAGGCGTCCAGAGGCTGTTCCGCTTCACATTTCAGTCTCCCCCCCCGGAACACCACTCTCTGTGAGCCTGGGGTTGACACAGTCAAAAAACAACCATTCGAAGTCTAATCATTCCGGCAGCATGAGCAAAAAGAAAAAGGACTGGAAGACTGAAAAAGGTAAGGCTTGTTTTGTTATTTTTTTTTGGGGGGGGGCGGGGGGGGGTGAGGCTATCATCACCTCCATGGCAGACAGCATGAATTCTGACCATGCCAGAAGATTGACAGCCACTCTTCTTATTGCTGCGATAGTACTGACCATGATCCCATGCGGTCACTGTACAGATGTTGTAATGATGCGCTTCTGTTTGGCTGCCGTGATGCATGTTTGACATCCGCACAGCGCCTCTTGGCTGCTTATTAGCTCACATTTAAGGTTCCCACTGATCCCCCTCCTTGTTTACCTGTTGGAGTACTCCAACTAATCCCACCTCCCACCTGTGCGACACACCAGCGGTGGCTCACTCTGCAGCTGGATATTCCCGCAGCCACACCGTAGTAAAACAAAGGAGCGGAGTGTCTCATAGTTTAAAACGTTGTTATGTATTAGTCGTTAGAATGGCTGCCTCTCCGTCTCTAACGTACAGTGGAAAGGTGCGTGTAAATGCTAGCTAGGAAACTTGCCTGTTTGACTCGCGAGTGCTTTCGCTTTCAGAGACGTACGGGATAGACCTGTTGTGCACAAAAGGGCCAAAGAAAGGCACGTCAACCCCATCCGTAGTGCCGTTATGTCATTCATAAGTTGTTCATTTTTTTTTTTTGTGACACAGTCGAGCTTTCTCGTGGCAGACCCGTCCTACCAGTGGCAGGTCCCGCACAGGTGTAATTAATCACCTTAATTAGCGATGGCTGCGTCCATTTATGTGAGCATGCGCAAAACGATGCCTTGAAACCAGCAAACACCAACTAGAGTGCAGCCGTCACTGATGATATTTTCTCCACCTGTGGCCTTCCTGCTGTGGCCTGTCAGAGTGTCTGTTGTGAACGAGTTGTATACAGTGCTACATTTGGTTTAAGACCTTTTTAGGGCTGTGTGATCAAACTGCATTCCTCATCATATCACATCGGCTGAAGTGAGCTACTAGTTGAGACACATTTCCAGCCCAGACCTCTGTTCAGCAAGGATGCGGCCTCAATTAATAACTTAAACAAGGACTGTTTGTAAGTGATGTTGTTACTAATTTGAATTTTCTGGTGGTTAGTTTTTCTTGTGAAATACTGCGGTTCAGTCAGTGTCTCGTCATCAAGCCCGTTGACTCACGACTCATTTTTTGGAGTGTATGGGACATTTTTTTTTTATAATGGTTATTGAAATTCTCTGAGCAAAGGTAATAATTAATCTTAGCCAGCTGTTTCCAGTTCGAGCAGGTAGCAGCACGGAATGAACATCAAAGTAAATCAGATTTCATATTCTGAGCATATACCCCTCTAGCTCAAATTGCTTTAAGAGGAGATCAAGGCAAGTCAAAATGTGAAAGAAATTCTGAAACTTAAGAAATTTAACATGATTATTTTTTTTAAATAGTGGTTTGACTCCAGGGCTTGTCTGTAGGCCCGGTGAAATTGTAATATGTAGTACCAGCAAAGATACAGTTTTGTAAGTCATGTTGGCACCTGTAGTTTGGTTTTTGGTAAAGTCAACCTTATCTTAAAATGGGCAAAAACATGCAGAATTTTACCAGGATGCAGACTATTCTGAAGTTGGAGAACTTTCTTAAACAGAATGAACTAAATAAGGTAACATGAAACAGGAATATAAATAGTATTAAAAGACAACGTAAACTGAGATGTTATGTGACAGGCAGTCGCATCTCCTTTCATTTTTGTTATCACTAGAGTTTGGTTCAGGGCTGTCTGCAGCATTACAGTGACTGGCCTTCCCATCCAGATCTCATCAAGTGCAGAAAAATCATATGGGACTTGGCATCAGTGATGCTGTGGCTCCAGTAACACAGTGTTGTAGACACTCATAATTAATAATGCACATTTGAGCCCATCCTGTTCTCATGGCATCTAAGCTAAGCTTTGGGATTCGTCAACGACTAAAAGTTCAGCAGAGTGACGAAGCGCTTTAGTGTAGTCCAGAGAGCTTTGCTGTGTTCAACCTCAGAACAGCCTTTTTATTCATCCATGTAGAATAAAAGCAGCCTTGGGAATGACAGGAGTGGGCAAGAGGGAGAGAAAATACATAAGGGATGGAACGGATATACCCTACTGCAGAAATACATTTAGTATAAGCCTGACCTACTGTGGGATGTTGCCAAAAGACGACCTAAGGAACCTTGTATTTCTTTCCAAAATATAGTCAGCCCCTACTGCCTCAATATTTTTGGCTTTCATTTGTGTAAGATGCAGGTCTCATAACTCATAGTCCTTTTTTAAGAAACTGTACAGAGTTCCTATGATGTAAGGTATTGTTATATACTAAGCATCAAAGCCGAGACCTCAACAATTTGTTGTAAAAAGAGCCTAATATAATAAACTATTACTATGCTTTTGTATAGTGCCATATCACACCCAGTTTGCTTTAACAGTTTTACAGAGGGCATGTTTTAATTGAGCCAAGTCCACACTGTGCGCACTGGGGTATTTATGTGGCGACGATTTCACAGTGAAGCACATAATTAGGATGAAGCTTGCTTTGCAGAACAGCCCAGTGCTGTCTGGAGAAACGGTGGCAAGTTCAGGCTCTTTTGCAGTCAGTGGAGATGAACATGAGGACACAAGCTGTGAGGACCCAAGAGTGATGCAGCAGTACAAAGGTTAAGCAGCAGCTGTGTGATGTACTAATGTCAGCCAATTATGCTGGAAGTTGTAAAACCAAACGAACGAATAACAGAAGGTCCTCCCGCTTCTTGCACACAGTTTAGATAACTAGTAGGAGCGTAAATGTAGGTACTTATGACAAAGGGCATCTCTAACAGTAAGATGTGACAGGCAGTGGTTTCTATTTATTTATAAAGCCCTTAATGGCATCTTACCATCATATATCACTTCCTTATTAAATTGGTCCTATAGGAATTATTTGACTCGCTCAAGTGATTGGCTCCTGCTTGAAGTCCGGCGTACAAACACTAAATTTGGGAAAAACTGCTTTTAGTTTTTGTGCTGCACACACTAGGAAAATTTTACAACGCACAACACAACTTAACACAATTGTACCTATAGGTCAATTTAAAACCATGATTACAAACTGCTCTGCCCTTGAATGTAACTGTTTTTAACTGTGTTCTGTTGTCTGTTTATTTTCTCGTTAATTATTTTTTCGTGTGTGTTTATACTGTTTTAATTGTACTCTCGGCATCATTGAAAATGCCCTCAATGATTCCTCGAGATTTAAATAAAGGTTGAATGAATTTGTAGGGTTCTCCATGTACACTAGTTGCATCACAGACAACCTACAGTACAAACTACCTCACTGTACGATTTCAAACAACTCATTTAAGTTCTTCAGCTAACTATTAATGATAAAGTCACCTAAGACCTAGTGCAGAGGCAGAGAAGTTCAGAGCTGTAGCAACGTAGGACAAACGGTTCAGAGTGCAATGAAGCCGAGGCAACAGGGTGACATAGCACAGTGGTTCTCAGCTGACAGCCATGGAGACACAAGAGTATGCACATTTTCATTCCTAATTAATTAACACGCTTACAATCAAAGGAGGGGGACTAATGAGTGAAATCAGCTAGTGGTGAGATGTCTGATTGGAACGAGAACCTGCATTGTTTTGGGTGTCCATGGCACATGGCTGAGAACCACTGACGTAGTAAGTGGGGTGGACTGCCATTCAAGCAGCATTCGAGTACCTGTGTTCAAACACCTTGGATGGCCAGAAGCTACACTACTGAAGTGTGTTTGAGCAAGACTCAGAATCCCTACCAGCTCCAGGGGTGCTCTTTTATTGCTGATCCTGCATTGTGACCCTGCAAGCCAAAAGAGCCAAATTTTAATGCATGAAGCAGGATCACATTATTAAGGATCACATTTTTCACAGAGTCAGTTTAGAGAGCCAGGCAGGTGTGGAGCTGGAGCAGTGAGGAGTGGGACACGACTGACGATGATGACAGTAGGCTACCACGTGAGTGGTGGAGTAGGAGTCTGGTTAGAGGCCAACCTCAATCAGTGCAGGACCAGCAACTGTTGCTCCTGTGGGTGGTGGTGGTCAGGTGAAGTAAAAGAAGTAGAAGTACACTGGGAGACAGTTTGGCAGGACATTAAGAAAAGAAAAAAAAAACAGGAATTAGTGGCGATTTCACTGGAAATGAATGTTACACTTGTTATTACCTGTCTACCAGTACTACGTTTATTTCCCTCTTTCTTATCTCTTTTATTGTTCAATAGGACCAGATTATTCACGCTATAATTTATGGTTACTTTCCTCCACAGAGAGACTGCTCCGTCTGGATCGAGAGGAGAGACGCAAGGAGTATCGTCGTCAAGATTTTATGTCTCTGGACAAGATTCCAACCTGGGGAGAGGAAAATGGATGTAAGAGACAGCTTATTGTTTGATGATGTCTTTTAAATTGGGTATGGCTGATAAACTGACACATTATGGTAGTGTTTACACCGCCCAGCCGAAAAATAGTTATTCAATAATTCTGGTGTCTACATTACAGTTACAAGTATTTTGCACATATGTGCTGTACATGTATTTGTGGTATGCTGGTGCTTGCATGATATTGGTTTTCCTAAAGTTGCTATGTTCTAGTGTATTTTATCAAACATTCAGTAAGAAACAAATATCAAATTATTTTTTTTCTTTCTTGTTTTGCTGATATTTAAACCACAATTGTGATGGTGAATTTGCTTGTTGGCAAGCTAAAAAAGTATTGCCCATTTGAAGATGAAAAAGACCTAGACCTCGGCCATACATATATCAGGACATGGTTAATGTTGGTGTTTTTATGCTGTTAAAGTAAACCTTTTTAAGAAATATGATTTGGATAATTGGGAAAAGGTGATTTTGCTAATGTTTGTAAAACAATACAAACATCTGACATGTCTTGATGTTCACCAAGCAAATATTGCTTTCTAATTTAGTGGAGAACATAGCCTAAACCATATGTATATCTAAAGTTGAATTAAAGGCAAGTGTTGTTATAAAGGGGGCATGTAACAAAAATGTCTTAACACAGTGACAAAAATCAATAAAGAAAACCCAGAAGAACCTACCTCTTTTACTGTTAAAGATTTTTAAAATAGTCAAACACGAACCAATGAAGACTCGAGACCTGTAGGTTACAGCATGTTGGGGAAGGTTAGTTAAGAAAAAGTACTAACAGTATCCTTAAATAGTTTAATGACATATTCTAAATCAAACTGCTGATGCTACAAAGTTACTCTCATTAGTAAGTAAGTTGTTTAAGTACTTTTGCAATACCCACCTCAAGAACAACCATTAGCATAATGGCTTGTGCCATAATAGTGTTGCAGGTCTATTCTTGAAAAGAACAAGCAAACCTCATTTAGATTCAAAATACTGGATTGCATTTTTTCAGGTAGCAGCATGTTTTTGGCATGAGATTCTGCAGGAGTTTTTACATATTTCTGTCTAGTTTCAATAAGAATAAAGCAATTTCGTATAACATAAAAAAGATATCATTAAAGTTACTAATAAGAGAGCAATTATTGAAGGACTGTACTGTAGTTGGCTTAACATGTAATATAAGTTCTCTGATGTGTACCTAATGCTGCAGGTAGGTCATGTATAGCTCACAAGAGCTTTAAAACATACAGTAGTTTCTGGTTGTGACAACTTGTCTGACACCAATATAAAACCAAGACTACGATTGATGTTCAGTGAAGTGAGGTAGAATGGCAAGTTGTTTAGGAGTGCTTGGTGACTTGGTGCTGTGGTATTTTTCTCTGCATTCAATTAAAGAAGCTATAATACGTTTTTATGGCCTTCTGGAGGCTCTTAGCTATTTTCTTTAAGAACCATTTGAAACAGAACTGCTGATTCACAGCTCCTTGATTATCTTTTCTTGGCTCAACTCTTAGAGGAAGTATACTCTACAAAATAGTCGAGGCTAAACTTGTCGTGCTTGTTATCCAAAGAAGATACTAGTTCATGAAAAATTATACCACACATTGCGTCACACAATTAGAATTGCACCATGAGAGAAGAAAGATGACGAAGAGTATGCAAATTCAAATGTAAAAACACTAGAAGTCTTGATAGTACAATATTGTCTAATTATATTGTATTTTAAATTAATTTCTGTGAAGTATTGTTATATAGGAAACTGGAATATTGGGTAAATTCTTAAAGTCTTTACCTCCATCATTATCACATTTAACTGAGGATTTTTTCTTGTACTTTTGAAAGTACATTTGAGAACCATTCATGAACCTGCACTGTGTCAATTCAAAAGAACAAATAATGTTTGTTTTTATTGAGTATATTTTAATGCTCTCTCTTGAATTAATGCACCGAGTTGAAGTTATCTTTTTTTTATTTCAGCCAATGACAAAGAGGAAGGGAAGGAACTGACAGGTGAAGGAGGGCTGAGCGATAAAATATCTCTCTACAAAGGAGATATTACCGTTTTGGAGGTGGATGCCATAGTCAATGCTGGTAAGGATCTGCCCTTTGACCTTTGGGAGCTGTTGGATGGTGTTTGCTGCTTGAAGGCAGTTCAGCTATTAAATTGTCCTTGGCTGCCCTCTATTGGTACGATTCAGGAAGTGCTGGTTCTTGAGACATTGATGAGTGTGACTGAAGCAAATGTTAGACTTGACATCTGGTTGATCTGTCTTCCCATAGGCTGTTTAGATCTGTTCTGACCTTTTCTTACTTAACTTTTAAAGTTGTTTTCAATTCCAGCTCTTTCTCATACCTTGTGCCAGTGAAACACAAGGTTAATGACAGAGTACATGTTTTGGTTGACAGGTGTATTCATCTCATTTGTCATTCTTGTGGCATGTGTGTCCTGTAATAATGAGTGGTCACATATCCATTGTCGCTGTTGGGGAAAACTTGGTAAAGATTTGTTTATAGTGAATAGGGAGGATGTAGAATCAGAGAGGGTGAGCAGAAATGTCTTTTTCAGAGATTTGTGCTACTGTTATGTAATTTTCTGCAGTCACAACCTACACTGTCGGAGGTGATAAAAAATTGCTTTACCTGTTGCTTATGCAGCTGATGCTCAGGGCCATTTTGCAGCTATAGAGTTGATAGTCCCACACCATAGCTGTATAGCAATAGAAGTTCTCTGATGTGTACCTAATGCTGCAGGTAGGTCATGTATAGCTCACAAGAGCTTTAAAACATACAGTAGTTTCTGGTTGTGACAACTTGTCTGACACCAATATAAAACCAAGACTACGATTGATGTTCAGTGAAGTGAGGTAGAATGGCAAGTTGTTTAGCACACCTTTGGCTTTCTGCAGTTGTGTTTCGGAATTTTTCCTTCCTCATGCAGTATTTGCTAACGCGCATACACACATTGCAGTCTAATAAGCAGTGTGCATCTTGTGTGAAATGAATACTCTATAATTTATACAAGATTAATAGATGTGAAAAACAGACTGCTCTGTTGGATAAGGCTAATGAATTTAATCTGTTACGTAAATACCCATCCTGATGAGGATAAGGTGACATGACATTATGAATCATCGTCAGCATCATGTAAAAGACAAAGATACAGTTAAGTACAAACAGACACCTGACACACACCTAAATGTCATGGCAATTATGTTACTTTATCAACAGTTTGACATTTACAAATGTATTAGTTATTATACAATTCAAGTAGTTTGTTTGTACTGAGTTTTGTGATAACTGATAGATACTGTCTGATAGATATATTTAAAATCTATATAGATGGAGATTAAGTCAGGATTTGTATTTTATTAATGGTAAGTGTCAGCGATATCACATACTGGTGTTATAGTATGTATTCCTGTTATAGTATAGATTGACAGGCATCTTTTATTTCACTTTTACCCAATTTTATTGCCAGTTTATGTCTTTTACAGTCATTTTCTTAAACAAATTAAGGTTAAGGCAGTGGATAAGGTGAGCAGTGTTTCTATTAAGTGACTAGAGAAATAGGGTATATGAGAATGGAAATGAGGTTCAGGAGGGAACATTGCATGTTTTTGTTTTGAACTGTTGAATACTGTTGCAGCAAAAGCAGGCAGTTTACTTCAGCAGTTAAGGCTGCCAGACGTCCAGGCTCTGATTGAGCTACATGTTGGCCAGGAGGCAATTCATTCTGTTTAGCAGGCTGTCAGAGGGTCTGAAAGGTTGAAGGAATTGCTGAAGCCTTTTATAATTTTCAGAAGGCCTCAGCAATTGTCCCACCGCTACTCTATTCACACTGCAGGATCAGTTGTACTGGTGGTTGGACTGATAAGAACATATAGTGGTGGACTTGCTGTCCAGCTCTGCTCAACAACAGAAGTATGTTGTGAATGTACATTTTAATGTGAATGGAATATTCCAGACCATGTTTTTTTTTTGTCATTGGTCACAAAAGACTGTGATTTTACAGTATGACATTGTTATATAAATAATGGTTACAAACTATTAGTTGAATAGGCTGGATGTGCTCTGGCTGCAGTGGCTCTTGTCCAAACTTTAGTGAGTGACACAGCTCTGAGCATGTGAACAAACATTGCGGATGTTGGGCAACGTACATTGATAAGATCTTTGGATAGTGTGTTCAACTTCTTGCCTTTCATCTATTCACTGCTTCCAATCTCTAGTCTGCAGTACTTCCATTTTCTTATGCTGTTTTTCATTTAGGCTTGGCACCAGTGGACTGCTGTCTATGAAGTGTGGGACTTTTTGAGCACCGAGTATTAGGCCCAGTCAGAAGGTTAATAAACTGTCAGAATGTCTTTTTCTCATGAGTCAAACATGAAGTGCAGGGATACTAATTATGCAAATTGTAGTTGAATATGAAGTTGTGTAAAATACATACACACAAGAATACATTTCCACTCTGTTTACATATTTAGGCTACTTATTGTAGCCTAGTGTGTTCAGTGGACATGAACTGAAGTACAACCACAGGAGCAGGTTGTCTGTATAATCCTGTGCTGGGCTACCTGCTTGCAGTTAGGACTCTTTGGTCCTGCAGTTGAAGGCAATTCTGTATAATGATATAATATTGGTACTGTAATGTAAGGGTGGAATATGGAAATTTTGGTCATTATGTATTATGCCACAGGTCATTATGTATTTTTTTTTTTATTATTGTTGCTTTATTTAACAGGGACAGTGCACATTAATAAACATTGCTGTAAATGCGCCAGAGTTAGCCAAGAGGCTATTTTTCATCTGTATGACACAGCTTAACTATTCTTAGATCTTATGTTTAAGACTGCATTAGCATTATGGTTTTGTAAATGCATTAACTGTAGCTCATGAGAATGAACAATGACTCCAAATGTCAACTTTTCAGGACGTAAGTGTTTCTAGCTTGTTTGCAGCTGATGTTTGCTTTCATTTCATCACATTTTGAATATATTTTATAAGCTACAGGCACATTGAAAATGTGTGCTACAAGGTTTTTGTCATGACAGCAGCAATATGTGGGTTGCAAAGGAGAAATGTCTGTAATTTTAGGGAACACAGGCCAGCTTGGTAATGCTGTTATGGTGGCTGCCTATAGCTTTTAGAGGGTGTCAAGTTGCTTTATGTCCTCCATTAAAGTTTAATTATTAGGCTCATTGAGTTTTTAATTCTTCCTTAATTCTGTTTGGCTGGAGGTTGGATAGGAGGTGCTCAAACTGTCACCTGGGTGAGAGCCTGGAGAGAGCAGGACAGGAGGGGCTGTGGTGACAATCGGTAAACTGCAGGTGTGGAGGGCAGGATGGCCATATCATGCATGACAAGGTGACTTGGGCTGCGGCATCCAGCCCCAGCAGATGGCCCAACTCGGCCTATTCTGAGCCTGCATTGGTGTGCCACCACTCTGCAGAAAATGTTGTTAGACCCATACTCATGCTCTCCCTGTAACCCTCTTCAGACTGTTTTTAAGGGATGAAAGCGACAGGGAGGCGTATGTACGACACACCCCTTAATAGTGGATCTCATTTTCTAGATTGCATTTTAGGTACAAACAATGCCGACTGTTTTGCCTGGGGTATTGATTCCCTGAGTATGGAAGACTTTCTGCCCAGATTCTGGTTCTCTCTTTAGTATAATAGCTATAGAATGTTAATTTCCCAAGCGACGATACTGTGTTGTTCTGTAATTTTGACAATTTTCACTGATCCTCTAGTAGCCCATGTCTTTGGCATATATCTCTGGATTGGTATTGGACAATGATAGATTGGTAGAGGAGACTATCACAGTTAATCAAGGCATGTTTCATAGAAAATTGTAGGGTTCACTAAAAGTTGAAAGGACACTCAAACTGGGTTTTAAATTTAATGCATGTCATTACTGTTGCTTTTACATGGAAAACACAAGATGATGTCTTCCATTTTTCTCCTTGTCTTTGTGCATGGAGTTCATGTGAGTGTCACCATCCCTCTCAGACCAGAATGAGGTCGTAAAGATAGCGGTGCGAAGTGGAGAGGACTTCTCTTATCATGATGACTGTGGTAATTATGCACAGGGGTTGACTCCTAATCCATTACCCGCTGTAAACCTTTCCCATCTTTCTGTATTAGATAATATTTTACAGAAGCCAATTTAGTGTGCACAGGGAATCTGGTTATGAACGCTATAAAGAACCTGAAGGGGTTGAGAAGAGTGCGAGAAAGGCAATTGGTATTCAGTTGTATAGCGCTGCTCGTACTGCAGTCATCACAGGTTTGATAAGAGCGGTGACCCTCAGAGGGCAGAACACCATGATCCTGTGGAGATGGACTTTTATAAGTTTTTTTGAAATGTAGTCGATTCAAACATTGTTTGCCTGCAGGGTTGCTTGTCACACAGGCGGCATTGTTTACCTTCATGATCATTCATGCATAATGTACAGTACAGACGGCTACGTGCCCGGGTCTGTACCGAGTAGAATACAATATTATTCTGTGGTCAGAGCAAGGTAACATGTAGAGGTGCAACAGTTTTATTTATGTTTTGTGGGTAATGTCAGTTGATGGACTCAAGCTTTCCCATGTGTCACGCCAGGTGAGAATTAAAGAAAACAAAATTGGTTTTTAAATCACTTATTTGATGTTATTTAAATTGCTCTTGAACTAATCTTCTTGTCACAATGTTTAATTATTAGTATAAATGACACCAGAACATGACATGGATTTTGTTATTAGGTTACTTGAGGTAAAATTTGAATAAGAACAAATGAAAAATAATAAAAGTGCAAAATTTGAATAATCCAACATTATTCATGTATTGTGAAAAACGGCTGCAAGCAAGAAAAAAAAAACTGAGCTGATATTTTTAACAGATTAGTAGATTTTTATTGAAAGAAGAAAACTCTCTCTGAGGGTTACTTTCTTTTAAGGGTGGTTGTGGTTCATCCTTTCTCGCTTATTGAAAACCTCAGGAGTTGTGGCAACACAGCAACAGTGCAGGATAATAGCGTGTAATGTCCAGAGAATATTATATGCTTCTCTGAGTCACAAGCCTTAATGGAGAGCACTGCCTTATTTATTAGGGAATGACTCTCTGAGTGCTCGGGTAATATTTTAGCCTGCAAAGCAGAAGGCTTTCCAGAATGAAAAGTAGATGTGGCACTTTTATTATCTCGCTGAGCTCTTGGTCTATAGACAGACTTTTCATTGTCGCTCTTCCCAACTTTAGGGTTCTTTTTAAAGGTCTAGTTGTAATATATGACAACATATTCTCCTTTTCTACTTTGTGAAAGCCAATACTCTTGTGAAATGTATTTGCTGTCCAAATCTGTATTTCACTGCATCTGTCTAAAATTCTGTTGGGTCACTACATTACTGTTATGGAATGGGGACATTTTCTTAGCTGTTACTGAATAGGTTGTCTCAACAATACACCCATACAGACTAACACCCGACTGTGGCATGACATGCCAAAGAATGGTGTCAAATTTATAATTCACTTTACTTTTCCATTTCCCTTAGTGATTGATAAAGCCTATGGCTTTTGGTTCTGCTTCCTACTGTTTGGGGATCTTGACAGCGTAGACTCTTCATTAGATTTTCTGTCAGGCCATGGATGTGCTGCACAACACACTCAGCCCCTGGAGAGTCTGGCTCGACGTGTCTATCTGTCTCTCTGCAGATTCGCACCCTGTGCCATAACCTCCCTGAGTGACGCAGCCATGCTCCCAGTAATATGACTGCAGTTCAGTCTCTCACTCTTCTGTTCTTTCTTTCACCCTGCTGCCAGTTGCGTATTCATGCAATTACACAATGACGCTTACGCATAGACACACACGCACACACACACACACACACACACACACACACACACACACACACACAGTACATTAGAAACCATGGCAGAGGACTGGTAACTTCTTGAGTAAACTTGTGATTGTTGCACTGTCACACCAAGAATGAAAATCAATGCCCCTGGCTGAGAGAACTTGCTGCTCTGTTGAACAGTGAAATGACTCTGGTGAGTGGGTTGCATTGGGTCCTGCACTAAAAGGTCCAGTTAATCGTATCAGCTCTGAGAGAGATACAGCACAAGGACAGGGTTTTCCCTGCCATCAGTGTGTAAATGTGACCTGAGGTGACCAGCTGGCGAGCTTCCCCTCCTTCCGATTTCAGCTTGAATTCTCCCCTCCCAGTGTCCAGATTGTGAACAGCCTTGCAGCCTGTCTCAGTGTTTGGTCAACGTCAACATTGTTTACCTAATCCCCGTGGCCTATGAGGTGCCAACATGGCCAGATAGAAATCATTTTTCATGAGGTGTGGCTAATAGAAAGTAATCATGGGAATCTATGCTGTCAGTGTGTATCTGGCTGGCACTTAGAGAAATGCCTCCCATTGCTTGGACTGCTAATGGTCTATGACCGTATTGAGTGTTTGGGAGAATGAGCCTGCCCTTCCTTCCCAGTCACGCATTTTGTGACCCAGCCCACACCTCTATCTCTCTCTCTCTAACACAACCACTCACACTTGAAACACACACACACACACACACACACACACACACACACACACACACACACACACACACACACACACACACACACAAAGTGATGTTTGAAACTGACAACTCTGTGTCTTTGGAGACAGTTGCCGGTGCTCACGAAGAGGTCCGTCATTCAGGTCAGGTCCTCACTTGTCCCCCGGTGGACAGAGAACTTAAGTCGTCGTTGTCAAGGTCAGAAAGTCGCTGTTTGCATCCCTGTTTTTCTTCTTACCCTCTTCCTCTCGCCTGTGCTCCTGAAACAAACATTTCAAACACCCTGCCTCATGCTGCACACACGCCAGATCTCATCCATCAGGCCTGTTAGTAACTGAGGAAAGAGTCTCTCACCACCTTCCGTTTCTCTTTTCCTTTGTTCCACATAAGTTGAGGATTTTTGCTAATAGTAATAACTGTAGAGGTCATTTATAGAGCATGAAAAGGAAAATAAGTAGTAAAAAACAAATATAAGCATTATTTTTATTGTTGAAAAAATGTAATGTCATAAGTATTTTAGTGGTTTTAGGATGGCCATAGCAAAAAAACAACAACCCTTTTTTAACCCTTTTTTAGTAAAAGCAAGCAACATAATACTTTCTCAGTAGATACTTGGAGATGGTGGTTGCAAAATGACTCACATCCCACCCCTACGCATATAGTATGAGAAGGCCTGCCTGTGCATATGTGTAAGCGTGTGTAAGTGTGTGTGTGTGTGTGTGGAAGCAGATGAATAAAATGCTTTGTAGCAGTATAAAGCAGGTAACGCTTTCATTTAACAGGCAACATAGCAGGCATACCAACAGATGATCCAGTGCTCATGAAGCTTATGTATCTGTTGACCTGTAGGGGGCACTGTGTCTCCACCAAAGTATCGCTGACATCTCTGATAGCAGAGTTAAGTTTGAGAAGTGGGATGACTGGGCTGGTTCTGCATTTCAGATGGATAAATCTCTTCTGCTTCCCCTTCACAGATGTTTCTTTGTAACTGTTTGAGGTGACAACTGGAAATTCCAAGGCATCTTACAGATTTTCAGCTTCTGTGTCTCCAATAGCATTGAAAAATGTCCAATATTGTGCTGTTTTTGGAAATTGAAACACATTTTTGGAAGAAAATGAAACGAGATTCTGATTTTGGAGCTCAGTACAAGGTTTCAGATATTGCACTATATTAGCATAAAAGAAGTGAGTGTGGCTGTGCACCTCCTTTTTTTTTTTTTTTTTTAGCTGTGGTGGAGATGTGGAGATACAGCATGTGTTCAGTTGTGTAGCTGTATGCACAAAAGAGGGAGTGAGTTCTTTTATCTGTAAGAGAATGTGGGGAGATGCTGGCTGAGACTAGCTCTTTACTGGCAGAGTGAAGCACGGGTGAAAGGAGAGGTTTGGAGAAACCAACCCCTGACTGCCTGGGGATTGTGCAGAGAAACGGCCAGCAGTGTGCCCTGCATGGTCGTCAGCAGGCGATTCACTGGTCCTCACAATACCCCCCTTTGAACACCAGTTTATTCTCCCTGTTTCTGTTCTCCCCATGGTTTCCTCAGGCCTCTCATTTTAGTTTCGGTTTGTTTCAGTTGATCTCTAGTCCTGCGAATACTGTAAACCTTTGTGGAAACAAACAAATGCAAGCCATGTACACTGAGAGCCCAGAAAAGTGTGCACCTTAGCAGAAATGCTGATGAGCTACTTGGTTACAGGCCTGCAGTGACAAGGTTTTTTTTAATAATGGCTTCCTATGTATAATGGCTAGGTAATGGTAATGGAGCAGGTAATGAGCAACATAATGTTACAAGTAAGTAAAGGAATATAAACACACATTTTGGCGAGGATATTTTCTTTGAGGGATGTCATTTTTTTTCACCAGACACTCCATTTTATTATTTTATGCTTTAGCTTCCCAGTCCCCATTTCTTCAGAGGGGAAGCAGTGGTTAAAATAAAGGCATGCCATCCAGAATATGTAGTCGTGTTGTAGCAGAAATAAAATAATCCAATGCAGTGTTACTGTGACTAGGTCACTCTCGAAATTCCACCTAGAACAAAAGTGCTTAATGGAGATCCCCACAATTTCTCTGTTTGCTAAACAGGAAAATCACTCCATATAAGAGGGCCTGTAAGCAACTGAAATGAAAGACTGATGTTTGCGGAGTAGCTTTGAATGAGAATACAATTCCTATAACCCAGGGCAGTTCATTCAATATTTGTGAGCCTGTACAAGTTTCTCTCAAAGCTAAGGAACCAGGGGCCGTGTTCATAAAAGTAGCTCTCAACTGGCCATTTTGAATGCATTTTAAAATAACTGATGTTTCAAACTATTTCTCTCAAGGAATTTTTAAGAGTTAGCTGGAACATTTCAACAGTGTATGTAAGAACAATCATGATGCCCAGAAGCCTTCAGTTGATGTGGTTAAATGGAAAGAATCATGCCAATGTTAGTGTTTATTTTCTAATCCAAGGTGCCTCATAAATCCTAAATTATGCAAAGTGTTCAATTAACACCAGCATCTTTTCTTCTTATTTTTAGACTTAATTAAGGAGTTTAACAGCTCAGTGTTCATTCAGGTAATTTTGTTGTTTAAACTGTAAAGCATAATTAGTCACACAGGGGTTATTTTTCAAAAATATATTTGTGTGTATGGGTATTTATCTTTTTTTTTTTTTTTTTTTTTTAAATTATGCAGTATGTATGTTAGGTATCTTGCTTAATGTTCTAACCTAACAGGGTAATGTATTTCAAACATTCAGTGAGAAACAAGTTAGACATTTTCTTCAGAAAATATCCTTTATAATATACTTATATAAAAAATTATATCTATCCAAATGCTTATTGAAATTAATTTTATTGTACGTTAGCTGTGTATAAATAATAACCATTAAATAATACTAAGATGGACAAAAATTATCATTATTTTAAAAGTAATGTTTGTATTTTTTATTTACTTTTCCTCATATCACAGATTACTCTTTCTTGTCTGCCAAACATAGGGGCTGCATTTTTAAACATTAGATAATCCTTAATCTTTTTGAGCCTCCTAAAAGTTAGACTGTATAGCCATTTTTAAAATGAACATTAAACTCAACATACTGTAGGTGTCTGCTGCTTGACATAATACAATGTGAGACTGCCATCAGCGATATGTTAAAATGTGAAACCCATTGCGCTGGAGAAATCTATGGAATATTTTTAGACTGTTTAGACCCAAATTATGTTTTATGGCAGCACTAGCAGTACCGAACCAGAAAACATACACATTATCCTAGAAAATCACCTCACCCTAAGGTACAAGACCTTTTCCATCTTCTATGATGAACCTGTTTCATAACAACAGCAGCCATTCCTAGATTAAAACAAATAAGGTATAAATTCAAAACAACATAACTTTTGAAACCTTGCAAACATACAATAAATGTAAGAAGAAAAATAGTTGTAATGCTTTTTGGGAAACAATCAGCTAGTTGACAATGACGGAAAGCTCTTAACTGTAATGGCCCTGACCTTAAAGAACACTGCTGAATGCTCACTAATAGAAATTAGACTGTCCCAAGGAAAACATGCTGACAGTCAGTGGTTTACATGTATATATATTCGGGAACTAAACGATTCTGGATCTTATCATGTCTTATAAAGTTTTACATTACTGGCAGAGATTAAGATGAGTTACAGAAATAGAAAAGTAATCTTTCTGTGTCACAGCAATTTGCGTTGTTTTTACCATCACACTGAAACACGCAGTTTCATGTTGGTTTTGGTACTGGAACTGGTATGATGCAGTATGTCATTGTGATGAACTGACCTGTGATGATGTTTTAATTGAACATGCTCAATCTATTGTACAGTCATAATGAAAATACTCTCTCGGCAAATGCACTGAACTCCAGCAATCAGCAGCAGCTCTCACGGGCTACGTGGCTGCACAGTTGCTGCCCTCGTGTATGGTAATGAAGCACTGACTGGACATCCTGATGAAATGGATTTCCCTTCTGTTGACACAAGTGATTGTGTGGTTACTGTAGGGCTTAGGGAATGTGCACTCATTATAGACAAAGACCTTCGTTCAGCGGAATGGTAATAGAAACAAGGCTAGGTTCTGTTGGCTATGATGAACGGTGAGCTTTATGTGAAATGTCTGGGAGATATGAGTCTATTAGGCATGATGGAGTTATTATTTTGAAAGGTCTTACAGCTTACAAGTCAGTGTTTGATGTAACTACCCTGCAAACAATGAGTACTAATGAACTCCATCAGTTTTCCAAAAGCAGAACCCATTTGGGCTCATTTATGACAAAATGATCTCAACACTGTTTCTTGCAGACTTTGTTAGAAGGTACTGCACACTGAAGGGTTTTATTTCTTCAGTTGGTTATTTAAGACAGTTATTATGGTAACAAGGCCTTGCATACTGAGAATATTCAGTGAGATGCTTGACATTTCATACTGTGTAACAAACTCCCCCAGAAGAACAAAATGATTTTAGGTTGTCCCAAGAACTTAGATTAGATTTTATTTCCATGACAGAGTGCAGCATGGGAAGGAATTTCTGATAAGAGGAGACTGAAAAGAGAACGCATATTTCTTGAGTGTCAGTGACTGAAGAAGTGGTTAATGCAGGCTGGTTCAGAGGGTTGCTGATATAGAGTAGTTATAGACAAGCTGATGATTTGTTGTGATGTACAGGGGGAGACCTGACTTGGATGTAGTGCGACCTCAAACAAACTGCATTTGTTTAACCTCGCTCAGCTGTGGAGCTATAATGGGATGATAGCTTCTGCCATTAGCATGATGAAATGGACAAATAAGTGACTTTAGTGAAACCCACTCAAGTAAGGGGCTGCAATTTGGTTGGCCTTTGATGCTTCAGTTGGCTATGGAAACAATTTAATCTCTTTAATAGAATCTTAGTTCACCCTCCATGCACAAATAAAGCAGATTAATGTTCCCAATAAGGCAAAGACTACGCAGTCTTTGTGATGGAGCAGAATTCCCAATACTCTGGGTGGCATTTGGGTTTTTGTCTGCCGTGTGTAGACACAGGCGAGAAACTCCCTCACAACAGAACCAAAGCTCCAATTCTGTTCAATTGTACTTATCTTGCTTTATTCAGTTTATTTAACCAGTGTTAAGATCTTGGATCTCTGTTATGAGAGAGACCCCACCAGGACAACAGTAGCACATTATGTATCACATTACATTATGGAGGGAATGATAGGTAGATATATGGGTAGAAGGAAAGATAGATAGGGTGAAAGATGGATAGAATGGCATAAAATACATAGAACATACAATAGATTTATACACAGATAAATTAAGGCATATCACCTTGTGTGCAGAGCAGTGAAGTCTCCCTGTATTAAAAGCTATATCTAGGTTACCGCGTTATTATGTTGTGCTTCAGCATGATGGTGAAGCTAATTATATCTAGAGTGGCTGAAACTCGGGCTGTTGTAAATAGTCAGCGCCTAAGCAGCTTCGACACAGTCCTTTCTTTGATATGAGCACCAAGGAAGCGATCCTTCATCCTCTTTTTCTTGCCTCTCCTGCCGTTATCAGGTGTTGATTAATTTGTAAGAACATAACTTGCTGTGGATGAATGTGGAAGAGGAAAAAGTAGCGTAAAGGAGAAAATCTAGTGTTTGTCATTTGAGATTTTTTTTTTTTGTCATGGGTTGTGCCACTTAGACAAACATGAAGACAAGGTGCAGAGACACTGTATATTAATAGATATACTTTGAAAACTTCCCAGGTGAGGGGAAAGAATAGGAAGAGAGGGAGAGAGAGGAGGAAGTTATGACAGGCAGGAGTTTGCTGTGTACTCTCAGCAGATTTAATTTGCCATGTTCCTTGGATAATCAGGCACCACATGGCCATCCTCCTGCCAACACAGTCCCCCAGGGGCTGTGCCGCGTTGTTGATGAAACACATCACATTACAGTTGATATAGGTGCGTTTATCATGTCGTAGTGGGTGTCTTGACGAGTGGTGGAAAAGACGGAACAAGTTAGCTCCTTACTGGTCCGTCTTTTGGCCAGTAGGCATAATTATTCCTTTAATCACCCCTTTAATCACAGGATATCTGTTGAGAATATAAGTCCAAATGGACACAAGGCAAGATCACAGATGTTCAGATATTGTTGGCTAATACATATATTTTTGCTTGCTAATTAAATGTCAAATAAATTTAGCTTTCACATCCTCATTGCACAAAAACATTGATTGTATATGTTGACGTATATTCAGATTATACATAGGTATATCTGCAGGTTAGTAAGATATTTGATTAACAGAAATGACTCAGTGATTGTTCTATCAGCTGCCAATATTTTTTAGCTTTTACAACTTACTATCTAGCCCACGACAAAAATTCACTTGCATTTTAAGACACTCCCGATTTCCTTGTCTTTCCTACTCCACTTGTACTCTTTTTCAGTTTTCTTTTATAGCACAACAAGAGAGGGCAGAGTTATGAGTGATGTACTGGCATCAGAAAACCATTCAGTCATGGCTAAAAAGCCTTGTCAAACCTAAAAAGAAAATGACAAAGTAGTATTATTACTTTAGCTTATAATATAGCTTATTGCCTCTTAAGTAAACATTTTTTTTTGTATCTTCTCTAATGAGCTTCCTTGTTTGTCTTCTTTGCTGTTTTCTCTGTTTTCTCTATTTATTTCTATTATAGACTACTGCAGTTCAAGGGAGGTGCAGGGTTGAGAGGTTGACAAATGGACTCCTGTATAAAAGGATGGAATGAATTATAAAACATTGCATTCAGTGTCTAATTGTTTGTATGAATACAGCTTTTGAATACATTTATGCGGTAGCCTCATTTTCTGAATGCAAGACTTCAGTGTGAGTATAACTAATTCTAATTTTGGGGATAGGCACAATAAGATACTAGTTATTGCTGGCACACTTTCCACATTTACAGCTGTAGGTTAGGGCATGGGCATTTAATTAGTCACACAATTAGTCATCACTGCATCCACAGTCCACTACACTACACCAAAATATCACAGTTTATGCCTGGGAGAATACATCATAGCCCTTGAAGCACAATTTCTTGTATTCATAGCAAAAAGCAATTACTTCTCCTCACTTTTAAATATTATAATTTACTACTGACTGTAGTCTCTGTTAATTTCACTAATTGTCATTTCACTGTGCTTTCTGAACTACTCGCACATTTAAAAATAACTGCATCTCTGACACAATACAAATCACAGGTCAAAACATTCTACCTATCTTGTGTTTAACTTTTCAGGGCTTACCATCTGATACAAGGCATTGCACATGGTTACAGAGCAGGTAAACAAATTTAGGAGGTTAAATTAAAGTTGACTGCCCTTTGAGCTTGTATATTGCAAAATACTTACTCTGACATCTTCCCTCCTTCTCTTCCTTTATCCTTCTTGAGGTGGTCCCTCTTGCACAAAGAGAACTACTCATCACATACTGAAAGTCTCTCCAACACAGAAGGCATTATTAGTGTGTGGGTGTGTGTGTTTAGTGAGAAAATCATAGTCCCTTGAATCATCATATAGATTACTGCAGTAATGGAGTCATCACATTTCAAGAGCTCTTCTTTCTGTAGGCATATTGGCCAACTGCGTAGCACAATGTTCAAGCACCAAGTCTCCAGTTTCCAGTCTTAATACATCCAACAGAATAGCACTGCAATAGTGCTAATTTGGCACTATTGTTGTTGTATTTGATTGAATTATATCCAGAGGCATTTCTAATATCGTGTCCACTAATGCATGTAAATGGTTCTGGACAAAACACTACAAACACTTCTCAGTATAACTGACTATGTGGCAGGACAAACAACCATAGTTGAATCTCTAACACACTGTCAAGAAAAACTGACCATTAATAGTTTCACAAAGGTTATATTGCACGGCTTAGTATTGGGCTGCATTACATTGTTTAGATATACCTATTAAAGTCCTGTAGTAACTCTGTTTATATACCACTGCATTTCTTAACATTGTCTTAAATAGGTGAACAGATAAATCATTCAGTACTTGATTTCACTGCAGACTTGGCAGGGTAATGTGGACATGGTAACGTGTGATAATTGTTTCTGTAAGTGTGTTTTACATTACATGGTAACACTAGTATGCTATTGGAGTTAGTCCTGAAAACAGCTACACAGTGATTTCCATTTAGTAGACAACTCAATTAACTGTGGGCCAGTTAGTGCTGCATGTGCTGCTGAAATTAGTGAAGAGGCATGCCAGCACAGGCCAGCAGGATGGAAGAAGAAGCAGAAGGTCAGGCAGTGTCTTCATTGATGATTTTGTCCTGCATGATGCTTCGTCCATTGATTATTTGTAAGCAGGATGTGTTGAAAGGGGAATCTAAAATCCAACAAAATTGGAAAAAGGCAAAGTGAGGTCAAAATGTCTGTGATACAAAAAGGTAATTGTAGCTTAGTCTTCGGTTAATCCATTTTCTAAATAGGACCTGCCACAATCAGCACCTCATTTTTGGGGTGGATTCAGAACAGACGCTCTTCTCTTTCTATGAAATTTATCAATCCGCATTGACTCTTAAAGTGTGTTGTAAGCAAAGAGGCAGACTTTACAGTACTTCCAATTAGAGCTGACTGACAGCGTAAAGGAAAGAGGCATGAGAATTGCATGACTTATAAACGAACACTGCTTCTTTTTACCATTAATAAATTGTAACTTCACCCTCATGCAAGGTGTGTGAAGAAGCAGGATTCCACAGTTTGCCTGAGGCAGTGGCTAGTTTAAAATCAGAACTGTTCTGTGAGATTCTGTTTTGGGATTTGCAAGTATGAAAAACCAGAGAACTGGATTTTGTGTCCTGGGACACAACAAATTTTTGGCCTTTTGCTGATCTTGTGAATTCTTAATAAAATAAAATCTCTCTGTAAGAAGCTGAGTTTGACTGACTGGGGGTGGCCTAATGAGAGGCTTGGCTTTGGGTGCCTTAAACTCTATGATAAAGTAGACCTGAAGTGGCCAAAACACAACAGTCAGAATTTAGAGGCAAGTTGAAGCTGACAGCTGGCAGACAATTGATGTGATTCAAAACAATGAGTTAAGTCCACAGTCCCTTTGTGGCAAGTCAGTACAGCCTAGATTCAAAATGTGAAACAACGTTGTGGGATGCTGTCATTAAGGGCAGAGAGGAGCAGGGCGCCATCATTTTGGAACAGATATTGTAATGCTTGCTGTTTGCAATAATTAGACCATTTTTAATTCAAGTTTTTTATTCTAACTGTCTTGGAACAGACTTTCTCTCCTGAAGAAGCAAGCTATAAACAAACAAATAAACCATGTCCAACAGAGAGGGCAAAATTATGTTTACCCATCGTCAGAGAATTTGGCACCCCAAAACGAAGATTTTTTGTTGTTTTGTTAGACTCATGCAAGTTGGCATCAAATTGTCAATCATTTGTTTAGCAGAGTTCTCTCAAGCTGTACAAACACACCCAGTGCCACTTTGTAGTAGCGACCAGGGAGATCCTGTGTTTGTCCCAAAAATCCATGTGTGTATGTTTCAGGTTTGGAAGTGTTAAGAAGCCAAGTAAAGCATCATGGCATGAGGAGTGCATTGCCTCCCTCTGAGAGCTTCATTATGGTAAACTAGGTTTAGGCTTTCACTCTAAACACCAGCTGGCGTCTCAATCACAGTCGTCTGCTGTGGTATGTCAACATATTTAGATGCTAACACTCTTTTTATAACAGTTTCTTTCCTGTTTTGGGGCTAAGACAAGAAATGCCTGGTATTGAGTATGACATTTAATTACCTTAAAGGTAATTTTTTCAATTTGCATTTTGAGAGATGATACTTTTGCTGTATTATAAAATAATTTAGCTTTCCAACAATCTGTTAGAAGAAGTAGTTAATGTCAACAGAACACGGATGAGTAATTGTTTATTTCTCAACAACTTTGGCTAATGACTTACTATTGAATTTCCTCAAAACTCCAGACAGCATCGTTGACTATATTGACAATATTACTGATGTTGTTAATGCCTGCATTGTGAAGGCAATTATCTTGTATGTCATCGAAAGCAAGGCGTAGCACGATCCAATTTCAGTTGATATCCCTCATTTATTCATGGCTGTTCTGTCAGTTAAGGTCAGACAGACCTCTGTTTGTGCTGTGCCTGCTATGGCACTATCTAACATTCGCCTGTTCATTTTCATTTGACCCAAAGCTATGGAGCTGCAGGCAGTCATGAAATGACTAGTGGCAAATGAAGTCATCTGATGTTGAGTACAGTAATGGTTGTTGGATTTAAAACTCTTCCTCCATCTAATATCCTGCTTTCCTTGAAGGCTCCTACGATGATGGGTGAAATCCTACAGAGTAAGATAGTTGCAACCTTTGGTGATAGACTTGTAATTTATGGTCATTCTCAATAAAAATCAACAAAACTTTTAAAACGTAGCTACTGATTTGTGTATTTCCCTCCTGTTTGTTTCTTAAAGGGAACAGGGGTGTTTTAAGAGATAAGGTAGTGTTTCATATGAGTAGCCTAGATGGAATTTTGTTTTCATTTTTATCCCAATGCGCAAATCTATGTCTGCTCCTTTCTCTGTGAAAAATGTACTAAAGAGCCTTGTCTGAGGCATGTTCTTCTTTCAGAGTAGGGTGTTAGGTGTGTGGAGGGTGAAGATACATGTCCACACATTGTTTTCAGGCTCATTCTCAGGTCCCTGCAACCAGAGGGTTGATGGAGAGGTCTTAAAAAACCCGTGTGCTTGGAGATTAATCATCATAAAAGACAACAGGCCTGTGCTTTATACTGCCAAATGGTGAATAGGAGAATGCACCACACCTGCCTGCATTCTTAGTTTGATTCACTACCTTTCCTCTCCCCCTGCCAAAGCATTTGTAAAAACAGCGTTGTGGGTTAAAAGTTATGTTAAAAATCAAAACAAAGGAATATGCTGGCATCTCACACCAACAGTCACAGAGGCCAAGAAGCACACATTCTCACATGCCTACACGATGTTTTGCGCATAGGCAAACATTAGGGTCAGGTCTGGGTTTCATTAGGGAAATGCACTCAATTGCAATTAGCGGTAAACATATTCTTCCGTGCACTTACCCTTTGATTGCATTGTTATTGCACAAAGGCAAGATAGATGGCTGTATATTTGACGCTGTGTACTTTTTCAATTAGCAAAGTTTTCTGGGTCTGTGACTATGTGTCCCACGGGCACGGTACATGAAGCCGACAACCTGAATAGAGCAAAGTTAGGTTTGAATTCATTAACAATTAGCCTGACTAAGAGCACATTGGATGTTACAAATGAAGATTGGATAGTACAAATGGAGGATTGTGTGGTTTCTACCAGTGTTTTTTAGTACCAAATTCACCATCTCGCTATATAACCAGCCTTCAGGCCTGAATAATTTAATATACAGGCTTGTCCTTCAAGACACTGCAGCGTGGTGGCAAATCTGTTTTTGACAAATGTGACATAATTATTTAATCTTCCAGAGCATGGGAAGCAAAAAGCATTCAATATGAAGCATTTTCAGCAGTGGCAGTGCTAATAAAACCATTTGTTGTAGTAGTGGTGGCGCGACAGGAGATTTTACCCATTCATTTGTACATTTATGACTGTGAGGCAGTGTCTTCCCAGTCAGGCCCACAGCAAGAGGCCAGGAGGCGGAAGATGAATACCTGATAGCTACCCTCCCCAGACATTACTAAATGAGCAAACTGGCAGTTTACAGCTACCTCCCAATGTAACCTGCATGTTTTATAGATGAGAAGAATCTGACTAACTGTCAGAGAATGAAAGCACCTCTCAGGATGGTACCATAATGGCCTCAGTAAAATGAGACGGGGCTTTATGGGTGTTTATCATTGCACATTTCACCAGCGTTCTTTTACGGCCCAAAAGGAGATGGCAACAAAGCTTGAGAGAACGTTGAAGCTTTTATTTCATTAGCCAATATGTCAGATTGATCAGAGAGCACAAAGAATGTTCCGGTGCTTTATTATTCAGATAGCAATTAAAGTGAGAGCACTACTGTAAAAAGATCAAGTAAATACCTACTGGTGTCTACTAACTGCTCCATTCCCCACAGGACTTTTAATGTTATGCTTGTTTCATGTGCTGTTTACGTGTTCGTGATGGGGAGCCTTGGTGCCTTTCTATTTATATTGTGTTTATCAACCCTGTCATTCCTCACTTGACTTTATTTTGCATTTACAAGTGATGAGCAGCAATATTAGTGTGCAAGCAGCATTGCTTTTTCAAGGGTGATGCTATTAAAAGTGTTTTTAGACTAAATTCAAAGATAGCCAGTTTTGTGTCAGTAATTGAAATCATTTAATTTTACTATTCACATGTCAAATATGCAGATTTTGTCCCTGAGCTGTTTTCTTGTCAGGGTGGAAAAACGGAAACTGCATCAGACCTTGGGACAAAACTCTGAAAAGCTCTGTCAATCCAAACTAATGGAATTCTTTTATGGTTAGCTGCTTCTTAAGACAGGGTGTTTTTAAAAAGAATTGTTTTACAAAAATATTATACCAATTGCACCAATGAATAAAATGTGAAAAACATCAGTGTTAGTGTTATGGAACTGGATATGAAAAATAAGACTCTTAAAACCTCTTTTCATAATTTACCATAGCTTTAACCTCTCCATACTGTATGATCCTCTGTCTCTTAGAAACAATGCAGGAAGTACCCAAAGGTTACAGGAGACATGGTCCAGCCAAATCACATGGTTTCACTACATTTTTCTCCTTACCACTGGGAGGTCATCAGGAGCTCATATGCCTGAGAAGTGCTGAATTAGCTTTGAGTGGACAAAGATGGAGACTCGCAAGGAATTAGCAAGCAGGTAGAACAAAAGGGCTTACTTGGAAGCTAACGGGGCTCATCAGTTTTCCCAATTAGTTGGCTGCTAGGAGACAGCGTCTGAAATGACTTTGGCAAAGAGGTTTTATTACAGTGACTTGAAATGGATGGCCAAGAAGGTGGAGTCTTTTATAATTCCTATATTATTGGATTCTGGTGCAATAAAAGCATAATCAGTTATCAGTTTGATGATATTACTGTACTCCAGCAAAAGCAGCAAACCATATGAATGCACAAGAAAGTGTAGTACTGTAATTACTAGTGTCATAAGCCCAAGTTTCCATTTCAGAGCTTAACTCTACTTACTAACATTTAGCTGTTTTCTTTCTTTCTTTTTTTTTTTTTTTTTTAGACCTCACTGTTATCTTAATTTATCAGCCTTTTAGGTAGTACATACCAGCATCTGTCTCCCAGGGCCAGTGGTAGTGTTGCATGTGAAGACTGAGATTTGGATCAATGTCAGTCCTTAAATGTTGTCTTGGAGTCAGTTGTGAGAGGGCAGGTGTCACACGCCTGTGATACAGACCAGACACCGGTGGGAAAAAGACGAAAGCTGCTGGCCCTCTTATTGCCTCACAAATGCCTCAGGCCATTAAGCAAACATGCACCCCAGCCCTCCCCATCACAGTAACTCAATAGCTCTCTCCACACCACCCTTCAATGTCTCAACACCTTTCCAAGGTTGAAAAATGCCTCACACCAGTTAGCTCCCCAGGATGTTGACCCAGTGGTGCAGGTCATCACTCTGAGACAAAGAGATTCTTATCAGCCCGGTCCTCCTCTCCTCACCCACCTCCATCCCCTGCCCGTCACACGGTGAGCGATGACTTCTCTGAAACCGAATATCAGTGATATCATCAAGGTGCATCTTTACCCCTCTCTTAGGATTGAGAGGGGTGTTGTGAAAAAGTACAATCAGGCACTTGGCTGACGGAGGGTGCCTCCAGGGAGCGTTGGTCAGTTTGGTGCCATTAAGCGGTGTGTAATACAAGACTGAGAGAGAGCGAGACAGGCAGATGGAAAGAGAGAGAGAGAGAGGCTGAGGGATAATTGTGAATGAAGAGGTTAATGCTCCATAACTCATTTTACTCTTTTTCTCCCCCCAGTAATTCAACAGCATGGAGAAATTACAAGCTGCCCTCCTCCTCAATCCATTATGTTTCTCAGTGAAACTGTTTTGCATTTTTAGTATAATGTTTAGCTTTAAAGCAAAAAAACTGATGGATATGTGAATGTTTCATTTCATATGGAGTTCCCCAAAGTGAATTAGGTGATGTCCTGTATATTTTACAAAAAACTGCAGAGCATATGTCCTTCATTGGTGTCTTATCTTTTCTTGCTAACTGTATTTGGGATAGCTTGTAAGGATCCGCTTCAAACATACAGTATTCCTGTATTCCTGTACATGAGTAAACAAAGTTGTCTGAATATTACCATGGAAATCAAATTGCGCTTATCATAAAACCCAACAGTAATTGGGCTAAAGTGTTTACACGCCTCAGTATACCAGATAATACCCCAGCTCTTATGTTCAGGCTTCTAGCAACTGGGATATGAACTTAACTGGGTTATTATAAACAGGACATGATGGTTGACATACGTGAGCATCCCAAATATTATAGAAACTCTGCCGTGCATGTAAATGTATCCACCAAGACTTCAATTATATTGCATATTTACAAGGAATTTTCCCCTGTGGTGCCACTCTGACAAAACTATTGCAGTTGGATTATTTTTGTACATAACTAAGAAAAATATGTGTGGATATAGAAAATCTTGTGGTGATGATAGACAATAGAATTTAGATAATTAGATAAGTATTACTGCTATTCTGGTAGAAAAAGTAGACTGGTAAGGTCCATTTTAGTGGAGACAATTCTTTGTCCTTTATTGTAATCTCACTTTGTTTTGGGTTATGGGTAGCAAAGCAAAATGCAATTTGCCATTTACCTAAATAAAGATAAGATTTGCGGGTTACCTGGCATGGACAGGCACATTTCTGTCTTTGCTTTAACAGCTAAACAACACACTTTCATCTTCTAGCACCAATGAAAATTGCAGTTTGGTCTTTTAGCAATGTATATGATGTAATCACATTTATAATAGGATAATATGCAAAAAAGCAAATATTCTAACAGTATTTTACTCTGATGCATCTGTCTGCCTCCACTGTGCATTACCTCTACACATTATGCACATTTATATTCAGCCCCTCAGAGTGTATTCATAAAGTTTTCATGAGGGGTGAATTAATTTGATCCCTGAATGCTTAGCTATTACATCTTGTATAGTGGCTGTCAACATGCATCGAAAGCCTGGACAGAGGAGATGTCTAAGACCCAGGCAACCTCATTACAAACCACTGAGAGCTCCTATCATTGATATTGTTTTTATTGCAGTCATTTTCAATCGCAGTACAAGATTCATGTATTTTTCTATATAATGTATCAACATGTTAAAATGACTTGATAATAAATCCGAGATCGTCGGCTAGTGGCTTATC
Organism: Macquaria australasica; assembly: GCA_005408345.1. Classification (NCBI taxonomy): domain Eukaryota; kingdom Metazoa; phylum Chordata; class Actinopteri; order Centrarchiformes; family Percichthyidae; genus Macquaria; species Macquaria australasica. Next base: position 479,486 of record SEMN01000057.1, read on the forward strand.
GTAAGATGAAAATGAGCTCTTTTTTCATCACAACCACTCACCTAATCTGATGAATCCACTGTCTTCTAGTCAATCAGCTAAGCTCACAGATTGTGTGCTCAGTATCCACTCTGCTTATCAACTAATCACAACAGAGTGCTATAATCAAATAATCAATGAGCCATTTGACCAGAGTCAATATTCCACCTTCCAAAGCTGCCAATTTAGGTTTCCATTTGTCAGCCTGATCTGACACTCAGGTCAATAGAACATCCTTTCATACTATCTATCTATGACCAGTTTGCTTTAATCTAGCTCTGTGTGCTAAACAGAAGTCATTATGTGACCAATTTGTGCTCTGGAGAGCTTGGAAAATGGACAGTGTGTAAAAATTGACAGACCCTCCTATTTGACATCCATTTACCCAGGATCAGTGTAATGTATTGTGGATGAGCGGCAGAATGAGCATTTACATTTTTGGCATTTAGCTGTCACACTTATCTAGAGTGACATACAATGAGGAAAACAACAACAAAAGCTCAAATGCTTTGTTTGCCAACATTATGAGCAGTGCAGTGTTATGGAAGAGCAATGGCCAAAGTCACAGCCCACAAACTAGATCTAACAAATATATCTATGTTGCAATATCAATGTATAATAATACAGGGAGAATAAATAAGAGCAAGACAGAAAAGTGATGTTATTTCTTTTTTTATGAATCTGTACTGGTGGAGAGAAAGGTGGCAAAGGACATCAAATGCATGGCTATTATGTCCCCTAGGCTGTAGACAGTTCTGAAATTGAGGAAAAATAGCAGGCTCCCCATCTCTAAAAGCTAGCCTCAGCTGTCTTTTCGCATGGCAAGTCTTGACATTAGGGTGCTTCCACTCCCTCATAATGAACACGGCTGTCTGCTTTGGTCGCGGGCCAGAGGTGGTGTGGCCTGGATAGGGAGCCGGTTTCATTAGCAGGGGTGAATAGCCAAATTTCAGGTTTCTGATGGACTGTGACATGGTAGGCCAAGTTTTCCTTTTGGGCAGAACAGGGACTGAACTCTGTGGAACTAAGCCGCTGTCAGTCCAGATGGGGTCTGGCCACAACAGATTACCACTCCTTCGCTAGACTGCTATTGGCTCTGAAAAATTATTCAGAAAGTAATACAGAGTAATCCCTCACTTCACCATGACATTCGCCATTCATGGCACACAATCCCTTTGACACCTGTCAACAGTCCCCAAAACATGTCACCATTGTACAGAGTGCAGCTTTAAAGATAGACGTGGTTTTTCTGTGGTGTGGATGGTGGTACAAGATGGCAGAAGGCAGTAGTGACTAATACAGTTTTGATATATTTTATAGCAACAAAGCCTTTTCAGTTTCAGGACAGGCATTATTGGAAGGTGTGAGAGTATAAAGACACACTCAAATTACTTTCCTCTAGTCATCTTACCATTGTCAGTGACAGTGACAGACAAGGATAATAAAAAAAACACAGCCCTGGAAATATAACCCAGATGGGCTCATCATAACCAGCATGCAGTCGTATTAGAGAAACTGCCTATTTCAAAAAGAATCTAATGAAGTTGGGATATTATCTAAGGGATGACACACATACGCCCTGTAAATGCGTACAATTTTGTAACTTGGGGGTCAGAGAAAACTCATATTTACCCCTTTGTTTACAGGGCGACATTAGGCTTATTTCTTGACGTGATCACTGTTGCACTACTGCACTACCCAATCAGTCTGCCATTTTCAGTTCGGTGTACATTATGAAAGGACAATGTACCAAAGTAAAGCTGAAGCATGAGATGCGATTAATTGATAACCCTGCCTTACACACGCCTGTATGGAGCTAGCTTAGTCAGCCTAATGCTGTGTTAAAAACTATGTGTTCAAAAATATGTTCTAGTTTTGCTAAACTAACTGGAAGTCCCTCAGGTTGAGTCACCAGGGAAACTGCCACTACTCCAGATGGCCTGTTCACCCCTATTCAGTACCAAGTGAAACAGGAATTTTGAGACATATGGCTCATCTCTAGTAAATGCACTAAGCAAAGATTGAAGCAAGAGCTGGACATGCCTCATTGTTCCCTGAGCGAGCGCTCTTGTTTGGTTTTCTTCTTGTCACCAAACACCTCCAGACAGTGGAGGACTGTCTGAGGTTAAGCTCTTCAAAACAGATGGCTGAAATCTGCTCAACACTCTGGGTTAAATATCCTCTTTATTTCCTCAGGTACCCTAAGTGGTATTTGTGTTTTACAGAGAGCTAGTGACATTAGGGTCAAACTATAGATGATTTGGGTGTTTGTAAATACTTTAAGTTAATCTCTGCATTTACCTCCACATCTCCTTGTTCCTGGAGCCATATGGCCAGGGAGAAGCATCTGAACTCACAAAAATAAGTGTGAGGACGCCTTGTACCCTGAATAGATACCACCCATAGTCTGAAAGCACCAACCACATCTTCAGGGAAATGCGAGAACGCATTTCTTCTTTACAGAGGAGGGGAGCATGGAAGGGTGAGCAGCTCAGAGAGCCAGAATGGGAACTAGTTAAGGGGGTTAGTGCGCAAGGGAGGAGGGAAGTCACGGAGGGTGTAGATGGACTTTTACACAGCCTGGGCTTAAAGAAAAGAACCTGCAGGATTTCAAAGAAGCTCCTCCACTTTTAGTGGTTCAGTGCTTCTCATTGCATCTCCTTGTCATTCACACAGCAGAGCAACTCGATGGACAGCTGGGCTCTGGCTCAACCAGTAGCTGGGAATGAGATGGGCTGTGAAAGCGATGGGCTGAGTTCGAGTCACGCTACAGCACAGGGCAGAAAAGGAAGATGGGTAGAAGAATAAGAGGATTTGTCAGAGTGGCCATTAAGCCCAATTGAACCTTTAGTTTGTCAATAACCATGATTACTGGCTGGACCCTCAAGCATGTGGACTGACAGGGCCGTGACCTGCTCAAACTCCTGTCTAGCATGACTGGCATCACAAGGAAAGACACAACAGTGCACAAGTCAAAAAAGCTTTTTTGACTTCTTCCAGTAACATACTGTATATCTTGCAACATGCATTTGTAAATTGAAACATCAGTTTCCCTATGTGTGTTAGTAAAGTAAAATTTTATGTTTTAAGTCAACAATGTATAACAATATTCATTTAGTTTTTTCCCTTTACAATTAACCCGGGGAGGTTCGCTGAGCACTAATGCTCTTTTTAGCAACACCCTGCTCCACTCTCACACAGCTGCACACATTCACACCTGGAAGCAGCAAAGTAAAACCACAGTGTTGGTTGACCACTGAGCAGTTTGGGGGTTAAGTGAACAATAGTGGTAATCCTTGCCCAGATTTATCCCTCCAGTGTGGGATCAAACCAGTTACCATTTGGGCATGGGCCTGCTTCTCCAAAGTATAGGCCACCAATGGATTTCATCTTGGTATGTTGAAAAGTCTGCATGCTGTTTGTACCTGCAAGCTTGCTTTATGGTGTCATCAACACAAATGTCCCCGTGATTTGTGTTTGTATGTGTGTATGCATGCGTATGTTTATTGGCTTCTACATTTATGTGTGTGGTACTCCTCTGTCACAATTTGTCCATCACTTATGTCAGTAGTGTTCAGCGGGAAGTGTGTGTGATGTGGGTGATGCTAATGCTTATCCCCCTGATCAAAGCAGACCCAAGAGAGCGATGTGAATGATGCCGGAGAGTAATCTGTCATGGAACATACATCATGTCCAGTGTGCTGCTGACGAATGTCAGACTAGCAGAGCTCGAGTGGGAAAAGTAAAAGGTTGTCAGGAAAGGTCCCTGCCTGGTGAATTAAATAAATGTTTCATGAATTTTAAACAGCTTGCTGTTTGTCCGCCTGCAGTTTTAAAAGACCAAAGGTTTAGGAAAATAAACGAGTAAAGGCTGATAAAAGGAATCTGCATATATTTGCATTCAATTTGAAACACGTTAATTTGCCTCCTTCTCTCAGAAGTGCATTTACAGTGTCTGTGTCTCTTGTGCTTCTTTCTCCACTGTGCCTCTATATTGGAACAAAATAGTCTTTCTAGCATGCCATTTTCTTCTCTTAATCTCAGATCTTTTAATGTGTTGAGAAAATGAAATCTCTCTACTCTGACTTTTATTTGGCTGTTTTTAAGAAGGTAGTTTTCTCTCTCCATCAAGGTGAAATCCTGGTTTGGTCATGGAAGAGTGTAAATTAATTTTGTCCTATTCTGTCTGTCTTTTTAATTGCTTTATTTATTATGTTTTGTAATATCAGATTTTGCTCTTATAAGAAATGAACTGTAATTGGTTTCAGTTGATAATTGCAAATGCTTGTTATCTGCTTGGATCTTTAATTTGAAACAATGATGGTCTTGTTAAATTGCTAAAGCACCCTTGCTTGGGTTACAGGTACCGCAACTTATTAAATGACAAAGAAACAGATGCTACTGAATTTAACTCATACCCATAGCCTCCTCCATTTTGCTTATCCTGGCATATACTGCATGTTGCTTCTAAGGAGCTTGCCATTTCACCTTTACTGAGGAATTCGAGCTCTGTGACCCAATTTAGTTTGAAACATTGCCCGTCTATAGACTGTTCTTTCCCCTTTAATTCTGAGGCGCTATTCTTGGATACTTAGTTTAGCCATTAATTTACTCTCTTAATGGTGAGAGCTAATTAGATAATTCATAATTTTTGTAAAAAATACTTAATTAACTTAGAACGGCTGATTAGTAAGAAGGGAGACCTGGGTTCATATCAGCTAGTGTTTGCTTTGCTTAAGTGTCCCTGAGTAAGACACCAAATCGCTTCAAGCCATAGTGATGCTGTTTTTGAAGCTCACCTTTCACTCTTTCACTTTGGATTGGACAGTCAAAACCAGAATGAACACAAATGGCTAAACTAAACCAATACATTAAAATAATAAATGCATGAGAAGTCACATCATCAGATATGTAAAGACTATATATGGTTCGGTGCTGCCAATGCCAAAAGCTCCAGGCTTCCTTTTTGCGTTCACTAGTAGTCAGATGGATGGGCATGACCGTGGTGACAGCAGGGAGGGGGAGGTCGACGCAGGGTTTATACTGATTTCTCCTTGATTATAAGATCTGCAGCAGGTGCAGATGAGAGAGCTCATTTTCTGCTTACTTGAGTCTCCCTAGAAACTGTTTTAATTATTGATAGCTATATTTACATGAACAGAGAATTCAGGTCTTTAATCTGTTAGGTACATGCTCTTTGGTCTACACATGTAAACGTGTAAATGTTGACTAGATTTTAGTTTGAAGGGGGAAAAAAATGTATTTGTTGCACGTCCAGAGGGACTTCATATACACAACAGAAGAATTAATATTTTTTTGAGGTTGGGGGCAGATAAAATGGTAAAAATCCCCATATTGGCACTGGTTACTAGCATTGGAAGCTATGCTAGCTACTCTGTCAGGTTGTAGAAACACTTACTCAGTTGTTACTGTAACTGCTTCGTTGTTCTCTTTGGCAGTGTTGTTTCTTTTATTTAATCTTTGAAGAAATTCCTGTTCTGACATCAGCAGGAGACTATAAAATAATTGGTTAGGTTCTGTTTGTTAGGGTTTGATATCTGAATATGTATTTGGATGGTTGAAGACAATATGCTGCTACACATGGACAGAGCAATGACGACATTTTGGACATGCCACCCTTCCTACTTATACACGTAAGACTGAAAATCAGAGACACGTTCTTTTCAGAATATACTCTAATGATGAGAAGCCTGAATATCTTTAGTATCTTTAGTTTATTTTAGTGTAACTTGTGAACATTGTACTCCTAACATCTTGTGGTGGTGTTGTATAGTGTTACCAATATGACAAACTTGAGTTAGTACTCAAAAGTGTGACTGAGTTTCACAAATGACAGTAGTGATACAGCAAAATGTAATCATGGCACAAAAATAATTCAATGCAAAGAGGGAAATCAGTTTAAAATGACAAAGCGTTTCTTGGAGTATGGCGTCAGAGGTGCGGCACCATGTCCCGAGTCATAGCCATAATGCTTCAGAAACATTCATGTGCATGGCATCCGTAAATTGACCTCCTGCCCTTTGCTAAATTTGTTCATCAGATAACATAGAATATTAATTCAGCTTTATAGTGACACAAAATTGAAACTAAAATTGCTTCACGTGAGCTCATACTGTAGGTTGGTTTTGGTACTGGATTTAATCTCCATGACTTTTCCTCTGGCTAAGGGACAAAGGATGAGTCTGAGCCAACCACATTGAACCCTGACACATCTTACTCTTATTGGGTAATGGCTTGAGACAGGCCTTATTGACCTGCCTGACTGATGCAGCTCCACAAGGTTTTCATTACAAACCTTCCAGCTTACTAAAAGGTCTTTTATATTAGCTGGGACTCTATCTCTATTTGAGAGACATTCTCGTAATAACTATTTGAGGGGAAATAACATTGCTTTATTGAACCACGAGTTAATTCAATAGCCGAGTGTTGACAGAACCTGAATCTCCTGTGCCTGCTGATGACCTGATTATGCTCTAATGCCAGTCTGCTAGTATTAATATTGTAGTAGCGCAGGAAGTAGTTAACCATTTTTGTTGGTCTTTTGACCACATAAATTCTGTTGTACATCACACATTATTAGATTGTCCCAGTTTGTGTCTCGGTTCATATTCTCAAATGGATACCTGGAAAGGCAACTTGTAAGGACTCAATAAGTTTCAATTCAGCTATTGCTCAGAGAGATGTGATGAAATATGATGTGATACATTACAACATGATTTAGTTAAAGGCATCCCGGTCGTCACGAGCAACGTGCACTCGCATGCTGTTTTTCAAATGATTCCACTGTCAAATTGGCTCGCTCAGGAGTCAGTGCATCACACAGAGGACGACATTACTGTCTGGGCCAGTGGAGTTCTATGAACTGTAGTTACAAAAACTGCTATGGCCAAAATAGTGAGCAAACTAATTTACTATCAGTCTATTTTGTTACTGGCCATGTGTATCTTTTCATCTTGTTTTAAATTACACAGTGGAAAAATAGCAGGCTGACACCACACGTGTCATTGTTATGATTTGTGTTAACATGGTCAAACATGGCACTTTTGAGAACATCCATATTTGATTCCCTTTTTAAAATGAAGTAATTTAGCAGAGGAATATAAAGGAATATATGTTTACAGCAAATCTGGCACTTCCACACCATCGTCGTCATTTTGTTATCATTATTTCTCGTGTTGAGTGGTCAATTTAAAATTATGGGATTAACGTAATGCGTATATTTACTCTCAAATGTTTTTTTTCTCACTGCTAAAATAGAACAAGCTTCCGGAATCTCTATTCAATTTAACATTTTAAAACTGAAAATATGTTCCTTTGCAGAGCAGTAGACTGTTTCTTCAGTTCAAAGACGTGCCAAAGATGAAAGTAAAATTACTTCTGGGGCTTATGGTATAGACACATCACAAATGTGAGAGAGGATAGTAGTGGAGTGCATGCGAAGGGTGTGTGTGTGTGTGTGTGACAGAGAGACAGAGGGGGGATTACAACCAAATCCACAGTTCAATAATATCTGCTGTGGTCCTAGTAAGGTTGATAAGCTACCAGCCATTTTATTTCAATTTTATTTATTTATGACATTACTTTTCTCATCTAGTGCATCAAACCAAGACTGACAGTAATATCACACATTACCACAGTCAAATGGTATAAAATGCAGACAAGGGAAAGTCTTATATGTAATATGTAATATGAGCAGGCAAAGTCCTATGATCATCTTAATAAAAATACCCCCATTTGCTTCAATTGAAATTAAATGATTATTGGTATGTGTATTTACACAAGCTGGGATACAGTACCTACAAAAATGTCTCATTCCACTGGTCTTCTTTTGAGGATTTGCTTGTGTTATAGCTTGTTCTTGGATATTTAAATCAGGCTGCAGCACTGCACACTTTACACAGTGCCCTTATTAACCTAACACCAGACTCATCTATGGGTTCATCATTTTAAACTCATGTTGTGCATATGATCATTGTTTACACTCACACTTAAATTGAAATGTATATAAAAATGTAAGTACCTCAATCACCAGAATCATATAGAATTCTCAATGGGTTACAATGTTTAGCACAGTATGAAAAGACTGGAAACTGCAGTCACTGAGCTTTTCTCTAGAGGAACTGGTATGACAGGAGACAGTGTTTTAAGGCACATTTGGTAATAAAGACGAGGAGACAGCAGGTGTTAATGAGACAGAAATGTGTCTTGTGTCTTCTGCCTCTCAGCACTGTAATTGTAGGAGGCCTTTTGTTGACAATCCCTGGGGGAAAATTGCAGGCACTCTCTGACGCCTGGGCAGTCTGATCCTATTACCTGACTCCATGCTAACATCAGCTTCAATCAGCAGGTAGAGCACTACCACATACTACTGCTCTTATGTCTGAAAGGTCTGGTTTTCTGTGCAGAGGAATAAGAATAGCCTGCTGTTCAGTATTACACCATCTGGCATCATTAGTTTCATTCTTGTGCATATTTGGCACCTGTTAAATTCCCAGATAATAATTAATGTATTTCCCTATAATGGAACATACAAATGGAAATAAGCTGTGTAAAAACATGTCTGCCATGCTTAAATTCAGAAGCAGGTGACTGATGACTTAAAGTATACTTGATTTCTTGACAATGAAGTTAAAATTGTTCAGTTTCTCAATGGAATTTCGAGCAACCAACCTATGAAGTTGCTTGGTTTAGCTTAGCATAAAAAAAATAATCAGAGGTGGATGGATGCATTGCCTAATACATAAACAAATTATTTTTGCCCCTAAACATTATAAGTTAAGTTCTTTATTTGTCATGTCATTTAGCTGTTTGTAATTGTAGATGGCACCTTTTGATAATCCTATTTTCCAAGTCTGTGCCTCTTTGTCTACTTCAGATTTGTTAGATGGGAAAGTTAGAAAAGTTGCAAGGCCGAATAACTGTGAGTTAGATGACAGTTTTTCCTCATTTTCTCCCCAAGCTGCCACATTTGATTTGTCAGAATACTCAAGAAAAAAAACCCTCAAAACACTCTTTGGCTCACGTTATGTAAAGCTTATATAATAGAAGAGGCTTGTCTGAGTAGGTGACTCTGCTGTGGGATAGGGAACAATTTAAATGTCCCTCCTCATGACTCTTCCAAATCCCTTCATTAATCATGAACTCCCTTCTATGAAATATTAAATCTAAATGTAGTTGGGAGTGTTGAAGCAGAACTACCCGGCTTTCCCTGGGCCCTCTCCTTTGTTATCTGGTGCATACTAGGCATAGATGTCCAAGATGGTTCAAGACAAATGGACCAAGAGGGAGGCCAAGCAATCAGCCATGAATTTCAGGTTTGAAAGAGTGAGCATGAAGAATGAATGGAGTAAAAATAAAAACTCAATTTGTCCCCCAAAGACAAAATTGAATACTGTTACGGGCGTGAAACGGCATATTTCTTCTTATTCTATTAAATATTTTTAAAAGTGATAATAATAGCAATGTGTTGTTATACATCGGAATTATATTACATCTGAACACATCTCTTTTTAAGCAGACTGCTTTCTGTTCACCATGTGTACACATGCATATAGGCCTAGTCAGCCACGAAACAAATAGCTTCGTTGCGGTTATTAGCTAGACAATATGCTGTATGTCATGTGAAAATGCATTTCTCAGATGGGTTGTCTTGGAAATATATGGCTTCTTTCTCTCTGTGCAGCGATGAGTCAGTTAGAACAGTAATGAAGTTATTTTTCCACAGAGTGAGAAATGGGAGAAAGAAAGGGAAATCAATAGTGATATCTTGAAGCTAGAGTCGGCCGTCTAATCTCTCGGTGGTACTGGAAGTGCTTCATTTGGCCTTTTTGATGCTTCCCCACCCACACTCTGCTCACAAAAACACCTACTCCCCAGTGTTTCTTATAAGTAAACATGCATAAATGGACCTCATACAAGCTTGAAATATCAGCTTACCCATGCAGTAGAAATTTAGGGAAGTGCAGACAAGTTTTAAATGGAAGTCCTGTAAGAATTCAGCACCGACTGGGTGCTAAAATATTTAATCTTTCTACTTTATCCATTTTGGTGCCCAGATGCAAAATTACTTATGTTTATACTATCAAAGGATTTTTACACATTCAGGAAAAGGGTGTAGAGAAGTTTGAGGGCACTGGTAAATGACCTGGCACAAACATGTAGGTCCTGTCCTGCTGTATGTTGATTAACCCCTTCCCACACATACTATTGGCTGCTTGTGAAGAACAGGCTTCCACACAGCTCTGGTTACGGCACTGTGTTAGCTGAGGAATGTAAATCAGGAGTAGTGGATGAGGGCCCATAAAAGCACCTGCACATGTGATGTTAATGCTCTGCTTCACATGATCTAAAGGCCATGAATAAATCACACGCTTTCCAGCAAGGAGATCTTTTGCTTTTCACGTTAGCTGGCCTTTTTTATTGCAAGAATGGGCAGAGTTGTTTTGGTTCTCTGCCTTCACACAAACCATAAAGCGGAACCACAGTCTTGGTGTGAGTGTCTGGGTTGAGCTGAGGCAGGCAGCCAGCACCACCAATGTAGCCTTTAAGTAACATGACACGAAAGATTAGCAGATCCTCTCTTAATCTTTGTGGCAGGGGTGGCTGTAAGACATCAACCACCATATCATAATCAGAAACCTTTCTGATAGGCTGAGAAATTGGATGTTTTTTTCAAGAGCCTGTTTCCACTCACACACTTCTACCTATGAATTTAACTCCAAAGATGAAAACACTACAACTATGTAGCACAGCGGGGCATCATTTGGAGCCCATAGCACATATAACAGCCATCCATATAGATATATAGACAGAGAGAGAGAGAGAGATAGCATATGTTATTCTTGAACATTTTAGTTATTTTCTCTTGATTCCTCACCTGAAAAGCTAACCTCTCCACTTTATAGCTCATGAGGTAATGTTTTTGTTTATAATGCTTGGAGTGGGGGTCGTAGAGGTGTTTTTCTACCTAAAAGTTTCTTCTTATACATTGTGACAACTGCAAGACATGCATGGCCTGGCAAGAGAAGAAGTAAAGGTATGGTAGGATGTGGCAAGGGTTTGAAAAGAGTGATGAGTGGGTTTACATAGAAATGGATAACCCAAACGCCATAGGCTCAGTTTCTGCCATCATGTCTCTCTACAGCCTTTAGTAGACAGAGAAGTGACACAGATACCCTAATGTAAGCAATTAAACATACAGTATATCATTGCCTTTACTATTCTTAATCAAACTGTCCTAAGCTCTGTGCAAACAGGGCAAGCAATTGTTTGCTCTTATTCCACCTCCCAGCTGTTTTTAGTGGTCATAATTCGTCCTCATTCCAAACCTTTTTTACTGCCACAACAGTTTTGGATGTACATTCCTCTCTCTGCAGGAAATACTCCTCCTCTTGACAGAGACTGGGAGACACAAACAGGAAACACAATAGAAAACATAGATAACGTCCCTGACAGTCTAACTACAGAAAGGTTGTATATTTATGTATAGACCATTCACTCATTTTCAGATAGAACATTGAAGATCATGTAACAATCACGTTAAAAGCCCTCCTTTATGTACAATGTATACAGTATTTGATGCCAAATACAAATTGGACAATTTGTTGCACCTCACACTCTGCCTTTTAGTATGTTAAGTACACAGTTAAGAGTCCTACTCCCTCACTAAATGTAAGGTGCTTTTGAATATTATGTTATTACAGTAGGTAAATCTAATGTTTCATTCTGTGCATCTTGATAGAGCCAACAATCAAGAAAGTCAAATAACCTTTGATTAAATATTATTCATAGATCTAGGGAAAGGGCAACCTTTAATAGTTCTCTCCACCTTATGTTTATTATTATTCTCCACAAGGTGTTATTCGTGTGAAGCAGTCAACTCTTGTCATCTGTGTTTCTCACCTCATGCCTGTTATTGTTAACCTAACAAGCAAAAGAAACATCTTAAAGCCAAGTGGAAGGTGTCGGTGAACAAGGAGGACTTTATCTGCTGTGATATACTGAGCTGAACTAGAACTGTGCGACTAATTGGTTTGCAAATAATTTACATTCAGACAGTGACAGTTGGTGTCCACTCATTCATCAGAGGGAGAGCGACACAAGTGAATGATATCAACTGAAGCAGGATTACTCTGCTCAGAAGGGGCGTACTCCAATCAAAACAAAGGCAGCCTCCTCATTACTGATTAGGTCCACAATCTGTCAGCTAAATGTTGTTTTTGCCGGGGTAATGTTCACATCAGGGTCAGACTAATATGTTTGCTATTAATTCAGTGACAGTTTAATTTTATAACTACCCTTAATGGAAATATCATAATGTTTAATCGATTATTCAGTGCAAAGTGCAATTGTTATTTAAACACAGCCATATTTAATTCTGTTACAAAGACTGAAATGAAAAAAGTAAAGTGGGTGAAGCAATCTGCTTGAAGGCTTTACTCTGGCAGTAACTGCCCATGGCAACTTATTAACTTATTTAGAGGAGGAAAGGCTGTCAGCTTTTTCTGTACCTGTCCCATAAACCTGTCATATCCTGCTCATCATTACTGAGCCTGCCCTTTCTCTCAAATTGTCAGACCTTGTTTTCAAATCTTAGAGACGTTTCAGTGCCAGAGAAGCTCGTACCTACTCTGTATGTCAAGGTGGCGTGGTAATGAATCAAGCAGAGGAAATGAACGGAGTGTAGAGCTGAATACTGCACATTATGATGTGCTGGTCCTCAGTTAAAACTCCGTGCCCAAGGGGAGATTTCACACACTCACAGTGAAGTGAAGTTCTCGGCCTCTCTTCTCAACCGCCTTCCCTCCTCCTCCTCCCAGGTTCTCTTTCTTCTGCATTTTCACCCACTCTACCTTGTCTCTTCTCTGGTTGCTGGCTCTCACAAAGTCCACAGATTCAGGTCAGAGGGAGCTGACAGTCTGCCTTTAGCAGCTATTAAAGTAAAGTTCAGCAGATAAAGGCCTCTCAGGATAGCCATCCATCAGGGAAGGTAACAGTGGGAAAAGTCAGTTTTGGGCTCATTAGAAAGGTGGTGTTGGCGATCAGGAAAAATAGAATAGTTCAGTTTAAATGCATTGACCCCCAGAGTTTCAATACTTTAAATCCCACATTTCTCCTACCACCTCCAACCCAGTGGACTATACATTTGAATGTCATTATGGTCCGATCCACTGAGCTCCACATCCCTGTCTCTTAGAGGCTATATGCCTTAGCCGGGGTTCTTGAGGACTTTGCCTCTCTACCCACGGGACCAAGGTAACTCCTTCTTCTTTTCCTTCGAGCCACATGTTAACTCAGTTTCTCTATCTGACTAAACTCAATTTCCTCCTCCACTGCCTTGAACTGCATCATCAGAATAGGGCGCAGTAGAGCCAGAGCGTATTCCCAATGGCATACGTGCCACTGTACAAAAATCCACTCTCTCTGAGTTTCAGAGAGGGAGGCCTGTACCTCTGCTTCTTTCATTCCACTAAGCTGTCTTTTTCCTTTCCTCCTTCATTTCCCACGTCTACAGATTTATCTTATGGGTAGCAGATTGTGCGTGAACTTGCATTTATACATTTTTGTATCTGAAGCCAATCCATGACTGCATTGCAGTGACCACCATAACAGGAAGGAGACTGGCAGCAAAACAGGATGTAAGCCAATAGGAGTAAACAGTTTTTGCAGGTGCCGCATGAGACTGAGAATGTCTGCTTGGCACTTGCCTGGGAAAGCACCAATTAACAGCTGCTTTGTGCGTGCGCGTCAAAGTGGCAAAAGTCGACAGGCCTTTTATGGAACAATAGAAGGCCAGGTTGCTACCAAAAGCAACCTCATAGGCACCCATTCCCTTAGCTACAGTGTTTGTAAGTTTGCGCTGCACACAAACCTAAAGAACTCAACTTAATCTCGGTGGATCATTACAGTAAAGTCGGTTGTAGTATGATTTTAATGGGCAGGAGATGACCAGCATTAGGCAGACAGCTTTTCTGTTGCCAATGCCTTGTAAAGGCATTTGCAGTTGATTGTTGTTTTGATCCTCTCACCTCTACTGCACGAGTCTAATATAATTTGAAAAGGAGGATGCCATTCCAGGAGGCAAAGAGGCATCCTTTGTGGCAAAATAAAATTTGATAGAGCATAAAGGGTAATGTGATTTCCACTAAGCAGCTATCAATTTTGTCCATCTCTTTGCAGCCCTGGTAACCCTGAGCACCGTTTTCAATGGGTGAAGCAGAGATCTCCAAATAAAAATGCATACATTGTATTTGTGATGGAGCAGAGTGTTCGTGGGAAGCGCTGAGTATCCAGATGAGCACATGAGTGATGTTTGCGGTCCTTGGTGTTAGACCTCACAGAGTGAATGTGTATCTGTATGCAGAAGTAGAAAGGAGGGGGGCAAGTGACAGGATATGGAGATGGTAGCAACGGGATCAGTCTTTGACTAACTCACAGACACACAAACACACAATGCTTGCTGCATGGGTGGCAGTCCCAGGCGCACTCATATTTTTACAGCTGGACCCACATCCCATGGCTTCCACAGATGCTTCAAAGCACTCTTCAAAGCCTCTGTTGAGGAAACATATGCGTTGCGTTTCACTAAAGGGACATCTTTTGCCGAAGCCACCCTACAAACTGCAGCTGAATGTGTGTTATTTTCACTGTTAATTGGTGAATGTGGATCATGACCATACACAAAATCCTGTCTATTGACTTTGGTTACATTTCAAATTGCTTTGCAATGCAACTCGGAAGGACACATTTGAGCTCGGACTTGCTCATTGATTCCCCTGTATAATTATGCTGCATCAGGCTCTGTGTGTTTCCTGATATCTGAGTGTGGGTGTATACCTGGATGTGGCCTGTTGTATTTAACAAACTCCCAGGCTCTCTCCCTCAATGGGATTTGAGTGCAGGCAGGGGAGACTGAGATATGAGCTCATAAGAGATTAAAGTTTAGTATATTTGATTGTTTCTCTTGTGTGGTGGGGCTTTTACAATGGGTCTGGCCAGACGAGTTCAGTCTGAATTAGCCTTAGCAGGAGGGAGAGAAGGGGCGCTGAGAGGGGCCGCAGCTAATCCCAGGATATTGAGCAGGATTCCTAGGATGAGACTGCGCTCCTTTGCTTTCCCAAGTGTGACGATGGGGAGTGTGTGTGTGGGGGGGTGGGGGGGGATTTGGGGTCTCTTTCTCTCCTCAGTCCCCATTGTGAGGAGAGTTTTCACAGTTTAGGGGCACAGTGTCTGGGATTCTCTGTCCACTGAAGTGAGTCTTTTTTTGGGGGGGAAACGGCCAGGCAGTGCCGGCCTCAGAGGATTAGTCTCACTGGGATAATCAGGATCAGTTCACAGTGTCCTCGAAGGGGGTCTTAGTCTATGTCCAACAGAGTAGGAGAAGGGACGCCACTGTCCTGTGTAGTTGCTGGATCTGCCCACATCCCCCTCATACCCTAATGACATCTGCTTCCCTCTTCTCTTCTTCACTGTGTCCAACTCCTCAACTATGACACTTATTCAGGTCCTTTATAAATAATATCAGTGTTCTCTTTCAGAGAATCTGATAAAAATATATGGTCAAATAAAGTCAAGATGGATTTTTTTATATTTTTGTCACCTGAATTAAAATATCAAACCTTTTTAAGGTAGAAAACAAATGTGAAATCCATGTCATGTATTGAGGACAATGGAGTTCTGGAAGTTAAGAATTGGACGTCCTGTCCTCTCCTCTGATTGTGATTACATATGTTATTTTCCCCTGGAACTTTTGTGTTGTACTTAGTTGTCCAGACCCAAAAAACAAAAAGAAGTTGCAGTAAAGGACAACATTTTGTTGGCAGCCACATCTGCTTTTCGTATTTATCCATACTTTTTTATATCTTTTGTGACAAACTCTACCCAAACAAAAGCCCGGGAAATGGGTGGAACTGAACAAGACAGTCACTGAGCGTGTACAATAAAGGGAACGCTGACGCAAACGGATACCCAGGTGGTGCAACCATTCTCCTTTCATGTAGCACACACATCTAGAAATAAATCAGGAAAGTACACCTTTTTGTATAGCACCATTGTTTTTTGTTCTAACCTGAACCTTAAACACACCCGACGCATAGACTTGGCAAAATCTCATATTTTCACTGGCTCTCTGTTACATTTTATTAACCATTTAGTTTTCTCTGTGATAGGCAGCAGATATATTATATATACAGTTAGACCCTCCGCAAATGTCGCTTGCCTTGTGCTGTTACTAAGATACGGGTGCTAACAACCGCAAGTATGCGGGTGAGCTGGTGAGCAACTCCAGCACGCGCACAGACAGAGCAGTTCGCTGCACAAAGGCCAACAAATAAGTGCTTTCATATCTACACCCCCCGCCCCCCCCCCCTTTGGGACAGTTGAGGGGTTGAATGGAAAGCAACATTGAGGGTGTGGGGGGTCACTGGGTAGTATAGGGAAACCAGTGTTAGGAACATCGTGTTGTTGCATTTCATGGTCCTGTGTTCATGTTCGCTCTTTGGTTGCATGTCTGTCATGATGAGATCAAGTTGTCTGTGAAATCTTGTTTATCTGTTTTATATCTTTGTCAGCATTCAGTTGCAACTATTATTTAGTGTTAATCGTCATTTTTCAAAACTCAGAGTTAACATCTTTATGGTCAAATGTGTTGTTTCTTTGTGAGGGTGAAAACACTCACAATCTGTGGTTCTTACGCCCTCAATTCATGTAGCAACAGTGATGCTTTTTATCAACATTGTCGTTTGGTTTGGATTTTTATTCGAAACCCAAATCATGCATTTCAGTTTCACCTGATCAGATTTAAAAGTTACTATGTGTAGACGTTATATTTAGTATCTTTTAAATTATTCTGAATGCAGGTTTTTGTTAATGGAAAAATAAAACAATCCCAGTCAAGATTGATAAATGAGGAATTTTAAAATCTTACTCTTGGGGGCTTTAGGCATGCAATAGTTTATGCCTGGTGCACTACTTGTTGCTAATGTCAGTTTGTGCTGCATACTTTGGCAAAATGTCACAACGGCACATCTTGTGGTGTAATTTCATAGCGGTATAGCTATCCTTTGGGGCAGGTGTAACAATATAAGCAGAAATGGCAGCATGCTATTAGTCTTATGCTCTTCTGGCAGGCACTCTGTCTCAATAGACCCCACTGCAGTCAGACAGTGTAGCTTATGCAGCATTGAGAAAAGGATTGGTGCTCCCCTAACACACAACATCTATTCTATTCCCTCTGCTCACAAGACCAGACCCACTTACTGGATGTTGTCAGACTCACAACTCAGAGCATTGCACTTTTTAAATGCGGTACTTTTTTATACTTTTGTATAATTTCATGACAAACAACACTGCCAAGGTCATTAAAGTAAAACATTACATGTATAATGTATTACTTCTCTTTAACTGTAATAAATTGAATTACATTAACCATTGCTCCTTGGGAGAAGTGCTTGTTACTTACTTTTTTTGTTGTTCCTCCTCGTAGCAAATTCAGAATAATGTCAGATACCTGCACCCTTCATCTGTTGTCACTTCTGTCCCTGCCATTTCTCGTCCTTTTCATCTCATTGTCTCTCATGTCTTGTATGCATCCTCTGTGCTCTCTCTGTTGTTTGTGCACGTGTTAACAGGAATGAGATGAAAGGAAAGCACAGGCTATATGAAAGTATTTTTTTTCAATATAATATTGCTGGCAGTAACATGAGTAATGTTTCAAATTTGAGTCTATAGAACAAGTAATGGGGCCTTGATGTTAGCTGGTCTATAACTGTAATGTAATTGTGCTACTGAAATTCTGCCTTTTATTATTCCACTCCAGAAAAGTAATGCAATCACATGTTCTGCTTTGTGTCATGTTACCCCCCTACTCTGCTAAAAATTCTCATCACCACAACAAACATAAATCTTCTTCTCCTTCACTCCCACAGCATTTCATATTTTTATATCACTTATCCACGTAATATATTTTCAATTCATGTCTGTGGTGTAGGCCTCCTTCCTTGGTGACTACATGCTGTAGGCAGCACCATATGCTACATTTCATCTTGTAAACGTAGTTTTGGTTTGTCATTCCCATCCTTCCTCCCACAGTAGAAATAATGGAGAGGAACAGCTTCAGTGTTGGCTGGTCCGTGATGCACAGCTGCTGTACTGCCGCTTTATTAATGGGATTCAGGAGCTCATCTGAGCGTTCCGATAATGGAACAATGGAGGACCCTGCTTTGACAATCCTTCATCTCAGAGATGCTACAATTGATCACCAATTCAATTGCTAACTGTAGAAAATTGAATTTCTAGCCCTAACATTGTTCGTTAACCACGGTGCCGATGAGATGGCCATCCAGATTAATGATAATGGGAGGCTGAGATGGCTTCTGAGACGGCCTGTGAATTTGATTAGCTCCAGACGGCTGTGGAGACAAAGAGCAGCCAGTCAGACTCTTATGTGGAAGTACTTAATGAAAACCCTGCATGGAAGGTAATTGGGAAATGTTTGTCTGGCTGCACGCTTCTCAACTTACTGTACTCAGTCTTTAAACCTATCTCTCTTCAATCTCACTCTTACTGTTGCTTTTACACACACACACACACACACACACACACACACACACACACACACACACAGGCACTTTGTATTCATTTATTATAATAGCATTACCTTGCTTATTGAAAGTAAAGCAGGCACTTTAAAAAACAATACTACTTAAACAAAATACTTACTTTTTTTAAGCTCTGTTGCTGTTGATAGGTTTCAGTTTTCATGCTCAGTGGCCAGATTAATTACGGCTCTCTTAAAATAGATTCCCCAGTATCAAGATCTCTTCTTTTACAAACTTAGCTTAGTCTTTCAAGATTCTTTGGGGCTCTAAGCAACTACAATGTTAACAAAAATTTGTTGTCATGTGTGCTAGTAAAAATACCATTTGATGTATTTGTTTTTATATGGACCCTTGTTTTTTAATTGCTGTTAAAGTTAGTAGAGCAATGAATTTTTCTTTACTTATATTTTTATACCCGTGGGAGTATATTTCCATTTGTGGGGGGACTCTGGATCACGTTATATAATGGAAAAACTGATCAAAATAATAACTTTGTACAGACACACACACACACACACACACTGTAACCTGAAAACAGTTGTTAATCCAGTACCGTCAACTCTGTAGGCTCGTCTTACTGAATTCAACATGACTGTGATGTGTCTGCTAGACAATTTGTTGTGAAGTATGACATTTTCTAGTTGCTCCTTTTAATTTTATTAGCATTTGTGTGCAAGACAAAAGGATGAGTGACCACGACAGACTCCCTCTGTATCCTTGACAGTCCTACTCATGTGTCTCAGCACTGACTGTTCTCCCCTGGTGTCAAACACTGCCAATTAAGCAGTGGTAGAAAAGGCTCATATTCCCTTCCCCTCTCATCAAAATGAGACTGACTCATTTAGACTATTGAAGAGAAGGATAGTGTTTAATATGGTAATTTCTACCACTGTGTGACAGGGTAGAGCAGATATTTCCAGTGTCTTGATGTGATCTCAGTAGAGTGTCATTTCATGGTTGAGTGTGGGGGGAAGCAGCTATGAAGAGCTTCTCTTTCATCTAAAGAGACAATCAGACATCTATACTTCATTTATGTACATCTATACCAAAATCCTGTGAAGAGTAATGACATTGAACATACTGCAGCAGAGATAAACAAGTTTACAGCCGTGGCTGTTACATGCTTCTTTGACCCGTGATTATTGCAAGATGGGAGATTCTCTGGATTGGAGATTAATTGTCTTGTTTAATTACACCTTAGTGATTAGAGGAGGGAGGAAGTGAAATCCCTGTTGCTGAATCGGTATAATGTATATTCCCTCAAAGTCAAAGCCCGTAATTGCAAGGATACCGTCCTCCTAAATCTGCGCTTAATTGACAGGCAAGGCTGCAGTCAGCACCTCTGAGGAGCATGCAAGTGTGACATGTAGCATGTAAGTTTGTGTTTGTTTGCATGACTGTGTGTTTGTTTTGTATGTTGATGGTGCAAATGGACACTGC
This sequence comes from Macquaria australasica, assembly GCA_005408345.1. NCBI lineage: Eukaryota > Metazoa > Chordata > Actinopteri > Centrarchiformes > Percichthyidae > Macquaria > Macquaria australasica. Next base: position 499,561 of record SEMN01000057.1, read on the forward strand.
AGTGAGAGATATTAAGGAGGAGGGGTGCAGCTGTAAGAGACCCCCCCATTGATGACAAATGCCTGTAGATAAATGGGCTTTCTCCACTGAGTGGGATTCACTCACCGTAGGCATCCCTTAAGATGGGACACACTGTACATTGTTGCTGTTCTCTTTGTTACATCTGTGTCCAGTTCTGCTGTTACAGACTGCCTGCCAGCTGCGGTTTCACCAATGGGTCATTTGACTCCAGGGGCAGAACCAGGGGACGTGTATCCTAACAGTTTCTAAGAGAAGTGTCTTGCATTTTGGAGCTAAGCGTTCAACTACTTTGTTATCAAGGCACAATACATGTTGAGCATCTTTCCTAAGCTTGTGAATAGCGTTCTGGAGCCAAACATTGATTAGAAACCTGTTACATTTTGGGTGCAAAAGGCAGCCAAGGTTAATTTACTGGATGAGGAGGCCGTTATAACCCTCCCTTTAGCGTGTCTCTTCATTGGCCTATTTTAAATCCCCCCTGAAAACAGGAGTTAATTAGGAACACCAACAGAAGAGAAATCCAAGGCAAGACACCAGCTTTTATTTTAGACTGAAAAAGCACAAATGCATTTGCATGCTCACTCATTTATTTGCCAATACATTTTTGAAGTGCCTGCCTTGGACAGTATGTTTTTGTGCTAATTCATTCACATGGGGCAATATTAATAAAAACTGAACACAATAGAAGCGCTTTGTGAGGTTAAACCTGCTTCTAATGAACAAAGAGCGAATTTGAAACGGGAATTAGTCTATGAAAGGGATCTTGTTAATGAAGTGTGTGAATAGAATGAAAGAAGAAAGCACACGGCCTTCCCTGCTGGAGAAAGGTTAATGACTGTATGGAGCAGACCAGGAGTGTCTTTCCTCTCACTGCGCTCTGGGTCCTGATCCGCAGGGCCTTCCTCCTTGTTGGACCTTTTGTTTTGCATAAAACGCCATAGTTTCAAAACACCCCACTATGTCCAATTACTGTCATCTCAATATTAATAATATGGCTTCATTATTAAATTACATGTTTGTTGAGTGTTTGTATGCATTTCAGTAGCAGAGACGTGATAAGGTGATAAGAGAAGTGATATCCTGGCATGCTTGCATTGTTAGTTTTTACATATAACATGCAGGACTGTAAAGGTCATGCACATATGTGTTAGGGCAGCTGTTTCAGCATATCCAAAGGAGAAAACACCACTGTATGTTGTTAGCCACGCTAGCAGCATGGCTCTTGGGGTGGCAATGTTGGTTGGTCGATTGGTCAGTCGGTCCACCACTTTGGTCCAGGCTGAAATATCTCAACAACTTTTGGATTGTTAGCCAAGAAATGTTGTACAAACATTCATGGTCCTGAGAGAATGAGGTCTAATAACTTTGGTGATCCTTGACTTTTCATCTAGTGGCACCAGCAGGGTGACACTTTTGGTTTTTAGTGAAATCTCGACTAATTGGATGGATCGCCATAGAATTTGGTTCAGGCAATCTTTCATTTTTTGTCTAGCGCCCCCATCAGGTCAAAACTTTAATTTGTCCATCAATGAGCATGCCAACACCCTAAGTAAGATCGTGGAGATGGTAAACATCATACCAGCTAAACATCAGCATCATTGTGACCACATTGGCATGCTGAGATTAGCATATAGCTCATAGTACAGCTTCACAGAGCCACTAGCATGGCTGCAGACTCTTACGCTGTGTCCCAAATCGCATACTTGCGTACTCAAACTTAGTATTTTGAGTGCATAAGTGCATTCACACTGGTAAGTATGGCAAAATGCAGTGTACTATGAGTACCTGGATGGTGTACACAAAACAGCCAGAAAGTTGAGTGTGGAACGCTGCACACTTCTCACCCTCAACGGTCGCCATCTTGGCCACGTAGCGGAAGGGGAGGACCACCAACGTATGAAAATGGAGGCCGCGGTTGCGATTGTTACGGCTAAAAGTAAAAGCACGTTCATTTTTTATTCATTTTTTATATAATTGAATTGAAGTCAAGTGAGCAAACGTGCTGACAGATATTTCGGAGTGCGGCAATCACAGTAAATGTTGGCGATAATGCTCTGCCCTTTTGCAATCTGTCATTAAAAAGAAGAAGAAGACGTGGTCAAATGTTGCGATCGTCATTTCCGGTAAGCGCACAACAGCAGTATTTGATTTGAGACAACACTACCCTGTCAAAATTAACGCACTACGCAAGTCAGTACATAGTGTACACAGTATACTGCATGTAAGTGTACTAATGGAAGTACGTGATTTGGGACACAGCATTAGTCTTGTTCTGTATATGAACTTCTGATTAAAAAATGAAATGTGACAGAAACCCTGTGACTGCCTGAGACTGTATAAATCCAAACAGCTGTCGCCTGCTTTTGACATGCTCCCGTACACATCACTACATCCGTCTTGCTTCACAAACTCACATTCACCTCATGATGCAAGAATGATTTGACACACTCTCATTTCCATGAGTTCATTATGCACATTATAGCATCTAACAAATTGTTATTAGGTAAAACTGAATTTTTCAGAAATATGAAAAGGGTTTGTTGTTACCAGAGCTTGTGAATAATACCAGCATCATAAATGAATTACCTAATGGTCCTTGTAGATATGAAAACGCCATGCCTGTCACAATAAAACACTCTGAGGCAGACTGTGTTAACGGAGCTGCTCCCTAGTTGTTGTCTCCTTCTAATACTTGGACTTCTAATATGAGATTGTAAAGGGTAAAAGGCTCTTAGAGGGAATCCAAATCATTAAAACTATTGGTAAGACCCAGGGGACGTTTAGATTTGGAGCTGCATTTGAATAGTGGCCTTGCAAATTATGTTTTCTGTGGTCACCTGGAGAGACTAATTCAGTGACTAAGAAAGGGAAACAAGGGACCATTCTAGTGATAAGTTTTTTTTTTATGTTTTCCCGATGGTAAGATACATCAACCTGTTCCCCTTCCACTGCATTAATTCTACATTGCTTATTAAGTTGTTAGTCACTGTTTTAAATGAATGCTTACTGTCAAAACTTTGTCTGAAGTCATGCTGATTGATTTTAATTGTCCCTGACTTGGAGATGAAGCTGAAAACGGACAAAGTATTGGATTTTCATCCTTCATTTCGAACAATATAGAGCCACTGGAGTGTAGTTTTCATTAGGATGGTGATTGATTAAGGCCCGGTGTCACAGTCATAAGGGAAGATTTTAGTTCAACCTGTCCAAGATTTTTGCATATTTCGCTAATTTAATTGGACACACAATTGTTTATGTAAATAAAATATTATGATAATATTATGACAACACATCCCTCAGTGTTGGTAAGGGTTGTAATGGTCTTTATGTACTTTTACATTATTACTTCATACATACAAATGACAGAATTATGAAGTTTATGCACCCTTGATAGAATGACAATACCATTTCGCTACCCGCCTGTTGCAGAATAACTCATTGAATATTTTAAATCTTTTATGCTTTCATGGTAAATTGTAGACAATAAAATACTCTACATTGTATCCACACATATCTACAAATAAAGATGGGGAGTTTGGTGCTCAGAAACCTTCTATCTGTTAATCCTACCTTCATCTATTTAGTAATGGTTAGGACCTGATTTAGAAATAAAAAACAAATACAAATTTATCAGAGGCTGTGTGGGGAAATAAAAATATGAAATGTTGAATAAAATCCTGGACATTTCTGATTTTAACTTATGACAGAAAATAGGATGTTTTTGTAATATACCCCTGATAGAAGCAATGCCACTGTTGTTTTTTACTGTGCATTTGCCAGCAGGCCCAAATATTTCAATTTAACAGATGCCAGTACAAGACATTCTTGCCCATTCTCATAATCCCCTGATGATAGATTAGTCCTTTTACTGGTGTTTTACAAATTTTTGTCTTGTTTCACATCTTACTGCCAAAGACTCTTTTGGATTTCATCCATGTAAAGAATTTTTGAAATCTTCATTTTGGCAACTTATAGCCCTACGCTTAGTTTCTTTGTCGGTGAGTTTGATGTGCATAGCCACTGACTGAAGCCTTTACCTTCACCACTGTGTATCCTACACTGATGTGATAGTAATACTTTCAAATGACTAATAACACTTTGGTTGAAGAGAAGATTCAAAGGTTTTTGAGTCCATCAAAGAGCCCTTTTAAGAACAAGGTTTTCATGCCAGAGATTTCATCTTGAGAGACTGGAACAATCTCTTCTTTGTATTTGTTAGAACAGCTTAACTATAACTGTTAAAACAGCATGCATGTTATTCCCACACACTCAAATGTTATGCATAAAAGAAGCCACAGTGTTAGAGGGAACACCTGTAAAGCTCTGCTCTGGATCCTTTCTTCCTCCTCTCTCCAGCTGGCCTTGATGCTCTTGCTGAGGCCAGGCACACTCACCCAGGTTTTCCATGTTGGCAGGGACTGCTTGCCTCTTTCAGGAGAACACACTCTCAAACTATGGCTTCTGGGACTCAAAGCTTCTGGGGTTTCACTTGCATCTTGGCCCACCTCCTCATCAACCCCTTTGCAAACCAAAATAGACTCCATAATTCATCCCAGCCAATCCAGCAAGAATGTAAATAAAGAACAAAAGTTGCCTGTTCTACACATATCAGGGGGCCTCTTCGGGAATAGAGCTTTCTTAAAACTGATCCTGCTGCAGGCCTGACCCCGGCCATTTCTCTCCACTCCATTTTCTAAAGCAACAGTACAGGGCAGGGCGCCATAGTCTCTGTGCTGCCCTTATCTCACATTGGCAGACACTGGGTCTCCCCATAGTCTGGATTTCCATCTGAGCCTGAGCTCCTGTGGCCTGGCTCTCATCTGCACAGCCATCTCCTCCTTCAGTCCACCTCAAACTAATTGACTTTAACTCGTCTTTTTTGCCCTCCTACAGTGAAGTGTACCTTTTGAATCCGTCAGTCGTAGTGTCGATTTAAAAAGGCATCACCCAATAAAATCTGTGAACAACTGATGTTAATTAATATCAGAGGTTTATGGTGCGTGGTACAGGTCCCGGCATGGCTCTTAGCACTTGATAACCATTTGGCCATGCAGTTTGAGTGCCATTTTGGAGGCTGAGACTAATGAAGCTTGTCGGCTAAAATGAAGCCAGACTGTGAAATGGCCTCATCAGGTACATTACCTTAACACAATCAGAGCATTAGCACCTTAATTTGGACAGAGTCTCACTTTCATTTTTTGAATTCCATCAAAATCACAGGACACACAATTAATAATGAGAATATAAATAACGGCTAATGACATCTGCATGAAACATAAACCAAAAACGTAATGTGGGCTGAGTACTCATTGCCTTGTGTAATGAGTTACATACAGGTTTTCATACAGTTACTTGTCAGTCCTTCATTATTTTTCTGTTTGTTTTGTGTCCTAAATGTCAGATTTCAAATTTCCTGATACTGGTTGGGTGCTGTGAAACACAAAAGTAGTCTGTGTTTAATGAACACTGAAAAATATCTGAAGCTCTTTTAAAATCCCACTTAAAAATGATCCACTATTAATGCACTTCATGGAGCAATTCACAATATTGTAAGAAGCATAATGCACATGTAGAATAATACGTGGAATATAACTATTATTAACCTAGTTATAGAACTACTGCCAACAGTGAACATACTCTAAGGTTGAAGGGCTTGATTTAGAGACTTCAATCTACAGCTTGTGCTGAATGGCTTACTCCTTGGCACCAATTTACATGATGAATTTGCATCTAACCAAAGTGCAGTAGACATTGCAACAACCTGTTTTTGTGTTAGCAACACAGCCTTAAAATACTACGCTAATATTAACCAATTTTAACAGTTAAATTAAAAAGACATATTACGTCACAAATATATGGTACTGCACTGTTGTGCATTCACAAAAAATACCAGAGCAACACACTTTAGGGAGAGTCTGCTTATACAGAAAGTATTTTCCAGTAATCCAGTATTGGATTACTTGGATTACTCATTGCACATCGTTTCCTCTGCAAAACAAAGCTAGCTTCATGGCTGTTACTGAACTGCTTGGTGCAGTCGGTGCTTAAGATATGATGCATGTTCAGATAACGCAATATCACCTTTTTAATAGTGAATACGGCAGCAGTAATTATATGTTTCATTATACTTGGATTATTATGATGAATTATGAATCGGTCACTGAGGTTATAATGAGTAATTTCATTCATGGACCACAATGTCATTCATAGAAACAAGGTCAACAGTTTCTCTTAGCTTAGAGCTCTATTCATTCTCTAGTAAAAGTTGATCTCAGCAGCTTCTTGAATAGGTCAGAACATTGAGGAATAATCAAGGGATAAAAGAGGAAACTCTTAGCTAGGAACTTGCCATTTAGAAGAACTCCTAGTGGTAAGATAAACCCCTGGAGTTTAATGCATTGCCATCTTAACATTTTGAAGTGTGCATGCCTGGAGGGTGAAGCCAGAATGACCATCACTAGGGACATGTGGTCTTGTTTCTGTTATTCAGTGATTTGATGTATCACACATTTCTTCTCTGGCACATCACCATCTGTGCTTTCACCGGTTTATATTAATGGTGTATTGCAGCTTCTGTTTTTTGTTTTTTTCACTGGGGCCCATGTTTGTAATAGCATCTATATTGTTCCTTCCCTTCCTGTGTTTGGCGGCTTCCATGTCTGTTCTCATCCGTTAACATCTTTTGTCATCCTCTCACCCTAGCTGAGTGCGTGCTCACTTGTGTGTTTTCGCACAAACATACCCACACAAAAAGCACATACACAAACATCCCTTGGTAGGTTGTACACATTCTCTCTCCTTGACAGGTAGAGTCAGGAGGGGAGGCTGTGCATGGTTGTAAAAGTAAATAGTCTCTATTTTAATACTCAGATCTTCTTCTCTCAATTGTTGTTTTTTTTCCCTGTCTTTCTTCTCTTTCTTAGTATGCTGTTTGCATGCCTGTGTCTGTAGTATTTACACTCAGCCAAAAATGGTTTCCAAGAGAAACAAACCCCACTCTGTATCATTTTGATTTGAAAAGATAGACAGAGGGCTGTATCTTAATGATGATCAACATGACTAACAAAGTGGTGAGTCTTTATGATTTAGCTGATTGCAATACATTAGCAGTTTGCTGGGTAGCTGTGACTTACCAGCAGGTTGTTCTTATTACCATAAGTGGACAATTGTGTAGCTGTTAATGTAATGTCCTTATAAATGAAGGCAAAACTGGTAGCATTTTCAAATTCCTTCAAAAACCTGATTCAATAAGTTTACTTATTACTTATTGACTGACCTCAAGAACAAGCATTTCATGTGGCTTTTTCCATGTAGAATCAACATATGTTTGTGAGTATACATGATACAAACTCCTCTTGATTATTTCTATGTTAATCACCAATACAGGCCTGGAGTTTAATTTATAGGAAATAATTGCAATTTAATTTGCAGTCCTAATATTGGTATTGGACAAATTGCAATTAGATGTTTTCCTCAGGTCTTTTAGCCCTATGGCCTTGCCACTTATGCAGAAGTTAGCTTAACCTTTTTGGTTTTACACTTTCTTTTTGTGTGGTTGATGGTCTGTCACTCTGTCTTTGTTTCCCTTTCTGACAGTTATTTTCTAATCTCCTCTCTGTCCATCTTTTTCTTGGTCTCTTCCTTTCTCTATTCTTCTGTAGCTTATAATACTGCCATGATCGTGTGCTGGTAGTATGAAAGAAGCACTCTGACTGTATTGTAAACTCAAGCACTTGAACCTCTGAACAAAAGATGCCTTTACCACAGACATTCCTCCGTGTCTCTCTCATTTCACGACAGCTAAGTGGGGAACCTTGCTTCTTTTCAGCAGCCTCTGCGATCTGCTATAAAACCTGCTAATTGCTGTCTCTTAAATGACAGGCATCCAATGAGGCCCATTGTCTTGGTTGAGTATCCAGTCAATACTTCAACCATTTGTTCTGCTGATTGGCAGTCTCTAGCAGTGTTGCCCTGTGCCCTGTAATATTGATGTATTTTTCTGTTATTATCACTGGCATTATTGCACATGACCTGTGTATATTTCAATCTGAGACCTCAGCCTTGGGGGCCGGAGGGGCAGATGTTATACATTTGAATACCCAATGTGCTGAAGAGAAAAGTAACAATGACATTCATGCACTCAATTAGAATCATCATACTGATTGGGGAAAAAAGGCATAAGAAAAGTGTAAATACACTTGAGAGTAAGGTTTTATATTCTATATTATATTATTGTCCATAGGTCCTTATGTGTGTCTTGTTCTGCCTCTTGGCACAGCAGGGGTCGTCCTGTTGACCTTACACTGTGTGTACTGTGAAACTTTGCAATTTCTTATTTCTTCGCACCGAGAAATTTGTCACCAAGACAAATTCTTGTGCATTTATTGCATTTATCGATTAAAGCAATTCTCATTTTGACTCTGAAATACAATTGTTTTTATTATTTTTTTTTTATCGAGACATGGGCACACTGTTCACCTTCACAGTGTTTAGTATTCTGGCTGGACATGATTAAGCATGGACAAGCCGGCCCACATTGAGTTTCACTGCCAACGTGTGCAGTCACCCACCCTGGTCCACTCCAGGGCATGAAACAATGGCGGCCACATTAAAGGTTTTAATTAATCACCCTCAAAGAAGATTTGCATTTCTCAAGGATTTCTTTAGATGGTATACATGTATGACCAACTTTATATTCAAATCACACTTGGTGTGAAATGTGAGCTCAAATGGTCACTGAAATGACAAATTTCACAAAGCAAAGAAACCAATGGTGATAATACATCTTCTACGCTCTGTCAAATACACATTAAAGCTACTCAAATTAACTGCACCTCAGGACAAGACCAGGAGTCAGGGAAATGAGCAGGCAATCTAAGGAAACCGCTAACCGGTACATTTTTACCCTTTAATAGAAGAGGCTCAAATATAAGTAAATGTTTGGTTTATTGTACTCATTAAAAATTCACAACATTTATCGGAGTCAACCGAGGCCATGTGTTTCTCCGTTTCTGCCCATGCGGGTCGGATTTGTGTTGACAGACGGTGGCTTTGTGTGGTTAGGGAGTTGGCTGGTGACCCCACAAGGAGCACCTGTCCAAGAGTGGACCTGCTGCTCGCTGTGTTATGCCTTGTGGTGGGTTTGGCATTAACCCCACTGTCATGTTCCCCTCTCCTCACTACCCTCTCACCCCAGCCCTAAGACATGCATAACCTGCCAGATCCACTCTGTCATCGCGGGATTAATTAAAATGCTACACAGCAAAGGCACTGGATCCCTTTGGGGCTGTGGTATATGCATGAGTGACATACACACGTGTAAGTGCCCACACACACACATGCACACGGTCCTGTTTGACAGAGTGCCAGGTTGTTGTGTTCAGTCACCTCAGGGGACATATAGCCAAATGATCACCTCCAGTGATGGATGGACAGATCTCACCTCAGCGTCCCTTTTTTAACATGTTGTCCAATAATGTATTGGCCATATTTGTAATGTGAGACATTACTTATGCTTGACTAAGTTAATTTGCCCAAAACTATGACCATCTGGCTCATGCTGATGATTTGCATTTGCATAGTTTTTCTTGCACTGACAACTACATCGTCACAAGTCCCAAATTACCTTCTCTCATTGTTGTGTTTTATTCATGCCTCTCTCACAAGGCACGCTATTCATTTGAAGGGATTCAAATAAATTGAGAAGAAAAGGGGGTTACTTATTTATCCCAGACCCCAGTGATGCCCTGGCAGAGAGACAATAGAGGTGAGGGATACTAAATGAATTCTGTTGTCCTGTGTGCTATCCCTGGCTATCAACATAATTTGATTAGTGACCTGGTAACTATGAATGTGTGGGACCTCTTCATTCAAGTCCATTGGGGCTCCTGGGGCAAGAGTCCATGTTACAGGGCTCAACCCCCTTCCATTGCGACCCTGCCCTCATGTCATGTATGCACACAACCAGGCGACTGGGTGATTAATGACCAAGCTTGTGGTGCCATTGACAACTTCTGGTGACTCTACACAAAAGCCATCTCCCTTGTCACATTAGCACCAGTCTGGGAACATTTGGCCGTATGCTGCTGGCCTGAAACACAGGGAATATATGGTAGACAGATGTATGTATACAGAGAATGTCTACCTCAAGCTCAGCTTTGTCCCTAGTAAAAATAAAAAAGTAACATCTTCTCATTATTTCAGTTTTTCTGAAAGCTTTTGCTTGGCCTCTGCACCACACACAGTAGAATCCCTTTATATTAACATCATCTGCTCAGCATGCATTTCCTGGCATTTCCTGATTTCATTAACGCACTACTTCCATAAATGTATGTCTTATTCGTCATTTGTGTCTCTGGCTAATAATAATTCAGCATAATTAGAAAATGAAGAATGGGCCTGCCAGCATTCCCAGCGGTGTTTTCTGAAACTGGATACTTCCCTCTTCTGCCTAAGTTTTTGTTTAAATGAAATGTCTGCATATTAAAGGAGTTGAATAATTAGTAGCCTTAAAGCTTCTGATTTTATTAAATTTTCATTTGACTCCTGAAGAGCTTTAATTTGTGAGGTGTGCACAATCTTTGGTTTATTAGGTGGTAAGGGGAACAGTCTCACAGGTGGGGTAAAAGAGTGGATAACATTTATTGAGTGTTATTTTCCCAGATGAAACGGCTGCCAAACTGAGATCACATGCTGCCTATTTTCCAAACTTCCACAGTGTATTCAGATCTATCTGCCTTCTACAAAAAGAGTGAAGTGTGAATTAATAAGCCACATTGCTGTCTTCCTCGTCTACAGTATCCTGTTTTCACCATAGCTATCACCTTTTAATAAGAATTGTTGTTAATGACATCTGTGGCTGGGGTGTAACCTTTAGCACTCCAACTCGCTTGCTGTATGTCTCACTTTCACAACACTAAGAACAGGTGGGATGTCTTTCAAAATTTCCCAAGACATTTTTATTTTACTTTTCCACCTTGCTATAAATGCATTCACTGAATCCAAAATTAAAATCCTCAAAAAGTGCAGACACAAGTGCTAGAATCTGACATCACTGTTAGATGGCTGACGCATACAGATGTCAGCCGGCTGCTCCGCCTGTCTGTAATGAATGTAAAGTGTGCTTTATAGATTGTAAACATTGCCGAAACAACCAAGCTCTGCTTGCATAAGGATCGTGCTGCTGCAAAGTTTTCTACACAAAAATCCTGTATTTTTTAATACTGTAGTGTTTCCCAACAACCTAATGCTACGCCTCCATGAACCATTTTGACAGCTAGCTTTGTAGCAGCTCAAGAACACATTGAAATTAGGACTTGACAAATAAGGATCAATCCTAACAATCGATGCAATCTTCCCATTTCAGATACTGGAACCAATAATTAGTTATTAATGTTATTAATAATTTCAGTCATTTATCAAGAAAAAAAGGTCAAATATTACCTTTTTTTTTCTCGATAGATGACTGGATTTATTAATCGATTTTCAAAATTGTTGACTAATGATTGCAGCACTAGATTAATAGTTGTTGTATTATTGTATTTTGTAGTTTGATAATTATTTCAGTATACTGGTCGCAACAAAGGGATTACTAAGCATCCCAAGAAATAAGTGGAAAGTTAGATATGGTAGCATTGCCAGATGTTTGTTTAAGCTGCGTGTCTATAGACACACACATCACTCTGTTAACTTGAGGCAGGTTTTAAGCAGCAGCAAGCTTAGGATTATAGTGGTTTAGATCCTTTGACCTCCCCCTCCCACCCGGCCAGTGTACCACTCGATTAAAATAGATTCAGCAGACTTTTATTCAAAAACAAAAGAATTTCTCCTCATCCTTCTTCTCCCACCCCTGCCCCTTCCCTCCTTTTGATTCTCAAATTCCTTTAAATGAAAAATGATTCTCTCTTTCTTGGTATTTTGTACAACAGACCCATTTTGCTCCCCCCTCAATGGGGAGGAAATGAGTTGTGGGAGCAGATTCCTCTCACACAGAGATCTCAGTAATCGTGTGGCTGCGTGTCACCAGCACACCACGGTGACAGCAGCTTTTAATTAATCCCACATCCCACCACCCTGCCCTGCCCATTGGTGGCTTCTCCCCCAAACTTTTTCCTCTTAACTTTTTTTCTGTGTGTGTGTGTGTGTGGTGGTGGTGGGGGGTTTCTCTAACTGCAGTCTCTCAGCCCGCTACAGCATTGTGTGCATAGCCTGTATAGTTACAGGATGACACTGCTGTCACTTTTCCACACTTCTGAAAGCGGGAGACAGCCCACTAACTGCGTTCACGTGTTTAAACCCTCCGATGTCAGCTCCACCAACTCTGTCTCCAAGAATTTGGTAACTGACTGAAACTATGCGAGTACACCAAGTCCACATGAAATGTTAATAACCCTTTGTGGTGGTTGGCCTACATGGGTCAGGGATGTTACCCCTTTGCTGCACTGCAGGGATCTTATGTCGAAGTGCTTGAGGACAGTGAAATAATGAGGCCTTGAAGTGTCTGCGTTCTCATTCTGGTGCCCTGATGAATGGTGACAGGTTGTATTTACAATCCTAAGAGGTGCTGACACTGCTGAATTCTGCATCTCTTGGAGAAGTACCAAAACATTTCTACCCTTGAGCAAATGTCTATGTGTTAGCCCTGGCTAAGGTGTGGAGGAGCTGCTGTCTGAGTGAATGAGGGGCATGATAGACTTCTCTGGAGAGATGGACTGAACTCTCGCCTGAAGGTCAGTCTGTCAAAAGGGTAATATCAGACCTGCTGAGGTAGAGTTCTGCCCTGCTCAGTCTTCATTCTCAAAACATCTTGGAAGAACAAAGTCAGGTGTATGAGTGGGAAGCCTCAGCATGTAATTGATATAATTAATATTGACCTTCTTGTTACATCAATGTTATTTAATAGACTTGGTTAAGACTGTGCTGTTTGATGGTCAGCATGGAACGTTTCCTGTCATTACTGATGAGCTGATTATGTGAGGTTGCTGTGTTTTCTGTGTTTTCCCCCCAAAAGCAACAAGTCGGCTGTAGACAAACACTGCAGATACAAACCTTGGCTTGCTATTCAGTATGACTTGGCTGTAGCAAGCATTAGGTTAGCAAAGTGGGCTAAACTTGCATGAGATTAGGCCGTCAACATCTGAAAATAATGAGCTGCAGACAGAGCTACACTGGCATGCAAATACTGTACTGACATTTAAAGCTGGCTTAACATAAATGAGAGAAGAGAATGGATCGAAGAGGAGCTTTGGACTCCCACTGCAGAGCTGCAGATCTTCTGGGGGTAATGGACAAGTTGGACCCCTCAGAACCTTTAGGAATTCAATAATTATTCCCCTGCATCAGACTTCATGGACAAATGGGACTGAGGGTCGATTAAGTTCTAAGGGAGACGTGGTGTTGATCTCATAAAGGGCATCAGGAGATGTATGGCCTCTTACAAGATCATTTAAACCACTTAATGGAGGACAGGAATTAATGGCTGCCATAGAGCAGAGTCAATTATATGGATATTTTCATAACGTATTGTGTATAATTCATAGTGTAATGGCACCGACACCAATCAGCCCCTCTACTTTTGTTTTTGTTATAGCCTGTTTTTAAATGAGTTTATTGACTCTAAATTTTGCAGTATAGAATAAGTTGCTGTCTTCATACAGTGATATAGATGCGTTGTCATTGTCTGCCATTGTGGGGTGGCACAGTCTTGATGGCGGTGGCTCTTGTTAATTTGTATTAATGTCAGATAATTTAGAGTTGCGATGGATGTATGTGCACGCCTTGTGCTCTCAGGCAAAAAATTGGATTCATTAAGAAGACGGAGGAGCTGGTTAGGTTTTTTGGCCCTGTGGTTTCAGGTCACTGAGTAATGTGAAGAGATGGAGAGGGTCTTGGCCTGGAGGACGGGGGGAGCTGGTCAGAGACAGAGTGGAGAGGACAACACCCCCACAGAGGAGCACATCACTCACACTGACACGTCTCTCTCCGGACACACTGTTTCCCCCCCTCCGCTCTTTTACAACTAGAACAGACTGTGCTTGTGACTGAGAGCGACAAAGTCACATGACAGTCTTGGGACAACTGTGAGGAAGGAAGGTGATGGCTTTAGGTTATTCTGCTTTCATGCGTATCAATCAGTATGATTGTCTGTTTGTTCACACTTCTAATGAATACAATGTGCACTGGTTCCCATGAAAGCACAAGTAATCAGAAGTACTATAACATTCATAATTACACATAAATAGACAAAGCACACTCCCTCATGCAGACATTCGCCTAGGTTAGCATGAGCCTCTCACTGTCAAATGCAATCATGAATGGGTGATGAAGGTAGCTTGAAAATCAAAAACATCCCTTTTGTTTAAGACTCGGGTTGTCAGTTTTTACCTCCTTTTGTTCATTGCAAAATGTACAGGAATAGCCAAATGACAGTCAAAAGTCTCATGTTTGTTGCGATGTCTGTGAGGATCCCTTCCCAATCTGCATTTCCCATCATTGACACTCATTTGCGTGTATCTCCGTGACCACACCTAGACATTCACAAGCATGTTTGCATTAATAACAATGCATTTCAACATCAACAGTCACAGTTTTCTAGTCTTTTTTTATACCACACACACACACACACACACACACACACACACACACACACACACACACAGTATATGCAAATTTTATACATTGGAAAAAGTGCAGACTTTGTGGGAGGCCCTGAGCCTTGGTTTGGCTTCTGACCTCAGCACCACTCCGCTCAGCATTTAGAGGCCATTAAATCATAGGTCTGTTTGATGTGCAAGCTGTGTGCAACAGGATATGAGGGAACAGCAAGCGGCCTTTTTTATTTTTGTTTTGAATGTGTGGTTGTTTTTGGCATACTAGTCTGTGTTGATGAAGCACACTTTTATACAAGACTTTAATAACAAGGGGCTTTTATTCTGCATTAAACTCTTTAGAACAAAAGGTTTAATATGCTTACGTTTTGTAAGGCACCCCTTCGACTGTACATTATGACCATTAAGTAGTATGTGACCAGCGTATTTAACTTTGATAATTCCATAACATTGCTACAGTTTATTGAGGCGCTCTAGCCTAGCATGCCTAATCATGTTGATAAACCATCTCACTTGAAAATGGCAAATTAAAAAAAAACTCGGTCCTCTCTGTATTAACTCATTGGCTTAACCTTATGCTGTGAGCCTTTCTATGGTTCTGAGGGCAATTAAGCCATTAGCTAAACATCTGACCTTTTCTTCGTAGTGTTTTTCCCCATAATTTCTGGCGTCTCTGCTAAGAATGCCCTGATATGAATGCCAGGGGGTCTCTCCTGAGCAGAGCATCCTTATGGTGGACAGGTTGCCTATTAGAGTCCCTGATGACTGGCTATGTTTTGCGGGCACTGATATGCATCCATTTTTCATCTCATGAGATCCTTGAACTGAGCCTGACCTTACTTCACTGACCTCTAATCAGTCATAGGGTCACATGGCCTGTGTTTTTTTGATCCTACTAATGGTGCTGACGGAGAAGAACCATGACCGGCTATTGGCAACGGTGAGGTCATCCAGGGGCGCTTTGATACGAGCATCTATAGGAATGCAAATGTGACCGGCTGCCTGACCAGTACATTACAATAGGAAAAACAGCAGCCAGGGGCAGACAGTGCAGCTGCCCCCATTAGTTTTAAACTCTGGGTTACATAAAAGACACACACTATTAGGTTCTGTGTGTGTCACACAGGAGACAAATGCATGTGGCATCTTGTGTTGTTTAAAGACTTGTCTGACCTCAGTGAGAACATGGGAGTGATTAAGGAATTGTTTAAAAGGACAGATGGGTCAAGGGTCATGAGTGATAAGTGAGGTCACACAGGGTCATCAGCAGTCTGGTTCATCAATTTTGCCTCATACTCGGGTCAGCTAAAATGCACAAAGCTGCTCTGGTTAATGTATTATTTTCAGTTAAAGTCACAACAATAGCATGCTCCTTTCACCGTTTGGCTAAACTGTAATTTATCATACAGGTGAGAGAAAATGTGAGTGCGGCTTGCTGATTCTCAGAGCTTTAAAGTGGTCAGCATACTTCAGTTGCAGCAAACCCATGTGAGTAATTTACTTAATCCCAAAAGCTAATCAATAACACATAAAAGATTGCTGTTCTAGCTAAAGAAATTGCAGTGATCTCATTGATGCACTATGTTTGTAGTTGTTTTGGCTCAAAAATAACACTGGAAACAGTTTAAGAGGTTTGTGCAATTACTAAACATATGGACACTCTGCTCAAGCAATAGAGCCCTTTTCCATTTCTCAACATTTGTAGAGCTGCCTCATTCATCAGGGAGAAGCTGAAACTGTGAAGCCAGCTGAGATCTCCGCTTACACATTTTCAGACAGGCCGATAATGGCAATGAGAAAACCGTACGGCTTTTTGATTGGTTTAATTTACCTAAAAACAGATCATTGTACATTATATTGTTTCCTTTATGTTTTTGTAGAAGGCCACCATAAAAAGCTTGATAATTGTTATCTGACGAGGATGCTTTGCTAACTTCAGCATAATAAAAGAACAATCACCTAAATTCCAAGGTTTTATCATGTTGCCTAGTTTTCCTTTTTCTTTAGTCAACTATGGCTGAACAGTTAAAGAACAAAAAACTATTGACAGCATTCATGTGGAAACTGTTACTATTCAGTATTCTAAAAGTAGACCGTCTGTTTACTTTAATTCCAAGTCAATG
Source organism: Macquaria australasica (assembly GCA_005408345.1). Taxonomy (NCBI): domain Eukaryota; kingdom Metazoa; phylum Chordata; class Actinopteri; order Centrarchiformes; family Percichthyidae; genus Macquaria; species Macquaria australasica. The sequence continues at coordinate 516,311 of SEMN01000057.1, forward strand.
TAATATATATTTTTAGTGTAAAGGGCAGGGTTAGTGTATACTTAAGGTTTGGATAGCTTGTGCAGCCTTTAGCGGCTCCCCTTACTGTAATTAAAGCTTTCACTGTGTTAAGAGCGTGTGGGTGTGTGAATGTGGGTATGCAGTATTTTTTGTGATACATACTGAATACTTTTTGCTTTTGTGCTTGATAATGGTCAATGCCAGAGCCTAGTGAGTATAATCTGAAATGCATTAACTTTGTTAGCTTTCACAAGATGAAAGTCTGTTGGATGCGTTTGTAAAATGGGCTAATAGGCTATTTTACTACTTTTGCATGTGTACCTTTTCATGGGCCCTTGCCCGGGTGAGCTGCAACCATGTCATTAAGTTTGCTGCCTGGAGCCTGGAGCAGTGTATATATACTATGTCCTCTGCAGGGACGGGCATCCCCATCAGGGTCTGCCTGTACCACCCTCCATATGGTGGCTTGTCATTAGTTTTCTGTTGCCCTGGTGCCTGGGAGGTTCATCAAACCCTAGAGTCCAATCTCTCCACAGCCCTATTTCTACTCTACTGTGACATTTCTCTCTCTGGCCAATCGGATAAATCACACATGGCTTCACCGCACGAAAGAGCAGCAGCAGCCTCAAGCAGATGTTTCTCTGCAGACTGCCCATGGAGTGGAAAACTGGGTTTCAAGAACAGTATCGGAGTTATTGTTAAAGAGTTCACTATGTCTTGGAAGGGGAGAGGTGGTTTTAAGGTTATGAGCTAAGACGAGAGAGTTCAGATCTTTGTGAAGGATAAAAATGCAGTAGGTTATGTTTTTCATCTCCAAGCATTTTTAGGTTGCGCCTAGACAGTAATTTGAGATATGAATGAATAAAACAGGTCCCCTGTAAGCCTTCTTTTTTACTCCAGGGCAGTTCTCATTTCTACAAAGAGAGAATTCTATAAAGTAGAAAAAATAAATTGAGCAATCACAGTATTATTTTGAGTGGGATTTGTTGTACTCAAGGTAAGGACAAGCAAAGTTATTTTTGTCCACTTTTATTCTGTAATATGACCAATATTTTCATATTCAAGTGTGTATGAAAAAAAGTCACTGGTTTCTTAAAAAGCTAAATACAATAAGCATTGGATCAAGGCACATACAAGACTGGCCAAAGGGCATACAATGCACTTTGGTTTTCAATTGTTAAGAACAGTTAACTTCAAATTGTGGAAACATAAAAGTGTGTTCATTTGGAAAATAATACAAAATAATACTCATAACAAGGAGTTGCTGACACTGTGGTAATTCTAATGCAAGCCAACATGTTTTGTCTTTTTGGCCTGCTGACTAGAATGATGTATGGTACATGGTACTAAAGAATGCCACCATTGTCGTTTGGCCATTGTTGGCTTGTACAAATAGAGATAGTGGGGGGTCCTCTGTGTCAGCCTGTCCAGTCTACTTGTTTTGAGGAGTAGAGAGCTCCTTAAGGTCGGTGTGCTTTATCTGCCCTGTGCTGTGGCCTACAATCCTATCAGAAACACTGGAACCCTGCTTAGGTTGCTTTGCTGTGTTTCTTCTTGCAAACAGAAAAAAAAATCACACACTGAACAAAGCAGAGAAATAAAGCATGGCACCTCATCTTTAGTTATTTGTACTTCATACCAGGTGAATACTAGAGCAAGACTCTTGGTCTGTAGTATGTGGAAACAGTTACTGACTGCTCATTGTTTTCGAGGGCAACACGCCTGCTTTGCGAATTAGTTGATCAGCTGTGCCTTAGTTTACTTCATGTCATTTTTTTGCCTTTTTGTTTTTCAGACAGCCACAAAGTTAAAAGAATGACCTGTGCTTATACTACAAGGTTTTCTAAGGTCTGATTGTTCAACACAGCAATGAAAACCCACTTTCACAGTTGACAAGTCATCATATCTCAGTAGAACACAGAGTTTCTTTTAGTTGGTCGATAACCTTAAGCAAAGGAAATACAGTACAAATTACTACAAATCCCTAAAATATAGAATTGCAGTTAGTTACCCACTGATGGTTCAGTGATGGCCTGCAACTCTGACGTTCTCCGTCTTCATAAAATGTCCTTAAATATAAATTATATGGCAAATGTACAGAACATTGCTTCCTTTGTCTTATAGATCCAGTGTTTTGTAAAAGTCTTGCCACTCTGTTTAAGTCTCGCACTCATCATGAATGGCCATGCGCAATATCATGAATGGGAATGGTCTGAATCTGGTATTCCACTGTCTCTGTAGCTCCTGTTGTTAATACTGTTCTCGGTGTGTGGGCTTTTGTATAAACTCAGGCCATTAGGTGGGAAAATCGTGTGTATCACAAACTCCTCCTTGGACACAGGCAGGTGATTTATAGGTATCATTTGAAAAGAAGTCTCTCGTATTTCTAGGATGGAGTTGTCCTTCTTAGTGCCAGCCTCAGCATAGTCATCCTTTCTCCGACGGCCTTTGTTGTAGGTGCAGTTCCTGGAAAAAAGTGAACCGTTCCTGTGGACATACCAACACACCAGTGCCAACATGATTATTGCCAAAAGAGCCACAGCCCCTCCAATGATAGCAGCCAAAGGCAGACTGGAATTTTTGTAAGGCTCTTTCTCCTGCTCTCTGTTTAAAGTCGTAGTCGGGTTGTATGATTTGTGAGAACCAGTCTCTGTCTCTATGCAAACAGGGGTCTCGTCTGACAGGTAAATGTTGCTGGTCTCCATGGGAACCATGCATATCCTATAGGAAGACTCTGGCTCCAGCGCAGTGAGCAGGTACTCCGTCCTCTCCCCCTGCACAATGGTCTCAGTGATGGAGCCGAAGGCAGGGCTGTGTCCCAGTTTTAGCCAGCTGAGCCGTAGGGCAGTCATGGGCTGTGACACCCTCCATGATATGTGTATTGTATCTGCACTACTTGACTTTACACTGATGGTGATGATCTTTCTGCCTGAAGAGGTGGTAGTGCTGTGGTATTTCTTACCGATGTCGGGGCCTTTTACTACAGGCCTTTTAGTCACAAACGAGGGCCACTGGGGCTGTGAGGGGCGCACAGTGTTGGAGACTGTGCTTGTCTCATATGTGGGAGTGAGTTCTGAATCTCTGCACTCAAACATGTCTGTAGTTAGGTCTTTAATTGCCATGCCTTTGACCTTATCAGGACCCTGGCACATAAAGCCACGTACATTCACCTTCGACGGCAACGACCGCAACCAATCACGCACCCATTTCATCCTGCATGTGCATTGCCAAGGGTTGTTGCGTAGCAGGAGCTGTGTGAGATTGTCCAGATCTTCAAATACACCCTGAGGGAGGCTGCTCAGGTTGTTGCCAGACAGGTCCAAGCGATACAGCTGCCTAAGGAAGGCAAAAGCCCCAGGCGGGACCCGATTAATGTGATTATCTTGTAGCTGCAGCTTCTCCAAACTGGTGCCTGGCAAGTTGGCTGGCGGTGATGTCAAGGAGTTTCTCACTAGCGAGAGCTCAGTCAGGTTGATCAGGTTGATTAAAGCCATCTCCCCAATCCCACGGTTGTTGAGCAGGTTACCATCCAGGATTAGTCGCTTCAGGTTGATGAGATCTTGCAGCGACTGCTCTGAGATGGAGGAGATGCGGTTGTCATCAAAGCGAAGCTCCTCAATGCTCATGGGTAGGCCTAAAGGGATGGTACTTAGGTGGTTTCTGGAGAGAAAAAGCAGTCTGAGGTGATTACTGTCCCTGAAGGCCCCCTCCTCTATGCTGACTGCTGATACAGAGTTATCATCCAGGTGCAGTTCCTCAATGTAGGGAATTTGGGCTAAAGAGGCATGGGTAATCATCCGAATGTTGTTCTCCTGAAGGTGGAGCTCTTTTAGCCCAAGAGGAAGGTTGGTGGGGAACTCATCCAGATTGTTGCAGTAAAGGTAGATCTTCTCCACATTTGAGAGCCTGCGGAGCTCTGCTGGAATGCCCGAACTCTTGATGCGATTGTTTTGCAGAAACAGCACTGTAGCATCCTGGGGTAGACCAGTAGGGATGGAAGTCAGGCCACGGTCATTACAGTAGATGAAGGTCCCATCACAGCGGCAGACTGAGGGACATGAGGCGGAGGTCACCAGGGGGTTAGCAAGACCCAGCAGTAGCCCAACCCTGGTGAGGAAGAGGATAAAGGCCTTGCATTGACGCACCATCTTGAAGCTGTGTTGCCTGGCAGTCTAATCACTCAAGAGCCCCTGGGGAGAAGACACAAGGGTACATTTAATGCACAAGGCCTTTAAAGGAGAGCCAAATTCCTGTTCTCATAATTGCTGGGTGTTTGAAATGCTGCCTGCAGCACTTTCTAGATTAAACAACTGCTGAAAGAATCCGTTTGAATTCCTCCTAAATTGATATGCATTGATCATTAGGATAGCCAGACAGTGAAAATAAAGTGAAACTTTAACAAAAAGATTAAAAATATATATTTTTAAACAGTTTTCTTCAGAGATGGCTTTACATCATCTATAGATTTCCTAGGATTAGTAGTTTAAAAAGTAACCTGCATTAGAAATAGAACTGCTTTTTTAGAACTTGTGAGCTCTGTGAATTGAATCTCTGTGTCTCGGCTTTTTGGCCCCGACTTGTGAAATGTAATAGCATTCCCTAGTTGTTTTACACGTTTCTGTATCTCAAGGCTGCCTTTCATCGCTACAGACCACGAGGGTGAACAAAGTCAGGCTTTGTTGATAAACTGTTGTGGAACGGACATACTCTTAAGTCCTGTTAGATCATTACCCATGCCTTTCGCCATTCAAATTCTGGGGTTTAACTAGCCTCTTACAAGGTAGGGAAGAAATATCTGTCCTCACAGAAAATAGGCTTGATAAAAGTCTTTAGCACGTCTCCTCACACAGCACTATTTTAATAATCTATGTAATTGTGGTCTGTTAAAAAATTTGAAACTGTACATCTTAAATGCTTTTTAAAACAAGATATTCAATTTCATGATAGCCTTGAAATTAACAAAACCGTGGTACAAAGCAGAAGGTGCCAACTGGTTGTCTGTCTCTTTTTTCACTATCGATGTGTAGTTACCTTTTAATTAGGCTAATACTGATTTATTGCTTGAATTATGCATTCCTGCCATGACCTCTCTTCCTGCACGTCTCATTAGAAATTGTGGTCTGGTCAGTGAAGTGGAAAGAAGCAAAGCCATCCGTATTTGTCATACCTGATTTATACGATGTGGTAAATCCTTTCCAGCCACCAAAAATCCAATCAAGATTTCCTCTTGAATTTGCTATTATCCTTTCTGAAAGGAAAAGTTTGTTCCGAGGGGTTTCTGGTGATATCCTGACCTGGTCAGTGTTTGCTGAGCTGATCCTTGTTTGGACGATGACCTCTGTGTTGTCAGAGGCTCATGCTTTCATTGCCTTTACCATGGCAGATAAGCCTGTAGAAAAAGCATCCCCTCTCACTGACAAAGCATGCACGCTCAGGTAATATTAAAAATCCTAATGGGTGTTGAAATTGTCGAGCTCAACAGCCATAACCGCAAATTAGATTTTTTGGGTGTTGTAAAGTGATCCGTGTGTAGGACGGGGTGAGCTTTAGCAAAGGCTCCTTTCTGCAATCAGGCCCGACAGGCATGATGAGTTGACACAAAGCTGGTCTGAGCCATGCCAATCCCCTGTGCCACAGGCTCAATCCAGGCCTGTTCTCTTGTGTACTCCAGGTCTTCAGGTAACACAGAATCCTCTGCTCCCTTGTCGAGCCTGTATACACATTAATCCAGGGCCCTGGTCCCTTTTCCTGAAGCAGATGACCAATGTTCTCCTTTGCACTAAGGAGCAAAACAGGGCAAGGTGCTTATCCTTCTGGGCCCAGCCTCCCTCACGCATCTGCAGCTTGACTCATACTGTGCCCTCCTCACACCTGGGATGGTGCTCTGAAAAATAACCAGAGACAAACATAGTTAGTGCCCACATTCAGTCATTACAAAATAATGTTTAGAAGATCAGGCAACGAGAGAGTAATCTTTCAAGATTGATAAAAGAGTTATTTAGCATTTAAGTACCAAGTGAAATGACATGTTTTGTTAGGACAATTTAAGAATATATCATTCCCTAAGCCTCTGTACATTTCAAATACTCATTTCAGTCATTGATTTTAGTAAAAAACCTTGCGTGAACTAGATGTTGACACTGGGGAAATCTAATTAAGTTTAGGAATGTGTTTGATACTCAACTCTGACCTCCCTTACATTGTGAATTCTTATTTAGAAATACCCTTTCCTCTAGCCTACGATTTAGTCTGTTGACCTTTTACAGCCCGTTACTCTAACAGACCACATTTCTTTTCTATGGTGATACAAGAAAGAATGTCTATGCATACGAAAGACAACAGTGATCTAGACCCCAACACAATGGCTGAGGGTGGAGCCCCCATGCCCTTCTCAGTCCAGTTCACTGCTTAGCTGAGCTTTTTGGTGTTTTACAAGAGAACTAGTACTGCGATTAAAAAATGCAGTCTGCTAGTTTAAAAACAAGGCTGGTCCAGATTCCACATGAGAGTAAAAGCGGATCCAGTCAGTGCTTACTGAATTACTCACATTGTTGAAAGCACTCATGACAAATGAGGCCCATTTGAATTTTGTATTGAGAAGAGGATGGCTGTTGCATCCATCCCTGTCACTCCCAGCTCCTCTGACCCCTTACCCCACCCCATCCTCTCTTTACATTCTATGAATGGTGTTTCTGTTTGTAAAAATAGAATTTCCTTTGCCAAAGAAAATGTTATGTTTCCTCTTATAACACAATAGCTTTGTGTCCTTATATGTTACCATCCCTGTGACCTGCTGGCAGCCACTGCTTGTTGTAAAACATGTAAAGGTAAATTAGAAACAAGGGGCCCAGCCATTTAACAGTTGTAGCCCATGACAAGGAGAAGATTAGGGAATTGAGAGGCTTGTAACTCGATTACAACCCCTGAGATGCTGTCTAATAATAACGCCCCCCGTCCTTCTGTTTCATCTAAACACGTCCCCTCAGTCCAGCATTACATTTAGTAGTAGATTAGAGTCTGGGGAAAAAGCACCAGATGTGACCTCTACTAACTTCTGGAATAAAGGAGTCTGACAAGGGGAAAAAAAAGATGAAATTCAGTAATGGAGTTTTAGAAAATGGCAGGATGATAGAGGGATATGTGCTGTCTGTCTGTTGGAATGAACTTTTAATGCAGCACTTAGTCAAGCTATTTCAATTTTAAATAGCCCCTTTCACCTCATTTTGCAAAGTTCTCCATCCTCTGAATATTGTTAAGGATGTAGTCTTGATTTAAATCCTTGAATTCTTAGCGTTACATAAAATAAAGCAATGGTCTCTGCATTTCTGTCTTTATAAGGGAACCCAGTGAAACCCATCTGCTCTCGGAATAATAGACTTTTAGGGTTGTGAGACAAGATGATTCTCTGTATAAAAAGCCCTGTATATGATATGGTGCAACATTTCCAGTTAGTTTGCCTTTCTTTGGCCACTACAACTCTGTTACCTGCTGAGATAACAGAATCTGACTCAGTGTCCAGTAGAAGGGGCAAGGGACATTATTAATTTATGAACACTGCTGTAAATATAGTCAGAAAGAACCAAAACATACTGTAATAATGTATCATAGGCCTCAGTATGATTTTATATTGTTGGTAATTTATCAGACGTCTGCTTTGAACCGTCCACATCACGCTCGCTCTACGAAGAGCATAGTCAGGCCTAGATGCTTGAATGTTTTTTCCCCTTTTCTTTTTCCACGCTCATCGGATTTCAGGAGAGTGGCCCCTCTCTATTGTTTGCTACAAGGCAAGCATGTGGACCTTGTAGCCTCAACAGAGGGGGTTTACATATTAAAACATTTTATTCAGGCAATTTAAAAAGTCCTCTAATTTACACAGTCCATTTTCAAGCCTTTTCTATTGCATTTACTAATAACGTATACCCACGGAAACGTGCGAACCCCCCCACACAAACACGATATGTTCATGTGCACACAATCATTTTGAGAGCAACGGAGGCTGAGTTAAACATTTTTAGTGATGGATGTCTTTCTCCATCGTCCTAATAAGCTCTGCCGGCCAACAGGAGATTTCTCTAGCAGTCAAAGTGGCTTCTGCTTCATTTAATCTGTACTGGCAAAGTTAAATTGAGCATCCTGGTAGAATTGTGTGTGTGTACAGCTAGTTACCTTTCAGTGGAGAGCATGGGAGGCTCACACAAAGCTGGACACTGATAGCCATTGTGAGCTCAACACGCATAAATGCACATTAGTCTGCAATAACAGAGCCCAAGACTTTGTGCCCCCGAGTCATACACTGCACAAGAAAGGCTTTGGAAAAACTCAAATAGAAACAATTTCATGCCTGTCAAAAGTATTGCAGATTATAATGACTTTTAGTTCCGTAAAATACAGAACGATATTACATATGCTGCATTTGGGGGGGGGGGGGGCTGTAGAAGTAGTAATGGCTGACTGTTAAATTATTCATGAGCCCTGAAATTAATTTTGAACCACAGTAGAGCTCACCATTGGGAAATCAATGTTGTTTGTATCTGCTGTTGATTATTCATTCTAATTCATAATATAGTTTTGAATTTTGATTGATTGCACACTATCATTATTGTGGATTATGTTTTTCAGATTTTGGTCTTGAACATGAGTTTTGCCTGCAACGTTGTTTATGCAAACCCGCAAATACGACTGGAAAACCTGAATTGGTTATGGTTGTATGATTGTGCAAATAAATTCACTTATTTTGGTGAAGGACAGTTGAAGCTAACCTGATATGAAAGCAAAATGTAGTGTCCATTTGTATTTTCTTGTATTTAAATTTTTCGTTTCATGATTTTCTGCTTTTAAATGAGGTGAGTTATTGTCCATTTTTGTGTACCACGAAACCTTATGCCTGCCATTGATTTACATATTACTAAGTTGTATGTCAAGACACTGGGCAGCGGCCTGCTGTGGTGCCGAGACACAATGGAACATTCATGGTCACATCTGAATTCACAGGGACACAGAACACGTTTCAGCCGAAGAGAAAATGGGCAAAAATCTCTGATAGTTTCACGGATTTGGTATGTGGCCTCCTGGCGCTGTCTTTAGATGGGCTGAACAGATGATACTTTTGCTGGCCCATTAGGAGCATAGAGAGGCCTGGGACAGACGGGGGTCTCTCTTTTGTAACTGCCTGAAAGGAGAGATCTGTAGCAGCTGCAGTGGTTTTTCCCCACATGGGGGTGGTAGGCACTGCAAGATGAAATGCGTGTGTGTGTGTCTGTATGTGACAAGCAAACACCAAAACACTGAATACTCATGTTAAGCTGCACACAGGAGCCCATCTAAGCACAGGCCTGACACCCACCTACAACAGAGATTTGTTAACCTCCCTACTGGCCCAACTACAGTTTTTCCTGAGTCATATCGTTTGCAAAGGTTTTCCTGCAGTATTTATGCTTTGCAGCCCTGTGTACACCTTTACTTTGAGTAACCAATATAAAATGATCCATCTCTTAAAGCTTGGAATAGATGGTAAAAAGTTACTGCTTAGTGGCTAAATAAATTATGAAAAGAATTGGGCCTCCTCAGAGTCAGAGTACTGGGTTGAATTTGAAATATGTCTTGGTAGTTATGAAAGTCTTAATACTTTTTTCCCCAAAACAGTCATTCATATTTTATACTTTAACTTTTCTGGCAATAGAATATTCTGTCTGTAGTGACCTGGTTAGTTGTTAATCTGCAATGTGAATTCCCTCTGAAAGCAATTGACTGGGGACTTTTGCCTCAGGCAGTCATCAGTGAAGACAATTAGGTCTGTCCTCATGTCTGCTATGTTTAACAGGCTATTTATTTCTTTGTCTCTCAAACACACTGAACAACAAAGAGCTACCATCACATTGCTTGACAATTGAAGTCAAATTTGCGTCGACTATTAGTGATTTACTGAAATCAGGCTGTAGCCTATAGCCTATATATATCAGTCATTGTTTAAAGCCTGGGTGACCTTATCATCTCATGAATTAAATTGGATTAACAACTGTCCATGTCCTGGTGTTGCCAATAAGACATTAGATACAGGGCAAGGGAATTGAAGGCGCCCACTTTATTGCATTGATCTAATGGGATAAATTTCAGGGTTGTATGGAGAGCGACATGAGCAGCGGACTTTGAATCATTAGCATCATAGATTGACTAATATTAGAGTGGAAAATCTGCTGCCAGTCAGCCATATGAGCAGAAGCAGTATTATCTTACTGTAAACCGCGTTTATTTCTGGATGCGTATTAATACGACAGTCATTACAGAGCTGCAACTACACAGACATGTCAGATACTTGTTTTGAATCACTGCTAATGTAACGTTACACCATGTTATCTGCGTTAAATGAGCCGCTGCTTATGTGCGAACTGGTGCGTATGAAACTTCAATGGATTTTATTTTGTGCATTTTCAGGGGACCTTCATGACTGCGCCCCTCCAGCATAAAGCTCTCCCAACGTATGCTGTTTTTTTAGGGGGGCGTCCATATTATCTGCAGACAAGCTTACAGTTGCACACAGTAAAATTTCAATGGAGTAGAGCATGAATAGGAGCGGGTCGTGCAGACAGTGACACTGGAGACGCATTTAGCGGAGTTTCTCCAGCTGCCCCTTCATGTCCAACTCCGCGGGATCTGCGCTGCAATTTCAGCTGCACACCGGGGTGTCTTCTCGGGCTGCGACACCGAGACTAAATCACACAGCCCCTAATCCTATCAAGTTTGCGTATTCGCCACTGATCATTTTCCCACTGGTTTAGGAGTATCAAGAGCTGAAATAAGGAACGGAAAGATTTTAGATGTCCCTGTTGCTCTCTTGCGTGCTTTTCACATGTTTTCACCAATGTAGCTTCTGAGGCGGAGTGTGGATGTGATTGAGAAGCAAATATTTAGCGTGTCGCAACAAGACCTTCATTTACAGATTGAGTAGAAAAACGCGAGAAAAAGCAGAGATCTGATGTTAGTGGTCTCTGTGAAATACATGCAGAATAAAGAGGGACGCAGCACAGGATCGAAGCAGCAAGTTGCAGGCATTAGAGGGGCTTGAGATGACGAGATAGATTAATAATCTGTTTAAGTCTGATTTTTATCTGCCACGCTAAGCAGAGTGACTTGCAGTGCATAAACTAATCGAAGAGCTTAATTTGGTTATTTGGAAGAAAAGTGCACTCACGATTTTATTTTACCACTATCGCTTAAAGCGTTACTACGCCTGTGAGACAACCATCTCAGAGAGACCCAATATTTTTCGCCTGGGCCGAGTATTAAAAAATATATGAAGGGGGGAAAAAAGAGGGCAACTAATTAGATACGAGCAACTCCTGGGGATTCCGCATGACTTTCAATTCCATTTGCCAGAAAGAAGATCCAAAAAGATGAAAAGGATGCATTCCCAACAGGACTAAAAAACGCACTTACCTCTGTAATCAACCAAAAATGGAAAGTAACAGGTATCCTCTTAAATTGGGGTTCACAACGGGGAAAAATAATAATCCAATCCAGGCTATAAGGACTTAAATTCAGATCCAAAAGAGCTCCTCTCACTCAGAAGGCTAGAGCTATTTGGAGTTTTATCTGTAGCAGCACTGCTATGTTTACTGGTGACCCCCCCACACACATACACAATCTGTAGGCTGTGCAAGGAAATAGGTGCACGGGTAGATCTCAATACTAATGTGAAGTTGTGTTTGCCTCTAGCTTCAATAGAGCACTGATGTCATCTGGAGGAGGGGCCTCTCTCTCTCTCTCTCTCACTCTCTCTCTCTCTCTCTCTCTCTCTCTCTCTCTCTCTCTCTCTCTCTCTCTCTCTCTGTGTGTGTTTGGGAGATTCATAGGAAAGATGCAGTGTTGGATGGATACACTAGGGGGAGTGGAGGAAAGGGGGAAAAGCACTCGCATCCTTGTCAGATGTGTGCACTTAAGAGGCAAAGCAATGCTCACTGTCAGAGGAAGAGGAAATAAAACGTGCATGTACAGTATGTGTGTGCATGCTGGTAAGAATGAGCGATACAGTCTTTTACTTGTTTTAGGCTGCAATGTGGTTTTGTTAGCTTGTGAAATTACCATTTGCATATTTGTTTGAGATGTGTCAGGTTAATTTATGATGAGGTTTTTTTGGCATCAGGGCCTTCATTACCGATGTTGTGATTTGTCAATTATCTCTGTTGCAGGTGTTCATTTTCATCTTTTTTTTTTTCTTGAGAGAGGGAAGAAGAGAGAGAAATGTTTCACAATTGTAAACCCAAATTATTTTGTCCAAGTAAGTGTAAAAACTCTAATCTAAAATGTTAATAAAAACTTAGCCTTTTTGTGTGTGAAGCCCATACCAGACAGGCTTTTTTTCTCAGGTTGACAGGTAATGAATAATTGATGAAGTTGAACCAGAATCATTTACAACAAGAATTTAGAATTGTGCTAATTCCTAATACAGTATATGTTCCTGTGTGTGGCTGTGCCCGTGTATGTGTACATACGGCATGCATATGTGTGTGTCTGTGCGTTGATACAGGATGGACATGTGAGTCGCTCTGACATACCTGAACCATCGTGACTTTTGCCCCTCCTGCTTTTCTGTTTGACCCTCTTTGGTTTCATGTTTAAATGAAGCCAAACAGTGGTCTTGTTCCCTTCCAGGCCCAAAGCAGCATTGAGTCACCCTGTTAGTCAAAGGGTTGTACAGCAGAGCTGACACAGCCAACACTCTCCCCTGCCCTGCGTCATCTCCAGTGTCTCCCCTTCCAGCTACCTGACAAGGCAGACATCACAACACGGCGCATTGAGCTGCAATGGAGCAGCTCTGTTCATCTGTTGTTGAATGTCAACTTCCTGTCAATGCCAGTGGGTCAGCGATCAGATCTGTGTGACGTATTCAGCTCTCTGTGTAATGTGGAGACTCCTCTCTTACATGTCATTCACTAAATACTGTTTTTTTGTTAATTACCTCAAGCCTATTATGCTATTCAGCTGTGAATGCCTGAAGGGTCTGCATTCATTTTCAGTAAACAAACGGGTTTGTTAGAGTGGTGTTATTCACTCTTCCTGAGGATACTAAAATACTTAGCTGAAATTTATCATGCTTTCTGTTTGTGAAGAGAGAGCAGCTGCCCTGTAATAATTAATGACTGTTAAAAAAGCAAAAGAACACATTTTGTCAGTAAACTAGCATTAGAGACCCAATGGGTGAATGGTGAATGGAAAAGCCAGACTTTGCAATATTCTGCAAATGACCCCAGTTTACACAAAGTGATATAATTTAGCATGCTTAAAGAAAATGCTGTTCATAGATGTAACCTCCTGACATACAAACAACAGCACAATTAATTTAATATCCCCATTTACCCTCCATTTCTGTTTCTGCACTCTGTTCTCCCATTGTGTGCTCATGAGCTGATGTGGACCTCTACTCCTAGCAATTGTTATTGCCTCATTAGGATGGTGCGTACTACACAAGAGTGACTGTCTAAGTGTCTGACCACCGCTGACATCTCATGCCCAGTTATTTTGCCAGGACAAGAACATTTTCCAGCTCCAGCCTCAACACATCGACACACGGTTAAACCATGATTACCATCTTAACTGGAGTGCCTAATTGAACAGACACTTAAGCCTGGAGCATCTGCCAAAAACTACTTAGACCTCCACTGGAGTTTTTCAGATTTGTTTGCTTTCCAGCTGGAGTGGCTCTCACTTTTGTTTGAAACACAATGGGATTTCTAGACAAATATAAATTGTCTGCCTGTATGCTGTTCATTTGGAGGCAAATCAGTATGAAATAAAATTTCTATTGTGTCGTGAAGTTTCCACTGAGCCTTAATGTTTTGCTAGTTTGTTAATAAACGTCTTATATTAGTTCAGGTGTTGTATGCCAAAGATTGAGAGGTGAGAAAAGGTCAGTCTTGGACATCCTGACTTGATCCTTGTCTTCCCTCCAGGGGGACAGAGCAGAGAAACCTGTGCCTGACCTCACTGTGGCTTCCTCTCCTAAATCGACTGCAGACACATCTGTCAGCGGCTGCTGATTGACCCTCTCTCAGACGTACAAAGAGCCCCACTGGAGGACGAGGGTGTTGGGTTTCTGTTATCTCAAGACCAGGGAAAATCTGTTGCCCTGTTCATCTTTTGTTCAAGGAGATGGGCGCTCTCCTTTCTCGAGGATGCACTCTGAGGCTGTCTGGCCAATTTCACTGTGTTTACTCAACAGACAGGTTGTTTCCTACTCTGTTTTGTGTGTTTGCAAAGATAGCTAAATATATTAAGCCACTTGATTTTGCTAAGTGCTGGCTAAAGTGTCTTTTGGCTCTGGTGGCAACAGAACAACTGTTAAGTGTGCAATTGGTCTTGTTCTATATCAAACTGTCCTGAGCCCAGTTTTTGTCTCTCATGACAGACATTCGACCAGATAATTGATTTACTGTTTCGTTCTTGCTGTGGTCAATAGAAAGGCTTGCAGTTGGCAGGCTGTGGTGCCCTACTTTCTGGACTGTCTGCCAAAACACGCAGAACCAGTCTGATTGGTGTTATGTAAGCTAGGTGTTATGGATATTATTTTATCTCCCCCAATTTTCCCTTTATCTGTCACTTAAGCTTAGTGTGTGTTCACAGAAAAGCTTGTGTGAAATACAATAGGCCCCAAAACTGCTCAGGGGCTCACAGGGGAAAAATGGAGGCTGATTTCCCCTTATGTCTCCTTCCTTGCTCTGACTGGAATTCATTATTGATAGACTTTCCGTGTTCTTAACCAAAGCCAAATAAAGGGGAACATGTAAAAGGCTGCTGCCAAAACCCCCTGCTTTGTTTTTCATTTATGTTCTGCTTTATTTGCATATTCATCCTCTACAGGCAATCAGCAGCGATCTTTGCTGTGGGCCTTTCATCTCTGCTCTGCCTGCCTGACAGGCAGCTTTTCAGTATCACAACAGTTTAACTAGGATTTGTGGATGATAGGTGCTGTTGGTTATGCTAGTTAGACTATTCACATTTTTTGATTTGTAGAGGGTATAATGTGTGTGACAGGGATAGAAAGAAGGTTTATGAGAAAAAAACACATAAATCAGTGAATGGGTAAATATGTAGACGGATGTTGGATTTCATTAGAGTGTGTTTGTATTGATGTAAATGTAGGCATGGTGGTATTGCCCAAAATGGTTGGCAAGAGAAGACTTTGACAAATGGAGCTTGTTGGATCTTTATGCATATGAATGCCGATGTCAGTTACATGAAGCAGGGCCTTACCACAGGCATGATTGCCATTAGGCCATGCATTAAGGTACTAGTCTTTTCTGATGCAGAACCCAGATGTTGAGGGATAGGTTGACCCCTTCGTCTCTTGGGACTAGGATGCAGCCCAGAGAAACAAAATAGCCAACAACAACAGAGACTAAAGGGGCCGACATCCTGCTGCTTAGGGAAGTCCAGGGGCCAGTAGTCATTTGGGCCTTGTGTTTGTGGGAGAATGACGAGCCATGCAAATAGCTCTGTCGGCTGTTTTTCCCCTCGTCTTTTGTTTTCTTTGGTTGTTTTTGTGGTTGCTGTTGTGTTGTCTGTAGAGACAGAGGAACTCAGGGATGAACGAGTTCCATAAAAAAGGTAGAGGGGGGTAGGAGCTGACTTGTCAACCTTAGGACCTCCCATAGGTTAATGACCCCACACACAATGCTCTGTGATCAGATTAGATAGAGCACCCCCCACCACCACCACTGCACTAATCAGCACAATAAAGGAGGTAAAAGATAGAATTACCATACAGTGTTTTCACAGTCCAGCATACATCTCTAATGTAGCTAACTGAAGCCCTTGTCTCTTGCTTTGTAACCGGTTTACTATTCCTGCACTAAACCTGTAATTAGCCAACTTAGCATCTTTTCTCCAGCTGTAGTTAAATGGTAGAGTTTTTCTTTACAATGGACTCTGTATGCTTGAGTAAGCACCGGCAGAACCTCAGAGACAAACATGCCGCTTTCTGATTCCTAAACTCAGCAGCACATTTCCTCAGTATATGGGTGAATTTAGTGCTTTAGTCCTTTGAGATTAGGAGTTCGAGTGTCTTATGAAAGGGTCAGTCAGGGTTTAGAGCTGTAAGGAGAGGAAGTCAGGGCTAATGTTATCTAGTGAAACAAACCAAGTCTTTGCTGCTCTAGATAAGATAAGATAGATTATACGAGACCTCAAGGTCCGTAATGGCCCTGTTGATTGAAACACATACAGGAAGTGCGGTTCTTACGCAACAGCATTTTGGGTAAAGAGAAGGGGGAGTACTGAAGAAGGGACGTCTCGTCACAGAGAGCTGCCATCATCGTGATCAAAGTGTGCACTTATCTGTGCCAAACACTAACTCTGACTTTGTTTTCTCTATGATCTGGATGACTTTGTTTACTCTCATGAGTCATATCTAAAAAATTACCCTTTTTTTTATTGATTTCTCAACTCTTTGTTTTTTTCCACTGCTGAGCACAATGAACAACTGCTAGGAAAAAACAAAAGCAGTAAGAGATTTTATATGTACATGCACTTTAGAGCAAACTTGCTAACATCAGTGCTCTCAGCTCTGAGCTGACGCTTCAATCACTTGCTTAAAATACATTCTCATTATACAGTTCCACACACGTATATGGTTGTCTAGAGTGATTTAATTCTGTTCGAAGCTGGGTAGAGTTATGTTGACATTTTGTCATTGTGGTGGTGAGAAACGTCTTCAGTTTAAGCTCTTGTGAAAACAGGAGGAACCAGGGCCACTTAATTGGCATTAAACTCCACCTGAAGGTGTTTTCAGGTAACACCTCCAACCATCCCAACAACAAGGAGGTGTCTACGCCTCAGCGTCTGGCACCAGTTCTTCGGCACTCATCCCGAGTGACTTGAATATCGGATGTCTTATTCCTCTGCAGCCAGGAGCCACATTCAAAGTAAGCCTATAGAAAGTGATGATGGGGGAATAAAAGGGCCAGTTGAGTCAAGGAGATGTTTATGACCTTCCTGAAAGAAGCGTTCGTAGACTGCCCGCCCACCTATTAGCGCAAGAGTGTAAGGTGCTTGTGGTGGAGTTGTGAATGACACGTTTTAGGTAAAACCGGGAGTAACTGGAGTAGACCCTCTTTATCCCACTCTGTTGCTGGGGTTCTGAGGTTAACTTTCTGCAGGAAGAGGTGTATGTGTGTGGCGGTGTGTATTACATTGGAGGCGATGGGGATGAGGGGTGGTAGGTGTTGTGTGGTGGACTGGGAGTGTTAACGTTTATCTTGGACATTTACATGCTCTTCATGTACATGTGCATAAAATCAGTGTAACTTTGGGCAAACTTATTTTTGTCAGTGTCATTAATAGAAACCTTATGTGTTTTCTCCCAATTACTACCCTGCAAATGGGTTCATTCAAAGTATTATAAATATGACAAGTTTAAAAAAAGAGTTTACAGAAACACCTTCAAAGGCAAAAGTGACAAAAACACAGAAAATTCTCCAAAACCCTGTTTACAGGAGAAATGGAGGAAAAACCTTGGGAAAGGATCACACGAGGGCTTACCTCCCTTCAGGGCTGATAGGTGCCTGTTGCACAGCATGACAAAAAGCAGACCATTGATATATATATTAAACATGACAAAGTGTGCTTGTATAGACATGGTTATAGTATTTTTCTGCTTACATGTATCATTTAGCGATAATCACTAATAAGAACGTTTATAGCTTGTGAATACAGGATCATGTTGAAATTCTTGAGTCTTTGAAGTATGTCTGTGCTCACGGAGAGACAGAAGTAGAAATTTTTTTTGGTGTATTTCAAGGAAAGTGCTATGGGCCCAGGAGCAATGCTTTTTTTTCCTTATAGATCATAGCCTTAAAATATACCTTTCCATGCTCCAATTTCACAAACGAACAATAAATACAAAGCTGTGACATTTCACAGGCCAGTAAGAACTCCTTTAAGCTGACCCATCAAAGACGACCAGTAAAAGGTAGAGGAAGTCAACCAGCAAATCGCTGATAGAGGAGATGGGTAGATGTGTTGGGTAAATAGAAGTAGTGCCATTATAACCAACATCAATCACACAGGCAATAACAGAGATGTGAATTTATACACAGCGATAGGGAAAAACACTGGGGGCAGGAGCTGCCAGACTTTGGCAGCTGCTGATGCTGTCTCAGTGTTGGTGTGAAAATGGCTGTGATTTGAAATGGAAATGGTCCCTTTCTCTGGCGGGTGTTATTGGTGAACAGTCCTTCAGTTGAATGAATTGTAGCTGCTTGCATCACGTTTCTGCATAACATAGCAATAGGCTCTCAAAAAAGCATTCTTCTCTTTGTAAAGGTCACTGTTAATGCGGAACATGCCAGCATTTCCTATTTGGAAACATTCATCACTGTGACTGTCATTTGCAAAGGCTATTCTTTCTCTACCAATTTAAGCAGTTTACAACCCACATTTCCACATTTTTTTTTATGACCACATGTACTGTCTTATAATACATATTTGCGCAGGTTAGGCTTCTGCACAAAATTATTTATATTCTTTAATATACTGTAACTAATAATATGAACAGCTGCAAACATGGGTATTTGCCATATTCTTTGACTGTGTTACAGCTTCTAACCTGCTGAATTATTATTTTTATCTTCTGCAGTGCTCCAACTATGTTCTCTTATTGTACTTGTAAACTGTTTTGCATTTAATTCTCTGTACTTTTTCTGTTTTTATCTAGAACTTTTTCTCTGCTGCTCCAGTGACCCAGTTTCCCCACTGTGGTCATTAAAATTTCATTATCATTATCATCATCAGCAGCATTTCTCTTATTCATGCCCATCACCTGAGTATGCCATGGGAAGCCTTGAATTTAAGCAGATACGTACTCCACATAGATTGCTTTAACACCGTTTCAGTGTTGAGTTTTGAGCAGGAATTCCTTTGCGTAGTTTATAGAAGTTGAGCCAAAATTCTGCCAAATACATTAAAGTTCTGTGTGCGCTGCAGCAGCAGCCGCCCCCAGCTCTCTCAAGATAGGGAAACCCCAAAGGAGGCTCCATTTAGCCCCTAAGGATTAGTGCTCATGCCTACTTTAGCATTGGTAAAAGGGAAAACGTCTCAGCACATTGAGTCAATAGGGATTCAGGCCCACTCTACTGGCTTCCCACACAAAAATGGACAAAGAAAAAAAAAGTGAAGCTTCAGCTCCGATGAATAGGGCTAGATATTTGCCCAGCCTGCTTTACCATTTGCCCTTCCGCAGCCTTCACAGTACATTACCAGACCAAAAATACAAGGCTGTAATCCCAACAATATATTCAAAGCGAGTACTTGGAGCTTGCCTTGGATATTTTGTCTGCATCATTTAGTCCACTTAAAACGGAAGGAAGATTTCTAATTGTGTGTTGTTTTTTTTTCATTCCAGCAGAGTACGGAAATGAACGTATTCTAGATGTACTTGTTCAGTGGTTTGTTTGGACAGTGTGTTTCTCCTCTGTCTTTCTCATTCTCCCTGTCTCATAATTCACATTCTCCTCACATGCCTTTAAACTGTATCAGAGAACATAGTTGTCCCTGTGTTGAGTATCTTTCTGATGGTGGAGGTTGGTGGCGAGGAGCGGTGTGGAGAGACAGTCCGGTGCGGTGTCGGAGGGCGTGGCCTCTCTCACAGGGGTCCCTGGCAGAGTCGAGGCTCTGTCTGTTGACTTTAGTCCTCGGTTGACATTCCCTTGTGTTTGTCCAGGCTTTCATCACGGCTCTGCTCAAACAAGCGCCAGCAACTGATAAAACACATGCTCCCACTTACTCACAGTAAAGCGTGCGCACACACACACACACACACACAGAGAGAGAGAGAGAGACTTCGATTTGACTTCATAGCAACAGGTGATGCCCCAAAATGGAGTCGTAACTGTATTGTGTGTTTCCACGACAGTAAAAATGACATTGGACTTTTATTGAGTGCTTGTGTGCATTAACAGCTGTTCATAATGTGGAATGATATCTATCTCCAGCAGCGTCTCCTGCTGCCAGAAGACAGTAGCTAGTTGTTTGCTTGTTAAGTTGATTCTGGAGAGTACTGGAGTAAAATATCAGAGGGCCGGTTATGTCTTTCATTCTCAAGGAGGGAAAAAAAACAGCTGTGTTTTTACATATGGCACAGTTACACTGCCTTGTGCATTTTTTTCCTGTCTGAACCGAGGAGTTGGAGCCAACCAACAAGAATTTATCTACCAGTCAAGCAGGAAGAGTGTCTTCTCCCGGTGTGGATTGCCGTCTGTTCACTTGTGTGGATGGCTTCCCAGACCGCCAAATTTCACGCCTTCCCCGGCGCCTCAGAGGTGCAGCAGGAGGAGCAGAGGAATGCAGGGTGTCGGGTCGGTAGCAGTAGGGATGTGGGCTGAAAGTGACGTCACAGCCGCAGAAAGGGAGAGTGTTATTATCCCACCGTGGTTGCGACATAGAGAAGCGAGGGTTTCGGAAACCAGGTGCAACCCACACCTGCATGTGTTCCTTCCACCTTGCTTAATTAGAGTTCAGTATCCTCCTAATGAATATTCTCGCTCTTGTCTCTTCTGTGTTTGTGTGTGTGTGTGTGCGTGTGGGTGGGAGCCGATGGGCTCAATTGGGAATTATCTAGCATTCCCTGGAGAAAGCCTCCTTTTGCTCCTCTCTGTTTATCCACAAGAGCATGCTCACTTCCGAGTTAGCTGTACAGACTCAGCAGCCTGTTACTGATCTCCTGATCTATTGTTAAAATTGATTCTGTGTGAATATGTCTGCATGTTTCCTCTTAATCTTACTTGTTAAAACGCCAATCTAATATCAGACTATATTGAGTTAGTAATTAATGCCTGGCATGAGTGAGTTACAGTTGCATAGTCAAAGTGCTTTCACTGTTGTTTGGTGTGCCAGCGGGAGATTCTTATTCCTGCAGAAGCGCAAGTGCAGAGAGAAACAGCTCTTTTCTGTCACCAGATCTGTCAGCGGGTTGGCGGGGATCAGTCACATCATTCGTCACATCTGAAGCTGAATGTGTCAGAAGTAATAGAGTATTCATTTTTCCCCTTACCGTAGTGTAACAGCGCTCTGTATGATGTGCAGTCATCTGCTGGGTTATAATTGGGGCTAAGGCTGCTCAACCCCTGTCTGGTTCTTCTGAATGCAGTGACATGGAATCCTCCATAGAGACACCGTGTGTGATTCTTCTCATAGTCTGACAGGCATTTGAGGCTTCTCACATATCCAGCTGTCAGTTTACCTGAGCCACTCTTTATGTCTGTTTTTGTCAGTGTGAGACTTGTGTATGACTATGGGGATACAAGTGTCAAGCATCAGTTTACACCACATAAGGTCTGCTAGGTGCTCTGCTCATGATGCCAGTGAATAACAAAAGAAAAGTTTTCTTACCCCCCAGCTGAAATTTCGTTGCAGCAACATAAGGTTATCAAGTCAAAGAAGTTCTTTGATTAGTTTCATGCAACCAGTCTGCCCCTCCACCCTCTACCTCTGATTGCTGCCACTACCACCCACATCACATGGCCAGCTGACCTTGCCCCCTCCATGTTTAACAAACTCTGCCTTTGTTCATTTTGCGATGTTTCCATGGTGACTGGACTGAGTCACCCCAAAACAGCATTGACATGCGGCCTCAGAAGACCTAGTTGACCTAGCAAAAGTCCATGGTTTCACAATATCCTTGGGACATGGAATGGTAGTAATGTGCTGAGGATGAAACGCATCAAAGCCTTGTAGCACAGTCTAACAGTACCGAGCACTCTTTAAGATATCCTTGTGCTTTTGATTGCTCTCTGGAGACCAATATGTTGTGAGAGAGAGAAAGAATAGCAAAAGCCAGTTGTGTTTATGGTTCACCTAGTGTGCAATTGCCAAGCTGTTTGCTTAGAAATGTGGCTACTTCTTTCTAAGCCAGGATTTCTTTGGTCATTTGAATGGTGCCTCATGGAATATGAAACGGGTCACACTATGAATTTAGATCCCCACTGGCTCATCTATTTACCCATTGCCAGTGGGCTCCTTCAGTCATATTGAAACACACAGCAGGCTGGGTTTCTCCTGAGCTAGAGTTGCCACTGCCAAAAGAGGTGTTAGCTGAGACTGAGGACCTCTGTCACTGTAAAGGCCCAGATATACCCCCAAACGGACATGGACAGCGGACACACACTTGATTCTGTTTATACTACTTTTGGAGTTTGCATAGGCGGACGTGCACACACGTTCAGCTGACGAGTATGGTTTGTGCGATCATAAATTTTGGACTGCCGACCCTCTCAAACATGGGCAGAAGATTTATTTACATCATGCCCACCGTATAATTTGAGCCTAATGCCCCTTTGAGACATGCACATCACTCACATAAATGCCCTGGCAATTTCACAGTACATGTCTGCATCATGTGTGACTCAGGACTTTGAGTTTCTTTTTGTAAAAGTCATGCCAACAGTCTGCCTTGCAAGGACCTTTCCACATCAACACAGCTCAAGCCTGAATTGACTGCAGTCACATTAACGGAAAGGCTACAGCATGTACAAGTATAAACACACATTAGAGAGAGACATTGAAAGGGCTATTTTTGCCGTCTTGCTGCAGCACTGTGATAAAGTTCTCATCTGTTCTCATTTGGAAATAAAATCAGTTTAATAAACCGTTAAATACTGTAAGTGAGACAATTTTAAGTTGTAGAGGAGAAAGTCTTCTCGCATCAGGTGAACCTATTTTTAAAAATGTGCTTTGATTAAGGATTTTTTCCCTTTGTGGTGCAGGGAAAAAGAGAATAAAACCTCTCACATTAATCATTAGCCAAGTCCCCCTAAATTTTCAACTTTAATTCATGCCAGCTGCTTTCAAGATAAAACTCCAGCAAAGCACTTAGCATACAGTATGTGAGCAAATATAGAAATTCACCCAGAGCCATAAACTATGCTTGAGCACTGTTGGACTTAAAATAAACAAATGGTAAAATAAGACAGCAGGATCATGAATGTCATAACTAATAAATCAATCAATAAATTGATGAGACAATGTGTTGGGGGACCTACATGGTTGCTTATAGTGTGACATTTAGTGCTGACACTGATCGTTGATCATAGAGATAAACAGTTCAACTGCAAAATAAGTTCCATCACTGTGTGCAGCCTGTGAGAGAATTGAGGACACTCTTCTTCTTTGATATCATTGTTTTCCAACTCACTGCTGCTCTCCATCAGTGCGATGAGATCAGAAAAAGGGCTCCCTCTCGCATGGTATTGGTATGGATTCCAAATAATCGTAAGCCCTGCAATGCTGTAACATCGAAAAGGGCTATGTGGGTTACAGATGCATCTGCATCTGGATCATTCTGTTCCCCTCTCTCAAACTAACTCCCTAACTAATGTTGGGTTTTCATGGCCAGTTCCATTTTGGACAACATATGTAGCGATCAATAAATAAAGCTAAAGCCACTTTGCACTGACATGTCAATTCAGTGTAAAAAGTACATTTAGGAATCAGCTTCAGAGCCAGAGTCAGTTATTTATTATTCAGCGTAACAAAATATGAAATTATCGGTAAGTTATGTCAGAGGTTTGTGAACATGCTATATTCTTCTCTGCTCAGGTTGAATCATTAATTAGGCTAATTAATTGGTGTTTCTTCCTTCTCAACCAACAAAAAGCTGATTAAAGATCTCAGCTGAAGAGTTTTCTGTACTTGAGAATTAAGTTATTTATAACTTTGTCATTTAATGATGTTGAAAGATGAATCTAAATATATTCAATAAGGATTTTAAAATATTCAGATTTGATAAGCAGATTCAATAGCAGATTCAGATTTGATAAGGTGCTATTGAACCCCAAGCCTAATACTTCCTCTGTTTGCTTTCAAATGAACTGAATCAATCAAATATGATGACTTTGCTATTAGAAACAGATATTGCATGGTGTGTTCTGAGATATACAGCCTAACTATGCTGACATACCATTTAGTGTTCAGCAATCTTTCCAATTTTACACTTTTGATTGTGTAGGTTGTCCGCTTTAATTCCACCAGGTTTCACATGAAAATTTGCAAAAGAGAGTTTTTCTCATGAGCTTGTCGGAGTTTGTGCACCACTAAACTAGCTGTTTGTTTGTGGTGCTTCTGCAGGTGTGTCTTTGGCTTCGCGGTGGCCATGGTGAGATTGGCTGTGTGACTGTAATTACTAATTTAGCTAAAGTGCTGGGGAAAACAAACAGAGCAGGAAAAGCTGGAATGAGCAGACGATAGCTCTCTCCAGCTGCCTCCAGCTCTAATCTGCTCAGGTAATTCTCCTCAAACCCATTGATTCCATGCAAGTGACTGAATTTCAATGCATCTCTGATGAGATTGGGGGGGGGGGAAGACAACCTACCTGAACACTCAAATGGATTGGCAAGCAGATGCTCGGTCAAAGTGACGGGTGATAAGTGCTTTGGCAAGCTTTAAGTGAAATCTTTATGCATTTCTTGCTGTATGTAGCCGTGCTGTCACTGCCCATCTCTCATACGGTCCCTCTCATTTGCAGTGCCTCTCAGAGCATTTTCTCAGCTACAGAGCAAGCAGCCCTCCCAGTCTGATAAGCACCTGTGACCTTTCAAATGAAGTGTTCTGTTTATTTAAGTGACTACCTCAAAACTGTCTACTTCACAGGGTAGTGTAGAGAAATGAAATAAGCAACTCCACTAGCTTAGGTACTTCATCAGTACTGACCCTACTGGCCTCCTATGGTAATTTCTTGTTGAAATGGATTTTAATTTGTACTTTTCAGGTAAAGATAATAATTCCTTTCAAAGCCTATAGCATCCAGTTGTTGTCAGATTAAATGGAAAAAGTAAAGTACAGTTTGTTTCGAAGTTGCTGTGTTGGTGCCAGAGGGGAGTATAAGAGGCAATGTGCTGTTGATACTATTCAGCTAATAATTTAATAATCAGAAAGCTTTATGGGATTTATCCTCGTGTAGCAACTACTAAGCTGTTTTTCCACCCTCGGTTCACACATTATTCCTCAGAAACCTACAACCTTAATTTGTAGGTGCCCTGGCTTGTATTTACTATAAGGGGTAAATGCAGTCCTTTATCATGCTAGTGGTACAGGTTTACTGCTTGTGCATACACTATACAGTATGTTTCACACTCTGCCTCAGGATTATGGGTGGAACAGGCTGCATTTTATCGTAACTGCTGCATCCTTTTTTATTAGAATGCAGAGCACCTGCCAAATTTTACGCCTCTTATGGAACAGTGGTCAGTTAAGATAACACTTTCTCTGGAGGAAACAACAATACACGTTTACTTATTGAGACCCTGGCTTTAAACTTTGAAGTGTAATTGTGTAGTGTACGTACTCAAACAACCACACGTCTAATAACCAATGCTCTCCCTGTCTTCTTTGACCATTACTTTTCTTTTTATCTGTGCTTTCCCTGGCTGTGGTAATAGTGAAGTGTTTCAAATAACACCACTTTCAGAAGGCTCATTTTGCAATACTTAATCACCTCTATTTCTGTATTTGCCATGGCACCAGCAGGCTATGCAGCACATGCAAACCAGCTTAAGATGCTTTGGCCCTCTGTTTAGCCTGTTGTGTATAGTAATGTGAAGCCCCCTTAATTGGAGTCCAGGGGAGAATCTCTGGGAGCGCTCTCTAAGTACTGCCCCACAATTGTCTGCAGGTCAAAGGGCAACTCGGAGATTTGCATGAAGTTCCATGCCAGAAAGAGCGTTTAAGCTGAGCGCTTTATTTAAAGCAGCAGCCGAAGCGGTTGGAATGTGGTGCAATATCTCTTCATTCCCCACACGAAATGGCCTCAGCCACCTTCATTTATTTCCCTCCTCACTTCATCTTACTGTATGCGTTTTTCATCTGTGTGGATCAGGAGCAGTCTGCGCTTGCAAGTGGAGACCCCCACACCAATCACATAATAACAAATCTGACGACAAATGGACAAGGCGCTATCTCAACATCTGAAATTGATGGCAATCAGTAAATTTCTGTCTTAAGTGCAATGGTAGTGCATTAGTAATGGGTTGTGATCACAACCAGAGAGCTGTGGATCAGAGTAGCTAAGCCTATTGTCTCTAAGGACAAAGCAGGTTGGAGCAGGCATGGGTGACTATTCTAACTCCTTTCACCTCAGCTCACAAAGTTGAATTTCCCTGAATCAAGGGTCTAATCCCCCTTTTCCCAGTCTAGCTCTCACTCAGTCAGCCATCAGGCCTTCTCTTTTTTTCCTGTGGACACTCGGGCTTGCATAGCATCATTAGCTGAGGCTCAGTCCTACCCCGTCTTTAGCCCCCTATGAAGTCCCTTTTGCTCTTTTTAGGAACGGTCACCATTTCCAATAGCATTAAGTCTTTGGCTGTTGGACTGTAAAACTCTAATACCAGCATCTTAATGAGTTTTTTATCCTCTTGAGCAAAGACCCATAAAACATGGTGATGAGACAGCCCGTGCATGTGTCCCACACAATTGCCTACATCTACTACTGTAGCGGCACCATTATTAAGAAGGAATGAAAACCTTCATATTTATGTCTTTTATGTGTTTGTAAGAATTCCATTAGCCAATCTGTTTCTTTAAGTTGTGTCCTGTTCAAAGACAAAGTCAGGTCTATTCAGAATTAAATGAGGCAGGATACATTTACACTACTGTTAAATTGTTTTGTTTTTTTAATAAAAGGCAGTAGGAAGCTATCATTTTCTTATCGTTATTCGCTCTTTGTAGCATTGAGCAAAGATCGAGTTATGATAACATCAATGCAGAAAGAGAACATGCATAAGAGAGTTAACTTCAGCCTTGTACAGTCTTGTGTTCATACATTTTGAGGAAAGAAATGTTATCACATGACTTTCAAACAATATTCACTAATACATACATACATGCATTGTATCAGGTTGCATGACACTAATTTAGACTGATGGAAAATTCAAATGTAATGTTTGGATAGAAAAAAACAAACACAATATCTCACACTCTCGTCTGTTCTGGATTTGTCATCGTTCTTAACAGCAGAAAGGCAGGAGCACTCAGAAGGCATTAATGCTAAATAGAAATTGGATTTAACAGCAACACATAGATGTTCTTTCAGGAAGGTGAGGGCTGCAGCAGCCAGGCATGGTGTCCTTCTACACTTGCCTGTTTAGTGTGAGATTAAGCCACTCAGAACCTGCGCATTCACGCTCTCTCCCTCCACCAAAGTGTTTTTGGAATACCTCTTGTTCCTTTACTAAGGGGTGGGGTCATTAAGGAGCATGTTGCTATCCAAATGAGAGTGGAAATGAAAAGTGCAGTACCAAACACACAATAGCTCCTCCAAAATTTAGAGCTGTTTCTCTTGAATTCAGTTATCAGATTTAGGCACTTTGCAAAATGATACTCAAAAGTTCAACTGAGACGGATCACGAGACATATTTTAGTTGGATGTAACAAAGTAGCTATTCATTTGTTAATGGTTACTATTATCTCTTTGTTCAGATTTGTTCCTCTTCCTTCTTCATTGTTCAGGGAGCTTTTTTCAGTCAAATCTGTGTGGAGTCTTATACATTTACTGCAACAGTTTCTACTGGTGCCAAGAGCTCTTATTTCAATACTGTGGTTAGGAGCACCGGTAGTTTTCATGAAGTGGCGAGTGTCACTACACATTGGTCACATTTTCACATCTGTTAAGGACTTAAACAGTGAAGATGATGCACTTACAGTGAGCTGAGCTGTAAATATTGGAGGTGGAACAAACGTCCTGTTGTACTAATTCACAATCTGGCCTAAAGCATTATTTATGTATTGTAATCATTTGAGAAACAAGGACATGCAGGTGGGTGACTGCAGAGCTGTTATCGTAAAGTATACATTTGTAAAACATCTTACTTATTAAACTATATGACATTTAAGTTTTTAAATTCCTGTGCATCTATTGCACAAGCACAATTAATACATGTGCACTGTTTTGTATCATATTGTACTGTTTTGCTATCATATTAAAACGTGTTGTGCCACATCACATCCTATGTCCATCTAAGCCCCATTCATCTGAAAGGAATAGGAAACGCAGTGCGACGGCAACTGTTTATCCAAAAGCTGATATGTTTATCACTGCATGGGAAATGTTGGCTCCATGGTATCACTCCCATCTAAATGAAACCATCTGCATATAGAAGTACTGCTAACAACAACACTATCGCTGGTACAACAAAGTTGATAGATTGTACATTACCACAATTTGTCATAGCAAATAACAAATGTGTCAAATGCATACAGAAAGCTGCTGTGGACTATTTATACAAAATTGTGTTGAGGTTTCTTATTGCCAGAGTAACCACCCTTCTGCCTTTCTATAATAAAGACATGACATAAAATAAACAACCACACTACACTAAATTTTCTTCCTGCTTTGCACTGAGGATCCGGTAAGGCCCAATCTCCAAAATGTATAGAAGAGAATCCCATAGAGGGCCAATAATGTGGTTCAGTAGTTAAGTTTTCTTCACTGAGTGGAGTAAAGGCGGCACCGCTCTTGTCCATCTTACTTCTGTGCTTGTGATGGCAAAACTATTTATGTGCTGGATTTTACCCTGAAGCTTTCAAGCACAAACCCTGCTCCATCTCCAAATAGACCTTGAGCAAGCGTGTATTTCAGAAATTGAACCCCATGCCAGACAGTCAAGGGGAACAAGAAGGAGAGTGAAAATACCTCCAATGTTGCCCCACTTTGTCAAAATTCCATCATGATTTTTAGAGGCAATTAATCTCAGAGGAAATAAGGGAGCTTGTTTTCTCAAAAATACTCAAGTAGGACTTGAAAGATGACAGCTTGCTGGAGATAATGTTCCGCAGAGTAAGGTAAACATGGAAGCTGATGGCTTGTGCAGTCATTAATTAGGCAGGGCATTGTTATTTTTAAAAAGCAGAGGGCATCTCACTGATTTCTTTAAATTCTTAAGTTAAAGTCAAGACATTACATATATCAAACAGAGTGACATGACTTCTTTTGTTTTTGATTTTGACATCTGATCGTGACCATCTCATAAGGACAAAAACAATAAACACACAGACAAATGATAAATAACTAACATTTAACTAACAAATGTTAAAGAGCAACATAACACCCTGGTTTAACTTGAACAAAGCCCTGTTTTTCAGCCATTTTCAGCTGTTTTAATCCCTAGATATTACATCTGGTGGTCACCCAGAATTCATTGTGTCTTTCTTTTTTATTGGCTGACATTAAAAGCTGTGACAGTGCCTTTGGTCCCCTGAGTGTTCACCTTCACTGACGGCCAGGACGGTGGTTCAGAGCCGTTTGCTCCTAGCTTAGCTTAGCAAGGCTTAGGCAGATGCAACAGAGGCAGTGGAGAGTGACAGAATAGGGGATGTGAGTAAGTGGTAGGGAGGGTGTAAATTTGCCCCAAACACTCTAACACTGATCAATACTTAGACTGATCAACACTGTAGACTACTACTAGTAGTTGTAGTTGTTGTTGTAGTAGTAGTAGTAGTAGTATTAGTATTTCAACTGCTGTGTTGGCATTGTAGTTGGGGGGCATGTTGTACCAGGGAACATCATAGATTTTTTGCTGATTTTTGGTGGTCTAGGGGACAAAATTACTGGATTTTTTCAGGAAAAGGGAAAGTAGCTTCTGTTGTAATGAACGTTATAGACTGGTACCAGGACCAACTGATAGTGTAATAAAGTGACTGTACACATAATTTACTTCACTAAGTGTTAAGTTACTCTCTTAACATTAGTTGTGACCCAACCTTATCCTTTGCTAAAATGTCTTACATAAATGTACTAACAATGCTTCAATGGTTCAGGGCTGTTTTCTGTGCATTGGTTAGGAAACTAATGCATACTGTTAACCTGTGCCCTGCTGAGGGCAAGATAGAGATTGTTGGAAACTGTAAAATGCTGTGCAGAGATGTGATCTTAACCACATAGATCTGACCCTTGGTTCGCCGCCAAATGTGTTGGAGTCACATTGTTAGCCTTTTAAACCATGAAAAATCTGTGATCTTACAAACTCAATAGGGTCCTTGTTTACATGTAAATAGTTATCCAATTATTACCTCTGTTAATGAGCACAATTTCACCAATCCGAGAAAATGTTAAGCAGAGAGATAATGATCTGCTGACATTCAGGATTCTTGTTTCTACACACTATAATTATTGACATGGTATCAGCTGCACCCAATCCCTGAAGCTACATGTTATTTTCCCTCCTCTCTAAACAAATACAGAAATGCAGTATGTGGTACATTGCCCTCATGTTCAAAATCTATGAGATGTCGATTCTCAAGAGGTGCAGAGAGTTTCAGCCACTGCATGTTGAGCAATTTGTTGCCATCTTTCTGTTTTTAGAGATAATGTGTATATAAGTGACCAGGACAAGTTGCAACAACACTGATGGGTCTCTAATGTTACACCCAACACTTTCACTCCTTCCACCTCCAAAAATATTAACTTGGTATTATTTATTTTATTGCATCCAGAATGTATTTTAAATCCTACGTGTTGGTGTATTTTGAGTTTAAGATGTAGGCCATGAATTGGGCTCAAACATATGGCAATTGCAGGTTTGTGTACATGATAAACTTGATTACCAATACTTCTTCCCTAGTCTGGGCTACCTGAAAGCTGCTGAGTATGCATACTGACCAGCTGCTTTCTGCTATTGTTTTTTGATGAGTCAGTGCATGTGTACAGCCATGATATATCAGGCCCATACATTTGATAATCATCTTTACCCACTTACTTGAAGTACAGGAATATATGAAGAAAAGTATTTGCAGTTTAGCATGTACAACAAACTCAAATTACTATTATGTACTATCATAATGTTCTTGTACTACTTGTAATTGAAACTTAAGCTTCACAGTGTGGGGAAAAAACAGACTTTGTAAATCCTTGTGCATTCAAGGAGCTGATAGAGGATGGATTTCTTTTCAAGTCAACTGATTCATCTTGGTGTCACAGCTACTCAAGGTGGAAATAATGTAAAAACAGTTGAATGGAAAGAATGCAGCACAAACCCACATGTAAAAAGTGCAACCAATCACATGAAATTGCTAACCAATTGCAGGCAATGGTGCATTGGGAGGCGGTGGGTGGCAATGCGAACACTTCAGTTGGTTTTTAGTGGATGTTTGTGCATAATGGGATTAAAGCCAATAGCAGGGTGTTTTTCCATTACAAATCTGCCATCTTACCTATGAGAATACATCAGTTTTGATTTCGATTTACAGTAACTTTAAAGCGGGCTTGAATTGGTACAAAAGAAGTTGCAAGTAAAGAGACTAGTGTTTTAGCTAATTAGAGGACAGGTCCTAGGAGAGTCTAGTGAACAGGTGATCCAAAATACTGCAATAACAATATTGCTGTGTCATTTGCTTTTTTTGGCTTGAGAACATACTGTGTTCTCAGTTGTGTTGAGATTGTGTGTGTTGGGACGCCAGACGCTAACTCGTAGCACCACACTCCATCAAAGAGTAGTTGGAAGTGTTTATGGGAAGGAGTTTTTGGGAGGTAGATGGGGAATTGGGAGTGTCTTGAAAACACAATTTGTAGGCAGTGTTTGTGCCAAAACAGAAGAAGGGCTGGAAAGTGAGTTTTAAAAAGCCAATAGTCTCTGCAGTTGGCAAAGTAATCATTTGTCATTGGTATTGATCAGAAACTCCATCAAGCCCCTCAATATATTATCAGATATAAAGTACATCAGAAAAATATTTTTATTGCTTTCATACATACAAATAGAAGTCTTCTTCAGTTGCAGTATTCTAATATGTTCATGTTTTCAAAAATTGTTCTACGCACAAAGACAACATTGCTGGACACCGGATTACAGAATGACCTCATCGAGATATGACATAATCAGTGTTTACAGCTCATTTTGACAGGATTGTTGAACATGCATGGGCATACTTCCTGTTGAAAGCCACTGAACTATGGAACTATCCGATCAGATTTGCTAAAGTGAACATCCTTCCACTGTCTTCCTAAACAAATAACTGTCGTTTTGTTTTTTACTGGACCTCCTGTTCTCTCACTTGGCAGCCCATTTCCTGGCTGCATGCACTGCTGTTTCCTGTTCCTTGAATCAGAACGAACAGTGGAGTGTTTCTCTTGGACCGACTGAAGAGTAATCTGAAGGAAGCTACAGGCCACCGGTTCTGAGGAGTTAAACAAGTAAAATCAAATCATAGCTGAGTTCATTTTAATAGCTCTGGGAATCACACAGACTCATACACACAATTAACTTTCTGTTTGGTCATTCTCTCACATTTCATCGGTTTGTGTTAGTGTCTTCAGCATTTTTAAAACCTCAGCACGTATTATTTACATGTGGAAATCAGTTCATTAAATACACCATATCGTATCATATTACCAAATAAACTTCTCAAAAATACTGTAATCATCTAATTTAATTGGCCTTCACTGTGATTTGGACAATGAAATGTTTCAAGTCAGACATGTTTATTATTGCTGCTGGATAACAGCGCTTTGATTGAATGTTTTGAGTGTAATGGTTTGTACAGGGGCTCTTTTTTTTGTCCGGATATCGATGTTTACTCAGCCTTTTGCAACTCCTTTGGTTTTAGAGTTAAGAAATTCCAATTTCAGTTTGATACTTAATATATCACATACATTTCAATGAAGAACTTTTAACGATGAAATCAATAAAATGTAACCTGATGATAAATAGTCTTGTCGACCTCAAACAAAGTTTAACAAACATTTAAAGTCAAAGGTGTCTCCTGACTTGAACAGAACAATAAGAGTGTCAGTCGGCTGTGTGAGTCGGGGACGGGGTGTTGCTACAATGCTCCAGATGGGCAGGGTTGTATCTGCTGTTAGTGGGCTCGGAGGCATGAGGCCTGCGTGGAGCCTAAACAGATGCTGCTCTTTAAATGAGACTTCTGACATTAACAGCGGTTAGTGCACTCCTGTGAGGCCTCCCTTTACAGCTGTTCTGAGGCCATTTCGTCTTTTAATTGGGATGGGAGAGATCATAGATTACATTAGTCGAGCAGGAGACACTGCAGGCCAATGGGCTCCCACAATGGGACCCCTCCCTTTTCTTCTGGTCCTCTGGTCTGCTAGCTTGAATGTAGCCTTCTGCTTAATCAGCCTCCCATTGGCCCCCACAGACCAACCTATCTATTAGCGTGCGAAAGACAACTGTATGAGAACGTTTTGCAGGGAGAGCCTGTCTATTTGCTCCTTATGTGTGTGTATGTTGGCAAGAGGAGAATACATGTTTGTTTTAAAAACTTATTGGAATCAGTCAATTCTTCCCCATATTTCTGTTGCAAAATGTCACCCTAAAGGAGAAAATGCATAATACATATCATTTTTCTCAAAGCTAGTATGCCGTCTGTCTAGACTGGGTGGCTGTAACCAATACCTGCTGTCTGGCCAGCAGTGACATATTATATATTTGCAAGAGACAATCCCTGTATTTATGTATGAGTTAAATATGCCCAGGAGACACCACTGGAGATTACATATCTGCAACTGGAGTGCTAGAAAAGATTGACATACGGCTGTTAACTCGATTCAAACCTAATTAGGCCAAATTGAAGAATGAATGCTCCCTCTCTTTGCGCAACGAGGGGGCGGAAAGGCAAAGAGAGGTATTGACAGGGTATCAGTGCTCCCTGAGCAGGCCACAGAGCTTGAAGAGTGTTTTTATACCTCAAAGGCTTCAGGGAAAGGGGTCAGACTTTGTAACTAGAACATACAGTATATCCACTGAGGTTGTAGAGCGAATGTTTTTACTCTCTTTTAGATTAAAAAAAAGAAAAAGCAAAACATGTCAGGATATCAAATCCTATCAGTCAGAGTGTGTCTTACCCAGGCCTCTTTCACATGGGTCCAGACAGGGTACTTGGAGAGGCTAATCCTGCACTACTTGCATTTTGAGTTTCCACCTCCTCTCCTCTCTCTCTCTCTCCTCTCAAATTCAAATAAGCTTTATTGACATGACAGATCAGGAATCTATATTGCCAAAGCAGTACAGAAACACAATATAATAAAGGTATTAAATAACATACATAATAATAAAAACAAACAAAACATGGGCAGCTGTAATACTTATATACAGGTGTAATCACTCAAACATTCAATACAGAGCTTGTGTTTTTTCTTTCTCTCTACTTTGTCTGAGGGACTGACACAGCTAACTAAAGAAAGAATTTCTTACAGTCCTAATGGTTTGCGTATATCACTTTAACACACAGCATCTATTGCGTTACTGTGTGCAGCTTGGCGAGCCTGCATTGTGTTTTAGCAATCCTGCTTCATCCTGCATCAGATCTCATTAAAGATGGAAGTGAAGATTAAACCACATCCTCTTTTGCACACTGCGGCACTGAGCAGGAGGCATCCACTTCCTTTGTATTAGTCATAAATAAGATTGTACAGGCAGTTCCCGCAGTGGAAAAAAACAATGCTCGTTTGCCACACCAATGAAGGGTGTATTTCATCAGGCAATCTGACACATGCTCTGGACACCATTATCAGGACTTTACTGTAGCAGCCCAGGAATATAGTAGATTTTGCAGAGAGACATTGTATGAATCATAGTGGGATATACGCTTGTGGTGGGAATTATATGAAGAATGCATTTGAAAGCTTTTCAAGGGGTATCGTACATATTGCACCACCTCTCTAAAGCACTCTGCTCTGGGCCTAATTAAACCTTATGAATTTAACTTTTTTCAATCAAAAATGCATACAATGTCAAATATCCTGTCTTGCTTATTAATAAAAATATGTGACTTTGACAAACCCACACAAATCTGTGTCACACAGCAGACGGCGTTCTTCTGAATGGCCCTGAAGTTCTGTTTCTTTTGTTTCATTGTGTGTAGCAGAAGGAGCGATAAGCCAATTAAACGCTTTGGAAAGTTGAAACTGTAGTCCAGCTTCATAAATGAAGAACACTGCAAGAGCTAGCAGTGGTCCTTTACTGGTGGCTCCTCAGTAATTAGAACTTCCATTAATGATCAAAAAGTCCCTCTTCTTTGAAGTGGTGCCTTAATCCAGACAGTGTCACATTCTTTCAGTGTATTCAGGGAGAAAGCTCAAAGACGCTAATCTGGTGCCAAATCTGAATTTAGCAGTGTGACGGTTATTATGCTGCAAAGAGATGCCTCCGTCTTGGCATTTAATTAAAAAGATTGAAAGAATTTGGCTCTGCTCTCAATAATCTTATCGGAGTTGGTTAATATTTTGTGGTTTCCATTTGTAACTGAATTCTTCATGTACAATGTGAAATCCATGCGCAGTAATTGCATCCTTGGTCTAATCATCATCCTAACTTTTTTCCCGATTTTTAATTGGTGGCAACTATGACACTGTGAGACAAATCGAAAACCCACTGATGGACACCAGTTTAGTCAGAGTCAGTGTACCTGTGCAGCTGCTGATTCTATTTAGGTCATTCATTCATCTCAACCCCCCCTAACTGAATTGCATTTTAATCGTGTGCTTTTAGCCATCTGTGGCTTCAGTTTTCTCTCTTCTCCACAATGCACTCACATTTACTATGTGGAGACACACAGACGGGAGCCCTTTTGCTCACAGACTGGACTGCCTCATGGTTGAGGTAACCTTGGAATACAGATAGATCTCTGTCTCTAGTAGAGGTCACACAGACATTTACATCCTTCACGTTTCCAAAAAAGATTTTTCAAACAAATGTTTCACAATTAGATTGTATTTGTCAAACATGTGGCTGACTGACCTGCGAGATCTTTCAAGCAATTTGTCATGTTTGCCTCTTGCTCTATGAGCCGGTAAACACACAAAAGGCGGAGAAAGAAGTGCTCTGTGGTTGTGTGTCGGGACGTGGGATCTGTCCCTGCTCATACTCCCTGATTGGTTGGTGACAGGAAAGACTAGCTGAGGTTAATTCTGGAAAAAGGATATATCACAGTGCTGTGGCACCCAATGCATTTCAAATGATGTGTCCTTGGGATGCAAGGTTACTGCTGAGTCCTTCTCCTCTAGCTAGAAACAGCCTGTGTAAGTATAGGTATTATTGGATGGTCCCGACAACAAAAAGGTCTTGTTGACTTGTGCAGAGTGTGTGGTTACACAGAAGGTGTGTCTGCCCTCTGACATTATTGTTGGGATGAATTTTCCAAAGCTCATTTCTTTGTAGTGACTCAACTTATTAAGACTGCCACTGCAACATCTTTCATGTGTTTTTGGCCATATTGGAAATAGTAGAGCAGTGCAGTAACATGAGCATGATTGATCTTTGATGTTATGATTGTGTCAGTATTACCTGTATGTACCTGATGTGTCTCACAGCCCAGCAAAAAGTTAGTTTCCGGATTACATAATCATATCCTTCATTTCACTCTAGCCGTCTTACAGCTTTTACTTGCCTGTGAAATATCACTGCCTTTTTTCATCTTCCAGTATTAAAAAAAGTATAGTGTGATACATTAGATAACAAAATGATGTGTCTTACAAAGTGTTTTTTACCTTGCAAGTTGTTAGAGAGAAAAAGACCTGGTACAGTGTATTTTATTCTCATGGAGAATTAATCCTCTGCCTCCGTCAGTTTCTCTCCTTCCATTTTTGGCCGCCCAATCTGAATTACAAACAAATCCTGTCTCCGCTTTTATTTTATCACTTCTTGTTTTACTTTATGCAGAATTCCTTTGCAGGCTGTCTGGAGATTTCATTTCATCCTTTCCCGTATCTGCTGCTTTTTCGGGCCAGACTCAGGTTTTTCTTCATTTCCAGGCTCCCACCTGCCTGAGATTTTTGTTAGCTTAGTGTGAGGGTGAGGGTGGATTTATATTATTTTACATTGGGATCTGTGTCTTCAGGAAATGTCCAGTCAAGGCCATTAAAATGGAGTGTTAATGTTGGCTTATTCATGATGATTTCACGTTACTACATACTGTGGCACTTTTCCATCTATTACACTAAGTGCAACGAAAAGGAATTATAAAGAGTAGTGAGTTAAATAAATCTTCCAGTGGTGCCTCCCCCCCGTGTTCTCTGCTTTAACATTCAGCTCTGGAGTCAGCCTCACAGTTGGTTTCAGTATGTGTGCCTCAAAGAAACCTTCATTTTCTTCAGCATGTGTAAAAGTCACATAAATTGGCTCTGCAGAAGTGACAGGGCCCTCACAATGTAACTAGTGTGCTAGCGTGATTTAGTGTTTGATTTGTGTTTTGGAGCTGCCAAAGTGAAGCAGCTCTCTGTTCACTGCCCCACCTCCTATTGTAGAGGCTCTAACACAGGAACACCAAAGTTGACAGTCTCATGTTAAACTGGCCTGGTTTGGCTACAAGTACCACAGGGTTTGCTTCTCGTTTTTTTTACCCACATTCTTTGGCTGCTCACCTCTAATATTAGATGTGCACTGTGGAGTTAGTGTTATTTGAGAAGGAGACTTTGGAGTCCTGTACTGCACCTTCCTGAGAAACCTCCTATCATCTGCTGGTGCTGGCACCCTCACTTAAACGCTCCTCCTGGGAAAGCCAGTAGCTCTCACAGGGGTTTTTATAAACCAGCAGGAAACCCTAAAGTCACACTAATGCTAGTTAATTTATTTTCCATACAATAGTTAATGTACATCAGTGGGAGAAAATCTTGTTTAAATCTTGGCTTTAGTACATCACCCAACAGTAAGATGGCTACTGTGTGTGTGTGTGTGTGTGTGTGTGTGTGTGTGTGTGTGTGTGTGTGTTGGGGTTCAGCAATGAAATAGAGCTTGGAGGCAAGCCAATTAACGGCTGCAATTAAGCAGAACTGCAAAGTTCAGCAGGAGGACGGCAATATCATTTAGAGAGATATAACCATTGTCAATCTATTCTCCTAGTTAAGTATCCCCAAGATAACTATTTCAGTCTCTCAGCCTGCAACACGTCTGTCAATTATTTAGTTTGATGTGCTTGATTATGTGTCCCATTCTCCTGTGTATGTAAGAGGAACACTTTGTGATACAAAAACAGATACAAGCGCAAGGTTGCTTTATCCAGTGAAAATGATGTATAATTAGCAATTTCCTTGTCACGCCTAGTTTTTCAAACATAGGTGATTGAGGAGTCTGATGAGTACATCCCATGGATGATTTCAGTTGTTCAGGCAAATGTGGATAAAGAAAGACTTCACATTATAGTGTGGCTAATATCCTCTGATGAGTTAAAGAGGTTCTATTAAGCCAGACCGTGTCCTCTATTGAAATATCATTAAAAGGACGACTTTAGACTGGACGATGAAGCAAAGAGAGATTCAGAAACAACCACACAGGATGTTTTCAGGCCAGTGAGAGGTACAGTACTGTAAACTTGATTTGAGCAGACTGATGGATTGTATCAATTCAGCTGACACAAACAAATGGTTATCTAAGCAGAACACCAAGAACCACAGCGCTCAAGACTGGGCAAGATCGAGGAAAAAAACAAAGACACACTTGGAATATTTAACTCTTTTCTGCTCTTCATCTTGCCAATTCACTGTTTAATTTAAGCTCAGAATTTATTTGGTGACGCTGCCAAGAGGGAAACACTCTGCCTGTCTGATTGTATAATTCTCATAGTGTCAGCACTGTGTTTTACTATTTTATATGCTTCCTTTATAAAGCACCTTGAATAAGCAATTGAAACAGGTTGTCTTTTTGTTCTGTTTTAACAAAAGGCTGCAGATACCAATAAGCAGGAAATCATCCATTGGGATTCGGTGTGAATGTGTTTGGGGGGAAAAAAAACAGATGCTTGTTTGAAGATGTACTGAAGTGAACATTGTGTGATCCATAGGCGCTACAAAAGAAAGAAGCTCAAAACAATGTTACGCTATTATTGTTGCAGTCCGTGACATTTCTGTATCTAAGCTAATTCCACCGTTGTTCAAAAGACAAGAACTGTGAGGTATTTATGTATGTGAACACTCTCTTTTGCTGTTAGCTCTATAGTATTTACATGCTCAAATATCTACCATGGAGATAACAGGGTGTGATATCAATGCACAGTTGTCAATCCAGTCTCTTCTTTTTTAAGCTATCATGATTGTGGCTTGCATTAAAAAGCGTGTTTGTAGAACTGCACTGTTCCTGTTGCAGTTTTCTTGCCTAAAATGTGGCCTGTGATTGGAACAACTGTGAGCTGAGCTGGCACAATGGAAGATACCGTCTTTGAGGTGCAAAACTGTTTTGTTTCCATTACAAGGTATGGGAAATAAATAACCGTCACAAAGTAAATACCTCCCATTATGATCAAACTATTACAACCGTCGCTATTAATGTTAATACAAGTATGATTATTC
Source organism: Macquaria australasica (assembly GCA_005408345.1). Classification (NCBI taxonomy): domain Eukaryota; kingdom Metazoa; phylum Chordata; class Actinopteri; order Centrarchiformes; family Percichthyidae; genus Macquaria; species Macquaria australasica. The sequence goes on from SEMN01000057.1 coordinate 555,579, forward strand.
ATGAGATCATCTCTCATCCAAGAAGGATTGGCTTATCTTTGTAAGAGCTTTCATCATGTACTTCAGTAGACTGAACTGACGTGTCTTCATTTAGACTCGGTTACACTTGATTTAGGAGCATCAGCTTCTACAAGTGCTGTGTATTTAGGCAAAAGGAATGTCTGATATGTTTGCAGTTGACTTAAGGTGTAAACTCTTACTATATTCAGCACTATATGATTTTATAATAGTCAGTTATGTTACATATAGAATTGTTGTCTGTCATTGTACATTACTGAATCAGTGGGTCTCCTCTAATTGCGTCCATTAATAATCCTATGTTCTATAAAAAGAGATGCATACAAGCTGTAGAAGTATAACAGTTTTCACCGTTTTGATAAACTGCTTCCTTTAACACACAACCTATTTTAGCCTCCATGCTCAATAAGCAGAAAAGGAGACGGAGATTTTGTGGAAATGTTTTTTTTCTCACCATGGTAACATGAATAATATGGTGAATCTCTTCTGGACTTATGATTGAGTTGCTCCAGCCTGATTGCTGTTGGTGCTCCAGGGAGGTGAGTCTCTGTGACATAAACGGAGTACTTCTGGAGCCAGGGCTCACTTCACACATCACCTCGACACTCACACCGCTGTGATCAAATAGACGCTGGTGGGAATGGATTCTCTTAAGTGCCGGTTAAGTGCATTTTGCTAAGGAAGTAAGAGAAGTTAAAATACATTTAGTGTTAAAAAAGACAATGCACTCTTCCTTAATGCAATGTTCTGCACTTAAACTATATGGAGTATAATTCTGAGTGTATATACCATGGCCTGGCTATCAAGGGCAAGGCCCTCATTTCCAGCCTTCTATTTTCTGCAAAGAGAAAGCAGTGATATGTAAGGAAGTCGATTCAGAAACCACCCTTCAGTGGCTGAGGATCTCCAATTTAATGCTGTCCTGGCTCTTCCGTCTGGAGAAATCCCAGCCATGTTATTTTGGATATAGTGAAGGGGAACTGTCTAGCTGCCTGGCGGGTACCTAGCTGGGGGTAGTGGACTGTGAAGGCCCTGAGGAGCCATGCGGGTCTTTACCATGCCAGCAGGCCTGATCACCAGCAAGGAAGAGGCTGCATTAACGCGAGGCTGATAAATCCAGAAATGTGACTGGATAAATCCATAATATGCAGCTGCTGGCCTAAATCCTGCCAGAGCTTCGCAGTGACACTGGGCCCTGTGAAGTTTGCAGATAACCTATTTCATCTCAACCAGAAAATGATGGTGCCTCTTCAAAGTTGGCACACATGCATAGGGTTGGTGAATATCAGTTGAAATATCTTGTAGTGTTATATAACATTTTCCATATTAAAACTGCATTTTGTCCAGTGAACACCTAGCCTGGCTTAACTTCTTGGATTTTTTCAGTATGCATTAGTCATCTGCACTTATGTACTGTAAATGTCTCATGTATTGTAAGTTTTCTGTAGGATCGCCTGAGGCCTGTGAGCAATGAGGTGCGCTGAGATGTCAAGACTTACATTAAAATATGTGAGAATATGCTACTGTAAACATTTACATGTGTCATTAACTGGTTTAATGTGTGTACTTTAATTTGGTGTATTTATGTAGATATTGCTATCTCTACTAGATGATGATTTAATATTATGTATGAAGTTGTTAGACATGTCCTTGCAGGGCTTTCACCAGCCCTTCCTTATTAATATCAAGTTTAATCTTTTCCAAATGTTCTAAATTGATATAGCAAATGACTAATTGAGTGTGCTGTTTTTCTGAGATTGTGCTTGTGGTTTCTCACAAACTGCAGACAGTTTTCTGTTGTTGTGACAACCACTGTGCATTTGTGATTAAAATAGCGGGGACCGATCGAAACATCTTCATCTAATGAACCCTGCTCTCTCTGCTGCCCACCTGCATTGTGCCTTCAGAGCCCTTGCAGTGAGTCTTTCTTGTTCATGTTAATAGGCTGTGTCTTTAGTGTTGAAAACAATTATTAAGTAACACTTAAATCGCTGGAAAGTTGTTTTCTGTGTCTTAACTTTGGTGGCATTGACTTTCCCTCGGTGTCAGCTTCAGAAGAAATACAAACTCTCGCTTTGCAGAGCCCACCTACAGCTTTATTTTCTTGTAATTTCTCCAAGCTCCCGTTTTAGGATTGGGGGTTGAGCAGATGCAGGTAGATGTATATTTATGAGGGGGATGTGTATTTCAGGGAGAAGCAGTGTTGTGAAAGGTGACCTTGTTAGATAAAAGGAGGGCTCGGAAGCCAAATGATGAAAGAGAATGGGATCATCCTGGGCTCATTAATGTGGATTTGAAGGTCAGGTAATTATAACAATAGACGTGTGGGCTGGCTTTGGCATCTGGTATTGTTGCTTTGTTATGAAGGTGACAAGCTTGCGGAGGAAAGGGATTAATCACTGTGACACCAGCCTGTTGTCACATTGATACATTCAGACATCATAACACTACTGGTGTAGTTATAAAAGGAAGCTGCAAAAACAACATAATTTTAACCATCACCAGTATGACAAGCACTGTTAAGAATATGAATAGGTTTAAGAAGCTACCTACGGTCGCCTCATATTGTAATGAGTATTTCATAGTGAAATCCAACCTAAAATGGAATTCACATCATTGTTATTACAGTGATTTTGAAAAGTTAATCCTTGGTTTTTGACACACGAACAAGTCTCTTCCAAAACTATTGACGCTATCACAAATCAAATGCTACTTCACACAACAACAAATCCACATGGCAGAAGTTGGTATGGTGACACATGAACCATTGTATGCAGCAGTGAAGGTAACCAAGGAATCCCACAGGCATAGACTGCATGTTTGAGCCAGGTGGACTTGAACTGAAAATATTACAGAGCAGCCGAAAGTTCAAGCCATCGTGTAACTTAATGGAAATTTTGTTTGTGCTTAACGCTGACAGAGTATCAATACACATGAGAAATGAGACCTGCTTTGTGTTACCTGCACCAAATCAATTTAATATAACAACCCAATGAATGGCAAACAAGGTCTGCAACAAAGCTCTGCTAAAATTTCACGAAGCAAAAAACCCTGTAACTTACTGTAAGCTGGTGTGGAAGATGGGGGGGTATGAGGCTGGCAGTATACTGTAAAGGTTTGTGTGTCACAGCAGAGGAAGACACAACTTTCAAGTCTTTCAGAACAAGAAGTTAACATAGATTAAAATGGGCACAATTCTATGCAATTAAACCAAAATATGCAAACCCGAACCAATCACATGTCAGAGCTGAACTGTGGCAGGTGATGCTATTCTAGTTCAGCAAGTTTGCCCACCCAACCTGCACACACTGCAGATACTAAGCCCAAATGCAGCACTTCTTTTTGGCTGCAAACTTACCCATTTTACCTGTGCTGAAATATCAAACTCTGTTTGCTTGGAATAGGCTTTAAGATTTATGCTTTCACGCTTTGTCTAAATCGATGTGCGCAAGCTTCATATCAATGTTTTTCTTATCTTATTGTTTTTAGCATTCCCCTCACCAATGAACCCTGAAACTTCAGTCATGTCAGAGGCATGCTTTGACACGTCAATATTGAGATAATGCTCTCATAGGTGTCATACACACTCTTATGTGGAGTACAACCTTGCTTATGCGCTTCAGCCACAGTTGCATAATTCTGACTCCTCTGCATTTCATTCAAGATGAAGCATGAGCCAGGCTTTAGGCTTTTTTTGTGTGTGAGTGTGCTGCTGGGATCGTGCCACCTCTACCACAAGTTTGTCTGGCTCACTCAGGCTCCTCAGGGACCACTGGAAGCTATAAAGAACAAAAATGCCAACCAGTATTATCAGACGAGGCAGCATGTGTGGTGTAGCATGCATTTTTAATGTGCCACAAATAAGAAATACCACTGTTGCCTCTCCTCTCTCATCCCACAACTGGTAGCTCGTTTAAGTTTTATTTCTATTTGTGCGAATTTCGGCAGCTACTAAAAGAAAAAAGAGCCCCCATCATTAAAGGTTAGAACTGCCTCAATTTAACAGAGCTCCATAGACATGGCATGGTTTGCTGTGAATATTAAACCCAAGCCTGAATATTTCCAGTTTAGTTGGGTTGTGTTAGTCTGTACGCACATGAATGTGTGTATTTGTGATTGCGTATGTGTGTACAGGCCCAATATCAGCGCCTGTTAGGGAGGCTGGTGGAGTGGAAAACTGTCTGTGTGGAGCAGCACATTATTCCACTCAAAAAGAATTTGTCGAAGTCTTTCACTCCACTGACTCTTTGAACATCAACATTCACCGCTGACATGTTAGACATCAGAACACTGTGAAGAGGAACATCTAATGACCATCTAAGTGTCAACCAAGTCTACCAATGATCGCCTTTTTGTTTCTCTGAACTATTTTCCTCATTATTTCAGGCCATCCATTTGCAGTTCATTGTGTAGTAGATGCTAATTTGTGCCTGTCAAATTAGCTGTGAATATGATTTCTAATTAAAGCAGAAGAATGGAGAAAAAAAAACAACCCGATGTGACTCCTGGTTACAAAGAGCAGCTCTATTGACCTAGTTTGTGCTTTTATCTGGGACAGTTTGTGTGTTTTGAATCATATTCGCTCAAATCAGAATTCCTCCCTTGTGGACAGGTAAGACACGCTTCAAAAGCAGCAGTGAGTGATATTGAAATCTGCTGATATGAAGCAGCATACAGTTGCAATAGAACATAGCAAAGATCGTCCCTATCACAGTTAATTTGACTCCGATATATTTACTGAAAATCCTGCTAAAAAGATTTGCAGACAGATAGGCCACTAGCAGCATTATATTGCACTGTCTGAAAAATTGCACCGAGATTTTTTTTTTTTTGACTCAGCAACCTATCTATTTGCAACAAAGCAGGCAACCTGAACCATAAAACTTTTTTATTAGTTTCTGTACCCCACCTTTTATCCCAGAGTCACAGCAGAGTACACTATTAACCTCTGAGCTTATTGAGAAGCATGCGAGAGGCTGCTAAGGATAAGGTGTGTGTATTCGATGGAGCATATTTAAAGGGTTCAGTTAAGGTGGCAGAGACCAGAAGGTAGACAGTGGATCTGCTTACTGCCTTGAGGTTTTGTGGTTATGCACTAGCACTTTCCATTTAACTGCATGATCTAGGGCTCTTCTGACGACACCACACACGCAACCCTGATCTGTGCCTCACTGCCCTCTGCACACACAGGACTCCCACACTGAAGTGCACACAAGCCACTTTTATGAATGCTCTGCAAATATATGGACACGCTGAGACAAGAGGGTGGTTTCACCATTCCTTTTCACTGTGTTTGTGTCTGTGCTGGCTTCTTGACGCAGTGCCGCGATCCATAAACTATGCCTGTCACACTCTCCGGCTAGGGTTCTGTTCAATATTTTCTTGCCGTGAAAATACACAGCAGCAGCCCCACTGCATTGTCATTGGCTGAGGGGGAAAAATTAGGTTGCTGTGGGGGTTAAGAGTTCAAAGGGCAGAAAGGAAGTGGGTGCTCCCACAGTGACAATTCAGACATGTGTTTGATGGGCCAGCCTAATGCCGTGGACCGGCAGTTCCTAATGACCTGCCATCTCCAGGCCGTACGGGGAGCCCTTCCACTGAGATTTATGACCCATGTTGTGGTTACTACTGGGACGACTCTCAGCAGCACTCCTGACAAGCTCCAAGTCATAGTCTACTCTTTTGGCTTCACTCTTTATTCTCATTAATTGGCACATTGAAACCTTCAAGGCTTATCTTTACTATTACCAGTAACATTCAGGTTCTCTGGAATATTAAAGCTCAAAGATCACTGCGCTATTTTGCCTAATGTGATGGGATCCTTGTAGTTGTTTTAGAGATGGAGATGGAGGTCTGTTCTGTCCTTGAAGAAAAATTGATTCCTGAAATTCTCTAGGGGGCACACGCCGACGGACACTAAAGAGACGACGGCAAAGTCAAAAACCCATTAAACATACATTCAAAGACAGTACTCCACATGTACACGCTCAGCCGCTATAGAAGAAACAGATAATGATCTTCTGATAATACTAACTGTTGGCTCTCCCACTGCATCCCTAAAGGCAGAAATGTGTTGATCTACCACAAGATAGCCAGACTGAGCCCAGGGCAGGCACAAACAGCAAGGAGAGCTAGTTTATAATTAATACACACACTATAAAATATGCATTATGGGGTGGATGTGGCCAAATATGGATTTCTGTTTTGATTTTCACTCAGGATAATTGAAGCACTTCTCAGGCAAGTCATACTGAATAAGAGACAAGTCCACAGCCTTTGGTGCCAAGAGTGTAGGGCTGCTCTGTGTGCTGCTGTGGGTTAGCTTCTCTACCAGCTGTTTCTTATTTGTCTCATGCTTGAAGACAGATTGTTAAAGCACGTCCCCATCCATTTTGGGATTTTAATGTCTCCCTTGATATGTATCGCTGTGGGCTCAGCTCACTGACTCTGTAGGTTACAGATATTTTGTGTGCATAAGCAGCGCAGTGTGCTTTAAGATAAACTGCCAAAACATGTTTCATGACATTCTGATCATTAAAGGAGAGGATGCAGGGAGAGGAGAAATGAAAAGACATAAAGCAGCGTTTTTACCCCTCCCTACTCCCATCTTTATCAAACCCACTGCAGAGATGAGAACGCTCTTCATCTCCCAGTGGGCTATTGCCGTGATCACACCAAGTCACATGAGGTTAAAAAGCATCTAACATCTCAACCGCAAGACTACCCCGTTCACTACTACCACTACCCCACCCCACCTCACTCACACACACACACACACACACACACACACACACACACACACACACACACACACACACACAGAGGAGAGTTGTGTCAGACTGATTAGGAACCACATCTTCAGTCTCTGATTAGGTGTGGAGTAAATGAAGCACCCCCCTCAGGTATGCATTTCCATAATGTCAGGTAATTAAACCCCAGTGTTTTAATAGCTCAGGAATAGGAAGACTCCCCAGGAGACTAGACAATGATGATAGACTTTGCTGAAAACTAGCATACTATTAACTTGCTTTGCTGTGCTAACTGGCACTGAAACCATTACTTTCATTGTACTGATAATAGATAGCATAGCATTTACCCCAAAATTAAAGGTATTTCTGGTAATAAAACTTTTTCTTTTTTACTACATTTATCCATGCTTTGTAAATATGAACAGAAATTTCCTGTTCTGGAAATGCACATTTGAGTTGTGTGCTTGCTGTTGATAGCTGACAGATTCCAGAGCTAAACAAAGGCTGGGAGAGCACAAGCGTCATTTTCATCACAGAAAAACCTGGAGAGGTGCTATTGTAAACATGACAGTGGATTGTCAGTACATCCCTGTTTGAGTTGCTGTTTCTTGTGTGTACGTTATGCTCATACTGCACGTGCGCGCACACACACACACACACACACACACACACACACACACACACACACACACACACACACACACACACACACACACACACACACACACACACACATAAACAACAAAAGCCCTTTGATGAAACAAATTCTGCAGTGGGAGAGCTTTCTTTGTCCCTGTGCCCACTTGTATATGTGGTGCTCAAATGAGAACAATGCAAAGCCATAATGGTGCCACAGAACATTGTGGAAACTGAGTGAACTCCAGAAGTCCCCTTCTACACCTAATCAGGCAAAAAAAAATAACAGCCACAGCACTGTGCTGTGATTGGAGAGCTCTCCCTGATACCACATGTTCATTATCTTTTGCTTGTGCACCAAAACGTTTTCGAGATGTAATAAGCTTTTAATGGTGTAGTGTTCACTGCTAATGATAGCCAATGCTGTAGCTGGAACTGAAGATCATTAAAGGCATGTTGCAGTGTATGATTCTTCCAATGCCCGCTGTATGAACTACAAACTCATAGGCTACCTACTTTCAGTAATACCCAAATTAACAGATGTACTTTAAATCCCCTCTAATCTTTCTCCTGATGTGCCACGGATGTCCCCAACTGACAGAGAGAGCAAAATGAAAATAGGTTAATTTTTATTGATACACTCTCCACTTAGATAGCACTCTCACGTTACCTTCTGTTGAACTAAACTACAGTTAATGTTGAGATTCGCATGAACAACACAGCTGTCTTTAAAGCTGACAACAGAAAAACAGGGAACTAAGCTTTACTCTGAGGGTGTTCTACATATAAGTCTTGCACTGAAGAGCTCCTGTCCAATGATATGTGTTTCCATAAAGAACCAACCAGGCCTCACAAAGCCATCCAGCAGTAGATGCAACTGTCTCAAACTCCAGGCCACTCCTTAATTGCTTTTAATGAACCACATGTTTTATTGAGCATAACCTCTGTCATGTTGCCAAGGAAGAAATCTGCCAAGGACTGTACATTGAAATTAGCTGCTGACTGAATCACATGCTTGTTGCCAACTTGCTAATTTAAAACACTGCCACACACAGTGATCACTTTTGTCTGTTGGAGATGTGATAAACAAACTATTGGATGACATTCTTGTCACTTGTTCCCTTTGGATGACAGTGGTGTTGTTTGAAGCTACCATAAAAATGCAAAATCTTATATTGCCAGGTACAGCTATTCAAACGTGTGATTACAGGTTTTACTGAGACAGTGATAGAAAAAATATGTAACATAACTGCATAATCATTCAAGCCAATTTCAGGCTCTTCTTGGCATTTTATATCAACTGGTTTTCTTTTGAGTGCTGTGAAAATATACTGATTGTTTTCATGAATCATTCTGTTCTGTTCTCAATCTCAGTGAAATTGTTCAGTAGTAGTTCTGTTCATAAGATAATAAGAGTTTAGATTGTCAAATAGGTGTATTTATGAAAAACCGCACAGTTAAAGAATCCAAACTTTAATGTCAAAATATTGCTGACTCTGTTGAATGATCCATATCTGCTTTCTCTTTGAAGTTTCACTGACTCGTTTTTTTTTCTCTTTTCAGCAAACTCCAGTCTTCTGGGAGGAGGAGGAGGTGAGTGAACACCTTTTTTTGTTTTTCATTATACTATCTCATTGTTTGTTCCTATGGTATTTAAAGCAATTAAAGTTACACTCATCAGATCCAGCATATTGGCACATCTATATACTTCTGTAGGTTCATGACTTTAGTGTCCATTTCACTCCAAGTGTCTCTGTTAAATGTGGCTGAATGTAAGGCCAAAACATTAGAGTGTAGTGCAGCACAACCTTGCACTGTGCCACACCGAGAGATGGTCATTACTTTAGCGGCCTGCCGAAGAACATTATCATCAAAGCAACGGAGGAAATCTGAGGCAGCCGACCGTGGTGTGGGAATAATGGGTTGGGGAGTAGAATGCTACTGCCCAACCCAACTGTTCTTCTTTTTCTGAAATTTGACTTTAACTGTGACATGATTGAAATAATCATTCTTCACCTCAGTAAGTTGAGGTTGGGGTAAAATGCACCCAGTTACATGTGGAATGTTAATTTTTTGTCCGAAGGGCAATTTTTGATATGTTGGAATGGTATGACAATGAAATAAGGTCACTGCTTCAGCCTTATCTGTTTATCCATCTGCGTTGGTTGTCACTTTGAATGTGTCACCGTCTCCTGACAGCCTTCAGTTGTACGGGGTGATCCCGACCAGGACATTAGACAGTAGTACATCTTATCTAATATAATATATCTAATCTATGCATCTATAAAAATTTTCTTATATAGTGTGTGTGTTGTAGGTCTCAATCGAAATGACTATTTTAGGAGTTCATCTTAAGAGACATTTTAGATGTCTTTAATGCAACTAATAAACAGGACTGTCACTGATATTTACAGTGTGCGAGATATTCCAGTCTTTATTCACAGTTCATGTGTATACGTCCTGTATTCATTTAGCCATAGTTGTGTTTTTTGTAATCACTGAACTAAAAAATAGACAATGATCTGGGTTGCTTGTTAAAATGTTACGCTGTTGTCATTTTATTTGTCAAAATGTTCCTGCAAATTACACAGGCCTTCTATAGAGTCGTTTTAGAAATAGGTTTAATAGAAAACAGCATATTAGGACAGAATTCTGAACTTTGCAGGGTGGCACTTCTTTCTGTATTTAGTTATTAAGATTTGAACACCTGGCTTGAAATATGAGTCATCAGAGGCAAGGGATGTGCATAAAGCAACATCAAAGCCACAGCATAGTTAACTGCTCAGTGCACATGGTGTCCATTAGAGTGTACACAGAGCTGTTGAAATCTTATTCTCTAATATCTAATCATGCAGCCTGGAGTGGCCCTCATGTTGTCTGATACATGTTTAAGACTGCAAACTTTCCAGCCGGTGTTGCATAGCAGTGCAGCATCCCAATCTGTATCAGTGACATGGAGAGGCCCTCAGCGCACAGCCATCTAAAAAACTTCTGTGATTGAGATCAGAGGTCACGAACATGCATCTCCATAACCAAGCCAAGCCCTGTAAAGCAGGTATACTGTCCTCCTGATTGGTGTCTGTCTCTGCTGCAGTCGACTCTCAGTATTCATTTGCCCGTGCAGAGAAACAATAGAAGTAATTTTCTTTGCTATTATGTTTTCATTATTGTTATTTTGTGGCAAATCACACTTTCACACTTCTCCGAATCTCGGAACATGCAGCCTTGTTGATTGATCCAGGTTCTTCTTCAACTAATAATAGGCGTCAGGGTATTACAGATTGCTCGATGTCAACACGGCAACAACAAAAATGAAGTCGAATTTGCGGCTGTCGACACTGAAACGTGAGATCTTATGTGTCAGTTAATGTCATACTTTGCAAGAAAACATTTCAGTTGATTGTGACCTGCAGCTGTGCTTATTAACTCCAGAGGAATTCTAATTGTAGCTAGTGCCATTTTTTGAGAGCAAATCCTCCTTTCATTCTTAATTGACTTCCAGCGATGCTATTCCTGCCAAGTTACTGGCACAAGATACAAGGTCAATTAACTGTTAAATGCTAAGACTCACATTTCCCTGTGTTAATAATGACCACAACAGGTCTATGTTATTTTTTTAGTTCTCATGTGTGCATTCTTGTGAAGCTTGTTTTTGTTATTTTGGACATGCAAAAAAAAATGAGGAGATGGTTATAACTGGGGAGAGATTACCATTATCTACCAGAGAGCTGAAAATTTTATTTTCCCCAAAAACAAAGCTCTTTTATCATTTGTCTTTTATCGGTACGAGGCCAAGAGGGGTTTTATCTTCCAGTGTCTTTATCACTAGAAGGTGGCTGCTAAACCTGCAGAACTGTTCTCTCTCTGGCCCTCCTTCTACCTCTATCCGTGGTTTGGCATGTGAAGACCTCCTGCCTTGGTGGCACTGAGGATCGATGTGAAGAGGAGATGTGCTCTCATATAGGGCCCGCCTTATCTCCCAGCTGTCTTCTCAGGGCTCTGCAGAGGGGCAGCCTCACAACAGGATGATCCATCATGCTGGCCTCAAGCACCTGAGCCATGTTTAGTTCTCACAGCCCACGAGGTGGGCCTCCCGCCAGTATGTGCAAACTGGACAAAGTCTTTACATATGAAAAGTTAGTTTACCACCTACACACTTTTAGAAGTTCTCCTGGCTTCTCATGGTTTTGATGATTTTCTGTTATTCCCCTATATGTGTAGGTATCTTTTGAGAGAAAAGGTTCACCTCTGTGTATCTTATCATTAATTCAAGTGTGATATGTGGTCACAGCAAAGCCTTATGTTGGTGATTGTTGTTGGCTTGCAGCCAGAGCAGTGTGAATAGGGTGGAAATAACAGAAAATAAAGCCCTGGGTGAGATTTGTCCTGTACCCAAAAACACACATTATTATATTCCTAGCATTAGTTATGGAGACTAAAAAGCTCTAGAAAAGATTCTTATGCCCTGATGCACTATTAAATCCTTAGAAATCACTGATGGGAATTCTCTCTGGGTTGTATGTCTTCAGTATTATGTACACAATGGGGTTAACCAAAATAGCACTGTTATCTATGCTAGACATGTTGGTCTCACTGGGATTCCATACATACATAGAGGGAAATAACAATGATCTCTGATAATAGCACGCTAAATGAGGCCTCTGTGAATAGAGGGTAATTATGAATGGTACCAGGTTGCTCGTGTGATGTGTGTCACAGCATGGCTGGATGCTGGCACCGTCCCAAAAGAATAGACCTAATGTAAACATCATGTTGTCTATCTCTCCTTTCCCCCCATTTGTCACTTTGTCGCACACCCACTAACACAGGCACACACACAAACACAAGGATGCAAGCGAACACTGAACCATGTAATGATACCATGAAGCCCTGTGTAGCCAGAGAGCTACACTTGCCTTTGATGTCTCCATCCAGGAGGGGAATTGGCTCATTAGCATTCTAACCAGAACCGTTGCCCATTTAGCACTAGGCTTTAACTAGACCACCCAAACAAATCGTTCTTATCAGGTTGGGCCTCCTTTCTCTGCTCCAGTCAAGCAGCGGGGCACATGCATGGTTGTTTTGTACGTCCTGACTTGGGCTAATTTGGCCGCGGGCTGCTAACGCTCACTGAACTCACCAGCCTTTGTCATTGCTTACATAACATAGGCTGTAGTGCTGTGTGCCCCCAGCTCTCCTCCCTCATACGTTTCCTAAACAGTGGTATGAGTCATGGCAAGTACCAACACATTCTAATATATGGGACTAATTATGCTTGCTGTGATTATGCCTGCCTGTGGTGGTGCTCATGTGGTTCTTTGCCCTTCTCTGCAACTAAAGATGTCATCGGATGTAGACTCACAATGACATGACAAGGCAATGCTTAGTGGCTCTGCTGAGAAAATGATGTGCATACAAAGGCCTGTAAATTACTAATCTAATTAACAGAAGGAGTATACTTTCCTAGCTCTGACCTTTGGTTGAAATATGAGAACATGTGCTTATAGTAAATGTATCTGACCACAGAAGCACAACATCAGCATTGCAATTTCAGCAGAACTATGCAGTAATTGCAGGACTGGCTTTTAAAACGGAGTGCTCCAGCATGCTTAAAAAAGAAAATGTATCCAGTTTTGGACATGTTTGGATAATCCTTTTATCAAGATTCCTAAGTGCTTCACTGTGCTTATCTCTATCTCCATGCGTTATGCAAAGAGCTCTGTTTTCTTTTCCTGTCACCTCCAGGTGAACCACTATCCTCTGTCTGGGTCCTGCCCGAGGGTTGTTTATTGAGTAGATTGGAGGGAACCGGGGCATGGTGCTCTGTGCAGGGGGAGGGGTACAGGTCGAGATATAGAATGGTGTTGTATGACGGTCTGGGCTAGATGGCCTTATGTCCCTGTCGCAACCATCTGAGCTCTCTGGAAGCCCCAGAACTCCCCTATATGATTAATCACTCAAAGATGACACATTATTCTCATAACTCATAGATTGCACACTATGCTTGACTGATGGTCCCCAGTTCACAGATGGTAGTAACAGCCATTAGCATAACTTATGACAGAGACAGCGTATTTCCCAGTGGAGTAGCCTAAATAATGTAAAATGATAAATTGAATGCAAAGATTCCTCAGTCAGCGCGGTACCCTCGGGATTTACTCATCCCCTCATATTTAGTGGGCAGTTAGTTACACTCTGATCTAGGTCCACCTTGTATTTGTGCTGTAATGTTCCATGTCCTTTTTTTAAAGTGTGTTTGAGACGGCACTAATATAAATGTGTGTCTGTCCTCCTCTTCAGGATTAGCCCTACTGTTAGCAACTATTTACGAGGTAAACTCACAGCATAAAGACATTTGTATTCTTTCTTTGTCTGTGTGGTCCTCTCATTTCAATAGGTTGTGTTCAGGACAGGGTTTTGAAGGCGTACTTGTTTGCTTTTCATAGCGCCATTCAAATATGGGAGTGCGCTCTTGCTTGAGCCAGTGATATTCATTTAAATAATTAAAAATAAAAAAATCCTTATTTGAATTGGCCTGGTTTTTGCATAAGTAGAGAAGTCATTTTGCAAATTGCACTTACTTAGTAAAATTATAAAACAACTTTACGCTACACATCCCTAGTGCAATGCACAAGTGAGTTTATGCATTAACGCTGTACTGCATGCTAGAACTTAAGTGTTGCCTTGCTTTAATAAATGTGTAACCCAGTATACTGACTGCATAATATGCAAGAAAACACCAACACTCCACTTAACCCCATTGGCAAGTAGATGTATTTATTGTTCTATCTTTTAATGAACCACATGTATCAGGCACGTTTATTACAGGAAAAGTATGATCTATAATATCTGTGTAGTAGTCTCTTGCCTTTTAAGTATTTTAATGGAAGGTGGTGAAAAGTGACCATTACTATACATACATTTATGTCAAGCACATTGACATCTCAGTGGAAACATCAGTCATTATATTGAAAAATTATCATGTGTGAACTACCCCCATGCTGTCTGATCATTTCACCCAATTATTACAGAGATGACGCAATTTAGAGGACATTCTGTTGAAATTAGCAGGACAAGGTCATCGTGTGGACTGCAGTTTGCGGTACCCAAATACTGATGGAAATTAAATTTCAGCGTGAAAGCTCTCTCTAATGCCATCTCTGGCTCCCTCCTGCCACCACAGAGAACAGTCACCATGAACACCCTCTCCCCCTCCTCCTCCAATCAGCAATGATGGATGGACTAATTGATGCAGAATGATTGGGCCATTCATTTTAGCCTACAACAGTGGGTTCCATATTTAGGATTAGCATTGCATTAAAATTGGAAGGGAAGAAGAAATGGCCAGGGAGTCAATGAACACTAGAGGGAAAGAGGGACAGCGTTAGGAAGAGTTATAAAAAAAATGTAGAGACAAAGGGAGGGAGAGAAAAAAACATACGACGAGAGCGGTGGTAATAGGGCTGGTCAGTTGTGTAATGCTAAGCTTATGAGACATAAGAAAGTGTTCCAAGGGATTTATGAAGAAGTGTATATCTGCAAATAAGGGCAAGTGAGAGGGGCATATAGCTGCCACGTGTCCTGGTATCCCTCTCTTAGCCTATGAATCATTCATCTCTGTCCCCATGTATAAATCAAGCTGCCGGCCGTCGCCTGTGGCAGTCATGTCATTAGCTAGTTGACGGCATCACTTGATCTCTGGCACTGCAGTGCGGACTAGGGAAAGAGCCTAACTTTAAACAGCACACATATCAGCACATCTGTATGGAGCTTTCTGTGTCTGGCTGTGGTGTAGCAGGCTTTGTGGAGCTATCCAGGACCACACAGAGACACACTTGCTCAAAGAGACGTTTCTCCTCCGACACTCACAGTTGCACTTTGCTATCAAATTGACAGTTTCCCGGAAACCACTCCAGAGCGTGTATACCGGCATGTGCAATGTTGCTGATTGTACTTGACGGCTGGATTTTCCTGCATGTGTAAAACATGTTTTTTTTTTTTTTTAACACTATCAATTGATTGAATTAGTGATAATGCACATTCCAAGTGCTTTTGATTTTTGAAAACACAAGTTGACTTCAAGGATTTGTTGACAGGATAAATGTACTTTTTTTTCTTTTTCTTAAAGAGTATTAAAACATGCAGTTTTCAGCCAGCATTGCACTTAAAAATCTGAGCGAAAATGGGGTTGTATCTCTGTGATGGAGAATTGCGATGAGACATTCTCAGTGCCCTACTCACCTATTTTCAGTATAATCTTCAGACTGACAGAGTCTCACTGCCTTTTGCCACTGAGGTGCAGGACTTCACTCCTTTAGAATCTCTCCCATCGTATATTGAACAAGAGGACTGAGAAAGACTGGAGCCTTATCAGTTTGAAATGCTAGCTGTGCCAGCTGCAGCTCAAAACCTTGGGGCAGTAGCCAAGCCTCGAGGTAGCTGAGGCTAGGGAGTCTCTGAGTGCTGTTACACTTTGGCTTACAGTCCTGCTAAAGTACAAAGTCTTTAAAGTTATCATAAAACTATTGTATAAGCACTTCTCGTTGTTTTGAAAGTTTTGGTATGTACATTTTTGCATGCATTTTTCTGCTTTTGCACATGTTTTCGAATTTTGCCTGCAAGGAAACAATGCAAGCAATACAGTAGGCCTGACTTCTCAGAATCATTTAGTTGAAAATAAATATATGTGATATTGTAGTCAGGTCCTCTCCTTCCCTCAGGGTTGCTGCTGTAAACATATTACAGCTGTTTGTTTTCCTGTGTGTTTGACCTCTGCAGCCTCTCTCTCTCCCTTTTTTGTGCTCGCTCTCTCGCTCTCTCTGAGAGGAAATGAAGGTGGCCTTTGACTTCAATCAGGGGACAGGAAGAGTGATATTCTGCAATCCCACAGCATATTGTACGCCCTTATGTATATTTCAACCATTTAGTAATTCACATGCTTTTGTGCAACAAAGGACTTGCATTCTGTCTCCCCTCATTGTACATAAAGTGAGAATACCACCACATAACAGGGCTCGAGAAGTGGGCAAGAAAGTGTCAATTTAGTTCTCTTCCACACTGCATCACACGCGACCTCCCCCCACACCCCAAACTCCCCTCTGTGCACCAGCATTTCTGGGTCAGTTGTTGAGATTTTAGACAACTCAAAGCATTACCAACCCCAATGTCAAAGCACATTTGTGTCCTGCACAGGCTTTATTGTGGCTGTTTTGGGGGTAGTTCCTGCACACGGTCTGTCCATTTTCTTTTGCATGCATGTGTCTGTGTGTATTAAGTATATGTGTCCATGTGACTGCGTGTTCAAATGCCAGTGTGTGAGTGTGAACGCGACTGTGCCCAAATTTGCCTCCGTGATGGCATGTCTGTGTGTCTGTCTGAATTTGCAAGTGTGTGTGTGTGTGAGTGATTCTTATTCTGGGATAACTGGATGCTGAGCTGTCTTGTCAGTTGAATCAGTGGTCAGTTTTGGTCCCGCTGCCCCCAGCAATGCGGGATGGAGTGATGAGATCTGACAGACGGGGACAGTTCTTAGCAGGGCACTACCCCATCCCATAGTCTCACCAATCATGACAAGGCTACTACAAGGACATCACAAGAAGCTCCAAGAGCTTAGCCACATGCTCACAAATAATTCAGAGACAGTTGACGTGCCAATACACCAATCATATGAAACCCTGTTATTTTCAAAACGTTTACTTGGATTGCATGCTGGAGAAATTCTTGCAAAGTATGTATTAGGAAGACAGGACACTTCCAATAACAGACAGGTGGGACAAAGGGTAAATAGAAATCGAGAAATACGCATTCCACCATTTAACAAAATCAGGTTTTCTGATTTACAACCTGCACTGAGACCGAGAAGTTTGGTATCAAAACTTCGCTTTGCTGTATTTTGCTTTGAAGTTTAATAGAATTTAATTCCTTAACAAAGGGCTTCCCTCCATGTCATCTACTCTTTATATCTAACAGTGGTGAAGGTAATTGAGGAGCCAATGGAGCTCAATGGAAAAAATTAGCAGGACATTGCCATTAAGCAGAGCCATTAAATCAATAAACAGCCACCAGGCCAGGCAGAATAACATTGCCCTAACAGCTATTTAGTTTGGAAAAACTCATAGTTTTACTGTATTTTTTATGAATACTGTATGCAGTACACGCACATATTACCAGTATTTAATTAAATGAAGTGTGCTGGAGTTGGCCACTGTGGTACTCTGCTGTACTTGTGCTGAGCCTGGTTATAGATTGGTTCAGTGTGGCACAGGATTGTTCTTTTTTTTGGTGTCCAGCTGCAGTTTTGAACATATGAGACCACACACAATTGGTGGGAGAGAAGCTACACTGACTGTTAACACCAAGTAGGTGTGGTAGCACATGTTTCGCTTAATCACAGTAGTTACTAAATTACTCTCCATTTTGAGATGTAAATGTACCATGTACCATTCTGGTATGTTAACTATAGCTGGCTCATGGATCTTTACCGTACTGCCTGCAGAGGTACACGTGCGCACTGCAGGGCTCTCGGGGTTTTGTGCTGTGTAAACAGTACATGCCATAATTCCACTAACAACCATGCATCACAAAAGCATAAACAAACACACAGATTGCTGATTGCTCTCAAGTACCCAATGTTTACACTAGCGTTGGGGCAGTATATAGATCTGAGGTTTGAGTATGTGACAGTGCATTGATAATAATGGGTCTTTGAACTAGCTGTGGGTGTAAAGGAAGGAGAATATTCACGTGAACATCTCTAAAGAGCTGGTTGGTGGTGATTAGTGGCACCACTTTGACACTTTCTGCAAAGAGACTGACCTGCTACGGTGGCCTTTTGCCAACTAGTAACAAACTGTCAAGCTTTCTGCATCTCTCATGGGGCAGCCTAGTTAGCTGTGTCTGACAGGCCGCTTGCCTACAAGTGAGGTTTCAGCCCAGGGAGGGCAGAGCAAGCTCCAGAGGAAAGCTGTCATCTTTTTGTCAGACCACAGGGATGAGGAGGAGTTTGTCTCTCCCTCTCTTCCTCTGTCTCTCTCTCATCCTCTATCTATCTTTCTCTCTGTGTCAGCCTGTTCCCCTGGTGCAGATCTTCACTTTCCCATTGCCTGTTATGCTCCTCTCAGCCTGGCTGTGCAGAATAAACAGGCGGGTGTCAGAGGATGAAACGGCAAGAGTCCCCCAGGAGTTGGGCCCGTCGTTGCGTTAACCCCCTCACTGTTGCCTCCTGAGGGCCACAGCAGCCATCCCAGTATGCTAGCTGAGAGTGACACCGAGACAGCCAGCTGGACTGAGGTGAAAGACGCTCCATGTGTCCTTCCTTAGGGAGAGATGAGCGTTTATACTGCAGGGATGATGCCCACCACTCCACCTAATCCTCTTTTCCCAGACACTTCATTATCACCGGCACACTGCCACCACAGTATGTGTGTGCAGACAGATCTCTGAGGATAGCCACCGATTCTCATGTAAAGGTGGAGGGAGAGGAAAGAGTATTAAAGAAGAGGGAAAATGGTGAGGAAAAATGAGGGAGGAGGAAGGTGGTATGAAGAATGACAGAGGGATACGCAGAGTAAAAAGTGTGGTGGAGGTGGAGAACAGATGTCAGACGTAGTGGGTGGTAGTGAGAGGAAAACAGTTTGCGTAATGTGTTCTCATTTTCCTTTGCATATTCATGTATTTCACTACAGAAGCAAGTAGCAGGCCAAACTGAAAAGGAGTTGGGGGGGGTCCTTTCTTCATCAAACACCACACTTCATCAAATATAATACACAGACTGTTTTGTTGATTGACCAGCTTAATAGTTAAATAATTAGCATGTTTTGTGGGGTGAAAAATGTCAATTTAAAAACAATTGGTTAAAAATTATACTAAACATGCCGTCAATGTGTAGAATCCTGTGTATTTGAGAGGTTTCAGATAGAAATTGAGTTTTTGGTTTACACAAACCAATTAATATTGGTATATGCATCCCTTTCTGTGTTGGGCATGTGCAGAAGTGTCTGCTGGGAAGAAGATTTATTTGAGTGGGAGAGTGCAGCAAAGCTATTTGAGCCCACTGAAACATGTTGGCTCTCTGCTGTGAGACTCGCATTAGCACATGCCATAATTGATGGAGGAGCATACTTAGCAGTAATAATGGGCATTATAGGGGGTGGTATCAAGACATTATTTTCAGAACGCTCTAATTAAGCTTTCTGCTGTGGCATTGGCGTAGCACTGACTGTCCAGTATCATCGGGAATGATTTCTAAGCTTCTGATAAACACACTGCTTGCCAATCAGTTTGTTCTTGGCCTCCCATGCACAGGAAAAATAAACAAGTTCATCAAACAGTGAGAGACGGAGCTCTTCTCCACTGACTCTAGTCCTGGCCCTGATGAAACAACAATCAGTTCGGTACCATAGGGAGCCATTGTATTTACAGTCGGTGGGTGGATGGACTGCTGCTAGCTAGGGGAGATTAGACCTTTGAGACCAGCTGGGACATTCCCACCACCAGCCAGCTCCACGTGTGAGATTGCAAACAAGATCCTGTCCCTTCCCCTCAACCTCCACGGCCGTTGGAGTGATCAACACCACACTGACACTTTCCCAAGGCTCTTCAATCATCGGAGTATTGGGATGTGTGTGTGTGTGACTGTGTTGGTGGTGGAGGTACGACAAGGTACACACAGCTGTTGTGCTGATTGTATCTAAAGTGTGTGTGTTTGACCCCCCCCCCCCCCAAAAAAAAAAAAGGTGTGGGTGGGTTAGCAGAGGAAACAGTTGACCTTGATACCATTTTTCCAACAACTTTACCTTCACCTCCCAAGTTCATTTCCTCCCTTGTCAATTGTTTGAAATTTTATATTGGCTTCTTCAATTGTTGGCAATAACCCAAAGATTAGGCACACATGCAATTCCACAGTGGCTGTTTGCAGACACGGTGTTCTTTGCACTACATAAAAAAGTAAGCCTGAAGGAAATACTGCAGGATTGAGTGTGAATGTGAGCCTCAGCTGACAGCCCCTGGAACGTGTTTCTCCCCCTCGGTGGGCAGCAGAGAAAACCTCACCAAGCGTGACAATAACAGAATGCCAAAACTTGGATTGGGCCAAATGAGCTGTGAACGCAAACAAAGTAGCGAATTTGTTCTGTGGCGTTTGGGGTGGACATGTGTCCCCTCAGCATGTTAAATACTGCACACAGTCTTACTGACAGACAGGCAGGCAGTGAAAAAGGAAGAATAATTAAGGCGAGATAAAAGACAAGACAGAAAGACAGAAGGTAAAGAGAGCAAAACAAAACAGTAATGACGATGTCAGCCCAAGGATGTGTATGTTAATCGTTCAGTGCTGCAGTGCTTGAAAGCGCTTGTGTGGGTACGCTCTTTGTCTGGAGCCCACCTGAGATTTGTCATGCCTTATGGTAAATTTTTGAAGCGCAAGCTATGCCAGTGGAATGGTTGTTCTGTTTCGTTTTTCCCCTGAGAATCTGTCTTTTTTTGGTCTGTTTATAACTTCATATTAACTCATGAGTATTTATATAAGTTTGCTTCTGACTTATTACGGGTGTCTCTGTTTCTATGTGCGCTACGTGTTATTCCTGGACCAGGCAGGATGCCGACACTGTCTCTGCAATCCTGAGTCTGGCGCAGCTGTTAAATGTTTTATTTACTGAGCCTTGATGAGATAAGAGCCGAGTGTTTTGGAATGTCTGTCTGAGGACACCAGCATGCCTCTCCGTGTGTGTATGCTTCTTTTAAGTGCTGATTGGTCATTTGGCATCCATCCCCCAACACCTAAATGGACTCTTAGAGCAACTCGGGAAGGCCATAAACATAAGCAGCCGATGGCAGGGCTAGTCTGAAAGGAAAAGAAAAAATCCTAATAAAACACAACTCTTTTGAATCGTTCCACTGGGCTATTCTACAAATGGATTTTCAAACTTTTAAGTGTGTTGCTGTGTAGCTAGGAGCTTCACATTTTGTAGGGCTGGACTGTTGTGTATATTGCATTGTTTTACTCCCTCTCTTCCTCCATGTGAGACTAAGGTAGACCTGTTAAGGAATCAAAAGGGCCAAACTGCATGGAAAATGGATCTGTGCTGGGTGGCTTGTTAATTCCCCGGCGTGCCTCCTGAGGTGAATCGTTCTCGATGCGGACGCTGCCTTTGATCATTCACAAAGCATGTCGCAGCAAGGTCTGCACCGGCACCCAACAGATGGTCATTAAATCATGCGTTGTATTTTACTGGAGCTTTTTACATTCCAGCAAGATCTGTGTGCTTTTATTGCTGCTATTTAGCATGGCTACCATGCTGATTAGAAACATGCAAGGGATTTTTGTGAGTATGCCAATAGACATGATGGAAAAACAATGTGCATACTAACATTGCATTAATTATAACTCAACGCTCTTACCCCTTTGCAGGGTTTATTTTACTCTCAGAGCACACAGAAGCGTAGGTGTTAGACAGGATTAGCCTGTGAATTTTTATTGATTACCGGAGGTGCTCTAAGTACTTTAGTATTAGTTCTTAACACTTTTTTTTTCTTCAGTATGCATGGAAAGGCATTTTAATGTGTACACTTAATGTAAGTAGTGTGAAGTGTAGTGTGGTCAGCTCTGAGGAGGGCCACAGTTTCAGTGCAGTCTAACACTACAGAACCTAGTTTATCATCTGGGCAATAATGGCAGATTTCTCACCTCAAGTCAACTGTGCTCCAATAGCTTGTTAATCTTAGTGCCAGTCAGCGTCATGGAGATAGAAATGCCTAATTACCTTTGCATGATTGGCTACTGAGCAGAATAGGAAATCCACCCTAATGATATATGTCATCTGGTAGGCATTTAAATCGCTGACCTCCGCTGGCTACCTCAGTAAGGCAAGAAATCTCTTCAAGTCGATTATGGTTTGGGTCTGTAGGCATAGAAGTGGAAAGCTAGAGAGTACAAGTATGACAATTAAAGGAGATAATGAAAAAATGTTGATACAGAAGTTGAAACAATTTGTGTACTATCTGCAAACTGAGCCAGCAGGTTTTTGGCTTAGAGGGATTTTCCTGCTTATAGGATCAAACTTGGTATTTCCAATAGGTTTCTACAACATAGCTGTTTATCTCAGCATATATCCAAACATTTGTTTTAATCTGCTACTGACTGTCATGGCAAAGCAGAGTTGTTGACTCCCTTTTTCAGACATCTATTCACTTTTTTAAAATGAGCAACTTAAAATATTTTGCATGGGCTATTTGTAACCACGGTATATAACCATCTGGTTATAGTCTTGCTCATTTAAAGGCAGATACACGCGTGCCTCCCTCCTTTAACCCGCTCCAGTTTGAATATGCATTCATTTGCATCAAATGTAAATCTTTATTGCAGTTCAAACTGCTGCAAATGAAGTGTTCTGAAGCAAACACCCACACAAACTTCTACATCAAATCACATTGTTGTTATTTTGTAGCAAGAATAGAGCTGCACCTTTATATACCCTTTGCGACTCCTTTTATATTAACAGGCTAGATGAGGGACAAAGGCTGTGTATTATATTGGCATTGGGGCCAAAGTTCCTGACATGGCAATTTGCTGTCTTTTATTTTGGGTGAGTGGTGACAATAGGCCGCTGTAGGCTCATTCGGGTCCCCGTGTTGTGCAGTGTGAAAGCAGCTTGGCTTTTTGCCCCTAGGGTCAGTGTGGGGATCTCAAACACCACGACTGATGAGCACTAATCTGGCCTCCTCGGCAAACACAAGCCTTTCTCTGTAACCTTCAAGCCGTGAAACACAATTTACAGAGGTGGCGGGGGTCCGAGGGGACAAATGATGTCAACAAGCAGGGGGGAGGGGTTTCAGAGTGTACACAACACACAGTCAGAGCATTTACATACGCTGTAGCAATCTGATTTCAACGGTAATTGGATTTAAAAAAGTTAATATAAATGACAGACCTTTTCCCCCTATTGTTCAGGTTAGGGTGTTAGGGAGTAAAAGTAGAAGTTTCACATGTATTTATTGCAGATCTTTCGTATAGTTTTTTTTTTTTAATTTACCATTGACAAGTAAAGAGACGGTGTCAATGCAAATATGAGTAAATAATGTTTCTGAAAACAGTCCAGATGTTCTGTAATGAAATAGTTCTATTTTTTTTTTTAAATATCTCTTAGAGTAAAAATAGACATTTATAATATGCATCATTTAAATGCAAACTATTGTGTGTTTGGAGAAGCATTACTTAAAGATAAAAATGTTCATATTCTAGGTTTTACTATTGTGATGCCAACAGATACTCTTCAACATGCTATCAGAATTTTAATACTGACCACGTCTGCTTTGTGTTTTTCATAGTAACCATTTTGGTGAGGGCTTTGTGTTAACTCCTTATTTGATATTCATGGAAATGTCTGCACCTGCATATATCTGTTAGGAGCAGCACTCCCCTCATGCAGCTAATACTGAAGTTGATTAAAGAATTTAAATGGTCCATTTAACCCCTAATGCAGGCAAGGCCTACCTGTGTGATAGTACCATTACTTTGCAGTAATTCCTGCAGGCAGCACCTCGAATTGATCCCCTTTCAGCCATCAGGAAGTTTTAGTGCTGCTATGTGTGTGCTCAAAGCCCAGTTTAATAAAGCTAGGCGGTCACGAGCCGTTAAAGCAGAGGAGAACAATAAATAAACAGACCTGCTATGTCCTGCTCTACTCCTTCCTCCCACTTCCTTCTCCACCACACTTCCGTCCAACCACGTGGTGGATGTGCTCCATGCTGAAAATCCAGCATCTCGTCATGACTGGCTTACAGCTGGTGGCGGGCACTGAACCCCAAAGTGCTAGCGTTTGGATAGCACAGCAGGGTGCTCACCCTTTAAGAGGACTTGATTGTCTGCCATGGGAAACAGATACACATCATATTAAAATAAAATGTTTTTTTTAAAAATCTAAAATGGCATGCTGCATAGAACATTGATATTTTTATTATCATGCATAAGCAGGGTGGTAGGAATATTTTATGAGACCGCCGCCACAACACAGGCCATCAGCAAGGCAGATTGATGTTGAGGGGCCTGGCCGATGGAGATAGAGTTTATCTGCTGCAGGCTGGGATATGAAATCTAATCACATGAGTGCCAGGTGAGGAAGTGCAGCCACAGATGAGCCACTAACGCACACCATCACACTTGTATTCAACAAATGGCGAGGAATTTCTCTCTGCAGGGTTGAGACAGGCGATAAGACAGCTTCAGACAAGAACTCTCTCGCTCCATAGATCTGTCTTTCAGGGAGAGCAAAGAGAAATAGAATGAAAGGAGACAGTGAAAAAGCATTAGAGAGAGAAGGGACTGAGAGAAGGTTAGCTGTGAAAAATGTATGAAATAATGAATCTTCTTAGCCAATTTTTTGCTTTGTTGATTCTCTGCACTGTGATTGGAACACTGACCTGATGATCTGTTTTTTTTTCTCTGTACACGGCTGTGGTCAGTGAATGGCTTTAGAAAATCACAACACTATGTAAGATAAGTGAGTCTACTTTTCATTGTAGAATAATGGATTTTTGTTTTGCATAGCACATTCTCACACAAAGCCTATACATATGTGTTAACCCAAGGTTCACCCACAGCTCAGCACCACTGCAGCTGACAGGGCTTCAGTCCTATGCACTTCAGTTGTATTGACAGACACCACAAAAAAGATTTTAGTGCTCTTCAGTCTCTCAAGTACTAGTCTAGCTTACTCTTATATTATCTGAATCAAACAATGGGAAAGATCTCAATTTTTCACATCACCTGCTGACGGGGGTGCTTCATTTTTATTTACGGCAGACACTTCTTAGGCTAAAGAAATTGGTTGGATTTTCGATATAAGATAATGGGTAACTGACGGGTAGATGAATCAGTGCGTGAACATGAGCTCATTCAGGTAGTCCTGTGGTTGCAGGTAATGTTGCAGACAGAATCTGTTCAGACAGAAATGAGCATCAGCACACAAGGACAAGTAACAAAAAACAGCCACGAAAGTCGCAGCACACAGACATACACAAAGAGGTGTTTTTTGTTTTGTTTTGTACCCCCATCCCTTTATTTTTTTTAGCTTCCAACTTGTAAATGGAGTATTAATGGAAATTATTGTTGTTATTAATGCCCACTGTTGACCTGTGCAGTATGTAGACCACCACATATTTCCTCTGGTACACATGGAGCCGCCAGCTGCTTTAGCTTCACTAGGAAGGGTGTATTGCGTGCAGAGGTTCACGCTATCCTCTCCAGATCCCACTGCACTCTGCACAGGAGCCCTGACCAACCAGTGAGAGTTGCAGTGCAGTGCCAAGGACATGATCCCTTGCTGGCTTCCCACCCACAAATACTGCCAGCTGTGTTCAACAGAGCACCCAGTCAAACCAGAGGCAACAAACACAATGTTTTAACCCCTGATTCTTGATTCCCCTCTCAGACCTCTTGAAACATTATTTTTGAGCATACAAGTTTATTTCAATCAGGGGAGACTTCAGTATGAGTGAACAAATATTTATTGACATGTGCATAATAAAATGAGAATTGTGAAGAGTCTTTGGTGATTAGACGCCATCGTAACGTCATCCTATTTTAAGGGGGGTAGAGAAGCCGTGAGTAATATAGGATACCCCCTCGATGGAGTCTAGACTCTAGTGGTGGTGGTGGTGGAAGGATAGCTGAAGGTCTGGATGTGATGAGGAGTGGACTTCTGATGAGCTCAACCTGGACACTAAATGTGGTGAACTGGAGGTGAATGGGGTTGAGGAGGGTCGTAACGATTCCATACTGACATGACAGCTGACAGCAAGCGAAAGGAGAACAGATTTAAAGTTTGCAGCCCCTCCCTTATAAGTTTGATAGTGAGTCCTGAAAGGAAAATAAAGCATTGGAAACATAACAAAGACGTTCTATTCTCTTGTGGACGGTTAAAACATTTTGTAGCTAAAAATGTTTTTGTTAGTTGTCCTTGTGTGCTGTTTGGAGATTACTTAACACAGGTCTGCCCATCTGTGTTCTATCAATAATGATTAATGGACAGTAACCCATACCTCCTTATATTAAAAAAATATCTGACGTTTGAACTATCCTTTTAACAGCCATATAATTTACACTAGTCTTTGGTCATGAACATATTCTTAGTGAGGATGGTTTGATAATGCAATAGGTTGTGTTAAATGTGCAGCCTCTCACAAAGCATTGGACCCCCAATCACAACAAAAAGAACACATTCTCATATATTGGTGCAGTAAATCACTGTCAAATAGCCTTCCATAATGTGATTGTAACAAGGAGTTAGCACATTATTCTGAATTGTAAATGTGCTTGGGGATTACAAGATTACAAATAACAAAATATGCAGTAAACCAGCATCTCCTTATGTACTGGGCACACATTATCTGCTATATTTTGAAACTTCCTCTTTATTGTGATGTTACAACACCAGTATATACAGAGGCACACACAAAGCTCTGGAGTTGCCATTATCAAACAGCTCCATTCGATATGTGCATCTCTCACTGACGTTTCTATTTAACAAGTTTTGGATCTGATCCTTGGAATATATAATAGTAGGACTATTTATAGGTGGGCCGCAAGGCTATTAAAATGATGGAAAGTGCTTGTATAACATGAATCTGGGTGGGGAAAAAAGGTCAGGACAGTGGTTTTCAAAATAAAACATTTGTACCCGTTAGTGAAAAGTTGGCTGATGGGCAGCAGAGATGCCATGTAACACATTCAGACTACTCAGTTAATGACCGGGCAATCATTCTGACAGGAATGTCAGACAGAGTAGAAGAGAGAGGGGTACTAATTTGAGAGAGGTGATAAGAAAATGGAAGAAATCAGCTTTACGAAGCCACCATTTTAATTTCTCCCTGAATCTCAGACCTATAGTTGCCAAATGAAGTCCTGTGGTTTTTAGCCTTGATGAAATGTCTAAATAAAGAATGCATCCAAAAGGAATTATTTAAAGTTCAGTGTTGCTGAAAAGCTATCCTAAAACTAAAATGGGAATTTCAGTGCAGTAGCTGATGTGGCTCTGAGTTGTTATGTTTCATGCTTTATGTGCAGTCCTTTCCCCCCTCTCTCACCTTCTGGTCAGCAGGACACAGTTATAAATCTCTAGAGACAAAGAGGTTTAGTGGCCTTTTAGTCTAATAAATTTGTCAGAACATATCAGTATGCTATGCTGTGTATTAGCATAGAATACTGATATGTACAGTAACTTAGGACGACCCCACTTGTTACTGTATATAGAGTACAACATGAGGGAGTGTTAGAGGGCATGAGAGTGACGATGACCTCTTCACCTGGTCAGAGACAGAGCCATCAGATCTCTCTAGGGAAGGCCTGCTGGACACATCTCTATCTCCTCTGCCTATCCAGCATACCTGCCCTTCACCACCCGTCCACACATCCTCCAGGCTCCCGCTGAACTGACGACCCCAGAGCTGGGGTGCTATGCCATCAATTTGCCAACAGGGAGATTGTTTTTCAGCCCTTGTAATTTTAGCCTGGAAGATCAATGTTCCAGCTGGCCTGAGAGATCCCAGTTCAGGGCGCAGAGGGCCAGAAGGGGGTGAGGTCAGGGTCTTCTCCCAGGCTCCCTGTGGTGGGTTTAGAGAAAGATAGGACATTCTGGTATCACTTTTTTCACTGACAGCCAGGGTTTAGTCTTCAACAAGGGTCTGATAAGGCCAACTACCCTGGTTGATATTCTTAGATCCTTCTAGCTATCAACTGTTAGCTATAAACATTGGCTCATGAACAACTCAGATGACGTCTAATTTCTTTTTTTTTGAAAATATTTTTTGGGGGGGTAATTCCCATGTGATGTTCCCCTCCCTTTCTTATTAACTAATCTGTGTAGTCAGAGGAGATGAAATTGGAGAATCTGTTTTTGCTAGGCCATCTTACATGTCCACTCCACACCCATCCCCCACATTACACTCGCACGCACGCACGCACGCACACTTTTTCTGCCTTTACAAAACTGGATTGAAGCAGAGCGATTTCATGCTTTCAGCTTAGTAATAGCATTATGCAAAATACCATTACCCTGGAAAGGACACTCCAATGTGTGGAAGCAGGTCAAGTGCTCATTTTCAAAGGGGGAATTTATGGAGTTGTACAAAACAACACAAACAGCCATGTCTTCCTTACTCTCAGTTTTAAGAGCCATTTAGGAGGGAGACATTTTAGCTGGAATAATGGTGAGCAAAGGTTTCTTGTAACTAATGGTCATTGTTAGTTTTGTTTAAGAAGCACACTAGACTGAAACATTTGGAGCTCCCATACAATATTTTCCTTTCTTCTTTCACTCTCTTCCCTTCTCTCAGTCTCACACTCTCAGCATGTAAAGGTGCTGTCGAGATTTTGGTGAATATGGCATAATAGAAGCTCTTTGTTTGCTCAGGTGCCGATCCTTTACAATGGGTGGATAATGGAGGAACACTTTAGACACAGATGTTCCCTCTTCATCACACTACTCAGTGTGACCCTCTTAGGAAGCAAAGGGAGTGACACAGAACGAAAGATCACTTTAACCAGCTAGGCTGTTCTCAATACTTTTGCACTAAAATTAGCTGTTTGCCTGTGGAAACTTTAATCTGACGTTTACAATTTGTGAAGGACCCAAGGACCTTTAAAAATGGCATAAGACTGCCTGTTGCTCATGTCGACCACACTAATTTGCATCAATCAATCAACTTTTGTTTGACACAGTAAATAAAAAGGTATCTGCACAGCTCGATGAATGTTTTAACATAAGCATAAACATGAACAGCCATAGACCTGGACAGCAGCAAACAGGCGTATTTTTAGGTTGCTGCATGGCACACTTTTTCAGGAGTGTTTATCAGTTATGGGTCACCTTGAAGACAGAAGAGTGGATGGAGGGCAATCAATAGCTAAGCCAATAAGGAAGCAAGAGGCCAAGGTTAAGAGGGTAATCCTTGATGGTAAAGCAGGAAATCTATAAAATAAATGATTTCTCCACTCCTGCAAGGCACAGGAGGCTATTTATTGGAACAGGTTTGGGCAAACACACCAAAGTGAAAAAGAAATAGACAAAAACTATGCAATTCAACCTGAACACATGGCAATTTGCTGAAAGCAATACAAAAACCATTACACCATGTCTTTCTAAACCCTTCACAAAAGTTTCAACAACAGCCATAAGATAGTCAGATAGTTGAAACTGGAGGGAGGTTGGCTAAGGGGGTTTGATGTAGGAGACATTGCCTGTGATTCTGGAGGTAACAATTTCAAGCTACATGTCAGCTTAGTTGCTTTTCACTGAACAGAAGTATCACCGTGAAAAAAGGGTTTTCTATTTGTGAAACATAACATTGAACATGATCTGCCTCTTGAAACTTCCCAGCCACAGTTTTTCTAAATGAATGTTTACTAGCGAGTATAAAAAAACAATTTATATCAGCGTAAAAGCAGCTTCATGGTATCCATACTAAATAATTACATCCAGATGTAGTCTTTTTACTTTATAGCAGCTATAATCAATATTTTTAGAATAACAATGTATCAAATGACAATTTGAAAACAACGTGAAAGGGGTCGCTCATAGTGATGAAATTACAGAGAATTATCACCTGGCTCTGCAGCTACCCTTGGCTTTACTGAGCTTTATAGCGAGTTTCAGCTCATTGTTTAGCTGTCCGATCCATAACTTTACTGCTTTGGTTCACTCTCACTGCTCTCACAGCACTGTTTCCAGCCAAGAAAAAGCTCTAAAAAAACGACTAACTGGACGCACCTTCTCAGCACCAAATGGCAGATAGACACAGTCAGACACTAACCCAGTGAACATTGTGGAAGATTTAGCAGCTAAAGAGCCACATATTTCCCTCAGGAGTTGGTAGAGACCAAACTCAGAGCTAAAATATAGTGAATATTGCAGTTACATTCATCAGGTGGCCAGAAACACAACACGCAAATAAATATTGTTGCTCCGTAACTGCTGGATGTGTAAATAAGCAACTGCTTGCTAACACATTGATATGTCAGTTATTGCAGGTTTAAAGCTTTATTCAGACATCTGTTTTCTTGTTAAGGATGGGTGATGTGTTTCAGCAAAACTTGCTTCACATCCTCGGTTTGGTTTTTGATTCCCACTATAGGCACTATGCTAAATAACAGTATGAACTTACAGAAACTTAGTTAAGCGTCCACCCAATAGCATATATGTAACAAACCAATAAAATGCCATTCTTCTGCTGCTGGCCTTGAACGGCCCTACAAATCCATTTGGGGTAAATGCCTTGCTCAAAGGTAACTTGATGGTAATTGTTGACAGAGGGCCGACTATTACTCATTTATGTCGCCATATTTTCCCAGCATGTCTGCAAATGTGAATTGGTGACCTTCCAGTCACAATGCTGCTGCTCTAACCTTGAGACTGTCTGCCATGCTAGAAAGGCTGCTTTCCAGTGCTTAGCCCCTATGAGCACCAGTTTTTATGAGCTCACTATTAATGCCAGCATGAGTACATGTTTTACTGAAAATTAGCAGCATTTGGCTTTACCGGTTTAGCTAAGTGATGATGTGTGTTACAATTAAATGTCTCTTGTCCAAAAGTAAGGTGTCTTCTTTTTTTTAAGGATGTTTTTCTACTGAGTTTTTAATTGAGCAGCAGGGATGAGGCGCTAATGGTTTTTTCAGCAGCATACGTTAAGTGTCTCAGCATTTGAAGTCTGACCTGTCAGTGAAAGCAACACGGCAACATTTTCCTCAGTAAATAATTAACATCGCCATTCTCCCTTTCCCTGTGCTTTATGCATATTGATACAGGCAATTTGTTCCCTCATCTAAGCACTCAGGTTTCTTCTGTTAGAAGAACACATGGCATACTCAATGCATAATGGCCACAGAAGGCTACAGAACCTGTTTTTTTCCTGTTTTCTTATACAAGACTTTTGCAAACGGTCTGTGACACGCGGATATTGCAGCCATCATCACTCTGTCTAGAAATAACCTTTTTCACTGTATCTGGACTAGCTTTGTACTAACAGTATTGATGTGGATTGACCACAGGATGACTAAAAAAATGTGTTAAAGTACACAGGGAGACATCATCATGAGTCACAGCCGCTCATGGCTGGTTGAATAATCAAAACACTACAAAGAATGCTATATCTGGACATATCAACAGAGGCACACCAGAGACAAGGTAGAGGTCCTGGATGTCAGAAATGATTCATTTCCTTTGATAGGGATGTGCACAGTGTGATTTAGAACACTTTTTTTCATCTTATCCTGTCAAAATCCTACAATGGCACTCTGACAATTACTTGTGCCATCGACATATCCTGTAAGAAATCAGCAGATAGTACCAGCATACTGGCATCGATTTCAGTTCTCTGGTTAGTAATTAACAACTCTGAAATTACAACTGTAGCACAAAAGAACTGCAGCTTTCTTCTGTCTCTGTCAGAGGAGTATGACACATGCTAGACAAGCCTTGTCTCTCTGTCGTTTAAAACGTTTGCTGCCTTTCTGGCAGTCGTATGTGTTTCCCATTTTACTTCTAGACTCATGTTTTGTTCTGCAGGCCGAGTGGCCAGTCTGTAGCTGACTGTCAGCTTGTGTCAGTCGCAGCATCAGTGAGTGGCTGGGTGTCTTTTCGTGCTCCAGTCAGCTCACTGCCTGAGATGGTTGCTTCCACTCCACAAAGCCTAAGCTCTCAAACATCCCATTAGCACCTGCTAAGTCAACCTTAAACTTTTTGAGGCCAGTCTGACTTTGTGTATGTAATTACTCTCTCTCTTGCTGTTTAAACCCAAAGACCTCTTATTCCCTGTAAAGGCAATTGGCTAGGTCATAGAAGATTACTGACTTAACTTTCTCTCTCATTCATTTGCAAAGTCATTCAAATGTAACAATGCCTTAGAGTAAAGGCCAACACTACTTTTGATTTAGTTTTCCTGGTCACTCCATACATACAACATATTCTCTATGGTATGTTATCTACTGCTGTTACAGCTTGTATCTGTTTGAATACAAACACTGTGAACAGGATACCTAAGATGTTGTGTAGACTTATTCACTGTTATCTTTTAGTTGCATAGCTCCTTTGCAATACTGTAGAGGAACATCTTCCTTTCTGCAGACCTTAGGGATTTCTACCTATCAAATCATCCTCTCCATCAATTGAAAAAGGATAAGCTATGTCTTTTTGGCACCTCACAATGCTGTGATAGTAGATATTTATACTGCATAAGATATGCAGGTTCTGAAGCTGTGTTTTATTGTAATGCTTTAGCTATTGAGGTACATGAAATGATAACTTAGTATTTGATGAAAATGAAAACCCAGTTTGTAATGTAACTATAATAATAGACAGGTTGTCCAAGCAGCATTGTTTAAGTGCTAAAACAATCATACAATTAAATTCAGTATTAAATTAAAATGTTGCTGGAGGATTAAATTCACAAAAGTGACCTCTGTAGAGTACTGTGATACAACATTTGAACATTTTTACTTGCAATATCTTCATTAAGCAGTTGAACTGCTCAGTTTATTTGAATGAAGATTCCTATTTGCACGCACCAGAACCTTTTTATTTTTCACCCTACCTCGCCTGATTGTGCACGTTTTAGGCTACCAGGCCTACAGAATACCCTGGTGGGCGAGGGAACCACAAATCTACTTGTCATGGCTAATTTTTCTTTTATTTTAATCTGCCAGATGCTAGCAGTCTTTTGACACATGATTTCAAATGATGCTAAATGGCCTCATGGGCTGATGTGTTCAGGGGTCAAGCAGGGTTGTCCTGATCAACCTCTGACACAGGGGTCATTCATAAGGTTGTGCTCCAGGCACGGCTCCATTGATAAAGGTCATTGAAAGGGTCATCCTCTCTCCCACTTTAGTTCTATCCAATTAAAGCATCAGCAGTTGAATCAGTGCCTGGTGTTCATTGGAACATTAATTGTGCTCATTGATTGGCATGTCGTTCAAGTAAGTGTCCACTGAGCGCCACACAATGACAGGGTTGTTTTCTCATCTCGACCAACAGTCATTCTGTTGTCAGCTCTGACGTGAAGGCTTGTAACATGGAAAAAAGTGCACTCTAAATCAGGTGGGCGTCACTGACTGCAAAATATGAGGACACACTCATCTTTTCTGTGTGCCTTGAGCCTACTATTAGATCCCATATCCTGGCTGTGATACTTTCTTCAATGCAGGTGAGGGGTTGTCTGGCATCACTTTGGAGTGATTTCCAATCATCCACTCGATTTACAGGCCATGGGGAGGCATAACCTGTTATTGTGCCCTTCACTGGAGCACATTTTGAGACTTTTTAAAAGAAAACAGGAAGCAAAGTCCATATTTTTTTTTGTTAGCATGTAGCACAATCATTGTTGAAAAACAACAATGCAAAAATACTGACTGAGTTATGGATTTCTATGAATTACATTTTATACCACTAAATTTGGAGCCTGAGAATGTTCCTACCAACCCCCCAAATTCATTTTTTTTTCAGTTCTTAAATGAATGCCATTATATCATGAGCTGCCAAGTCATAAAGAATAGTGTGCCGAGTAGGTGAACTAAGATGACTATTATCTCACTGAAAATCTGAGCGGTAAAGCTTTTACATGCTATAAAACTATTTGATTAAATAACCTTGATTTTTACTCTACTGCTAATGTGCAAGGCATAGTGGTTACAGCACTTTGGCATTCCAAAGGATATGACTGGTGTATCTCATTGAAATGCAGATGGGTTTCAGCTAGTTTTGCCTTACACTTCTCATTTATTAAAATGCACAATTATCATGTATTTTAGAGTAGCCTATGCACCCAAGCTTTTAAATGCAACTTCACAAAGACTGTTCTGTTTCAGAACTGGGACAACACCCCCACCCGTTTGAAAATCTAATTAAACTAAACTAGGTTTTATCTGTTCTAAATGACTTCAGAGAACCCATTCATTACGCCTGCCCTCCAGTCCTGTCACAAATATACTCCAATATTACATTTATTTAATAAATAGGTTACTAAATGCCCCTTTTTGTTGTCTTCTCTTATGTATGCTTTACTGCACTGAATAACATATTTCAGCCCTTATAAGCACACGGGAAGTGGAGACTCTCACCCTTGATGTCACCATTTTTATTGAACCTTTTAATCTAGCTTGTTGTGAGGCCAATAACACATTTCACCTTAACCACCACATATGATGAAAGTATAACCAAGTGATCAATGAAGGGATTTACACTTTGCCTCCTATTTTTTCCGCTGCACTGCAACCATAGCAACAGGACTAGGATAAATCTACTACTTAGCGAAACGACACAAGAATCACCCTCGGATTTGATCATCTGCTTTGCTCCATTCCTCCATTTTCCCCTCTGCCAAGCTTCAGCAGAAATGATCTGAGTGACAGATAGGAGAAAAGGAGAAATGAATCGCTTGCTTCATACCTGGTTTTAGTAAATGCAATGTGAATGGAAATAGGAATGATTACCATTTAGCCTGTAACCAGGATGCCTGGCTCATCTTTTGCACTGCTGAGATGGAGAAGGATATGCACATCATTTGTTAGGATAAAAATACTATGGTGGGGTTCAGTGGCAGGTGTTTTAAATTTGCTGTGATGCTGTGCATATTATCTGAGTGGCAGACACACAAAACCTCCCATGATGCAATGAAAGAGATGTTCATGAGAGGCTACGTTTTCCAGAGAACATAAAGTTCAACATTAAATGAGCATATACAGTGATTTACTTCATTTTTCAGAAGAGTTGAAATATCAACATTCTTTAGTCATGAAGAGCCAAAAGCATTCGATTCGAGCATTAGTTGGTTAGACTCCTCACAGTGAATTCACAAAGCCTAAACAATACTGCTTATGTTTGTTGCAAAATTATCATGTCACCTTGCTCCATTACAGACATACCTGATTGTAATAGACACATAAATGTTTTTACCTGTTCGTAGGTAAGTAGTCATCATTAAATGTATGTAGACACCGCATTCAGTTATATTGTCTGTGTGGTCTATACCATATGCAGTGATTGTACTCGATTGTAGCGGGAAAAAATACTAAAAAGAAGTCATGTTTGCTTGAGATGAACTAGTGTGCAGGCATATTAGTGTGTTCCTTTCTTTCGTCATATTGCCTGCTCCGGGTATCCCTGTCTAATTAGAGCGATGGCGATGAGATGACCACGGCACCTGACAGAGAGGGATGGCTACTCAGGAAAAAAAGAGATCATTTCAACACTGACTGCTCACAGTCAGGCTGTTCTGCAGTGCTGCTGCACTGGCCACACACTGTTGATTGATTTGCATTGCAGATTGCACAGACTTGGAGAGGACCTGGCTAGCTTTCCAGGCTGTCGCTGTCTTAAACCCAGCGTAATCCCTGGCTAGAGGCCCAGCATGTTGCTCACCCTTTCATTAATATGGGAGTGCCAGTACACCTGGCCACAAGACAAACATTTGAGGCAGCCTCAAATGAAGTACATCAGTCATGGCGTCTCACTGGTATATGGACTGCTGACCAGCCAGTGTCTCCACAGTAACCGTTTTGCTGTAACTTTCCCAGAGCTTTCCTCATAAATACAAAGTTATATGGAGGTTGGCATTAGTTTTGGCTATGACCTCACAATAAAACTTGTTTTGATATACTACTGCTACCACTGCTACTTCTACTGTTACTACTACTATTTATAAAAGTAACATTCATGAAAATAAAAAAAATGTACGCTCACACAAGATCAGCTTACATAGTTGGCTCAAAAGCAGTAACAACGTGAACATTAACACAAGAACAACATAAGACATAACAATATTGTAGAAACACAACACAGTATGTTGCAAATTGCAGGAGTGTAGTAGAAGAAAAATATGTATAGGTTGTGATGAATAGATACATTTTATGTTTGTTTTTTTTTTAGGTTTGGGTTGTGTGGAGTGGGCCTTTCAGAGCGGGGGGTTACAGAGCTGAAAGTTGATGCACTCATTGCACTGAGATGGGTTACAGGGACAGAGGAGGCCAGCTGAGGAGGAGTGTAGAGGGCAGGTAGGGACGTATCCCTACAGAATGCTTGATTGGATCTACAGTATCTATAGTCAGTGTACAGTAAAATAATAAGAACAAGAATTATGTGCTCATTTGGTTTGGGGTTTCAATACTGGTACTGGACATTTGTCTCTATATACACATTATACTGTACGTTTCAGTTATCAAGCAACCTTCACGTTGTATCATCTGTCTTCTGATATGGAACTGCTACGGAGCAGTGGACTATGTAATGTGTATTCTTGTGTTAGTGTTTCCCACTACACTTAATTCAAAGAAATGCAATTACACAATTTATGACATTTATAAAATATAAACATAATTGTGAAAAAACTGCTCAGTTTTGTTCTCTACAGGAGGTAAGTTCTAGATAACAGGAAGAAACAACATCTGCCCTAGTTTTACAGCAGTAAAACACAGCTAGCCACAAACATTAATATTAGGATTTAAATTAAACAATTCTGAACCTTGAAACGAAATTTGGATGTATTGGTATATAGATATTTTTTATCCAGCTCCAATAGACATATTATTAGTATGTATTCTAATAATAAGTAATGCCAGAGCCCCATTTGTTGCATTGTGTTTTGTGAGAGATAGAAAGAGAAAAATGGTTGAAATACAAAAGAAATGTTAGACGAATAAAAGATGGTGACACTTCAAATGCTTTATTTGCATTTTTGAGCACTGTCGTAAAGCATGCTGTCATCTTTGTGTAGTAAATTTGACAGCGTTGTTTTCACGTTATTTTTGAGCAATTTCTTTGAATTGTTATTTTTTATCCTTAAAGGAAAATATAAAGCAGATTACAAGCAAGAATACCAACAACTCAGACATATCTGATGGTCACAGCACTAAAAGAAAAAGGCCAGTGAGTGGAGATCTTTATTGAACATGGCCTGTTGCATTTCGTAAATATCTCTAAGGCTCTCGATCAAATCAATCAATTAAAACATTTTCATGTAATGAGTAGTTCAACTGACATCCAGGTCTGGCTGTTCTTACTGCATGACCCGGTACACTGTTTTACCTGTGGTGTAGCCATAAAAAGAACAGTATGGAAAGACAGTCGCTTGTAGTGATCTTTTGTGTGGGTCGTTTTGTGTGCCAGGATTTTATTGTGCTAGTCATATTTTCAGCAGCATTTATGTGCCCATATATCAGGCAGCGATAAGTTATCTAATGTATGTACAGATTGCATAAGCTAGAAAACAACATAACGGATGTTTTGATAAATCCTACGAACAGCTGCAACAGTTTATTTTAAAGATGTTGAAACTCTGGTGCAGGGGTCTATTTGTGCATATTTAAATTTTTAATATGATTTTCAATGTAGCCCTGCCAGCTTAAAGGACATTTTGTGCTTGAGTTTCATTACTGTGTTACTGGTTCTTGATCACTGTAGTTTCTCTTGCTTTTTATGTTAAGAGACTTTTACTATTTGCTACTCCTCTTTGTTGTTTTACAGAGTAAATATTTTGAAATGTCACTGTATAAATACTGGAAATTGCTACCAGTAACGAAGACTGCACAAATTTTGAGCCATAACTGTGTCTATAACATAACTAATTTCACGGACTAAAGCCGGCTGAAGTGTCTTGCTTTAGTATGCACATTGGCTTGAATGGGTTGTGATTACCAGAAGGCAAGTCCTAACATAACAGCAGAGAAGCTTAATATCAGCATTCTGGTGCTACTGCAAAGTGCTATTGTTGGGCTCTCGTTCACACTGACTAATTAACTTTACAGCTGACATCTCTGGAGTCTGTGCCATGGTGAATTGAGTGAGACAGCCCATGATGTGTGGAAAAGTGCAAGCAGTTCCACCTTTTAATGTCCTTGCAGTGGATCAAAGTTTATCTAAATCTGTGCCCATCCAGGAATTATTTAACTATTTCTCTGCTCAGGGTTTTGTTCATGTTGTACTTCATATATGGCCTATTGTGAGATATCGCAAAGATGCATTGCCATGTTATGAGTAGCGTTGGTGTAAAATTGGCCAACACCTCATTGTGTTTGACTCACAAGGTTCAATTTTTGTGCAAATGCAGGTGTTGGCAGAATCTCATAGTGCAAGCTTATTTGGACGTGGCCAACAGATTTTTTTTGTGATCAGAGGTGTTTGTGTAGCCTAGGTGCACCTGCAGTGCTGTTGAAGGAGAGGTTGGAATAAAATATCAGTTGGTGTGTTGTAGTGCCTGGCATCAATTATGACCAATCAAATTACATCCTGCCATTCCCTTCAAAAGCAAGGTACTCACCTCCATGCTGCCTAATTTGTATCAACATTCCCCTCAGCTGCATTCACCACCTATTTTCAGCCATGGCGAGCCATAAAACGTATTAAATGGATAAGAATAAAAAACACTTGTGCCCAACTAAATTACTACCCTTCATCTGGGCTATTGTAAGAATATGGCCCATAATGCCAATAGCAACTAACCTTTCAGCCCAAGTGTCATGTCCCAAGTGCTTATTGTGGCCGAACAACAGTTTAATAAACCAAAGGTGTTCAGTTTACAATTTGCAATATTTTTCTTGAATACTACATTATTTTGTGATAGAACTCATACTCAAACTAGCAGAGAGGGAGAGAGAGAGAGAGAGAGACACAAACCTCTGGACTCTGTCTGTGAGCTGCACTGGCACTTCCATTGGTGTTTACCAAGGTTGTACCAGGTCTCTGTGCTGGCCAGCCTTGAGTTTGTGCCTTTCTCTACCTACTAAATCCCCAGTTGTAATGCTAAACGCCAAGATCGTACATTGGAAAGGCTCGTTGCCTTTGCATTGAGAAGAGAGGTGCACTATGCTACAGAGTACTACGCATGTGAAACTGTTAAGAATCAGACATAAGAAGAGTTTACATACTACAGCAGGACACATTACCATTGTTGGTTTCAAATTAATTTGATGCTTAGAGTTGCAAATAGAGATTGGTAGCAATTTCACATCTTTGTTTAGTATTACGTTACGTTAACAGTAGTGTTGTTTGTGTGTTGCATTAGAGATTGAACACTGGCTTGATTTTGGTGATAAAATATAACCTGTGTGTGCATATTATATCTGTGAAAGGAAATATTAGTGTTAATGCAAGGTGTAAAGCCTGTGCGATCTAAATATTATTCAATCTGCTAGATTACATCCAGAGGTTGTCTAGTTTACAGTGCACTAGAATCTCTGCAGGGAAAATTCAGTCTTGCTCAGTGTTTCTTTGTGCAGAAAATATCATGCAAGAAGCAGAAATACCATGACTTAGTCCACTCAGCTGCTGTATACAGATGCAATCCAGCACCATTTTCTCCCACCAGCTCTTGTTGTTATTGTGCGTATGTTTCCTACAATGGAAAATGGAAGTAATGGCAGTTTTCCTCTCGTCTTCAAAGCAAGTACAGGCTGTCACATGCCCTGGTGCTCACCTTATCTGTCAATGTTGCCTGCTCCTCCTCACCATCTACTTGCCCAAGTTTTAGTTAAGCATGACCAAGCCCAATCCTGGCATCAGATCACATTGCTGCTGCAGCAAATGCAAAATATCAGCTGGTAATACACAGAGATGATCATGACTTGATCATTGGCCAGACAGTGCATTTGGATACAGATTGTATTTCGATGCCAAGTCGAAATGGAGCCAAACCCATCTTTTATGTCCCCCAGACATACATTAAATAAATACATAGGCAGTCTTGAATTGTGGCTTCTGGTTGGATTACACTACACCGACCACTTCACTCTGGCAACTTTCCAACCAAACATATGGCTTATAGAATTATACAGTTTTCTGCAAAACTTATGTATGTGTGTGTACCCACACCGAGGTAAAGCAGCTCACCAGTGTTTATCAGTTTCCCTTTTTTCCCTCTTTTGTGTATCTTATTTTTGATGTGCAGTCAGCTTTGATATGCAAAATAATCTGATTTTTAATAATATCTTAATCTCTTCTTTAATGGCATCAGCAATTATGCCATAAATGGATTTAATATATCCTGTCTTAGTATAAGACGTGAAAAATGGATCATAACCTGCTTAAGAGGCTGTAAGGAAATCATCAGATTAGCTCCAAAACAGAGAATGTAGCCCGCTATTCTTTTACCATCTATCACTGCTGCTCCACCGCTTAGATGACATATATGCTGACCTGAGAGATTTAAAGTCAGAATTGATAACTAATATTCTCAGAGTTGACAGTACACTGTATTGTAAGTCCACATATCATCTCTGGAAGGTCAGTGGCTTCCATCATAGCCCCAATAACTGATATCTAGCTGTGCCAGTCTGTGATAGAAAAGGTGGTGTATGATGGTATTTTTCCAGTAGAGTTTGAAATGTTTAAACGCAGCAATAACTCTTCTGAAATCCCAAAACCATAGTTTTGACACTGAAATGTTATTTTGTTATTTAGCTTTCTCTAGATTGATAGTAAGTAATTGTGCTCAAGCTGAGTGAAAAATCAGAAATTACTGTATGTCGACTCATCATGCTATTGTTTTTTTTTTTGTTTTTTTTAACAAAATGTTTGGCCTGTTTCTGTTGTTACTGGTGTACATCATAAACAATGTTTTGGGTTGCATTTGTGGGGGGTTTATAACTAATGGGCAGTAAGCCAAGCTGTGATCAAGCAGTTATCTGCATTCTGTCACTGTAGAGGCCATTATAGTGTTCCATTTGAATTATAAAACCTCCCCAGAGCAAGGTGGGTGCTGCATGGATGCGTGACTGCCCACTGGATAGCAGAGATGGGTTCCTTCAGTGAAATGGTTGAATGGGAGGGTGACCAGGCATCTCCCTCGTTATTAGACTTGTCACTGTCACTCACACAGGCGCGAGTGACAGAAGACCCTATTACCCTGCAAGATTCACCTCCGTCCTTCGGAGATAGGGCAGCTTTTACAGTCATCACTGAGGTGGTGGTGGGGTGGGGGGGGCCAAAGAAAACGCTCCATCGGTCACATTAACATACCTCCACCAATGAATGTTTGTTCCTATCACATGCGGTGCTGGCATGTCTGCAAATGCGATTTTATGTATTAATTTATAACAAAAAAATAGTTTTGATTAAGAAGATCTTTGCCACAGTTCTGAGAAAAGTCCGCTTTTGAAATAGCCGGTAAGTATGTTAAAGCTGGTCTTCCCCAGAGAAAAATTATCTACTTAATTAAAAGGACCAGCAGGAAAGGCTTGAAATCATGACGGTATAATTATAAAAGACCCATTTCTGTTAATCCTTGGCTCTGCAGCAAGGAGTCTCACATGGTGGAGCCAGGCCATGGCCACTAGTTAAGCATTGAGACCACACAGGGCTTTTACAAGAGGCAGTGGGAGGACGACAGGCCTTTAACTGAGGATGTGGGGAGTTGAGAGCGAGCCCAGAGGTCCACTAGAGGCTTTTTACTGCAACGGAGCCTGGGGAGAAAAGCACAAAAAGATCATTTATGAAGGACAGGGAGTTGAGAGGCAAATCATAGGCATGTTTATAAGTCAAGTCTATGAATAGTGTGCCAAGCGTTGATACATTGGTTGACCCATAGGGGAACAGAGCTGGAGTACTGCCGTTGTGGTTGTTGTAGATCTTTAAAGCAAAGCAAAGCTCTCTTATATCACCCAGCACATTAGAATTCATCTGAATCATCAGTTAAGTGTCAAAATTGATCAGATTTGGTTAAGTCACGATCAGACATTATACTGGAGATATTTACCTAACAAGTAATCATGGCAGGACATTCGTGCTGAGCTTTGTGTTTGTATGGAGGTGTGTTGTGCCGGTTCGTCTCAGTGCCGGGGCCCTTTGATTTGTGTCTCACAGCTGGGCCTGGGGAAGCCATTTCAGTGGGCAGCTGCGGACGCTTAATCTCCCCTGCGCTGACACAGGCTCAATTAGTAGATAGCACACTTTGGGATTCTGCAAGAAAGTTGTCAGGGACCCGTCAGATAAATCACTGGAGAGGAATCCACGCTGGCTATCACAAGCTCTGGCCCCAGTGGCCTGTTTCTCTTTGTTTGCTTACTTTGAGTTACAGAAGGGTAATGATTTTATAGCAGCGAGGCACACTGGGGCTTTTTCTGACAAGTGCTTTGATTACCCAGATTTATGGGTTACAGTTAAGGAAATCTCCATAATTATGTATTTTATTTTTTGGTGCAAAAGCAATCAGTGTATTTGTTGAGTAACACTTGAGAACTAATACATTTTAAATTCAAACTTTAATATGGTCATTTTAGACTTTCACACCTCTGAAGTCAACATGTGAGAAAAATCCACAAAATCCACTCACTCCTAAAATACCTTTACTTGAGGA
Organism: Macquaria australasica; assembly: GCA_005408345.1. Classification (NCBI taxonomy): domain Eukaryota; kingdom Metazoa; phylum Chordata; class Actinopteri; order Centrarchiformes; family Percichthyidae; genus Macquaria; species Macquaria australasica. Next base: position 598,310 of record SEMN01000057.1, read on the forward strand.
TCATAAAAGACAAATAATCATTTTGTACCCACTAGCAGCTTTCACCGATTTTATTCAATTTTCACTCCTTTTAATCATCTTGTTTACAGTTTCACCATAATGGAAAATGGATAATCATCTGGAGAACTCTGGTAATCTCCTTTGAAAGAAAAGAAAAACACTTACCTATGATTGTATTGATTTTGAGGCTTAACCTTAATTCTTCAAGCTTCGTCCCTTTTCAGGCAAACATCACAATTGTGATGTTTATGATGAAAGACTTGCATTAATTTAAGTTTTGCACGTCTTCGAATCCAGCTTCTTCCCCCACTGGCTATGCAGATAAAATGAATCTAAGGGACACTGAACAACTTAATAAATATGAAAAGGCATGCAGAGAACACAGTAGACCACAGCTTGAAGTATATCTTCAAACATATTCTGATGTTGGATTGCCATTGGTAAACACACTGCATGTCTTATTTAGTGTAGTACTTTTATTTTTTAGCCTTCAGTACATGTAAGGATTTATTGTCTGGTGCACAGTGGGACTGAAAGCACTTTATAATGTATGTGTCTGTCTTAAAAATGTATAACATTAATATTGCTGAGTTATTTAACTGCAGAAACAACATACCAAATTGCACTCTCTCCAATTAAGATAGTACTGGCATTAGCTCTCATAGATAGACAGGTATATGAGACTGACTCTGCTGTGTCTTGTTACAATAAAGTCTTGAGCAGGTCTGCAGATATCTCATCAATTTAGGAATTCAGTAAAGGCAGCCAAATGTCCAGAGGTACAACAGAAGTACATTTTTTTGGAAAACTTGAGCTGAAGCAGCAGCAAGATGTAGTAGGATACAAAACTGAATGTCAACATTAATAAAGCAAATAAGGATAACTCAAGTGTATAACACAAATGTTCCACTGCTTTGAAAAATACTTCCACTGTAGCAGTAGTTAACAGTAACTCACCATGCGTTGGCTACTACCACGAGCATTTCAAACATGCACAGTTCAGCAAGAACCAAATAAATATTCACAGCAAACATAGTTGCTTCATCTGGTGAGACTGAAAATATAAAGTAATTTATACTGATAACTTTGAAATGTAAAAGCTGTGGTATGAGCCTGCACTGTATCACCATGTTAGTTTTAGCTTGCCCTCCCCTGCTTTGTGATGCATATAACTTTGGGTCAGATGTACATATGCATGTTATACACACGTTTATGAGAAGGGGGCAAGTTGTTGGTAGACAGGAGTGAGGAGAGTAACTAGAGTATAAGTTTGGAAGATTAATGCTGTAGGCTACTCTATACGTAATTTCAGTGCCAACTAGTCAAAAGCAAATAGCATTGTTATAAAAATGCTATTTGGATTTACTATTGCCAAAATGTTTATTGCTCCTGGTTTACCTGCAATGGAAATTTCCCTAAAATGCCTGGAATCCCTGTTTTTCATGTAAACCATGATGTTCCCAGTCCTGTAGTGTCATATTTTCAGAGTCCTTTATTCGCTTCACTTGAACAGAAGTTCAAACAGCCACAGCCTTTTCACAGGTAAAATCAGGTTAATGATCAAGAAATACAAAACTATGATGACCTTTTGATTCTATAGCTCTCTGTGGTTTTGACATGCCTTGTGTGCTACTTTGCAAATGTTAATGTATTATATAAGGCTGTAGGCTTTGCTGAATGAGCGCCTTGCACCAGCAAACCCAAAGAACCATGCATAATAGCAACAGCTGTTCATGCATTTTAATCCAAAGCAGTGGCCTTTCATTGAATGGCTCCATCTTTCTTCATTTCCGCAATTACGGACTTGCCAGAGAGTGTGGCCTGAAGATCCAAGAATCTGATGCAGCAGCCATGCTTGCTTTCTCTCCTCACCAGCCTTTAAGCTCGCTGTTCAGATTGCTCAATAATTACATGCATTTGTCTAGTCCTGTCTACTGTTGTTGCTTCTTAGAGCAGTGTATGCATCGAACAAAGTGCTTCTGTTCCAACTTTCACCTCTAGCCAGTTTGTTCTTAGAAAAGCCATCGTTTACCATCATGTGGCAGGCTCTCTTGGGTGACTCAAAGATGAACTTTGTGCAGGGAAGTAATTTATGATGAAATTGTCCAGGATCCGCTCTGGGGATTGTGTTTTCTAGCCGTGTTTTCTCAACATTAGAGTGTCCCTTATTAGCCTAACTTCTCAAAGAGGGCAATTTCTTCAGGAGGCGACATTTAATTATGTCTGGATGAAAATGTGTGTGTGCTTCTATTGATCCCAAATAGTCCCCCATCTGAGGATAGCCGGCTGTATTTTGTTAAGGAACAAAAAGATGTGTCTGACCTGATACAGCTTCCTATCATTAATATAATGCTAAAAACACACTAAAACATGAAAGACTCCATGAGGCAGTAGTGATGGAAGCGGTAGGTCTCCATTAGTGTTAAGTAAAAACATGATGTATCTAATCAATAATTCACATCTGGTTCTGACTCTTGATCTAGATCCCTTACTGGTCAGCAGCAGGATTATACTTTGAAATTAGGAAAAAGCATATTTCGTGTTATCTTCTCTGGCAGCTGATTTGCTCGTCACCCACTGAGATAGGTGGCAAGGATATTGATAGAGTTGCTTCCTGGTGGTGGTGGGTTACATGTTGAGTGCCTTTGTACCAGAGATGTACGGCTCTAGTAAACCCCCCGCTATGAGAGCTCTTTGATGTCAGAATCCTTTTACAAGGAGGAATTAACTACATGTCATGTTGTTCTTGTTAATAATGTTTCAAGTTGTTCAGAAATGCTTTGATTCCTTCCAGGAACCCAAAGAACCAATGGAAATGTGTTTAACTTTATAATCAATTTCACTCATAGACAATTACGACATGAAAGACAGGAATGAGAAATTGTCATTTTTATTTACATTCTGGTGTGAAGCTGCATTTAGAGGAGCTTTAATGACTAACAGTTACTCTGCAAGCAAAAATAAAATACGCCAATGCACAGACTTGTGTGTGTGTGTGTGTGTGTGTGTGTGTGTGTGTACACCAACTCATACACCCACATTGCACTTCAGATTGGTTTTGCTGAAAAGAAAGATCTGAGACTCTCTCATACCACACTGTCTACTGACACTCTCCTTCACTCCCTCTCTTTCCTGTGGCAGTAATGGTAAAGTTGGGGTGCCAAAGGTAATCTAACCCAGGAGACGAGGCGATAATAGCCACATTGACAGAGTGCTTGTTTGTAATAAGAGACTGGATGAGGAGTCAAAGGTGAAAAATGAGTGTGATATTGAGGGAGGGAGAGGAAGCTGTAAGAGGTGGTTTGTGTTTATCTGTGATTATTAGGATACCTCACTCCCAGAAATGAAAGAAGGTTTTTTGAGACCTAGATAGAGTAGTAGAAGACACAAATGGTGGATTTCCATCGGGCACGATACCATTCTGTAAGCAACTGTGATCACAGTTTGTGATATGGGGACGATGCCAGCCGTGTTTCCAAATGACAGGTATAGTATCTTGAAAGACGTTGCACAGTGGTACCTTGATGATATCCTGGCACCCTTTTGCTTGACACCTGCATGTCCACAGATATTGGGCCAGCCGTTTCACTATAACAACACAGCTTAGTTTAAAGCAGAGAACATCATGCATGCATGTCCATTTGAGTTTTTACAGTTCCCCCGTGCAGTGAGGAAATACAAATCATTATAGCTAAGGCATGCAAACTACAAAAAAGACCTGGAAACCACACTGGGCAGCTTGTCACACCTAATTTGGATAATCTTTTGATGATACTCCATGTCCTATCAACTCAGTACAATTTGCCACTAAGACGTCTGCGCAGTTTAAAGTGAAACTCGTGTCCACAGATAGTCAATATCTGGGCTCATTTTAGGGTTGGATTTAGGAGTCAAAATGGGAGTCAAGTTTATTAGTTACACTGGGGGGGGTGATCACATTTAAGCATTTATTTGATAGCTGCAGTACAGGAGACTCAGTATTGGACTATCCAAATAAAGTGTTGCCAACCTAGACTTGCTATGAAGAAGAATAAGCAGTACCCCTGTCATGTAAAGAATGCAGACAGTGTACTTAGGTTGTTTAGGACAGAGTGACTCCGCTACCTCAGACAGGGAATGCTGCAACAACAAGACAGAGCAGTTAAAACAACATCTTTAAATGTGAAGGCCCAGGCCATCACTATTGTCCCAGGGAGTTCAGCACGGCTGGGGTTTGGCACCGAGCTGTCCGCAGCTGTCAGACTCCAGGTTTCCACCGCCACATGAGTCACATGAGCTTTTGTAACCTAACCTGGCATTCCTTTACGGCCCTGGGAACAGCAGCATGAAGAGTGTGTGCTCCTAATGTGTCTAACTTCAGCCCCTGCTCCACAAGTCCAGCTCTAGTTTTTAATGCAGTTTTAAGTAGTATGAATTCAGTCATGAATATACTACATCAGTATTTTGAGATTCACTGTCCATTATTCTTATGAATGGTAAAATAATTCATTTTCTTCACTAAATCTGTTTACAGTGAGCTTACGCTAGCTGGCCTGCTCTCAGCATGATCTACATATGGCATGAAATGGAGTGTAGAAAGGTTAACTGGGTACCATGGTAACATTAACTACCCTTTTAAATTTTTGCAAACTAACAGAAGTGTGTATGTATTAACTTATGGTACACTGAAATAAATTCTGACAAACATGATCCAAGAATTACAGTGTCAGCAGGAGGTGGAAAGGTGCTGTGAATGCTGCCAGAAGCTGTGTTTTTAACCAACTGCAAGAATCCTGGCTGTGTTAGTCTGATATAGCTACGAAATGATAAAGGAGACATTAATGGGAACAGTGGAAAAGAGCAGGTTATGACATGGAATCAAAGCCATGAATTGTTATGTCTATACATTATATAACACGGCTAACTATTTCTTAACAGTTTGGATATGTTCAGTAAACATAACACTGTTTTATTTTTAATTTTTTGATTTTGCTTGTGGTGAAATCAAGCAAAGTAATTAAAATATAATTTTAAGTTGTTACTTAGTTGTGTATTTTTCTTTTAATCATTCATTTTATACACACACACTCTTTCTCCAGCAGGGACCTGCTTGTCAGTCATAAACTCAGACACGTTCACAGCTGGGAGGTGTGCAGTACAATCTTCTGCAGCGCCACTACTATGCTGCTTCATTGAGTAACTAAAGATGAAGTGCCTTGCTTGAGGGCACCTCAGTATAGGTTTCTCGTTCACCACTTCAGATTTCTTATTGCTTTTCAAACTTTCAGACACATGTCCAGCGTTCTAAATGAGCCTCAAACTGCTCTGTTACTGATGCGACCCACAGTATGTTATAATAATTAAGGCTGAAACTGTAACCTGCTAGGTTTCTTTATGCCATTTCAGAGAAAATGCTTCCAATCTTTGCTGACATATTTGTCAACTTGGGCAGAACTGTAACAATGATAACAACAGGGTTTCCATTGCGTTGTCGTGGAAACCTGTGATTGTTGTGTCATTTATTCTGGTTCCTGCTTACCTAGCGGTGTCGGGGGAATTGTGAGTCATGTAAGTCTGAGGTATTTTATGTCACTTTGGAGAGTAACATCTGTGACTATCTGCCTGGCGTTCTATTAGTCCAAATCCCCTGTTTACATGGGTATTATAGGTAAAATGGAGATTATTACCCCTTCCTGGGAACTTGGTTACAGTAAAGAGCAGGCTCTGACTCTTGTCACATCCAAAATTGCCATGATTAGGACACATAATCCAGTATCACAAGGGAGTAACCACAATGGCTTGAACATATTCCACCTGACATTTAGTTCAGCCAGATCTCTGATTGGCACTTGATTAGCAACTAATCCATGTCATTATCTCCTTCAGTGAAATTAGTTGAGTAGAAAATGGTGTCGTAAATCACAGAGGTGGAATTGTGGAGGGGCTTTGATCAGTGTACAGCTCTGAAAAGGGCTGTGAGGAGAGAGGAAATATGTTGTTGCCATGGATACTACAGAAAAATAGGTGAGAGGGAATATATGGCTTAATAGTTTCAGGAATGTGTTTAGTTTTGTGTGGAATCTGCAACTCCCAGTGTGAGAGAGTATTGATAAAAGTTTTAGTTCCGATCGCCTGACCCGCCCACGAGAAGTGGCCTGAGATCTCAGCGGATCAGCAGATAATCCCACATAGGCAAGCGGTTGCGGTTTAGGCCTACCTCGATATGTATGACTATCTATTCCCCTCTGTTAGATTATGGACTGATATTCAGACTTCTCCATATCCTGCCAGGTAGAATCCAGCTCACCCCCTCCTCCCTCCTGCCCACCCTGTGCTGCCTCCTCTGGCTCCAGTCCTGAACCTAACCCTCAGAGGAGCGGAAAATAATTAGGAAAGAAAATTGCAGCTGACACTATTTCTGAAAAGCAGGGTATTGTAATGAGAGCAGAGCAGGTATTCATTGTGTCTGAGGGAGCGATTGAAAGCCCTTGGTTTTCAGGCTGCCAGGGAGAAGCCCAGGGAGAGTAAGCAGAGCTTTGCTGAGTCCCTTAATGCATGTGGGAACGGAGCCTTGAGAGGACGAGGCAGAGGTGTCTTCAACAATGGCAGGAGCCAAGGTTACAGCTGAGTAACTAATTCAAACTGCTCTAGACTGACACACACACTCACACGCACACTCACTCGTCTCCTTTGTCTCTCTCAATATGGCTCTCCCTCTGTCTCTTGCTCTCTCCTTGTTCCCATTATGAGTTCAGAGGGATGCCGTCCAGCCACTGCTCAAAGTTATCTTCATTAGCCGTGCAGACTTGCTGGAGTGGCTGCTCCGGGAAGCTTTCTCTGAGCAAGGCACTCAGAGAAGATGAATAAATGTTTTGTCCCACATAGGCCCAGCCTAAAGCAGCGGCAGGCTGCAAGGAAAGATAGATGAGGTATTAACTGTTATATTTTTCAACGGGGGCTGAGGAAGCCCAGTAGTGGGGTGGACAGAAGCAGATGCTGCCGCCTGAATATTAAGCGTGTTAAATGAAATGTCCTCCATAAAGAAGTCTTAACAGCAGTTGAAATATTGCACTGGGCACCGCTGATTGTGCATCACATAGCCGGGCACATGTTCATCTTAGGGCTTCTGCTTGACACTTGATTCAGACTGAAAGCTGGGAGATGAGAGAATGAGAGAGAGGTTGCTTTGATCACCTTTCAGTGCTGTGATGCAGGTGCATCATCAGGATGGGCACACAGATTTTTCTTTTTTTTAGCATTTGAATATGATTTGCGTCTGTTTAGAATGGAATAGGGATACATAATGGCATTCAGGAGTCCTATTGAAACTACTCAAACACATGGGGCTGTGGCTGTTAACGAAATGTCAGACACATGAAATTGACTTACTCTGAGGTTTGACTGTGTAACTGCAACATTTCTGTTGAATAATGTTCACCTGATAATTGAATAAAATTTGCAGATAATCAGAATTAGCTATGTAACATGTAATGAAAATGTGCAAAATACAGAGTAGTTTGTGATTGTCTAAGTCTTGGTGTTTCATTGTGAACAACAGGAGAGTGAGATGACATGTCCTCCTTTCTGTGTGAATGTAAATGCCACTCTTAGTTAATGAGAATCTGAGGTTTGCTGTTGTAATGAGAAAATAAATTGATGGCCAAATTGCATCTGGGTACGAAAACTCAGATCTGCTTTTAGTTGCCTAAATAATGGACATGGAAAAATATGTTCACAATCAAGTTTTGATTGCCTCACAACCCACACTGCAATTGAATTTGAAAGTACATTTTTGAAACCTCTTTATCTCTATGCTTCCCTACCCCTCTCTATATCGCTTTCTCAAACACAGAAATACACACATAAAATACCCATGATGCATCTGTGGTACTCCACTAATTCCGTGTAGTGGTCTAAGTAAAGCAGGTAAATGAAATCTATAAGGGTAGCATCCAAGATTCTGGCAATCAGCCAGATCTTTTCAGCATCTTCTTCTCTATTCACGGGCACCGTGAACACATTTCCAGGCTTGTAGGGACTCGCTGACACTAGATGCACAGTGACACACTCGGTAGCATCAGAAAAAGAGTTTCACACTCACTGTAGCTTATGCAACCATGAACAGGAGGAGCAGCGAAATGGAAGCTGAAACTATTATCTGCAATCTTATTCTTCAGCTACTGAGATAAAACACAGAGCCCTGTATGCTTTTGCTCACTGGGTTCCCAAGGTGCTCATAGGTAAGAGATCAGCCATGCCTGCTAGTGATGAGAAGAAGTGTCTGGGGATGATGGACTCCTGTGGGAACACTGCAAACTGGAGGAGGGCATTATTACATTTTCCTAACCTGGCTGGCTCTATATGACCATGAAAAGATCATAGTATACTTTACACCTGTTCTAGGGAAGCATTGAGGATATTTTCCTGCTCTTGAACTGTCTCTCCTACCTGACTTTAGGTTGTAACAAGGTATTTTTCAAAGGCCCAAATACTTTACATTATAATAAATAAATACAAGCAGAAATGTCCTTTGCGTTGATCAGTCTTCAAAGATGACGTCCTTCTGCAGGACATTTACTCTATATATACTTGTATTTTTGCCTCAGTGCACCTGAATGACAGGTTGCCAGCCTTGTTGAAAGACTGAATCCAGTTGGCCCATTTAACAAGCAGATGAGTCTGCTAGCTCAGCCAATAAAATAACTGAGGATCTCTGAGCAATTAGCACTTGAAAATGGTCAAGTTTTTATCTGTGGAGTAAAAGTCATGTGACTTCTTCAGTGTCCCATTATTTTTTCTTTCTTTCTGACCTTGTTTGCTTCAATTTAGCGGTCAAAATATCATAGAATAAATACAAGATGTGCAATAGACTCATAGAATGAAGCTGCTACAAGAAAGCCTACAAAATGTTTAAAAACTGCTCAAACCCACAGTACACATTATGGCTTCATCATAGCCCCCATGTGAACTTTCTCTTAGTATCACGTTAGGAAGGGAAAACTGCACTTGGATGATGTATCCAGAAGCACAAAAAACTGAACTCGAAATGCTTTTACTGCATAGATTGACAAATTAATAAATTAATTATAACAAATATATATTATGCATATGTTATGCAAATACCATATATAAAACAAGGTTAGGTTCCAAGGTGTGGAAAATTGTCTTTGGCTTCACCACAATCAACATGGGTTACAAATAAGACAATAATACAAAACATTGGGAGAGCTTGGAGTTCAATCATAAGCATTACAAAAAGTACAAAGTGCAAATTACGCAGACAAAGTTTTTAATGAAGTATTTAAGGTTTTAATTAAAACATTTCAGCCATATTAGAACTTCACATGAAGGGTTATAAAACTTTAATAACACTGAAGCCTGGGGAAAACTTGATCAATTCACAGTAATAGGTAAACACTTAATATGAAGCCTGTCTATGGAGACATTAGAAAATATTGACTGGCCTGTCACTGCTGTGATGCAGATGCAACATCAGGTGAAAACATCTAGGCGCTTAAATTGTATTAATTCAGTTCTGTAGCGAAAAACACAATAGAAAAAGGCAATGTTTTCTTATATAGCAGGAGCGTCTCTATGTGTATATAAATGAGAAGCATGCTTGCAGTCCCAGGGCTTTCAGTTCAGCCTGTGCATTTAGCAATTCATGTTTCTGAGATGTTAAGAAGCAATTATGATGCAAATAAGTGTGGCTGATGATCATGGACAATCTTGTTTGCACAGTGGATATTATAAAAATGCCAAGCCTACAACCAGCACTACATCTGCTCTGTGCTGTGTTAAGTAGCTTTCATTGTCACCAGAGCGATACCTCCTCATATCCACATCACTGTCAGACTCATGTTACTTTTTTGAAAAGCCATCAGGATTCGTCTCTGTCAACTGCCTGTCCCTCAGTCCATTAAAGATGATTGATAGAGCTAGAAAATCTTCCGCCCAACTGTTGTCGTTGCCTCAACCCTGAGAAATTGAAAGGAGCTTAGAAAAAGAACCATCCCTCATCAAAAGACCTTTTGTCTGTGTTGACGATGTGAAGCAAAGTACATTTTTGAAGATAGTGTATAACTAATCTTCAGCCTTTTTTCACAGTTTTTTCCTGGCACTGTACTTGAATAATTATTACATTACAGATGAAGATAGTGATTAGAGTCACATTTTGTCTTTAATCAGGAATATAAATTCAGATTTTCCTCCTCCAGTTCTTTTTCCTTCATCAGTTCAGAATATGTAAACATTGGTTATCTTGCAGGCTGTCTTAACTCTCAATCGTTTAGCTTTGATGGATAAAGCTAGTCTGAGAGACTTGTTATCTCCATCGGCCCAGTCTTTACAAAGAGAAACCAAAGAAAAGACACGTCCGGTTTGTCCAACTGCTACTGTTCCTCCTCCTGGCTCTGTTATCCTCTAATGGCTTGTGAGGATTTTTACAGGACAACTTGAGGAGGATTTTATGATGTTTCAGTGTGATTGATAACATGCTCTTGGAGGGATGTCAGGCTTTCAGAGACGGATAATGTGGATTTCTATCTCTCTGCCTCCTTGTGTAAGACGTGCCATCAATCAAGTGTTTCGCGGCCTTAACCCGGTAAAATTAAAACCTTAGGGGGGCGGGGGGCCCGGGGTCTCCACAGAACCAGGACACACACATCAACAGGGAGCGCGACAGAATCAGAACACAGATCCACATCATAACAGGCTCACCACAGAGAACAGGACAGATATAAGATTCCCACCACAGGGCAGAAAATACAGTTAATGATCTGACTGTATATCGCTGTTGACAGTGGAGAGGGATTACAGGAAGAACAGTCTCATTTTCACTGTGTGTGGAGGCGTTATTAGATCCTAGCCCAGCTAATTTCATTCCTAAGCTCGTCAATATTTACCAGCAACAGGCGCAGCACACTGTGGCAGACCCAGTCTCCCTACAGAGAGGAGATACAGAGCTAGGGAGATCATTTGAGAACACAGGGATTCAGTAACCAGAAGCAAACTTATGATTGATGAACTTTCAGCTCCTTAGTCCTGTTCCTGTAAATGGTTGTTTACATGACATGATAAAGCAGACAAACTGCTAATTAGCCCAGCTGGTTGTAGATATGTCATGTGCCTGCTTTTGTATGTTTCTCCTCAGGTAGGCCTTAACTCTCTTTGTATGCCTGTTTGTGTTTCAGTCGATGGCTGCATACACAAAGCGGCAGGGTCCTGTCTGTATGATGAGTGCAACTCACTAAATGGCTGTGATACCGGCAAAGCCAAGATCACCTGCGGATATGATCTCCCTGCAAAATGTGAGTATCAGTAATTAATATGTTTTCTTTTGGTTTGTTTTGTAATGTGTGCACCAGTGCCTTGCAGGAATGTTTTCTAATCAAAACGGCTGCCATTGAGGGCATCACCTGGCAGTTAGTGAACATTAAGATTTAGTGGTAAACATTAGTGCCATGAAACATTGTGCAATCCAGCATTAATCTATATTGTTTTTATAAAATGGCCTCATTTATTCAAACCTAAGGCTCCTGAACCAGCTGGTGGACTGCACCGGCATTGCATCGATGTAGAAAATCACTGGTACTGGCAAATAATATTTTGATTTTGCGATTCACGTGTGCACATGCATCATATATTGAATTGAGGTCGTGATTGTATTGCAAATGAAGCTCACACATGCCCACACATATATACACACTTCCATACCTGCACATAATGACTGGGGTCATTAGAGTCCAATCCAAAAACAGAGTGGGATGCTTTTAATGTCCAAAATAAAAACATTTTAATCATAATTTATTAGTTTTGAAAACTCATTTGTAATAAATGGGGAGTTGTTATTTGGAGGATAATTAATATGATCGGTGTTTGTTGTATGGCTGGATGGGAGTGTCAACTGCACACAAACAAAGACATTAAGGGAGCTATTAGTTGCTTAATTTGATAGATTTTTCATCCCTGATTTATTCTGTTAACGGATCACATAACTCTTCTTGTCACGCCATAAATGATCAGAAGAGGGACTGTTTTCTTTGTGTTTATCTCTATCATTGATGTAATGTTTTGTAATCAAGTCTAAGAAAGTTCATGGTGTGTGTGCATGCGTGTCGCCTCCTCTCAGGATTGAACAACTTTTATAATACAAATTTCCGAGCTAATTTCTTTCGATAATTGTCAGTAATGCGTGTCACTTTTTAAAGTTTGTCACAAGCTTCTTTCCTTGCCAACTTGAAATGGAAAACACGACGGGATGGAAGAAATGTCACTTGGTGTAATTCGGTCGAGACAAACGTCCCAGAAGTCCTAACCTAACCCTGAAGGATTTCCATGAGACAGCCAAGAGAAGACATTGAGGCCCAGATGAAATTAGGTTGTGTTAATACGGTATGTCGTAAAGATGTCAAACAAATGGAGCAGATAAACTGTGAGTCAGTCTTGTGGGCAGCCTGTTCAAGTGTCTGCACTGCCAAAACAGGGTGCACCATGACAATTTAATAACCTGCAATGTCACCTGGGAGCAATCACACTGCCACTGGGTAGTGTTATTGTAATTATCTCTGAGCAGAACACCTTCTCTGTGCTGATAACTTGCAATAGATTGTGTAGTTCTGTACCGGGAACAGTCAGTTCTTTTTTGAACGTGATTTTATTTTATAGTAGAGCTATCTTTACTCACAGCCACTATCATCTTCTTATCTTCCAACTCTGATCACTGTCATCATCAGCGCCGTCTCTCTCTCTCTCTCTGAAACTGACAGCCGCTTGACTTTTCCTTGTGAGCGCTCAGCTCTGACAAGAGATCTCACTCGATTCCAAAGTCTATCCACTGTTTGGATTTTGTTCCTTTTCCATTAATTTCCGTCTCTGACTTATTTGTTCCACCTACACACACATTATAAAGCTGCCGTGACTGCAAACAACAATCTATTCGGTTTATGAAATCTCAAATAATAGTCTGTCCACCCCCTCACCACTGAGCAAAGTAAACAAACAAGACAACACACAATTTTCACATTTTTGAATTTCCCTAAATTCTGGGATGTTAGGCGTAGCAAGAAAGGGTAAAAACCTGCAGTGAAATGGCAGTGTATATTAGATTAATTGAAGGTTAATGTTATGTTAATGGCCTGCTGCTGTGGCTAAAGCTAAATGCATAAAATGATTAAAATTGACACAAAATTAATTTAGATATTTGTATAATCAAATGATTAACTTGAGCAAACAGCCTCATGTCATTATTAGTAGATGGATCATCATGATAATTGAGAAGAGGAGGCTATTGAAACTATGCAATTAATATATTTATAATAAGCAATTAAAAAGCTACATACCAGCTTTTCTACTCAAACAGAAATTGAACATGTTTTTGACAGAAAATCAGGCTAAATGAGGGCTACATCGAGGGTTGTTTGTGGAGTTAGTTTTCACATCTCATTGTCTGTCAAAAGAGTTAGACAACAATATTATGTCTATATTATGTGTATATAGTATGTTCTTAATTTATTCTTATACAGTTCTTTTATTATAATATGCTTTCTGTTTCTGCTGCAATAACACCCACATTTCCCCACCTGGGGATTAATAAAGTTTTCTATTCTATTCTAACTGAAATATTATTATGGTCATAGTGGGTGTTTGGAAAATAAAGCTTTTGGCGATGTTGTTTATGCTTTCACAGATTGATTTCTGGCTGTCAGACGTCAAATGCAAAGACTTTTAAATTGTTAAACGATACTTTCAGACACTGTGCGTCAAGTGTTAGGATTTAATTGGTGAGACAAATAACACACGTGGACCAGCATGTTGGCACTAAATTTCCACCCTATACAAGTGAACACACACTTAGATTTTTTCTGATTGTTAGTATAACTTTAACTTCGTATATATACATTTTTGACAACATTTACATGTATCTACAAAATGTAATGCATGCGTGTCTGCAGGCCTCTCTGCACACATGTAGACTCACCTTCTCATTACATGCAAAATAGCCTCTGCTGACGCATATCTGCAGATGGTGGCACGTCTACTCCAAGAGTGAGAAGAACACAGACAGATGGACCATTTATCGTGTCCATCTTGGCAAAGCCCAGTATTTCCAACTTGGGCATTCTCTTCCCAGTTTTGCCTGAACATTAGGCTGCTTTTCACAATTTGCAATAAACACATAAATCTCTGAGGATTGCACTCTTCTTTGGGGAACCCCTCTCTGAAATCCATTCCACTGCATATAATTGGAAATAAGTAAATCTAAACCCTGAATAATGCAGAACAAACTGTAAATCACTTTGCTTTTAATTACATTTTTAGGGATTTAGGCTTGGCTTCGTACTGAACCCCCAGCAGTCATCTCATGACTTTGCCAACAATGCATGGAAATAAGCCATCCATCATACTATGAATTTAGCCATTTCTCTTGATCTCACAGCCATTTTGGAGTCTCAAGTGTTATTTAAAGATATCATCCACGGTGTATTGTATTTCATTCAACAAAGGATTACGCTGGTCAATTTTGTTATTTTTGTAAGAAATGGAGAAATTGCAATTCAAACATGATACTCAAAATAACTGGTAAAGCAATAAAATGTTTCCTTGTGTCCGGGAAAACTACTTACTGCCCACAGGGAGAAGAGCAGTTGATCTGAAATCAGAGTTGTCCTTGTTTGGAGATTTGATGTGCTGAGGCAATGGAAAATGACCGGGCTAACAGACCCCATCTCAGCCTTTTTTTTTTCTTTTCTCAAGACAAGAAAATTGCTCTCCATTACATCCCACTAAGCAGTTTAGGCTGTGAATCCCAGTGGCAAATGAGCCTTTCCTTTAAGAGGGCCAAGCACATGTGGGACTGATTATTATGGGGCTGGCCCAGGATTATTAATCAATGACCGTAATTACTCACCTACCATAGCGGAAAGACTCCAAAAAAACTGTTACATCAATATGACAAGGAAATTGTCTATTTGCCCTCATGTTAGACAAGTTACTCATCTGTTCATAGATTAATGATCAAATGAAAATATGATGTCAAGTGTAACAAGCTAAGTCTCATATTTATGACTACACTACTGGAGGATGTATTGCAACATTGCTGCCTAAAAAGTGACCGGATTTGCCCACCAAACATGCACAGGGAGTGGAAATCACACCAAGTAGTTAGGAAGGCTATAGACTTGGCCACAAAGATAAGTAATAGGTAAGTTTGATCCACTTCATCTGTCAATATAAGATAATTTGAAAGGTTTGGCATGTAATAGAAACGTTGTGGATTGTACTGTTGCAGCTGGACATAGCCATAGGTATAAAAGATTATTTTCCATCTGAGGGTGAGCAGTATTTCCTCCAGATTTCAGAGCAAATTTCACATATGCTTGTCTCTTTACTGCCTGTAGTTTTGTGCCACTTCAACTGCTGAAATCTTTATAATGGTGTTCATTATACTGTGTGTCTGTATTCTTGTCTTTTGTAGATACAGACATCATTAAGTCACCTTTGAACATTTGCTTTAAGACAGTGTTGTAAAGTGCATTGGCAGTGCTGTGTCTGATGAGAAGATATCCAGTGGTTTAAAAAAGCATCTTTATAACTCTCACCTGATGAGATGCAATGAATGAGTCAAGAACTGTCTGTTATGGTGCCTTTGCTGGCTCAGGTACTTAAACTGAGAGCACAGAAAATATTTTGTATGGTGTTTTTATTTATGGCATTATTTACGTTTTGTGCTTTATTTTACCTTTTAATTTAAAAGCTCCATTAATTACCTCATAAGTTATTAAGACTGACTGCAGCTTAAATCTGCAGCAAACAAATGTGGTTTAAGCAGTTAAACAGACAGAAGAAAATTAACCGTACCCTAATTACCCTATCTCTTATATAAATAAAATAAAAGTGACTGAACTGAACAATAATGATCTGCATTGGTATTCTCATTGATCTTGTTCACTGTACATTGTAAAAACCCCTATTTACTGTGTGTGACAAGGTGTTAATGTAATTTAAATGTGTGACACATCTGAAGATGATCTGCAGTGACTGAACTCTACAATAGAGCTGTCTGAATCTAGTTGTTATTATGCTGCTCCACAGGTTCACACTAATAACGTTTAGCAAAGACCTCGTGGGTTAATCTGCACTTGCACATTTCAGCCCTAGCTGTCACAGTAGACCTAGAAGGTATTTAGAGTTCAAAATAGAGGTCTGCTTGAGAAAGTTAATGTCCCAAAGGAACTTTTATATAGACGTCGGGTGTTTTCACTCTCCAATTTCATCTGAAATCTTTTACCCAGTTATGTTTTCCTCCCTAGGGCTACTTTAGATTGACAGTTCAAAACGTTTGTACTGTTTATTGTTTTGCTTCTCTCCCTCTACCCATTATTCTCCGAGCTCTAAGTATATGCTTTAAATAATGCATCATATTTGGATACAAGAAAGAAGGGCCAACGTTTTGTTTTATCATGTTGCTGTCATAACACTGGCCTCTTTCTATTTTAATCTTTGTTAATTATGCGTGAAAAAATGTTTCTTGAGCTTCAACCCATACACTTATGAGGAAGAATCAGCTCTACTTTTACATGTATGGAACAATTTGTACAGCATGCACTGTATGAATACTATATTCATTTTTATCTTTAAAATGAGTCTAATCTCATGAGCAGAGAAATAGTTTGGTCTGCTATTTTGCTAACTGGTCCCTCCAGAGAAATAGTGCTCATTTGGGATTCATATGGAACTGCTATTCACTCTGACTTATCAGTTGTAAGGTTATAGATTTCAGCCTTTGGAGTATTGCCTCCACCCAGCCCACTCTGATAGTGTAGAGACACAACCTTATCCATGCAGCATCGAGACGCTGGCAGACCTTTGATTACTCTCTAATCTAAAACGGGATGCTAACTGTTTTGAGCACACTCAGCCTGCTCTCTGTCTCTACAATGGCCGGGCACTTCTCCGCCCTTCTCCAATGTGCACTCAAGCTTCGGCAGGAAATCACACAGCACTGCCATTTATTTCGTTTGTGCTTGCTGCTGCCACACATGCCTGCTGGCCTCCTTAGTCCAGCGAATCCATACACTGTCTGTAACTACTAATACAACCAGGGGTGTGTTCCCTTTAATAACATCTGAAGTCTCTGCTTATCCTTGTGCACAACACATTGTGAATCAGCACCATTGTAGTTTGCAGCAATGCAGTTTCAATGAGAGGTCCCTTAACTCAGTTTGTGTCATCACATAGACAAACAGACTGCATTTATAGATTGAGAGATAGTTTCTTGCATCTCTATAACCTTCCCTGATATTGTCCATGGTTTACACTTTAATTAAGGAGAAATAGGTTTAGATTGTAAACTTCTCCTTTGGAGAGACTACAATATATGTTCTAAGTGTATATTATGTATATTTTAAGTGACAGTATATGTGATCTTGTTATAGACTGTAGCCTTAGTTTTCTTGCGATATTTTACATAAGCTGCTGAAACAGTGATTTGATTATGAGTGTAACATTTGCAGTTCTTACTGCGCTAAAATTAAGGTTATCAGCATAATCAATCAAGGTCATGCAAATCCAATCATAGCAAGTGATTTATTAAGGAATGAGTATCACAAAGCTTTATGTCATTAGATTTCCTTGGATATTGATTGATGATTCTTGAGACATCATCGCGTCATAACTCTTTAATAACGCTTGAACTTTTAGGTATTCCTATTCCTGGTTTTCCTATTTGTGAATACATAAATGAATATTTCCACAATGAAAGATAGTGGCTAATCAGTCTGATGACAAAGTTAACTAGTACTAATTTTATGAGCATGACAGCTATACACATGCACTAAACAGTCAGAGACCCAGAGCTGTTGTTGCCACAAACTTTGTGGCAGCAGCTTCGGGTGTTTGTTTCAGCATGAGATTTTCAGAAACAGTGTTTTTGGTTGCTAGCTTCAGTGGAACTTACAGGACCATAGTGAGACAAAACACCTTTGGGAGACGCACCCCAGTTCAGTTCACCTCCTTTTTAACTACTGCTCCCTTTCAGTACAAAATGGGAGTCTCTGGTGTTTACTGTAACTGCACCTGTGCTAATAATACTAATCATCAGCCAGTGATACATTTTTCTCCCTGATAGCGTGAGGAATCTTTCCCATGCCCTATTTAATCTGAGAGACCAGGCCGTCTGTTCCGTCTCTCTCCACTCAGCAAACACAGATAAATCACAGCAAAGTACCCGCTATTAGTAAGTGACATAGAGCCCATTCTGATTAAATTACCCCCTAGAACATTATCATTCTGTGGCGCTTGTTTAGAGAAGCAGTCTCTGCCCCGTCACATACAGCGGGGCTGACACTTTCAGAGGGCCATCAGACAGCTCATAATTTGTTTGAGTACAACTTTTTGTTTACAAGGAAATATTTAGTCTTGTTGAAGAGCAGCTTTGACCAAGATGTTTTCACCTTTTTTGCTTCAAGTATGGACTTCATTGTGTTAATGCATTGCAGCATTAGCAAGAGGTATGTCATCAAAGAGTTAAAAGTCATTCTGGTAGGTGGAGGTCAGTTGAATGTTATTCCCATACTTCTCACTTCACTATTTTAGGAACTATCAAAACGCCTTGTTTGTAGATTGACCACCATACATTTTTTACTTTATCCACTGGGTTTTTAAAGGGTCCCATAATCTCAGGGGTTCATTGAATTTTCTCAGGCCACAGACGGGCTGTAATCCTTCAAAGCTGAAATATAAAAATAAAACATTTTATGAGATTTTCATGCAACAGCAGTGCATTGTTAACATTGTTAGTGTTGCTTTTCACAAATGAAATGGATAACATGGCAGACGGCTGAACAGACTGTACTTTATCTCTACATAATGGATCAAATAGACGCAGTGTGACTGTTTCAAGGTGGGTTTTTTTCTCCTTTTGGATTCAAGGCTAGAGTGAAAGAAATCCTTTGTTGTAGTAGATAAATTAGTGGGGCTTAACTCAACCCTGGTGGCCATCACATTCCCAACCAGACACAGTGCTAAGTCAACATCTTCTCTACTGCTCACTGTTAGCGCTCACATCATAAATGTCACTTCATCTCTTCATGCACACTCCATTAACCAGACGGGTCTACCTCATACTTTCTCAGACAGTTTTGATTGTTTTAGTGTTTTTGTCTGGTACCTCAGTCGCTTAGTCTGTCTGTCAGTTATTATGATATCAAGTAGTAATAGTTTTGAATATAAAAGTTGTACTTTTTGTTTGTAATAGTAGAAGTACCATTTTAATGATATTCTTTCATCTTTATTATTAAAATTGCAAATTAAATCAAACAAAGAATTAAATCAAGGAAAGGTGAACAACATTTCTCAAAATAAACTTTTTTAGAAAAGTAATAAACCTTTGATGCATTAAAGATAATGGTCAGACCTTGCTGTTGGGATGAAATTTTGAGCTGTTTGTGATTATAATCTCCAAAATTCCAAGACGAATTAATGATTGAATAAATTGAGTATGAAAAGGAAGATCAGATATCAAGGAGAGGCCAGATGTTTTTTAGCATTATTTATGAGAGAAAAAGTGCCTCTGCTTCACCAGATTAATCCTCTCGCTCTCTGGCTTCTCATTGGCTGTAATGGGTACACTCTCAAGGAACAGAACAAACCTAATTTCACTGCTCTTCTGTAAAGACCCAAGTAGTCCTCTATGTCCCTCTCTTTTCAGATACTTGTGTGTCCTTTGTTGGCTGGCCTGTCAGTCTTCCAGGCCTCTTGAGGACTGGAGTAATTTGGTAATTTTGCCTAAACGGTGATACTGTAATTATGTGGCATCAGCTGCCTGGCTGTCAGTGAGACAGCCAACGGTCATTCATCACCAGGAAACTAGAAGGGGGGTGGGTTGGCATCTTGACTGATCGGGTAAACACTAGCAGAAAGAAAGTGTGGTGGTCTCACCCAAAAAATGGTTAAAATAGGAGGTGAGAGGCCTTTGGAGTAATGGGTTGCAGGAGCAGCTACAGCCTGTGTGGCGGGTTCGTTGTTTGGCTGAGATAGGGGGGCAGCAAGGCATGCCTGAGCCCCAGAATGACAGTGAGGCATCAGGAGGGGGGTTGTGGGTGGCAGATGAAGTGGGACCACTGGAAGGTCAGGTTTGAAGTGGAATGTGGCAGCACCTCTAATGCAGTCCTGCCTTCCCATCTGTCCATGAGTAAGTCATTTATCAAGGGCTCATCACCCAGTGGTGGCACATTTACACACACGTGCACACACACAAGAGAACCATCACTTCTGAAGTGTTTTGGATGCCAAAGTCTATTACATATTTAAAATTTTGATTTATTGTTGAATATTATTTTTTCATGACACAGCAACAGGACACAATGTTTAATCATCAGATTAAAGGCCACTTCACACATTTTTACCTGATGATGCAGTCAGAGTCCAATAAGAAGTATGAAAAACAGATTTTTGTCATCCAGATAGAAAATCTAGTTTCACAAGAACAACAGGGGGAGCAGAGAAACAGAACACAAACAATAACGTAGTGATTCCATACTTGGCTGGAGTGGCTGAGATACTAAGGAGAATTTTTGTTGTAGTTAACTTTCCTCCCCTATTTCAAAGATTCAGTTTTATTTTTGTAAAGAGAATGACTGCAATGGGTCTTTCTTCCTACTGCCCATGCTTGCATCATCAGGTGAAGTATTTTGGGGATATCAGGAGTTCTAAATTTGCCTTCATAGAAAATGCAGAGTATTGACATGTGCAATGCTTTTTGTATGTACTAGGTAGAGATGTGACTGAAAAATGTCTGCGTTAAAAAAACTGCATTTGAGAACTGAAAAAAAGTATGGTTTCATAGGTACCAAAACTCATTGGAAAAAAAGAACAATATCTTATCCTAATATACATCTTCCTGTAATTTTATAATATAAATCCCCCAGCATTTTTTATTTGATTTGTTCGAACATTGTCCCATAGTTTTCTTTACGTATTTTTTGGGGTTCTAATCTATGTCTAGTAATTTGCCAGTCTCATGTTTCTGAACAGACATGAAATACTTTCTATCTAAACAGCCAAGCTCCCCAAAATCCATCCAAATTCACCAAAACGTTTTATTTACTATTGTCTGTGTGGTCCAGACTGTCTTTGTTATGTCAAATAAGACAAAAGAAAGTGTGCAGTGTGTGCACTTTGACCATAAAGAGAGATTTCAGTTTTATTTGACATTTTTGCTGCTATTTATAGCCTCATAGGAGTTCTTGAGCAATGGGATCTTAAATCGATCCATAGTGAAGTCTTTCACAAACGGCTGCTGAGTAAGGAAGCACAATGTGACGTTACACCAGAAGTATATTCAGCATAGGTGAGTGCAGAGTCTACACAGTGCCTGAA
This sequence comes from Macquaria australasica, assembly GCA_005408345.1. NCBI lineage: Eukaryota > Metazoa > Chordata > Actinopteri > Centrarchiformes > Percichthyidae > Macquaria > Macquaria australasica. Next base: position 619,667 of record SEMN01000057.1, read on the forward strand.
TATAGGAATTATTTTTCTTGTTGTGTGGAGCTTTTTTTTTTTTTTTTTTTGTTATTTTGTTTTGTAGAACACTCTCACTGATCCTTTTTTAAATATCTAGCTGTCTTTATTCAAATTTAATTATATGCTCTATTTTAGAGATTGACTGTCTTGCTACAACAGCAGCATTGTGGTGTTAAGCAGGGCTTCAGGCTTCCTGACACTGTGACTAAGACCAATACAGAACACTGCCACTCATTCCCCAGGGATAATAGTGCACAGTCTATGGCTAACACTAGCATGTCTACACTGTTGACAGTGTTGTTGTCTCTGGAAGAAAAGCAAAGTTGTAATCTGATGGCTTTGTTTACCTCTCATCCAAGACTAAGGATAAAAACTAATTAAGAACAGGGAGTAACAGACTCCTGTAGTGCCATTTTCACAGCTAATTATGCATGAATACAGCCTGCCTAAATAGTTGCTCCCTAGTCTTTGATGTTCTTTTCACTAAATTGCTATGGTTACTTCCGCTCATTAGGCTTTTAAGATTGTAAACGTTGACAGGTTTTGTCTTCTTTTTCTTCCACTTCACATCCCAGAATCCTTCTGCTGGAGAAATGAGGGGATGGAGACATTGGTAGCCAGTTAGTAAAGTATATGCTACTTCATTCTTAAATATAGTCATGTGACCTGTGCGTATATCCCAGGTTGCCATTCTTGGGTTTAATGTTGTTGATTTAGACCTGCGCTGCGGCCCTTAAACACCATTAACCTTCCCATAAAAGTGCATATGGCTCTCTATAAACCCTAATGGGGAATGGGACCAATACACAGGAGCCTATGTGTGCTTTCAGGGGCACCACTTTTGAAAAATACGGAAATGAGACTCTAAAAAGAGCCTATAAAAAGGCAAATAAAACTGCTTTTTGATAACATTATGGTGATGGGGGGTTTCCCAGATTTGCGAGTACCTTGGTTTAAGTGCTGTTTCAATCAATATGTTCCCAGGAAATTAAAGTTTGTATACTTGTGTGTAGATTTTATGGCCCGAGGCTGTTGAAATTTCTAACCTTTAATTCATTTCTTTTTTCCCTGACCTTTTATTGTTCACACCACACTGAATAAAACAAAGTTTTACATCTGTACAGCTTTGTCTTGAAGCAGTTTGGTTTTCAGAGTAATTAAGTAATTCCCCTTTATGATCATTTAGTGCTGCACCTAAACAACAAAACACACTATGGGGAAACTAATCAGACATGATGAGGAGGTTTTACTGTTTGACTGTATAGTATAAATGTGTAATATCATAATTTCTTGTTCAGTATTACTTGAATTAGATTTGATATCCAGCTATATTAACTGATCTTCAGAAAGACTTTGTGTAGGCTGTTTAATCACACTTAACAACAATCAAGGGAAAATTGAGAAAATAGTACATTTTTTAAATTGTTTCAATGCCTACAGCTATTAAACATGTAATTGTTTCTTTATGTAATCACATATATCAAAGAATTATTTTGCTATCGCTATGCTGACTATTGGCCGCAGTAAACCAGGATATGCTTGCTTAGAAGTTTTTATGACATATGTTGGCCCAAGGGGCAGGTGTTCTTGCCTTCATGCTGCCTCTGTTTCCCAGGTTGTTTTAAAGGCATTGCAAGGTGAGAAATGGCTCTGTGGCAAGTAGTTTTATGGTGATCACCTTGAGTCGTTGCTCTGGCCAGGAGACCAGTGAGTGTAATGGATCTGCTGGGAGCCCTCAGTATGGATTTATGAAAGTGCAGGGCTGGAGGGAAGGATCAGTCACCTGCCTCTGTTTTCCACAGACCAAGAGACACCAATGAATAACGTCAGAGAGCTAATCCAAGGCGACAAGGTTTTGACAAACAATACACAGGGACTGTTTCTGGCAGTTGTTACTGATCCACAAAGTTTACTTATCCAGCACTTCTAGGAACTTTTAAAAGTCCCAACCATAAGATACTGAATATTTAATTGGGAACAAGTCACTGCTACTGCAACATTGCCTGAGACATGATCTCTCTATGGAAGTTTGTAATCTCCTTTCCAAATAATTGCGCACACAGGCGCACATACACACACTGTTCAGCATGTTATGCAGCACGAGGCTGTGCACCATAGGGGACCAGGACATGTCGGTAAAGGTCCCCTCCATGTGCGTGGTGGTTAGGTTGGCAGGGCAAGCAGGGGAGCGTCCGGATCAAGTTTCCCCCTCCTGCTGTCTAATTATTGACCCATCTGGTATTGTCTTTTCAATTGTTTCAATTATGATGGCACTGGTGTTGCTCAGCACCCTGGCGTCAAGGCATGCATAATTCATGTGCAACACCCTGGACTCCACTCAGAGCTGTGGGTTTGAGCTGAATGTCAATACCGCCTCATGCCCCCAGTGGAGCAGAGGGTTGTCTGTATTGACAGCAAGGCAGATAAGGAGAGCAAAAGCAAGGGCTGCCAAAGACAGTGAATAGTGATGCTATCATGGAGCGTGTAGGTGAAAAGAATTTCTTTGTGTGTGTGTAATCGAGAAGTAAGCTGTCCTCACAGCTTGTGTTTGCTGTCGCCTGATATGTGACCTCATTATTGTCACCCCCAGACCTTAAAATCAATAGTGTTCAATTAATCATGAACCACGACATAGCACTGTTTACTAGGAAATCAGAGCCAACCGAGGGTTAACTCTCTCATCAGGGATTGACTTCAGCGCCCAAACCACCGCTTCCATCACGGGTGCTGTACAGAGGCTGAGAAAAGGTAAGTCAATCAAGAGGAAAAAGTTCAGGGAGTGTGACTGTTCATTAAGGTGTGAAGATGAAAGAGAGAAGGGGTCACGTTTTTGACACCTTGCTGTAATGGAGGTGCTTCTGGGAAGGCAGCACATGACATCTGTAAAACGTTTCATTACTAGATAACACAAGCATTGTTTACCCACAGATTGGAGCTGAGCAGATGATCAAAAGAAGCTCATATTGTTCACAGAAGCAGGCTTATCCACCACTGTCTTCTGACAAGACATTTTGTTATGACACACGAAACGTAGGAAAAATTCATGAACGCAGTCTGCATGAGTGCTCAAGAGTACCACCACCATCTGTATTGCTTTTAACATTATTTACCAGCTTAGAATTTTAAGGTTGTTATTTTAGTTTTTTTCCCAATTGAATTTGAGGTTTCTTTGCATATCCATTTTTCATTTCCATCATCATGGTCATAAAATACTAATTGATTCAGTACTTGTGGACCCATGTGACTCATTCAGTATTCATACAGTGACCTCTCACAACAACTCACCTTCAATTGCAGAGGTGCTCTCATTCACACTGGCCTACTGGCCTTCAGCTCTGTCTCTGGTCCCCCTGCAGTCACACTGGATGTGCGCAGAATAAGCTGTCAGAGCTGTAACAAGACAGAGATTTCACCCTGCTAAATGCATCTCTGAAGACCTCAGCCTGCAAGAGCTAAATGATGCCTCTGCCTTTAGGGGAAAACTCTACACTGGGAATATTAACCCCCCGCACCTCATTCAAGGACATTTGTTTAAGTGAAAAATTCCATTCTCTAGTGTGCTGATGTCCACAGACATCAGTATCAGTGATAATGGAAATGAGGAATGCAAATTAATGTATTTCAGCTTATATTAAAAGTTTCCTGCTGTTATGAAAGATGCCACAATTGCTGTTTTTATTCTGTAACAGCAGATCCTAATTCACACCAATTATATAATTAATAAGGATAATAAATTGTATTAATATTATATGTCTAATATGTTAATTTAAAATGTATAATGTGTAAATTATTTTTAATCTCATCAGTTGTTTTGCTGTTTGTCTCGCTAGCTGCCCATTTTACCTATTGGGCCTTTGTGGTTACCGTTCTACAGGCATGTCAGGGACCTTGTTGCCCTGAATTAAACCTCTTCTGCAGTTCTTACTCCCAAGCTGTTGGCTTGTTGAGGTGGCACACAGCCTGAGAGGAAGTGCTGCCTGAGAGGCTCAACTCTGGGCAAAAGTATTCTGTGTAGTGCACTGTCCAAAAAACACTTTGTTTTGATAAGTGAGAGGACCCAGACTGCAACAGCGCCACAACAAGGAGATAGGTTAGAAAGATGATGTTTGTTGTTGTTGCTTTGCTTTAATGCTGCTGGACAGCTCAGAGTGTGTCTTTGTAGGCAGGTCTTTGTGCAGGTGACATTTGGCACGTGGACAGCTGGACAAAAACTATGATCTTGTTTTTTTTTTGTTTTTTGTTTTTTTGTGAAAAAAGCTGAAAAGTGTAGTTATCCTGGATTTGTGTTCATCTTAGCTAGTTAGACTCAAAAAAGCCTCAAACATGACTTTTAGTTGTTGCAATTGTAACTACTAAATAGTAAAAAATTACTGGATGTAATCTGTGACTCTTTTAACGCTCGTCAACCCAAACGGAAAAGGTGATAAATCCGCAGCATGTGAGAAACCAATGTGGTATAAGAAGATCATCAATAATGACACGCTTTATTTGATCGTGTGGTAGCCTACATCACAGTAGATTGTATGTCTATACAAATCAGCTACCTGTCACCTGTAGATTCCATAGTCTTGTATGTTTTTTCCCTTCGGATCTACGCTCATACATGGCCTCTCTGGAATCCGACGGAAATCCATCGTAGCGACAGAGAACTTTAATCCCATAAACTTCAAATGTAGCTGCTGTCATCTTGTGGCACTAATTCATTCTGCACTGGGGGCTGTTTTTAGGTGAAGGGATAGATATGTGGTACTGCTGCCTTCAGAAGCAATCGTTTTGTGGTATATTTTGCAGAGGATAGTAGTTTGTTTCACATCTGCCCTCCAGAAACTGAACCACCTCCATATGATCGACACGCTGTTATCTTTGTCTGGAACTGAAGTTAACTCAGTCAGGACAATGCTGGTTAATTAGTTTGGGGAGTCTGCGACTGAGTGGGAGAGCGAGTCTCCTGCATGTAAACACCGCCTGCTTTTAATGCTGAAATAAATTACTAAAATGCGCAACGGATAACTCAAATGTAACAATATGGTCATCTGCCATATCACTCATTAACTAATATTTGAATATATCGGATATATTCGATATATTGCCCAGCCCTACAAGGAGGCATATTTTTATCTTTCCCTGTGTCTGAAAATGTCTCTGTGATATTTCGAATGTCTCCAGCTGGTATTTTCATAAATATGTGAAAGACACATTCTTTAGTCAGTGTGACATTTTCTGCATGGACTGTGTGTACATGGAAGAAATGACAGGAAAACATCCTGCCTGTGACGGAAGCTTCTGAGTAGATCTACCAGTGAAGACTCTAATAAGCTTTACCTCAGTAGTTACTCATGACAGCGAGGCTCAGACACACCACAGGAAGGCAGAAATTGCTAAAATATGGAGACAAGACAACCATTCCTCAAACCATTGTGCTCACTCCTGTGGAAACATTATTTTTCTGTTGATGTAGGACACAAAGCCCAGGCTGTTGTCACCCTCTCCTGGCATGGCAACACACGCACAGCTGCACACCCCACCCCTCTGCTCATCCGCCTCCTGCTCCGGGGGCCATCGATCGGGAGCTGTCATGCTCTCAGGGGGAGTTGTATGGGCTTCTTCCCTGGCACCGCACTGCCCTTCCTAGGTAGAGTTGCAGAGCAGCAGGGGGGCTAGGGGAATGGAGGTTGCGGTGGGTTGTTGAGGTGGGAAGGGGAGTGTTGTGGTGGTGGTGGGGGGTTTTGTGTGGCGAGCAGCTGCTTTCCTATGGATCACTTCATTAATATCCCAGGGCAGAAATTTGAGGGGCCGCTGCAGACTAATTAGCCCTGTCTGACCCTCGCGTCTCAGAGAGGTCGCTCCTTTCCAGTTCCTGCAGAAGCAATCCAAAGCCAAGTAACCCCCCACCTTCTACCCATTCACCGTCACTGTCAGTCTTTTTTTTAAGAATACGGTACAGCAGAAGAAAAGTCCACCATTGTCTGCTACATTACAACTTGGTAAATGATTTTTTGATGCCTCTTGTTGTAACAATGCATGGTGAAGCATCAAAAACTCTTATCATGCTGTTAAACTGTCCCATGTCATTGCGTACCTGTGTTTATCCATCACAGTGGGTATGTTTGCGTAATGAGCGGTGTCTGTGACTCCCAAGGGGCAGCAGGGACAGTGTAGCACAATGGGAACAGTGTGTGTGTTTGGTGCCAGGAGACAAGGAGCCATCCCTCATTAGTATCATCTGTTTTCCCAGATGGCAGGGTCAGAGTAAGAGGGAAGCTTGATGAAAGGACTCGTCCTGCAGGGTGACACTCATTCTGCCTTGCAACACCCACTACGGCTCCCGAAGCCAAGTTCCCAGCTCTCACAGGTGATACTAGGGCTTTAGTGGGATTCACAGTCAGAGAGAAAGGGAGCTTCATGTTCTCAATCCCGCTTTACAGCAATGTACCCATGCTGCAACCCGATGAGTTTAACAGAGAGATACAGAGAAGAAGAGAAAAGTTATCTCAGGAAGGTGACATTTCAACTTGTAACTTGAAAAGCGAAAAAAAGAATGTGAAAAAGGGATGCAATTACTTTGACACCTGCTATTCTCAAACACAACGTTATTTCTCACCTAAAATATTCCCCTCCAACATGCTCTAATGGTTTTTCAATGGCTCATTAGAGTGGAGCCTGGGTCCAACAAAAAGCCAGGAAGCCTTGTGTCATGGCTCAACACTGTGAACGAAGGCGGAAGCTATCTCTGCCATGGCCTGCAAGGCAGCAGCAGCTTCTGCGAGATGGAAAGGATAATGAGTGCTTTCACATTTTACCTTGAAAACTCACCAAACGGCCCTTATACCAATTAAGAGCTTGTTTTTCACTAGAGTGGCCATTATCAAATCTGACCTTCCAATTATTTTTCTCATTTTCCTCCTGATTCTGTCACCCTGGTGCCTGGTCGGCCCTCAGAGCCTCAGAGGTTGGACAAGGAATGGGTAATGGTTCTCCAAGCTGAGATCCAAAGACCTGAGACACTGCCACCATAGTGCTGCTATCTCCCTGTCTTGTTATCTTTATTTTTTCACTATTGTCAATTGGAAAAAAAACACACTTCCCTTATCTTTTTACACACACTATGCTGGAATATGTTGGATCGATTTTTTTCCTCCTTCCGTAAAAAAAAAAAGCTGCACTCCAAGTGAAATGTAGAGTGCTCAAGTAACTGTCGGAGGATTAGTAAACAGTTTTGGATGCACAGTGAAATGTACAATGAGAGAACAGGCCTTTTTGTTTGTTTAAGATCTGTGTATTATTATTTTTTGCCTTTCATGCACGTGTCTGGGGTCCTGTTGGCGTGCTCACCTGATGGTGACGGTTGTTGAACAGCTGCAGCAGGGTCACAAATCCTCCTGTCTGTCATCAGATACTCCTTCTCAGCCCCCCCACCCCACCCCACCCCACCCCACACACACACACACACACACACACACACACACACACTGAATAACGCATATGAGTAGGCAGAGGGTTAAGACTTTAAGGGTTAAATGCAAGCAGCGCAGGGATTTCAGTTATTCTGCAAAGCTTTTTGCTCCATAAGTATTCATTTTGATTCAATAACACACTGATCATAGCAGGATGTCATGCTGAGGATTTGATGCAACCTTTTCATCTCTAGTTACCACTTCTGCCAATCTTGTAATGACATCTCCAGTTATTTATTTATCTTAGAATCGGGGGAAAAACTGAAATAGGACTATGTGAAATTTTATAGTTGGTACACAAGAGCAATGATTTCAGAATCATCTAAATGTCCAGTAAAGTAGACCACAAGCATAAATAACATCATTTGTTGAGGTTAGGGTTATTTTATTCTATATCATTAGTTTTAGAGATTAACTTTATTTCCAGGCTCCATGTGTATCACTGTTTCAAACTGTAGAATGACATGAGGACACTTATAGAAAGTGTACACCATGTTTCGAATGTGATGTGTGAGTTGATATATAATAACATTAATTTAGAATGAGAGGAATAATGATTAAATACCATCATGAGATGAATGAGATGAAACTGAAATGAATGACATTCAAAGATCAACTGAATACAGAAAATCAGTGTAAACCCTTGAAACAAAGCTGTGAGAATTCTATAGGAAATTACTATAAGGCAATAATGACCAGGTTGTATTTCAAAAGCTGCAATTCAAACCAACCACAAAGACTTTTACAAAGCTACACTTGCCATCCCCTGTTTAATTCAGATTGAGACACAGGACTTTTAAACTGTTCTCTCACCCTGCTCTGTGAAATAAAAGGGTAAATCTTAACTTAGATGAACGCTTGACCTCTGGCTGTGTTACTAATGCTTCAGAGGTCATCTCAAGTCCCGCTACAAGAGAAGACATTGTTTAATTCATCATCCCTGGAACAGTGTTTCTGTCAGACTGCAAGTAATGACCCCATTAGCATTTTCAGCAGAGCAGTGGATACAACCTGGGACCAAATGCATAAAACTGAGATTCAACAAAACAATACACAGTAATTATTAAGTCTATAAAACAGCATGTAAGAGATGGAAACAGTCATTATTAACAACAACAAAAAAGTCAACATGGGGATTGGAATAAATTGAATAAAACCGACCATCATATGTAACATTGTACACATTTAGATTGAACAGTATCAGTAAAGTTTCGCTGAATAAATTATCAACGTAGTTTAGTATTACTGAGCATTAATATCCATAAAACAGAACGACAAAGGACCTACTAGGATGATATATTGTAATCGGCCTTATAGCCATTCACATTAGGATTCACAAACAACCCACAAAGCACTAAGCATCATTTTAGGGTTCAAATCCTATCACATTCTTCCTGTATACAGCTCGATGAATACAAATTATGCACCACAGAAGTCTATATGAAAGATAATGTTGATGTTTTTTTCTACCAACTAAGCTTTCACTTTAAGCCTCATTTAAAACCATATAGGAGAAAAATGGAGAAAAAAAATGCAAGAAATGTCATTGTTGGTCTCTTTAAAATTATACTGTATATTTGTTTTAATCACCTTTAAGTTGCCCATCATGGGGAATGTGAAAGCACAGTCAGGACAGGTAATGGCATTAAATATTCAGTCAAGAAATTCCAATACTAATATTAATATGAAATGACTATAAAAAGTGAAATTTGGAAAAGAGTGAAGCGGCAGCTGGTGAGACGAGTGCCCGCAATTCTGACTGTGATGCTGGGGAAGAGAAGGAGATTAAGTGAAAAGATCTGAGGGTATTGTCAGACATGTATACTTGAAGAAGTTCCTAGAGGTATTTATATCGATTTCTTTCAAAGTAAACCGAGTTCATTATGCATGGCTGCTTGGACTGATTGCGAGACAGTGAAGGGAATTTAGGATGGGCAATTTTTTCTGTGTTTTTGTTGATCAAGAGGAGAAGTTTAATAAGAACTGGGCTCTGTGTGTTTATTTGTTTATGTCAGCCTGTCTGTCATGCACACTGCACATTGAAATTACTGTATATAAAGGCACTTCACTCACCCCAGTCGTGTCACCACTTGAACATGTAGGACACTTGTTTACACTGTAAATACAAGGAAGTTGAAAGGAAATGCAGAAGGTGGTCTAAGAAGCCATATGATTACAGACTTATACAATAGCACTTGTTTATAGTGTGTATAGTTGAACGCATGCAAAATGCAGGCAAAGGAAATGTGCATCAGATGGATGAACAGCAGCTGGGCTTGTTCTGTTCTGTTTTAAAGGAAATAATACACTAGCTCCTCTCTGTACACCACTGCATGTGAACCATCTGCTGTAGGAAAAGTACCAGACAAGAAAATAATCATCCTAGTTGGAAGGTGGTCCGTCACATTCACAATCTATTTGCTTATTTTTGTTTCTTTTTTGCATTTGACAAAACCCCAGTGCATTATTTTTGATTAACACTTGAAATATTTAAAGCTGAGCACCCAGATTCGGGCAGCTTTATAATTCTGTTGCATATGCAACAGACTTCCAATTCAGTGGAGTACATTATGAAACAGATGGTCCCTTAGCAACCAGACACTTTGATGTTAGATGATGTCTGGTTTCTGACTAGCTATGTCATTTCAATGAATCTACTGATGTGAAATGCACCAGGGTCCCCTTAACTACCTCATTCAGACGGATCCTACCTTCTTTTTGACTGAGAGAAGAAGTAACTCATAGCCAGAGAATAGATGTGCACACTGCACATAATTAGTCTTAGAGCATTAGTGTGTGTATATACAAACAGGATTGCTCATTTCCAGGCACCTGAGGATGAAATGAATAAAGCAAATCCGGTCATAAATGTTAGAGTTGTAGTTCTACAGTTATGGTGACTCAGTGATGCATTACGAGGATCCTGGTTTTACAAGAAAAGTAATTTAAACCACAAAGAACACAGTGAAATGAAAAAGCGATCTTTGCAGGTTAGTTTGAAAAAACTAAAAATGTGCAAATAAAAAGATTATTATGTACTGTGCGAAGCATATCAGTTATTTTGGTGTATAAATAGTGTATAAAAAGTATAATGCCAGGATAGTGCCTGCTGAGAACAAGTCAATGCTTTTCCTTCTAAAAAGAGTCATTTCAGGCATGTTTCCAGTGAAAGCTCCATATTTAAGTGTCTTATTTAAAAGAAAGGTAATAAGTATAGCAAAGTGATACTCAGTATGGATTTTTACAAAAAACTATTTTACTTGTAATATCATCCAAGTGGATATTGTGCCATTGAACTGGCCAGGGGCCACCGTGGAGGGATCGTTCCAAGGTGAAATACTCCTGGTGGCCTTGAGCTTGTCACGTATTTAGCAGTGACAACATTACGCCCTTTAGTAAACCAGGTGGATGGAGATCAACATTATTGCTGGTCAAAGCACTTCTCCAGAACTTTTATTTTATTTCCGTTCAGTTTTATTGTTATCGATGGAATTATATGAAAGCAATATCTCCCCCTGACTCCTTGTGCGGTCTTTGTGAAAGATGAGATTCTGGCATTAAACCCACCTGTTTCGCCTCAAGTCAGCGGGTGTGTGCTTTCTCTGTGTACACACATGCATTCGTATATATTTGTATGTGTTGGTAGACATTAGAGCAGGCACGAGTGTGAAATTGACCTCATCCACAGGGAGCTCAGTGTGGATTATTTGCCCCTAGAGAGATGGAATGGCCACCCACATATCAGCCAAGTACAGCGAGTGTATTTAGTTGACAACAGAATTAGCTGTTTAGTTTCAGTCTCTGACCAAACACATCCGCTTTACCCTTACCTTATCGTTGTTTGGGGATTGCTATTGTTAGAAGGGTTTGTTTGTTTAGACTGTTTTTTTTTTTCATGTGTTTATTTTTGGATTGTACCTCTCCTCTTTCACAGGTTCATCTTTGATGCATTGTTTTTCAATTACCTCCATTGAGGAGACAATTGTAAGCTGCTTAAATTGCATCAAAAAGAGCAGGAGTGGAGAGTTTTGAAGTGCGAATAATAATTAATTTGCCCAGTCACTCCCACGGTATATGCTTATTCATAAAGCAATCCCATATAGACTCATAAAGAAACGAGTACTTCGAAGCAGAAATGCCCTTGTACAAAATAGCTGTCCATGCCTCACCAGACATGCGAGAGAAACAGTTGCTTGTTGACCCCGGCCTGGTTGCCTTTGTTTTCTCACCGTTTTGTTGCACCGGCTCAAGGTAGAACTGCTTTATCTGTCGCAGACAAAACTGACATCAAATGGATTTCTTTCATGTATTAGCAGACAACCTCAATCTGGATTGACAGATGGTGGATGGCTTGATTACACGTTTGAAGCACTTTCTAAGTGGAATTAAAGGAACACTCTCTCATCTGCGACTCCTTCTCTCTACGCAGAAGGTCTCCAGTTTAGAGGCCTTTGAAGCTGGTCAGAATGATCAATGCACTGCAGTCAAATAACCCTGTTGTTACTAATTATTGTTGTTGACGTGTATTGCTATCGTACATGCTCTCTCTCTCTCTTTTAGATGATACCAGTGGCACTTTAAATTGAAGAATCAATGTAGCAAGATACTCTGTGAAAGCAGCGCTAGCATGTGTGGATTAATGTTAAATCTGTGGACTAAAGTCAGTGTGTTCAGTCACAGGAGAGCACTCGAGGTGTGTAGCTGTGTCTTCTGTGTTGATTGCATGTGATATTTATCAACTGTTAATGAGATGGTGTTGACCTTTCATTAATCCCTGAAATTAAACATTTTACCTCAAGTGGTTGGTGTGCCCTTAACCAAATCATTGTAGTTTTAATGTTAATTTATTACTTTAAAGTGAAGCTGCTGTTGTAAATTGGGTATATAGAATTGGGAGGCACACACACACACACAGCTTCACAACCTTTTTATGTGAGTTTCACCAACAGTTCTAGTGAGTGATTCAATAATTCATCATCTGGAATATGCCTGAAGCAGGGCTGTATTTTCATTTAAAGAGTATTGATGTTAGCTTTATATTTATTTGTGTGTATCTGCATACATACGTGCTCGTATATTAACTGCACAATACAGATGTAGGGCCCATGTGATTTTAAAAATTCTATTGCATTTCCATTTAATTTCATGTAATTTATGTATTAACATATTTATGCATAAGTGTTTCAGATGTGGGGGTACTCTCAGTTCTATATTGCACATTTCTCACCAGTTCAATTTGGTGGCTACTCTGAGCTAATAAGCGTTTTTAAAATATTGATTGAACTTCTTTTATTGCCTTATAGTGTGAACAAAGATGAAAACAATCCATCTGGCCTTGACTTTGTATGCGTCACTATGGTGAGTTTTAAGTTAGCTGTCTCTCTGAGTCTGAGTCTGACACTTAGCTGCTCTACTGAAATTCTCAACTCAGTTTTCATCTGCATCACTTTTGAAGTTACATAACAGTCTATCATTGTCAGGCAGAGGGTAGCATCACCAATAGGAAAAGGTATTCAGCTAGCTATATATTTTTGGTAGATTGCCGTGAAGATTATATATTTTTCATCAGCAGCTCTCATGGAGCATATTAAGGCAGTATCCAGGAGAGGTGGAATTGCTTATTTCTCTGATGCTATTTTGAACACAGCAGGATTGGACACGTGGCATGTTGCTGGTTAAAGAGGCGGATTACCCGTGGAGGTATTTCTGTGTTGATTTCTCCTCCATGAGAAGCCATTAGCCTCCGGGGGCAGCGACGAGGTCTGCCCATTATTCAGGGACAAGGTGGTGGAAATGGAGAGGGATAAGACACAATGTGCTCAGGGCCAAGCCGCTCACTCTCCTGACCTGCTTCTCAGATGGCTTTTCCACACTCTCATAAAAGCCATTGCGCTGCATTTTAAAGAATAATAGAATCGCTGCCTCCTCCCAGAGAAACTATTTTAGCTTTGTAATTCCTTGGCACCGGGGCATTTCTTTGAAGGTGACTTCACAGCAAGTTTTCTTTTTACACCTCACAAATGCCTATAAGAAAATCAAATGCTCCCTTAAACAAGGGGCAAGCATTGCTGCTTTTGTTGCTACATAAAGCTATGAGAATGAGGCTGTGGAGAAAACGAATTGCGTCGATGTCTTTGAAACACAGAGGTCTGTGAGGGCCATGTAGAGAAGTTCTGCATCTCTGTGATGCTTTCATCACTATTACACTTGATCTCCCAGTATCCTGTGTGCTTCAGCACCTTTAATTCATGCAAACGTAACAAATCTTCGTCAGGTTATCTGTGAATTGTTTTTTTTATTTGGGGTTCGTACAAGACAAAACTTAAATCTAAGCAAGGCTTCAGTGCACCAGATTACATTTAGGAAAGCACCATCTAAGTAAACACATTTTTCCCCATCTTAACTGTGTCACTGTTCAGTGACTTTGCAATAAGTACAAAAATATTACAAAAGTAAGAGTCATTGCTGTAAATTAGGCTCACTGCCAGTGTATACTTTATTGTTTTTCCCATCTCTTCTGCTGACCAGAGCTGGTGCTGTGTCATGGTCCATGCATATGTGTCTGCATATTGTATGCTTTAATGATCATTGTGTTAAAGGGTGCTTTGTATGTACAATGTTTGGTCAAATCAGAAAACCCCATTTCCCGCATGGCTGTTTGACCACAGTTAGAACAATATATAGCCCACAGCCACATAAACCGTGAGCCATTCCTGTTGGGAAAAGGTCTTTGCCTTTTTCATGGCATCATCTGCTGCTGACTGCTGACCTGAACTGGCCCGCTCATCAGAATTTTGGGATTGCTTTGGCACAGGAGAGTTGTTTTTTGTGATAGAGTCGACAGTTCATTTTATTGTCACTACAGGACTATGTGAGGCAGAGAGTGTCGGAGAGCACCACTGACCACACTGATCATCACTGGTAACGGGTAGAAGGCTGCACAGTGTAGTAGGTGCTGTTATGTTGTTAAGACTGCCTGATGGTTGTGGTACTGTAGCTCCGCACTCACTGTTTCTCACACACATTTTCTCACAAGCAGGCAAGCAAGTTCTTTCCCTTCTGGTAATTAATAATTGATCAATTTAAAGAGATATATAAAAATGGGGACATATTTGAGAGTCGCACTGGTGCGCCTATGCACCATCTCCAAAAATAGTCTCAAAATGTGAATAAATTTATATACTCAGGGGCCATGTGAAGAAATGTGAAGCTTCTCACACCTGACTGAAAGATCACATACCGGGTTGAATTTATTGTCAAGTACAGGTTGGTCTTGACCAGTTCTCGACCACTGAGACATGTTTTCTTATTTATTGAGAAATTATTGTGAAATCCTTGCCCCCTTAAGCTGCAGGCGCTTGGATAAGGAGCTTAGGCAAATATCACCTGCTGCTTTCCCTCCTTCTTTCTATTCTAAGTAGCACACTCACTGTGTTTATAACAGAAAACACACCACTCCTTTTTTCCGCTCTAATACCAGGGGACCCTGAAATTGCTCTTATTAATCAGAGCAGTGATAATGAGCAGTGAATAATAACCATGGGTGGAGGCCTACTGAATGCAATGAGATGGAAAAAAAGGAAAAACAAAAACAAAAAACCCCCACTCCTCTAGAGAGGTGTTTATTTGAGATTTGAGGATTTGAATGTTGTCCCTAGAGACTCAGTGTGGGTATTTCTGCCACTGACCTTATCCCTCACAAGTGTAGCACCAGCTGCCATTCCCCTCCTCCCCCGGTCCTCCCACTTTTGCATCTTCCATAATGCAATTTCTTTATTCCTGTGCTGAAAAAGTAAGTTAAAAGGTTTTACAGTAAGACTTTCATGCCCTTAACCTTTCAGTCTTAATAGCCCTTCATAAACCTGCTTTATGGAAGTCCTGACAAGCAGGGTGTGGTGAAAAAAAACAGTCAATATCATATGTATAACTGTCCTATGTATGAGTGTATATATGAGTATATATTTTACATAGAACAGTTATCATACTTATGATATTCGAGTACAGGATTAGGGCTGGTTAGCACTGTACTTTGTGAAATCTAAAAAAGACAAAGCAAGCATTTGGTGCCAAATCGATACATGACAGTTTTTAATATTCTGTGCAATGGTCATAATTCATTCATTACTCAAAAAGTTACTGAAGCTCAATACCCAGCTTTATAAAGAATATGCTGGAGCCTATGTATTTATACTGGATGTACAATTTTGTGAAAAGAAAGTGTTTACCCATTGATTATAAGTGTATTTTCAGATAATGGAATTTGAATAAAGCTGTAAAAGTATTTAAAATAATAATAAAATACATCAAATGTTGCTGCCTTCCCTATTCCTTTGCACCTGCACAGTATTTTTCTCACCTGCGCAGTATTGTTCTTTATCATTGCATTTCACCCGTGATTGCATTATTATCAAACAAGCAGTCTAAAACTACTGAAGTACCTTTGCACACTGAAAGGAATAAGCCATTCCTCCTGTTTTAATGGTCTGATTAACAATAAGGCCTGATGTGTCCAACACTGCCCATTATGTATTAGACAAACTTTGGCCCTTACCATCACAGGTTGTTCTTATGCCAGATTTATTCACCAAGGGATTTATCGGTGCAGAATTTACTTGGCTTAAGAGTTCTGGGGCACAGCGTGGAATAATGGTGTTACTTATGGATAATGTTTATTTCTAACTGGTTTCAAAGCAGAATTACAGTCCTTTCTTTATTGCCCAATGTAAGTGGACTTTTCAATTCCTTTTCTACTGTTTTTTCTTTTTGTATTTTTTACTTCTATTGTAAAAGCATAAGTCAAAATGGAGAAAGTGCTGCCCACAATGTGTGTTCACATGCTGTGAGTAAGAGGGGCAGAAAGACAGTCATACAGCACTCTTGTCTAAACCATTATTGCGCAGACCTTTGCCTGGGCTTGCTTCCAATCTCCTTCAGATTGGAGCTTTATAGATGGTAATTGTTATAATAGCCACTTTGAGCAACAGTAGTCCTGAACTACTTTTTCATCAACTAAATATTCTGCCTTCTATATAAATGGAAATCGGAAATCATACATGCAGAAAATCAGCTGGAATCTCTCTGTCAAATTAACTTTTGACTGAATTCACTATCCATATGTGCTGTACACTCAGTGGCCCCTTTATTACTCACACCTGTACAATCTAATGCAGTCTACTACAGCAGCTAAATTCAATTATATGTGAATTATTGATAAACATATGTTGCTTAATGGACTGTATTATATTGAGAGGTGTTTGTAATACTTTGCCCTCCACATGTATGTAAAAGAGAGGACAGCAAAATAAAAACACCTCAACTGAATGCAACACCAGCACTAACTATGACCTCAATTCTAAAACATATAATTTATTTAACACCTCTGTGACAGTGTCAACAAAAAACAAAACATTATAGGCATCATAAAGGTAGACTATTTATGGAAGAACTATTGTGTTGGATTGCATTAGACTGTACAAGTGTACCTAATAAAGTGGACACTGAGTGTATATAATGTACATCACATAATCTAACAGCCTTACAGCGATTCTGACTGTAAAATACTCAACGAAATACTATACTGAATCCACATTGCCAATTGATGCACATCAGTTATTCCAAATAGACTCTGAATATGTCTTAGTAAGCTGCTGTGGCACTAACTTGTTGCACAGGCTTGCACTTCATCCACCTGTTGCTTTTATGCTCAGACTCTCGATGCACAACAAAATAGACATCATTGCTGTGAACATTTTGAATGAAAAAAGACCTAATAAGGGCATTTTTTGCACAGTAGCCCCCACTGTATGACCATTGGCAACTAGTTAAAACTATGACATAACTCATAGTTCTGGTTCATTGCCCTTTTTTAAATCTGTAAAGTAGCCTCTAAATCCTGAATTGCATTCAGCTATTTCTGTTTCTTAATTGTAGCCAATATTGTTGTCTGCTTTAGTCAACGCCATTTCTAGTTGCTTACCGTTGCCTCCTTTGTAATGCACCCCCACTGGTGTGAGGTGCGAAGAAATAAACAAAACAAAGCTGCTCTCAGTATGCACAAAGTTATATGTGGCAGCATATGTGCTTTTCGTGCAGTCAGTTGAGTGTGAACTAGCAACACATATACACAATATTGCTACCCTGGTTTTATTTTCACCTTTTAATAGGGCTATTTTAAAATATGTATGCGTTTGCAAATATACTAGAACTGAAAGCTTATTAGAAATGTGTGATTCATATGCTCATTCCCTTTATCTTCTCCACATCCAATAGTCTGCTAGCACCTAAACAGTGTTATTCCAATGACTGCAATGATGAGGTTTAGTAAACTGTAGTTGCTCTGTGGTGCTCTGCCTTTATCCTGGCAGCCTGTTTGTTTTTGATAGCACATGATTAAATTTAGCTCCGGTTTGCACCAAGGCTCCCTCCTTTCACCTTTTTCACCACGAGCGGGGAGTGCGTGAGGCTTTTTTAGATGCAAGTTGTGAGTGATGAGCTTTTGATTGGAATTGCGAATGAGACACTTTCATTACTGTCTGTCGAAGTGCATCCTGTTAGGGGCAGTAAAGTCTATGGGTGTCTGTGAGTGAGTGTGTGTGTGTGTGTGTGTTTACGTACGTGCCCACTTAATGACATTTCTCATTTGGTTTCTACCAAAGCCACGACTGCTCAGAGCCTGGGGATCTGGAGGCCCACAACACTTCTGTAAATGAGGCGTCTGATGACTGACTAGCTTTTCCTTTCACTTATATAGACAGAAATCTGACCAATAATCTCCCCTTCACTCTCATTTAATAAAACCATTACTCAAAATTGTATACACAGCAGGTGGATGGGTGGGGACTGGGTCTGTGTGCTGGATGTGCTGAAATGAACAGCAGATTGCATGAAGGGTAATGTGACGTAGCAACAGTAGGAGCAGATAAAGCTATCTTTACATGTTGTTGCCTTTGCTGTGCTAGCAATCTGTGTTTCAATTCGTAATAAATAAAGTCAACTTGCTTTCTGAGGAGTTTATTGTTATAGTTTATTTTGACCCACAGGGACTCTTTGAGAAGTGTAACTTCATTAGCCAAGTTGCATGACCAAAAGTAAGAAGGGAGAGATTGTAATAAGATGGGTTACTTATTCAGGTTCTAATTTGATTATGCTTTGTAATTAAATTAAGCTATAATGCAAAGGTCCCTTGATATACTTCTCAGTTTGTGTAAAGCATTTATTATGCCTCCTGCTGTGATCAATTAGGTTGTCAAGACGTGTTTTATGAGATGTGCTCACCTTATAATCACCACACCGGGAAACAGTTTGCATCTGCTCGCTCATCTATTCAGAGACCAGTTGCTAGTTAGCAATGACACAAGTGCATTGTGGGAAAGCTATTGATTGTTTTCCACCTTTTTAATAGTAGTGGTGCCAGATTTATTTGCAAAATAGCACTCATCATTTCCTCATACTGAGGAAGCGTGACAGGCCATTTTGCTCCTGGCAGCGTCCCTATTTCATGTCACATTATTTCGTGTTTTGTTCGGGTCACCTTGGCACTAAACAGGAAGCAGTGCCTGCAGCAGCTGTGATTAGAAAAATGTTTATCAGCAAATGATGTTTCTTCAACAGAAACAAACGGCACATCACGATTACTGCTCAATTAGTGGGAGCCAACTCATTTATTTTCAGGTTGCGCCTGAGGTTCTTTTCTTCGTCTAAGTCGCTTATTAAAAAAAGAGAAGGAAAGGTTACAACTCTAGCTAAAGAAGACAATGAGTGTGTCTCAACTCCATGTTATAAACTAATACTATAAAGTGTCATCATACTTAATGCTAATCTGCATTTTGGCAGTTAGTATCCAAGAAATTAATCTACAACCTACTGGTTTGTACCAACAGGAAATGATGCAATGATGTGCTGTCGAACTCCTACTTAACAAAACACATTTTATTGAAACATTACCACAATATAATTAATTATTTGTCCTGCAACAATTGGCGGATTTAACTAAGTAATTTAATTGAATTGCTGATGTACTAGCTAAGTTAGCCGCCAAGTTGAAATTGGCACTATTTTCTTTTACTTTTCTTCCCTTTTTGAATGTGTTACAATGTGGGACAGTGTTCATTAACACTTCAATCAAAAATCTGGCAATTTAAGTAGGAACGCTGGCACTGTAGCATGTACTTCTTTTTCCTTTTTCTGGTGCTTAAATAAACTCTCAAAACATGGTTAATATTAGTATATGGTATAAAACTGGGATGCAGTGAACCCCTTTGCGAACAATATGACACAGCTGCCAGTCACTGTATAGTGCATGACGTGCTAACATGGAGTAAAAAAGATTCTGATTCTCAATTGTACTGTGAAAAATTACTGTTTCTCCCCTAATTGTCACTCAGTTAATAATCGTCACAGTCTGATGTGACTCATCTCTGTTGTGCAAAGCAACTAATCTTTTGTTCAGAAGTGGATAAATACACTAACAGTAGCAGCATATCTGTGCCTTTTCAGTTCAGGCGGTGTTGGGAGCAACTTTTCATAGCGCTCCAATCAACAGAAGATTGCAAATCTCAAAGGCACAATGCCCTCATTGCTGAATGATACCTGCAGCATGATTGGATCTGTTGATTTAGATTAGACTAATACTATGGTTCAGATTACACACAAACTTCCAGTCAAACACATTCGAGTAAATACACCCAGCTCCACCCTGTGTATTCCAGTGTAATTCATGTGAAAATGAAACGGTACAGTATGACATTTTCATCCCGATATTCCCTTGTTAGCTTTTCCAGAAGCTTCCTCTTCATTGTGTTTTTGTACTTTTGTACTGTGCTCAGTGCACTTTGTGTGTGTGTGTGTGTGTGTGTGTGTGTGTGTGAGTGAGTGAGTGAAACAACGTGCGTTATTTACACTGGATTTGTGAACCTGGCATTCAGCCATGTTTCTCTGTATTGGATACAGGTGCTTTTGGGGCTGTTTTTGGTGATTCATTTTGTCAAAGGGTGCAGTGTACGACCTGTATCTGTGTCTACAAAACACAAGCTGCATCCCAGTGGTTGTCTCATCCCTGCCCGCTTTCTGCACTGAAAAATGAAAACACATCTCTCCTGCTATCACTCCACAATGACAGAGCACAAGGTAATCCCTGTTCATGAATGCTAGATCCCCTTGCGTCATGTGCATGAAAATGATTTCCTTCTCCCTTTTTCCTCTCTCTTTCTCCTCTGATGAGTTGTATGGCTGCGGGCTTCTATATCTGCCTCTTGTCATGTTGGAGTGATGCAATTAGGTTTGTATTCTCTGTGGTCTCTGTTCTTTTCTGCAGGAGAGGATTGCCTATAAAATCTGTGCAAGCCGCTCGCTCCGTCTAATGAGCTGACACCAGTGTTGGTCTTAGGTAGGTGACGTTTTTAGCAAAGCCAGACATCTCAGTAACAGATTATTTACATCTCTTTTAATAAAAAATATTGAGTTAAACAGTGTGTGAATGTTTGGTTTGGGTTGGATGGATAACAGATAATAACAAGACCACAAATACTTTTGCTTTATGCAGCTGCTCCTATAAGACTCAAATCCACTAAAGTCTCAATGTAGCTCTGTCTCCCTTCCCTGCTCCCTTCCTTAACAATGTGTAGGGGGCTCCTAAACTAGTCTTATCAGACGCATCCTGCCAGTGGAGGTCAGGACTGAGGGGCAGAGTGTCAGAGTTTAACTAGCTCATGTCCTAATAGGTCTTCTCTGCGACTTGACCTCAGAGTTTTGGTGTGTTTAGCAGTCCCTGCATGTTGGGGACGAAATCCACCTCCAGAGCCAACAAGGCAGTGCAACTACATCGGTGTGCAAAGATTAGACGCTTGCAGATTACTCTGAAAATAGCTGATGACAAGGCATTACTCCTGACAAGTAATAATATAAAGACCGAAAGACAACTGTTTTTAAGTGTCTTCAGAGGTCTTCAGTTCACCTGCACAGTGGTTTTGTGAAATGCCAACATTGTTTCTTCACTGTTATGTAGCAACAATATGACTTGAGTTGTCACACTCCACCTGAACTGGCAAGAACAAACATTTTCTTTTTTCTTTTACCAAGTGGTGATATATTATACAACCAGACCAGCATTTGTGCCCCTGCTGATTTTTCCCTATGACTCTAATTCAGAACTGCAGGAGGTTGGTACCCACTGTGAACTCTCTTATGCATGTGAACTTTCTCTCGCATGTGTCCTCTGCCTCCCTCTCCTCTCTCTATCCATCTCTCTAGATTGATCTTTTTTTTCTCTTAACCTGTATGTGGCACCATCTTTCTCTTGCTCCATCACACAGGTCTATAGATGTGTTGCATCATGTGGTCAGATTAATCATCAAGACCATATCAAGTATCTGCACACACCGAGTCATTAATTTCTTGCCTGTATATGCATGAATAGGTACAATTGCTTAAACTGAATTAACACTAATATCAATACCCTCTTAATAATCTAATTAAAGTATAAACTTTTAACTTTTCATTTGAGCTTTTTCCCATTACTGAGCTACAATTTAATAATGTTTTGTAGTTCATTGTTGTACAGATGCTTCTCTCCTCCCCAAATAAAAAATAAACCCATGACTCATATCTCCTAAGCTGGTTTCAGGGTCCTGCTCCATAACCCTCTCTTTGATAGTGTTGATTCCCCAAATCCTCTAAATTGTATCTTCCTGACCGGCCCTTTCACAACCTTTTTTTTCCTGGTCAGCACATTGCTCTTTGCCCAGAGTGGAAGAAGCCATTCTGCGGGCTGTCGCCCCACAGACAGATTCTGTGCTGCTCTTGTCTGGATGATGGATCTGGAGTAGTCAAAGAGTGCTGACTCCTTACTGACCACCTCTCCCTCACCACCACATGTCGGCTCCTTAGCCCACCAGCAAGGGCCGCCATGATGGATAGGGCATCCATCGCTCAGCCTACCCAACCCCCACCCCCTCCATCCTGCAGGGCCTTTGTCAGTCAGGCCTCCGGTGGCAGCTCACGGCTTGACACGGCAGAAAAAGACAGGCAGGTAAACACGGCAGCCATATTGTTCTCGGCTTACCCGCTGTCATCATTCTGAGGTCATTTACAGTTTACCAGCAGGTTCAGAGAGAGGATTGCAGATGCCTGGTGATGGATGCCGTTTTTCTTTCTCTTTTCTCTTGCATATCTTCCATTAACTTTTTAAAGATAAGACTCTTGAAAGGATTTCTATTACTTTCATAATATGGTTCTGATTAATGCCATGTTTAGATAGCAGAAGGCTTAATGAATTTCACAGTGCATCTGAGGTCTTCTGCCCTTGTGGTGCCCTTAATTATTTAAACTGAGCTCAGTCCTAACATCAGTCCTGTTAGGACCAAGCTTTTTTCTTTAATGTCTCTTTTTTTCTACCCCTAACCCACCAAGCAACACTTTAAACACTCAGGATTTTTATTTTGTTTTGCCCACTAACTTGAAACCATGCCAGATGGTAAATTGATTTGGGTTGTTTCTGTTTCCATCAGGAAAGTTGGAAGAGGCAAAACACAAAGAGAAGCCTGGATGAAACAAACCTGGAGCAATTAAGTGCTGCTGGTGGCCTGATAAGCTTGTTGAAGTGGCTGATTTCGATTTGCAATTGGAAAAAAAAATACAATAAAAACAGCAGCTATCACCATGTTTGTAACAACTAAGTAGATAATTTGTGTATTATTCCTCGCAGGCTGTTGCTAAGAGGACCTTTGATACAATAGCTGGTCTCTTTTAGCCTGTCTATCAGTTTAATATACACTTTAACACTCATTAACATGAGAGGCATAGTTCACTGTTCTCTTACAGACGACGTGGTCCTCTCTGTATGGAGTTTGCATGTTTTTCTCATGTTTCCTCTCTATTCTCTGTTTTCCTCCCGCGTGTGCATGCACATGTCTATGTAAATATCAGGTATAGTATACCAGGCTTCATTTTGATCACATTTTGATACCTGGCAGTACCCATCATGTTATTGCAAGTCTCCTCCAGCCCCTTATGTTGCATTTAGAGTGTGTTCTCTAATTGTTTCCTGCATGTATTCAGAGAGTATTAGTATTACTTGATTTGTGTTGCAGCTGTTCGTGTGGACAGGTGAGGCTGAACACGTGACCTGATTTTACATGAGGCTTTCCGTGCCACAGCCAGACTGTAGACCTGCCAGCATTTGATGGAAACTTGAAATAAAATTAGAACTAGTCCTGTTGCTAATCCCAACAGAAGAGATGCAAGATTTGCTCCATTGCAAGTTAACTTTATACATGCTATGGAAATCTTTCAGTGCATAGAATAAAGATATGTGGCAGTGTGGTCAGTAAGATACAACCACTAAGATGCGAGAGAAGTATGCACATGTATGTGTGGGTGTGTGCATGTGTGTCTGTCTACATGGGGATATGCTCTCTGTTTTGTCTCTGTCGCACCACATGACCTTGGAAATTAATGGATTGGTTGCCAGTCTTCTGGCCATCAATTTAGCTAAACATGGCCATGTAATGACCACTGGATGTTTGGGTGATAAATACTAAACTACAATTAAAGGATCAGATTCAATCTTCTGCCAGATCAGACGTTTTAGTCTCTTAATGCATCTTATTTGCACTTGAGATGTGTCCCATTTATAGTGATGGTAGATGGTAGCATAAGCAGAATGTCCTTTTCACTTTAGCTGGAGCCCCCCAGGGTATCTCGCCACAAGATGTTATTCTGCCTAAGCGAGGTAATTCTCACTTGTAGCACATCAAGTCTCTTGGTTTAATACAGGCAGTCTGTCACATTGGCTGTTGATCACTCAGGACTTCTTATCCCACTGAAACAATTAATGTGGAAGTTAAAGTGACACTTAATTGGTCTGTTACCAATTTATGGCAGTCAGCATCAATTTCCTGGCAAGAATCAAGACTGACTGGTGCTGTCTTTGATTTTTCAAAATCTGACATAAAAGTGAAGCAGCCAATGACTGCTACATTTGTCTTTTTCTGAGATTTTTCTGAGGAGCATTAGCCCAGTCCAGTAGACATCCAAGCAAAACATGTACAAAACCTTTTCTTAAGAATTGTCACAGATGGCAAATATCTAGCTGTCATACAGACCAAATTAGGCCCACAATGTTATAGTGATAATAGTTATTAAAGAATAAATCTTGGTGTTTTAGTCTGGGCTTTATTGTCTTAGTTTTTGTAGTCATGCTAATGGTGTTTAAAATGTAGTCAGTTAGTTATCTGAGTTGCAGCCACTGCTGCTCTTCAGTACACACCCTCTGTGTCAATGTACATCTCACCAGTTGGCTCTACAGTGAAGTTGGTGACAAAATTCTGAATGCAGTAAACACGATGATGGAAAATCAGGCAGAGATTGGGAATAACAAGAAGTTAAATCATAAGATTTAGGAAACTAACCTCTAATGTTTAAGTCACTTGTGACTTAAAGTAAACTGTGAAAATCTATCAATCCTTTACATCCAGATTTTTCTTTTCTGCGTTACCAGGTCACTGTAAATCTAGCCTGAAGCTCTGCAAGGAGGAGGAGAGAGAGATAATGAAAGGCAGAGCGAGATAGCATGAGAGAGAGAGAGGAAGAGTTTGTGAACTCAACACTACCTTCAAAAAATAACAATTTAACCAGTGCATATTTGATGAGGAAAAGATTCCAGCTTAGAGACTATACAAAAACGTATTGATGCAGTTCGAAGGAATCGCCCTGCTGTGTGGCAAGGAAGAAAATATGAAGCTCACCCTATTCATTGGGTCCAATTGTCCATGATATGTCAGTTGAGCCTGATGAAAAGAGAGAGTCTCGGTTTTCTCTCTGAATAAAATCCCCTTCACATTTCATACTGAGCAAATTACTCCCCTTTTAAACTAGACAATTCCATCAAGTGTTTTTAGTGGAAAATAGCAGATACAGCCAAGCCCTTTAAACCGATTCTGTATTTACTCTGCAGCCCTGTGAAAATTGAGCAGAGCCCTGTTGATAATATCAAAAATAAATAAAACCTTGTATTTAACTTTTTAGTCAGGCTTACTGTTCCCTTGGAGAGAAACTAAACCACAGAAACATAAAAAGAAAAAGAAAAAAGCACTTACTTTATTAAAGAACGTTAATACAACAATAAAAGCATACCCAACCAACTGCTTGTGTATTGGCAGAAAAGTCAAATTAAAAGCTTTCTGAATAAATTCGTATTCTACAACAGCAATGTTTTCAGGTGTTTTGGAGTTGCCCCAGTTATCCCAATCAGAGAAGGTAACATTGGAAGTTGAAAAAGTCTATGATGTGTGTAATGAGGTGACACCTGATATTCTCTTGGGTCTGTGTTGCATCGGGCTGTAAGGCCTCCATCTGTCAGGGGCCACCAGTGGCTAATCTCCCCCTGCATACTAGGAACTGATCCCACTCACCTCCAACCTGAATTATTCATTATGCACACACAGACTTTAGCCCACACTGAACTCTATTTAGTCAGGAAAAAAAAAAGTCCTGTTCTGCAAGACAAACAGGAAGGCTTACTTAAGTGTGAGGTAGCCGTTTTGGCTGTCCCTGTCTCACTGCACTTCTTTACTTCTCCTTGATAATTCACACCTTCTGCTGCTCCTTTGTGCTGTTCAAATGACTAAGTGAGGAAATGGGCTGTGGAAAATGATCATCAATGCAGCTGGCCTGCTGACAAGAAAGGAGCATTTTCTCTTCTCCTTTCAAGAAAAGGAACATCCATTCAAAGGCTGCACGATTCATTGCTCTCTTTATTCATTACATGCTTCTCTCTACAATTGTTTAGATTTCTACAGATTTGATGTTTTTTGTTCGCATTTTTGGCTACTTTATGCATGTTCTTTTTATTCGCTCCCCAGACTTTAATAGTTGTCGGGTTTTATGTCTTATTCCAACAAATGTACAATGCATTAATAGTTTCATGAATCATGGTAAAAATACTAATTGTTTAGCTGCTCTGGCATATAAATCGTGCATTCTGTTGCTCTGCTGGATTTTTCCCTCCAGCTCTTTATGAGAAATTCCACGAGTGTACATCCTCTCCGTCATATTTAGAGTCAGATCCCATAGCTGGTGATTGGACAGTGGTGTTGAGGGCGTTATGGAACCACAGTTTACTTTTCAGTTATGCTGCTACTGCTGTTCGTTACCAGAAACAAAAGGAGCAATTTAAAATGATAATGAAGCGTTTATTGTCTTATGGGGATGGGAAATGTGGCGTGTGGCACGCGCTGGCTCGTAAATCTCTGGATGTCACCTGCGGCGTGTAGATGGATCTCCTCTCCTGTGGTTGTCTCCAGCCCCATAGAGTGCAGCTTCGGCAGACTAATGAACATGGAGAGCCTTGAGAATGGTAAACAAGTGCCTGATTAATTGGCCCTCTGCTTCCATTATTTTTGCAGTGGAATACAAAATGTCCTGCGATGGAACGTTTCTAATCAGTTTAATTTTTTGTTTCACTACTGTATCTGCCGTACTCCCCTGGAAATGAGGGTGGCCTCTCTGTGAAGAATAGTATGTCCCAGTACACTCTGTCCCGCTCAAAGAATAGAAAATACACTCACACTATTGCCGCTTAATTACATTACAAGAACAGCCTTGGCATTTTAAACTGTATGAAAGTTACCCCATTTAGAAAAACAGGCAATCTCAGAAAACAGCCATTTGACTGTAGTTTATTTATCAGGAGTCCTTTAATCAGTGCCAGCCTCTTTTTTTTTTTTTTTTCAAAGGTGGCACTTGTTACTAAATTAAGGAATGAAGAAATATTTGTACCCTGAAATGTCCACTGCAATTATTCAGTATATCAGTCAAGCAGAGCAACTTTGAAACAGTTGACAGAGTGATCAAAGATGAACCACATTGGATGTCTTTGGCTGTCAGAAGCCTCTGTGGATCATGGTTTATTTAATTATCTTCTGATTTTTGTCTGTTATGTAACCATCTTTTTGCCCAAAAAGATCCAGACTTTTCCTTGCGGTGCCTACATGCCCGGCCGTGTACACATACACATACTCAGCAGTTGGTAACCTCATGTATTCCACCCAGACATCCATGTCTTGCTCCCTTATTAGTAATTTGAATGACTTCGGTACAGCAACTCGTTTCAGGAGATCAGGTCGAAGAGGTGGAGATTGTGAGTGTCTGCAAAGGCCCCGCTGCTCCCAATCCTGCTTTAGTTTACTGAAATTTTAAAAAGGCCCAAAGAGCTTGAGCTCTTGGCTGCCTCTCCCCACACCGCTTGCTGAATCATTGAAGGGCCATTGGATTATCAATGCATGAGAAAGTCCTCAGTACCAGCACTTTAGAGAAAGCCTTAAAAAAACCATTCAACATCCAAACAAGTACGACTCCACTGAACGTTGTCTCCAAGAATACGAGTGTACTTCTGTGAGCTTTAAGGGTGCTTCTGTGTCACAGTGATCCGACAGCTTCTGTCAGTGTGTAGCCTACAGCGCACAGATATTATTCCAGTGTCATTGCTTGGGAGTGCCTCTTTATTGTATTTGTCCTTGGGTATTCTTAAAATGTTAGAGGTTTTTTTTTTTTTACATCAGATCTTAGTTTCCTACAGTCATTGATTTGTGTAACTCGTTCTCTTTGATGATAATGTGAATGCTTTTGCAGACAAATGAGGTGAGTTGGCTTGAACTTTCATTAGCTGCTTGCTCGGCTGCAACAGGTGGTCAGAGTTGACCTCTCTGCACTACCTAAAAAATGTTATGTCTTCATCTCTGATTGAAAGAGAATGTGAGCCGCTCCAGATAGATCATTTTTCAACTTTATGGCTTGACACTCTAGAAAGTGAGTAATACTCTTTCATATGGACATGATAACTCTAAATCTCTTTTTTTCCATTCAACAAAACCATAGTGAATACTTAACAGGTTGTCTGTGGTACAAAGGATTGATGTTGAAAGAAAGAATGTTAAAAATGCAGGCTTGCATTCAAACCTCTCATATTAAATTTGGCAAGAATATTTTGGCACAGATGAGGCTTTGTGTTTTGAATGTGCTGCACTCCCTTAACATTATTACACACTGTTACAAAAATCCACACAATGTTACAAAAAGCTATCACACTGTTAAGAAAATTTTCCATTTCCATCTTTTATTTGAGTACATCATGCTTTACTTTTTTCTGATCAGACATCTCGTCACATATTTTCCATTTATTTTGGATGATTTTATATTAGACATTTAAATTTATAGATCAAAACTTAGTATAGCAAGGGTGCATCTATGAGTCTTGTCAGTTTGTTTGCAAAGAGTGTTGCAAAGAATGTATTTGGGTTTAACAAGAAGCTTCACCACAGCGATCCACTGTGGAATGAAGCCTGCATTCACCTCTCACTGCAAAAGCACTGCTACATCAAAATCACAGCAGACAGGCTATGTGTATCAAATGTATCCAGCATACCCTAATGATAAAATCATAAATCTCCTCAGGCTTGCAGATAGCCTAGTTAGGCAGCAGTTTGAATTCATTTTGTCTCAGGACCCATCCCTCTACAACCTACCTTGCCGTGTCTCTATTATGCTGAAGACTTCCTTGTTCACAGTGAGTTAAACATATTGTAAAACAGTGATTATTTTGTGAACTCCTGGTGATTCTGTGCGGTTGAGAGATCTCCTGTGTATACTACACTGCTCAACAAAGCCAACAGAACAAGGACTTTTTGAATATGTATGGTATGGGATGAGTATTCTGTTGGGATTACTCTTATCTTTTGTAGAACCACAGAAACATGTTGCTCAGGGGATCTGGCTTTTCATGATCAGAACCAGCATCTGAACGTGACACTGAATGGAAAGGTGAAGTCTGACTTTAATGCAGCATTTTTGCAGTACCTTGCATTGCAGTTCTCGGCAAACCCAGTTTCGGCTGCTGAACATCTCTGATGGATGGAGAACAGAAGGTTTGGTTTCTCTCGCTTCCTCGCTGTTTTTCTGAGAGTTTGGGAGCAACGTTTGTAATGCAAATAAGGACACTTCAAAGAATGGCTTATTAGCATTTTCAATCGGAGAAATGTTCCATTGTGTGGAAAATTCGATGATTAGATTTTTTTTCTCTTTTGTATGTTAGAGTGAACCATGTGAAGCTTGTGTTAACATTTTACTTGTGAATCTGGCGGAGACATACAGTATGTGACTTTGTTGAATGTTAAATATATGACCTTATTAACTCTTATCTCATTCTTTTGCTCATGCACAAGCATTAGTGCAGTAGGGATAATCAGCCATGTCTGATTTGGAAGCACAGTGATTGATTGGTGTTGTTTAATTCAGTGTTTTTGCACCTCAGGCCATGTCTCTCCCTTTATGCTGTGGGATTCAGCAGCCCAGGCTTAGTATCATTATTTAGTTCTATATTAAGACTATTGATTACACTGTAACTGAGGCAGTGGGGATGAAGCAAGTGACAAGCTGGTGGTATTATTGTTTTTTTTTTTTTTTTTTGGTCAGGCGTACTTGTCATACAAGTCTAGTGGGTGAGCAAGTAACAACCCTCCATAGTACTCCAGTTTTCTATAAATGACATTTTTGGGGCAATATTGTATACAAATACACAGTAATGTCACACAGTTGTCTGCAGTCTTTCCCTCTCAAACCACCACGAATGAGCCAAATAACTCAAAACATTTGGTGTAATCGCTGTAACCTGAATGGAATATTGTGCATTGACAGCGATGCCTTGTCCGCCTGTGCTGAACAGATGCCGATATTCCCTGCAGCCCCATTGATTATGACTGGTATCAGTAATTGAGTTGCTGTCACACTGTTGTGCCTGTGCTGAACTTCACGGCCTGACTGGAGCCCGCCTCTGTCAGAGGGCCTTGGGCAGAGGGTTGACAGCTGACCGAAAAGGCAGAGCAACCACAGCGGCACATCAAAGAGCGCCAATTAGGCTCTTCTGAAATATGTATGACCCCTATTGTTTTCTGGGGAAGCCGTAAAACTCCACACACAACAAACACTTCACATCCTCTCCACTGTATTTTTTTCCTCCCTTAGTTTAACCTGGCTGCTGCTTCCAGGAGAGGCCTGGACAAAAATGTCATCCACTACATTTATGCTGCTCCTCTCTCTTGTCCCTCGAACAGGTGCCTGTGAGTGAGTCACCCCTCTTGTGTAGTAGAACAAATTTTGAGGGGGGGAGTAATGGCTGTTAAGAGCTTCACAAACATATGCAATGCAATTATGCTCAATTATGGGTGATCAACATTTGCATAATCTTTATCCCAGCTACTCCTTAAGAACCAATCAGATGTTGTTTTTCAGCATGAAAGTCACATGAATAATTTATATCAGTAAAATATATCAATTCTGTGGGTCTCAGTGATCTCAGTGGCTATTCAGCCTCCTCAGTCATCTATCATTTATGATGGAGAGAGTTAGGAAGGCTCCCTGATTGAGCTAATGAATGCAAATGCAGTGCGAGACTAGCGTGGGTCAGTAGCCACACTCCCTCCTCCCAATACGTGTTTTCTTCACTATCAATTCACTCCAAGCCCATAAACAAATGTGGCATGTCATTTACTGTGGCCGTGAAACGATTAATTTTCATAAAGAAGGGAAGAAATGGCCATCTCTTAGGTACTCAGGGCACCTGGCTATGTTTTGACAGTGATGATAAGCATACATGGCAGCTCAATTACGTTCTCAACACTCGTTTTCTGTTTTATTTAGGTGATGGGAATCCTCTCTGTGAGTGACCCTTGTGGTTAAATACATGGAAAGCTGCATTTATGGTAGCACCTGTACAATTTCTTTTTTCATTTGGCACCCCAGTGTGCCACATGATACTGTGGGGTTCGCGCACATACATAGAGAACATCTATAATAAATGGGAGGCACATGCACACACTGCACTGCAGGATGCCTCATGCAGATAGGCTGTCATGTGTCTGTTTATGTAGTTGCCATGGCTCACTGAGGAGACGACTGAATCACGACTCCAGGAAAAACATTTTTTAAATACATGAACATAAAATAAATAGGTGCATTCTGGGAGACACTAAATAATTATTGTTTTTTTTTCTTTTAAACATGAGACTTTTGATATAGAGTATGTGCTGCCTGTTCAGTTTGTTCAGTTTGTCTACATGGGAGATATCTGTTGCTGTATGACTTATTAGTCTCTACCCTTGTAAAAACGTAAGTTCTGTGCTGTCGTTGCTTATTTGGGCTTTTTATAAAGTAACTCAGATGAGCAGCAGAGACTTTAAACCAAGAAATGGTGCTCTTCTCATTTGTTCTACACTATTGCAGCGACCTCAACCGCTGATTATGCACACGCAGATTAACTATTGTGTCAGTTATTGGAAGATGTTCTTGAAGGTGTTCTTGATCTCAGTCACAGGTGAAAATAATAGATTATATTTCTTATCTTGATCAACATCTTTAACCACGGATTGGAGTTTTTGATGGGCATTGAAACAAAAGAGAAAATCCTAAAAACTTCTGGACATCTGCTTGGTGACTTCTGCGTCTTACCTGCATCATGTTATGTGTAAGTGTTGTAGTGCACAGACTGTGTCTTATTGTAATGCCATTGTTTCAAATGGTTGTGACATTCAAGACAATACAGTTTGTTCCAGGTGTTTTTTTTAGTTTCCAGTGAGTAAACTACTAAAATTTAATTTTCATAAATTATACGGCTCCTCTTTAAACTTTGGCACTTTGTTTGGTATTGTATTTTCCCCATGTGTCAAACACCACAGAGGCTAAATCAAAGCTTAGAAACATGGATTGACCCAGGTCTTGTTGTGAAATTGCATCTCAGATTGTAATTTCTC
Source organism: Macquaria australasica (assembly GCA_005408345.1). NCBI lineage: Eukaryota > Metazoa > Chordata > Actinopteri > Centrarchiformes > Percichthyidae > Macquaria > Macquaria australasica. The sequence continues at coordinate 651,921 of SEMN01000057.1, forward strand.
AGTGGAATTTGGTCAGTGAGATAAGACTCTGTCCTGACCATAACCTCCCCTAGTGTTGTCCTCACAGTAATATGCCTCATGTCTGTTTAATATAGGAATGATCATCGTGGATTTTGAGGTATTGTCTACTGTGCTTCATCAAGATCTTTGATTTAGATCAAAGGAATGATCAGAGAATCAAAAGCTTACAGAAAACAGAAAACACACATCTAATGGACAGTGTCTTTTTAGTGCACAGCAGTGACTGGTTTTATTGTCCCTGCTTATTATGGAAAGGACACATAATGGACGACTCATGTACATTATGCCTTCCCTCTACACTGCAGTGCTTTTATGCACCATATTCATATATTTTAGCCTGCACTGAAACACCCGTTCCTAAATACAAAGACTGAGTGACATTATCTGCTGGCAGTGGTTATATGCTTTTTTCATCCCAAGCTTTCACAGCTTTGACAGCACAAAGCCCCCCCACTCCACACAAAAAAAGCACACATACACACTACCACCTCCTTTTCCACACTTCCAAATGTGAAGCTCTACCAGGGTTGTCAACTATTGCCAACATGGCCCTACTTTTTTTTTTCCTCAGCAGGCAGCTATCAGAGCCTGTTCTGACAGCTCCGCTTTTGATATTTATATTTCCACAGAATTTTAATTACTTTGTGCTTCAGCTTTCATGTCTCTCCATTGTTAGCGCACCCATGGCCACGTGCAGTTGTGTTGTTTTACAATGTGGCTCCTAGATATGGAGTTTTCATTCTTCAACACATGCGTCCCCCTCTAAGTGTTTTCATCAGGGCATTAGCATGTTGTGTTCACCTGACTAACAGAATGATGCACAGTGTACCGCAGACGTAACACGCACAGCTTGCTCTTTGACATTTTCAGTTGGTATTCATTTCCTGTCTCTCCAGCCTGCATGCATGTAGAGGCTGCTACCACTGCAGGTGAAGTGCAGACACTGTTTGGAGCAGCAGTACATCTGATTTCACAACTCTCTTTATTTATTTATTCAATTTTGTTGTTTTTTGTTCAGGGTTAGGTTTAGAGCTTTGGATGCATTACTGCTTTAAGAAAGGAATAATCCAGAAAGAGACAAAATACATCCAGTGTGAAACCGAGTGCGCTACTTTGAGTGTATTATACAGAATTGCATCTTTGACTGCATTATTTAATCCTTTAACACGTGTCTCAGAATGGATTTTCCTGCTGACACACCCTGGTCACTTGGCCAAAAATAGGCACATCATTTATTTTTGTTCAACATTTAAACGCAACATAACATTTTAGACTCAGGATGTTATGAAACAAAAGCTCCTGTTTCCAAAGCTTTGTTTGCTACTGTTTAGTTTTTTTCATAATTACATATTTATTTGCTTCACAACTGTGCACACAACATTATTACAGTGTTGATCATAGGACGGAGCTGAAGGAGAAGGAAAGAAACAAACAACAACAAAAAAGGCAACATTGTTCCTTACAATGCAAAGATCTTACATAGGACACATTTATCCCTCAGTTACTGTTGTGTTATAAACAAATCCACTTCTGATATGCGTTACATCAGGAACCCTCTAATCCATTTGCTACTGTTTTATCATGTTGCTATGGTTACACATGATGATTAGTAGCTTTATGGCTGCTGTATGAAAGGGTGATTACATTTGAGCCAACCACAGTGTAAAGCGGTCACACCCTCCAACAGATCTAAAACTATTATAAATCAAGCTCATGTTAGACCCCAGAACAGCAATGATGCCACCATTTTTCTCTCAGATGTTGGCCAGGACAATAGTTTTTGTTGTTGTTATTGTTGTTTTTTGCCATGGCCAAATCAGCCTGAGAGAAGCTTGTCTCCGTGAGATGTCGTTCACTGATGCAGGATGGTGAAGTTGTTTTTTGTAGTGGTGGTAGAGCTTTTGTGTTTTTAAAATTGTTTTTGGACGACAGTAGAATTCTATGGCACAAATGCATACACTACAGTACATCAGGCAGCGACAATGCAGACAATAAATGTATTATTGGTTTTGGTCCCTTCAGAGGAATTGTAAAATATAAAAAAGATCAAATAAAGTCAGCGTCATCCTTTAATTTGAGTTGCTTGATATCTCTGCAGTTTTAACAGTCAGAATAAGAAAACGAGGTATGCAAAATTGTAACACACACACACACACACACACAGTACATATATGTGTAGAAATAATACTGTCATAAAATAAACCAAGTACATTATAACCATGAAAACACAATAAGCATAACAAAATACTGGTTTATTTTGATTGCTTCACTTTGTTGATATGCAGTTTACAGTTTGTTGAATTCAGCTCCGTGTTTTCAATAATTGCAGCAAACTGTAATCACAACAAGCCAATCTATGATTTTCCTCAGCTGCCTGTTTGCTGAGGGGATCGATCTTTACAATTTACTAATGAGTGAAAAACAACATAATTGAACCAACACTTTAGGAGCACATCAATCCCAGCTACGTACCTCTTCAAAGCAGTCTTATGAGAAATCACTTTATGATTCCAGTTAAGCCCCTAAGATTTTCACTTTTTGTTACCTGGCTTTTCTTCTTTGTAAATTTCATTTGGTTAAAATTTAGTCTACAGTTTTCTAGCATCATCATTGCCACTTTTTCTTGTAGCATTCTAGCCTGCCACATCCATAATCCTCAGTGAGAATCAATCAGTCAATCAATTCTCCATTTCAAAATGAGAGTTGCACAGATAAGATGAACTGTATTTTCACTTTAACATAAATACTGTCTCCCAGAGAGAGACTATTGCTCTGCTTTACTGAATGTACAACTGCAGCCCACTGTATAATACATAGTGAGACAGCATTAAATAATTATGAGTGAAAATTGTGAGTGACATGTTTCATTTGAACACATTTGCTTGACTTTCAAAATGTCTATTATATAGTTTAAAATAGAAGAATGTTTCCTTTTATGTCTCTATGTGATACATACATGTGGTTTGAGCTGTGTTAAAGCCTTTTAAAACAGTATTTATCTAATCATGTGCATAGTTTAGAAATATGATAAGTCTGTCGTTCAGTCATGATGTGATGGTTTGTTTTTAGATACGAAATTTCCTGACAACCCTGTGGGTGGACGTAATGGGCACTCAGGTTAGGCGTGCATAGTATCAGGTCTGTCATGTCAGAGTACATTGTTTGTGGCAGCTCAGAGACAGACTCTCATTACACTTCCCCTCATGGCCGAACTCAATCCTTTCCTCAGTCCCTGGTGAAAGGTTCCTCCTGCGAGCTCAGGATGCCTCCCATGGGAAAACTATCAAAAGAATGTTCAGATTTTCCATGGAGCTGCATTTTTTTTGTTGAAATCAGGCAATCTGTAGTCCTGATTGTGTTACTACCTGTTTATTTTGCATGTGACCTGTGAAATTATGTAAATGCTAATAGAGGTTTTCCCATGAAAGTTGTTTCTTTTTTGTTTTATTTAACTTAGTGCTATTTAAAGTGGAATTCTATCCAGCAAACTTTCATTTTCTGCACGACCCTGTCATCAGGTCGTGATTAATAAGGACTTCGGCAGCAGAGGAGATCAGTTCAGCCAGATGGCTGAGCTCACAGTGTCCTGCAGCAATTTTAGGTGAGGCTTGGTAGCTGGGAGAACGTGATGGCTACCTTGGTCATCATTTGGCACCCTTTCCTGCAGAGAGGAGCACTCTGTATTACTGCTTCAGCATCAGGAGTGAAGCCATTTTCTCTTTCCCTGACAACTTAAGCAGAAACATGAAAGATTCATTAACTACTGTCAACCTGGAGCTTATTTTACAGTGGCAGTCTGATGTCTCTCAATGCGGCTCAATGCTGAAATGAATTCATATTCTCCTTTGTTCATCAGTATCATGGATTGAAATATATACTATACAGTATCCATATACATCCACTGCTCTCAGCAATGTGATAAAACACTAATCAACCAAATTGTATTCTGTATGTCCATTTACACGGTACATACAGATGGCGTGCAATTCAATATACTATGTAAATGTTAACATCAGTGATTATTCAGTGCTTTTTTTTGTATTCATCCTTGTGATAGTATAAATCTAGAGTAGTCAAATACCTGTGCATTTTGATAAGAGGAGTTGCATTTCCAAACAACACTTCTGTTGTTGCATCTCCATAATCTCATGTCCTTCAATCGGTATTTAGAAATTCAAAGCATGCATAAGCCCCTGTTTTTAATCGCAGATAAGAACTTTCTTTTTGATTCATGCAACCAGCTACAGTCAGGATCTTCTCATTATTCAGACAAATGAGGATTTGGATTCAGAGAGGGATTTTTTATTTATTTATTTTATTTTATTTTACTGGCATTGTTCAGCCAGTGTCCAGCCTGTTTACCTTCTGTGTAGATAAATCTTTTTGATCCTCTTTTTCAAAGCCTTAACTTGCCTTTTCTTCTGCTTTTGTTTTTATAGATTTTTGTATCAAGCAGTTAATTCAAATGTACTTGAAATGGATGCAGTTTAGATCCAAGTCCATGTCCTCATTCTCAAATCCTCATCCTCATTCCCTGGACATTTGTCTGACTCAGGGAATGAAAAAGCTGAAATATATAAATAAAGAACAGCTGACTAATAGCTGCACATCCTATAGTTGTATTTCATTTTATACATTTATTTTGTTTTCTAATGGCTATACATTGAGTAAGCAGCTCTTTTCTCCTCTGTTTCCATGGAATGCATAGACCTCCTCAACACCTCACTCAGAGACCACTAAAACACAATGTGGAAAAGGAAACATCGAAAGACTTTTCATCAGCTGTTCCCTGTCATCCAAGTCATTTTGCATCTGGGGCCTCTCGGGTGCGCAGGAGAACACACTTTGCATTATTTAGATGGGCAATCACTCAGAAATCCCTCTGTGTTTGGCCCAGCAGAGGAGCACGGGTCTAAAAATATCACCTCAGCAATGTGTGATTTTCTGTGTCATATCAATGGGACCTCCAAGTATGTGCATTTGTCTCTGAAGCCATATTTCAATGTGAAGGTGGCAAAGGGATAAATGTCTGTGCGTTGTGTGCCAGAGGATTTGTGCTGTAGGTTTCCTCAGGAGGTGCCCTAGATTCCCCACTCTAGTACAGTCATTTGCTTGATGGACAGAGGGACAATTATCTGTGAAAGTATTGTCAAAATCGCTGATGCTGATAGACGGAATCACTTGTGCCCGGTCAGCATTATCATACGATCATCACCGTCCTTCACCATCAGTCTTTTGTAATGTAGAATGAAGCTGGAAAAATAGTGTCCTAAATATGTAAGCACAAGATAATTTTGGAAAAGTATGCACCGCAGCTAAATGTCAGGGGCTGTGTATTCACTCAAGAATTTATTATCCTCATCAGCATCATCATCACAAAACCATTTTCCTGGCATATTTGAATGCACTTGTGTCGTGAGTACTAATAACTTTGCAGGGTAAGTCGCACAAGTCGACCACAATTCATGATGTTTCCCAGTGTCATCTGAAATTCATTAACACAGAAATGCTCCAATCCAAACCCCTCAGGAATTAAAGCTGTTTGAGATGGATGAGTTCAAATGAATGGCTGCTAATATCATGTATCAACAAGTTCCAGCTTTCACACAAAATTAAAAATGTAATTGCTGCATTTTTATGCATTCTGTCTGTTTGGTCAATCATTCAAATTATTTACTTAGAAAAAGTGCTTCCTTTTCTAAGCGGAGATATAAATTAAGTACTTTCTCAAATAAAACTTTGGTCCTTACAGGCTCTTGAATTTATAAAAGATTTTGAAAAACATTGCACGTTTAAATGGGGATGAACTAATGAATGGCAACCAAATTTTTAATGTGAATTTCTTCCCAAGTTTCCAGTCTAAGTGACATGGGAGGATGAACAGAGCCCATTCAAGCAGAAGTGTGTGTGGGTTTAGAAAGAGGCATGTAGCCCCATCTGAGTTGTGTTTTTTCCATGGATAACAAGCTCCATAGCCGTGAGGACCACATCTCCAGACACTGTGGAGGCTTTCAAAGAGCAACCAACTCCTTTCCCCCCCCTGAGCCCAATCTGGCCTTAGTCGTCAAGACATGTTTCAGCACAGTACCCTCTGGCATGTCCCCTGCTGCTTCAGCCCCCTGCTATCTCGATGGAGCCGTAGCCGCTGTCTTCCACTTGAATGTTTGAAAATATGGGAGAAAAATGCAAAGGGAATGAGTGTGTATGCAAGAAGGAGTGGAAAAGAAACATAAAATGAGCAACAGTCAGAGACAGAGAGGGGGTTGAAGTAAACAACATCATTATGATTCCGTCGGCTCTGGCCTTGTGAACTGGTCCAAAGCATTTGTGCAGATGGTTGTTATGGTTGCTGCTATAGTGTTTAGACAAGGTAATTATGGCGCACAGCGACAAACTTAGTGGAGAAATCTCCCACCTAGTGCGCAGCCTTAGTGAAGGCAGAAGCAGAAGGAGACGCCAGCATTCACTTCTTCTAGTTTACAATCATGTTTAATGCCTGAGCAGCATGATGGTACAAATTATTACGTCTCAGCGTAAAGCCAAGCAATGTTGTTGATGGCTGTGCACTGATCTAAGTCGATTTCTTCTTCTGCATCTTGGGCTGCTCCAGTTTTTACAGTATCTTTATCTGTGATTTATCATCAACACAAGTCGGCGGAAACGTATACATTGACTCACTGACAAATAGCAAGGGGTGTGTCTACATAGCTTTCAGCCACAGAGAAATACATGCTTTTAAAATTGCCCAGACAGAAGTAGGAGTAGAGGAAATGCTGACTTAACGCAAAAATGACAACTATCCTCAGAGAGGTTAGAGTGCAGAGGCAGTGAGGAGCAATGCCCTCGCAGCAAGAAGGGCTTTGGTGTCTTTGTCACAAGTTATTTCACAGACATGGACTCTCTAACCACAAAGCATCATGAGAAATGACCAGATAAGATATATGCTATTTGGGGGGGGGAATTAGGTTTCATTTATACTATACAAAATACAATCGTTGACCTGGTATTGTCTTCAAGAAATGCCATTTTACAGCTGTTCTACACTGTGGTAATTCAGCTTATTTTTTCACCAGGGAAAGATGGGGCACATGCAACAGATCCCCAACATCTCACTCGGGGCCAGACTAAGATATTCTTCTGTCTATGGGTCACAGTTACCATTCTAACACTCCTCTAGCCCCTTGGTGTGGGTGGGCCAGTTTAATGTGACTTTTTAATTAACACAGGCCTTTCATGGCTCTGCGTAACATTTCGGGTGCACTGCTCAGGGTGCATCTTGGTGCCTCTTTCTTACCCCTCGGCCGCCAGGCAGATGGTCAGTTATTAGCAGTAATTAAAACTCCATCATTGATCATGGTTTGTAATTGTATTTAATTTGAAATGTATTAATGATTAAAAGCTGCAGCTGCATGGTGTGAATGTTAATGGGGACCAACAGAGGGATACAAAGTGTCAGTGGAAACATCTCATAGGGCTCACCCTCTCTGTTACCGGCAGACTATTCCAATTACAGGTAGTCCTGCACATGGCATTACCTCTGTTTCAGAGACAGCGATACTCATTAGCTGCAGCTCGTTTCATCACTCCTCATTTGTTTATTTGTGTAGCTCATTTGGAATTAAGGTGGTAAACACATTGTAAACAAAGCTAATATCATTTGGAGGCAAACTGCATGCAATGACATTTTCTGGATCTAATGAAGACAAAATGGTGTCTTTGTTGTGGAGGGGTTCTTGAGGGAGCTGCAAGACCTTACAGAGAATAAAGTAGGTCAGCCGGCTGACATAGGGTGCCTGTGGACATGTTCTTTATGCTGCTACTGCTTTGCACACAGCAGCTTTGCACAGAGAGGAAGGAACCATAGTTAACATTGGTAACAGCTTGTCATTAGAGGAAAACAGCCTGAAGGTATTTATTTGATCATCTGAGTGGTTCTTGTCCATCATATTGTGGAGTAAAATATATATATGCATAACAATGTGCTGAATCTGTGACAGTGCAGTGTGCAGTTGTGTATGATTGTGTACTGTGTGTCTGTGTATTGGCATGCTTCTTGGCATCCTACCTGATGCAATGCTATGCAGAAAGTGCACCTGATTTCCATCAGATTTTAGATAATGTAACATATTACAGTAGGACATAAAGAGATGATGGGATCTGTTTCTACCATCCTTTCTTAAGTTGTAGATATAATTATTCCTGAACATCAGTTTTCTGGTTATTTGTGTCCCAGAGGCTCTTGTTTATTTCCAATGCAAATTTTATTTTCATCTGTACTGGGGCAAGACATCAGCACTGCATTGGCTAGGATTAGTCTGGGAGGTGTTGCTCTGTGTCTCTGGGGAACAAAAAAAACCTAAGATATCTGATTTGGACTTATATTGATTTGGTTATATTAAACACAGTCTGTTCAGCAGAATAAAAATATATTTATTAGAATAAAATATGTGAGAAATGGACAGCCAACTAACTTCTAACTACCCTAAGTAGTCCTAGACCTCATCATTATTTATTATCATCATGTTAAGAAGTTTAAGCAGCAAGTTAAAAGACTAAAGATGCTACAACAAAATGTGGCTTGTTGCCACCGCCAGCGGGAGGAATCATGAACATTCCGGGCTCGTTCTAAGAAGAGACAGGTACAGTTAATGACAGGAAACCTCTCAGGAAACCTCTCCCACTGCTCAAGCTCTGGTTTATTGATTTGCTGTCAGGAATATTATAAAGGAATCTGCAAAATCCTAGTGTTGTTGTTGACCGCATGCTATGAGTGACAGTCAATTAAAATAGGAATAGGATCCTTGGAGCGACACTAACCAGATGAAGGCTCTGTGTGCCAAGAGCAGCGGTCTCCAGAGTTAACAACAAAACGGATACTTGGACTCTCTCTGAAACAAGAAAAGAGCTTAATTCCTCAGCTGCTGAAATATGGGAAAATAAATATATGTTCTTATAATTTTGTATTACACTAATGCCTATGCCTAGGCTAATTTTCCACTAGAGGATTGTGGAAGAAACACTTGTTTCATGATACTGTATTTTTTTCTCTTATTATTTAAATCATGGTAAACACCGATTAGTCTCAGTATTATATCATTGCAGTCTGTGCTCAAGCTGAAGTTTAGATTTAGATAGACACAGATCAGGGCTGATATTGATCGTGGACTTTAATATTAGGTCATACACAAATCAAAGGTGTTAGGGAATAATTACCTTGTTTTCAGGAATATTTTTCCAGTTTTAGAGAAAGACGCAGAGCTGTGTCTGCGGCAGGTTGTTTCTATGCTAACACCAACTGTCAACATTCACGCACTTAAAGTGCTCAGCAGTGGAGTTTGGTGGGGGAAGTATCCTTTCACCCTTGTGGATTTCTGAGGAGAGGGAAGGAAAACGTAATGCAAGCCTTTTCTCGTTTTCTGATATCTCTAACAGCCACATGTTTGTATTGAAAATTATTCTGAATTTTTTTTTCCTCTCTCAAAACACTTGCTTCTGAAAAGCAGCAATCCCCTTTACAGCCTAGTTCTCCACAGTGCAGCACTAGTGCTTTTGTGTGTTGATAAGAGTTTGCGAGTGCATGCGTCTTTGATCTGCCCTACCGGAGAAGATGTTGACGGTTTAGCGGGGAGATGCCGGTGTTTACTGTTGAGCTTAGATATCGCCCCCCTGCGCACTCCACATTGAGCGGCTCTGTGTGCTGCTGTACTGTGGTTAGCCCTTTTCAAGCATGTCTCCAAATTCTGTCGACTAGCTTGTTCTCTTTTAAGAGAAGGCTTTAAACACAGGCAGGCACATCGCGAGAATAAAATGATTCAATGCAAAGTAATACCCCTTGGTAATTGAAAAGTGATGAGCCCTTACCAGCGGGCTCTGCAAGGATGCAGGCCAGTGAACTTTGAAAGCACGCACACGCACACGCACACGCACACACACACACACACACACACACACACACACACACACACACACACACACACACACACACACACACAGTCCTCATTTCACACATGGGTTTTAATTAATATCTATTTATACATTGTTTTCCACAATCATTTAGGAATAAATGGATTTGTTGTTTTATTTAGCTTCACATTCTTGACTGACAAAAGTAATTGACAAATTGTGAAACTGAAGCGTAAATGAATGGTTCAGAGTAAAAGTAATTTGATATGCCAGTGAATGTAGAAGAATCCTTCTTAGTGGGCATACAGAGACACACTGACAAGAACAAAAGCAGCTCACAAAGACCATTGTGGAGGCTTCAGGGGATAAATTCCTGGCTGTTTGATTTGATTGCTGTCTACAGTCTGCTGCTATTTGAATATGACAACTATTTCACCCGGTTACTCACGGGGGTTGTACTGTATTGATCTCCATTGATGATTGCTGTGTGTTCCCTCTGCTTTGCACCATGTGACCTTTGGATGACTCAGGCACACACAAAGACAAAGGGCACATCACAGCAAATGAGATATAGATTCTTTGCAAATGTGCATAGCATGGATTATTGCGGCGTTGTGGATCATATTGTTATAGTTCTCATGTCCATTTTTGTGGGGAGATTACTGACCACCAGTGAATGTGACCTTCACGAGGATTAAAGAATGAGGGGATCAATTTTAACAGTTTGACAAGTCAGTTGGCTTATCATGATTAATATAGCCTTGTGCCGACAGCGAGATATGTAGGATCTGAAAAGCTCTCATTACAGTCATGTCAAGGTCTCTTTGAACTTACAAACAAGTAAATGATGTTTGATATGATGTAGCCACCATCTTCCACCTTGACCCTTCAACTACTTTCTTCAATTAGTAATGGGAGTTTGACTCCCTATGTTAGATACTCTATTTTCCTGCCTTTTGATTTTTACAGGTAAAGAGAGAGAGAGAGGATGCAGCAAACCTCCTTTGCGCTCATTTTTGCTGTGCCCATGATAATCATTGCAAAGAAGCCTCAGTAGTTAAAAAGTGTGCCCATCTGGTGAGGAAACTGGGACAAAGTGTACTTTAGAGGGAACAGAGGATAACTCTCCTGGCCTTTAGGGCTGGAGCTGGGGAGAGCCAAGTGCTCTGAAATAGTTAGGTAAAGATGCTTATTTTTTCATTCTTTTTTTATTTTTAGATATTCCTTGGGGAAGTTGCATTTGTGTGGTTGCAAAGGTCATCAATTTAAGTCTCCCTTTCACTTGTTAATGAATGCTTTCACTGTGAAGAGAGCTGTAACTTTACATATCTCTGGTCAAGATGTGGAGACCCTTCTTGAGAGGCTGTGCAGAGTCTCAGTGGATGTCAACAGTGTTCAATACTAATGACGTCCTAGCATCAGGAGAGGAGTCCACAAATTGGCTTTTCAACTTCTAGCCCGGTCCTGAACTCCCCCTCTTGCATTGCTTTCTCTGCCCAATCTCCCAGGATTCGGGCCATTCCAGCTCAAGCGTTCAGAGCATCATTATTCTCGCATCTCTTATCTAGAGATGGGATCAATAAATCTATGGATCCTGCCCTGACTGGACTCTGGTGTCCACCAGCCTCCTATTTTTCCTCTTGTCAATCCACGAGAACACTTATCTGCTGGAACACGCTGATGCATTGTGTGACGCCTTGGCGAATGTTCATTAAGTTGTTTTTCAATGAGAAGCAGGAGATAGCAGACCGTGGTGATTCATGCATACCCACCCCTATGCATCTATGCTGATCTCTCCTAAGGATTAGCATGCCGGAAGATGCACATAATATGAAGGAGTCAAATAGTAGCTCATGAAATATAAATGATTGTGCAGGTAAAAGCTAAAATTGCTCTTAGAATTTTTCCAATTGCAATTAAAGGTTTGTCATTCATAGGCATGCATGAATAGCACTATAGTAATAATCTTGCATTTAAAATTTTAAAAGTGTTAGTATCAATGAATAATGTATCCTCATGTTCTAAATGGGATAAGCCTTAAGAACCCACATGTCTTCTTTGTTGTGACTGGCTCGTTATAAGCTCCTAAACAATAGCCAGCGAACTGCTGGTATTGAATGTCTACACACAAATATAGTGGACAGCTAATTCACAGTCTTGGCAGGCTTAACAGGTAGTTATGTTAAAAACATAGCACAGACCCACAGGGCTTTAAACCGAAATACCCACATCCTGCATTTTTTCCTTCTTTTTCTTTTTTTTGTGTGTGTTTTTTCAAAATTACATTTGAAACATTACCAAGGTGAACCAATCAATACTTTGCCAAGTCTGTCTTACAGAACTAAGTTTCAGGGTTGTTGGTTTGAGGATACAACCTTCTGAGAATCCACAATTGACAAAAACATATGCTCTTTTTTTGTCAAATAATACAACGTATGCTTGTGTACATGTGTTTTGTTCACACTGACTCACCTGCGATGATGCATACATTGCCAGTAGGAATATTGTTGTGTCATCAAAGCAGACGCCATTACAGCCTCATTACATCAGGCTCAGGATGCACTTCTTTTAACCTCCCACAGGCAGTCTCTGCACAAACACTGTAAACATCCAGAAAGATGTGTTTCAGTCTTTCTATGACCAGCAGGTAGAATAAGCCTCTCTATCAGTTGTTGCACATTTGCCATTTACAGACAATATGTGTCATTTTGAGTTTAGTAAATGAAAATGGGCAGTAAAGTATGTAGAACTACATTGTGTATCTGCTTAATTGTTGCATTCAGGACAAATCACTACAATTTATTACACTAATAAGCCGTGATTTTATATTGCTTTTATGGCAGCTCACGGTAGATCATTCAATAGGTACTGTATGTTTGTTTTATTGATGCTGACTCACTGTAGGTAAGAAAACAGCAAACAACTCCTAACATTTTTCATGCTGGGATTTTATGGGGAGTTTGTTAGAAAAAGAACAGTTACTGTATGTGTATGTTATTTCACTTTGGCTGATATAATTCCACACAAATATGCACATGGTGTACATGGTTGGAAATACCCTCATTATGGAGCGATGCCAGTTGCAATACGTGCGTTTGCAGAGATGATGGTTTACTCCATCTGTCAGATGGTATGAATCTGGGACATACTGCTTGCATCACGGTCTGAGGTGCATTCCTTGTCACTGTGAGGTGGAGAGTTTATATCAGGCCATGAACCTTTGGCATATGTCATCCCACTCTTTCTTTCTCTGTATTTCCTGTCCCTCGCCACTGTCAGTTAGCCAAGGCAAAATGCCATGAACGTAATCTTCAAAAAATGGAATGAATCTCAGTAACATTATTAGTTGTTATTTTGCACTTCACTTGTAGACTTGCATGCAGTATTTGTATTATTTTGTACATGTTTAAGTCATGATACAAAATTGTCAATCTGATGAAAAGGTTTATAGGGATATATTTAGAAAAATTTAGCGGACTTTCTTATACAACTATAAAAAATGTATTTATTATTTTTATTTTATTTTATTATGCAGTCATTTGCAGCATCATATTCTTGTTGCATTCTTTTGTAGAAATATTAGATTAATCCTGTGCATAACTATATATAGAAGAAATGGTCATCAATTTATACTGTAGATGTTGTAGTTATTACTGCACAGGGGTATCAGTACACCCACAGTCACTGGAAATTGTTGTGGCTGAGATGTGGAAGGAGATATAATACAAGTTTAAACATTTCTTTGATGGCAACAATCCCTTATTTCTGAGAGGGAAAATATATTTTTAAATATATTTTTGTTTTCAGTCAGTAAATATTAGCTTATTTTGTGTAACAATGATTCCTGCCAGAAATGTGCTCAAAATGCAGCTGGACCAGAGACGTTCTTTTCTTGCTCCTCACTTAACCCTGGTGCTGGATCCCGGTGTGATGGGCCAGGAAGGTGGTGATGTATGGCATTATTGAGGCTGCTGGAACAGATGGTCCTTCAGCACAGTATCGTGGGCCAGTGGGGTGGAGATCCACCGATTGCTCTTTGTTGCTACATTGGCGTGGAACTTCCTAATCTACTGTAACTGATGACAGAGGACGTCTTCCTCAGCTGCTCTCTCCCAGGGGCTTATCATTCTCTTCTTCCCTGTATCAATCACCTCAGAGTCAGGCCATTTGGTCATGCTACATAGCCTTAGCAATACCTCCCATGGTGTCTCCAACTGTACTACATTATACTGTATGTGGTCTTCCACATAAATCCTGTGTCCCTCCTCCACATGGTGAGTTTAAATTTATGTGGTTTCATGCTGAATAGGACACATGACAGAATGGCAAAATGGGAAGAAAGAGAACAGCAGGTGGAAGTTGAAAAAGTTCACAGTTAATATTAGTTTCACTTGAAACCCTTCTAAACAATGATAATGAAAGACAACCCATTGTCTGATCAGCTCTGCTGTGGTCGTGTTTCCTATTCATGCGCTAATTTGTACATCCCACTTACTTCTGGCTCATTTTAGCAGGAACAGGAAATGATCGACCTCCTATTGCTAACCCTGTGGGACACTGCTGACCACAGCACTCAGCACTAACCAGCATTACAAAGACATCATTACAAACAACATATGTGTGACTGATGGAGACCAACTGCCTTTGCTCAAAAGAAACATCAACATGGACAACAGAGAGCACCTTTGAAGCAACACTGTAGTCATGTGACAGTTGCAGAGGCCCTTGGGGCAAGCCAAAAATGCTCTTAAGTGAAAGGGATGAATGGGGAGGTGATTGAATGCTGTCAGAGAAAGGGGGATAGACTGACAGTATGATCTAATGCTCTGTCAATTTATGGATGTGGCTTTAATGGAAAAGCTTGTTGTTTTTTTTAATCTCCCACTCAGGTTAACCATCCAAATAGCTGTTTCTTAACTGTGATTACACTTATGTATCTGTGACATTTTTATGTGTTGCAGAGCAAAGGGAGAAACTGCAACATGGAGTCTAACCTTTGAATGAGAACCTTCTTGCCTTTTGCAGGTGGCTGTTTAAGATTTATGAGGTCTCTCACGAATCTTGTTCATCATGAGTCGATATTGACTCAGAGTGCCAGCAGAGCGAGTGGGGCTTTGGACTTCAGCTTGAGAGGGCTGTCATTTTGTAAATCATTTGTAGTAGCTGACATCTGATGAAATGTATTATTAGGCCTGTCTCCAGTGATAAAGAATAAGGTGTTAATTTTCAATGTTTATTCATATCAACTATATTGTCTTTTATACTAGAAAATAAAAAATAATGCTTACAGTACTTTCACACTGACATCATTTAAACAGAAATATTTAGCTTATTCATATATGTGGGTTGTTTGGACCTGCTTGCATCTGCTCTTGCAAAACCATAATGCTATTAGAAAAATTAATATTTTGTCTCAGTGTCGTGTTCTGGCCTCAATCAATGAGGTCTTTTTCTGGAATCACTCAGCGTATTGGAAATGTCAAATCCATCTTAGTGGCCTCTGTAATGAGTAGAGGGGTGCTGGCTTAAAGTCATTCATTTTGTTTTATTGACCATTGGATTCTATAAGGAAAATCACACACTGAGGCCTCAGTCACATGTTAATGAAAACACAGTGGACCTTGAATATATTGCTAGAGGTCCTTCCAGAGCCATAGCCATAGAGCATATTTTGACATGGCTGAGCTAAATCACATCAACAGCGATGTCATGCACCGGCCGTATAAAGTTGGTTTTGCACAGAAATAATTTGAATGTGTCCCCTCTGCAATTTTCCTCTTGGATTCCTGCTCTGGTGCAACCATTTCTCTGTGGCTGAACATCTTCTGGGACCTGAATTCTTACTCCCTCATGTTATGTAGAAGTCATAGAGCTCAAATGTTAAATTTGAAAAAACTGAGTACGATTGAGTGACACGGCAGTATCTCTGTTATCTTTCCTGAAGGGATTCTGTAAGACACAAGGGAAGAAGGTAATATAGGTAGTTATTACCTGATGAAAACAAATTACAGTAACACTGCTGTTTTGAAGTGTAGATATCAATGCAGCTAAACCAGTTTCTTTGATGTCCCTAATATACTTGTGGAGTCTACCTCTTATTTAACAAAGAAGCTCGATTATCAGCAATTCACATGTGGGCCTTCTCTCCACAGAGGCATGATTAAAGGTAAATATACTTAAGTGGCCCCTGGGCCAAGGACTTCATTGGGCCAAGGGGTACACTTTCTAAAGCTCACTGTTGGACCAGCATATGGTTTCGGCATGTGGAGAAAAGAAAAGCTGTGCACACAATGAAAGAGCCGGGTAATACCATTTGCAATTGGACATAACACTTTGCAACAAGATACATGGGCAGAGAGGGGATTGAGTGTGTATTCAGTAATAATCCTGGAGAGGGGGAGGGCAAGAGGACTCAAGCTGTGCAATTACCAGTAAAAAGAAACAACACAGGACTCTTCACATCTGCACGGAACAGCACAGTTGTTTTTTAATTTCCTAATTCAGCACAACAAACAGACCCAATGTGCCCTGAAAGAAGACTTTCCTTCTGGCTGAATCATTGCCGGATGTGCTCGTCACTCTGCGATGCTTCCAGCTGTATGCTAGAGAGGTGATTTGATATGCTGTATGTACAGCATGTTGACTGGGTTGTGCTTCATTTAGTGCAAATCACACTTTAGTTTGAGGGAAGTTTGTGTAGCTTTTACTGCTCAGCCAGCTATGTGTCAGGTTTACAACTGCATTGTCGTTTGCCTCTTCCACTGACCCCGTTTTCTGTAGCCTGAAGGAATACCCAGGCTGTCCCTTAGATTTGATTTTGCCACAAAGGGAGTCTGGTCAGGAACCTGGGGCCCGGAGGGGAAGAAGGCAGCGAGGCCTAATGATGAGAGGAGGGGATTTGTAGTCCGCAGTATCAACCCCTACCCCCTCATAACACACACATACACGCATCTCTGTGTAGCTGCACGGTGACAGTGGGAAGGCCCTGGAGTGTCAACCCAGTTGTCTCTGAAGTCTTGTCTACAGAGCCATGGATACTGTATACAGGTCAACATGGCGCCTGAAGTCTCACTCATGATGCGTGCTCTTCATCAAGCAAAACTGAATCTGAGTAGAAGACGGTGATTAGAATATAAGACAGGAGCTGTATCCAAAAGCATTCACCATTCTCTATTCTGCTAAATAACACACTGTTCCACGGCTTTAGCTTCTGGTAATATTTGAGGTTATAATGATGGTTGCTTGTTTCTGACACAGACAGAATATTAAGGTAGTGATGTATCTCTTTAATGTTAAAGTAGTCAGGCAATGTTATTGGAATACTGACACAATACCGAAAATCAGTCATTAATAAGCTGTAAATATTTCTTTATTTGCCTTCTATGTGATGGAATTGTGGCAGTTTATATTGTCTTCAGCAAGTTTTCAGGTTGCTATTCTTTAAACCATCAATGTATATATTGTATAGTCAGAAGTTTTTTAAAATGAAACTTCTAATCCTTTGCTTGGCCAGTCTTTATTTGTTGCCCGATTTAAACTATCTACAATAACAATCTAACAGATCTATCCATAAAGAATACTGTATCTTTGTCTATTTTTATTTAAGAAGATTCTATATTTAAGATGAATGACATATTTCACGACACAGTTACTCAAAATGAGGTTAATCACATCAAAGAAATCTCAAACTGCCATGTTTTTTGTGCCAAGCAGGATATGAAGGGTATATTCCCCCTAATATGGCTTAACCAAATCGTAGAAAATTCAAAACAAAACATAATTTTTTGTTTATCTTGCAGAAAGAGGAGTGTGATTTCAATGCTTTTGCCTTTGCTTTACCTTAGATTTAGCATAGCAATAAACAGAAAAGATTCTTCTTGTCTGATTTATTTAGTCAGGTGATAGTAAAGCTCAGGCTGGAGATGGTTTATATGGAATACCGTACTAATGAAACAGACAGCCACATTGAGTAATTTGTATGTTAATCTTGTGTTGCCAAGAGGCAGAATCTATTCATATGGTATATAATAAAATTTTACAAGGTTTACATATGTGGGCTGGATGTGTAAGTTTTTCTTTTTTTTGACTGAAGCTTTATTGTTCAGAAGTTAAAATGGCATTATCCATGTTGTGTAAATACCTAAATTCAAGTCTTATTCCAATATTCCCATGATTGAATTAAGCACTTCTTTTCCTCTGCGGTGGGTTTGTGCTAGTTAACAGGCACGACCAGGCGAGAATTCTTTGTTTCACATCACTGTCACTCTTATTCCTCCGGGCAGCTTGACAGCATCTTAGTGTCAGGATTTCGAGAGTCTCTAGCTTTTAACCATCTTAGCTGACAATACCTCCATTTCTTGACAGCTTAAATTCCTCCATTCCATTGCCATGTGACAACAGAATTTTCTCCTGCCTACCCCTTCACTATTTCCTTTCCTTTTCTTTTCTTCTCTTACATGGTTATGCCTTTCTGTGTTCCACAATCAATTATCTTTAATGTCATTTGATGGGAAAAATGAGGCATGTCAGAAAATGTTGATTCACTTCCAGTTTTTAGTGTCATTTCATCTAATTCCCACTGCAAACTGGAATGAGTTCAAGTTTCTACCGTCACAAAGAAGGGTCAGGGCGGGATTTGGAGTATGGCAGGCATGGAAGCGTTATTATGATTAGTGTTTACAGAAGCTGCCCTCCTGTCTGTGCACTAGAGTCTTAATATAGGCTCTGGCTGTTAGTATTGTCTTTGCACAAAAGGACTCGCTTTGGCACCAGAAACAAATGGCCACTGCTGGTAATGTGTAATGGTGAGAAAATATTCTCCCTCTTTTCACCTCAGCTTGGTTCAGCCGCTAACACTTTACTGTCCGTCGTTAAAAGCTCAGAGCCTCGCTTCTTTCTCTGACTCTGCAGGTGTGTAATATTCATTGATGGTACAGGAATAGTATTTTGAATATAGCCTACAAAATGGAATGCCATGTGGTGTCAATATTGCTTTTCTGGTGCAGAGGAGAGAGTCATGCTACAGCTGCTTCCCTGCAGATCCACGTCTAATTGGCTCGTGCCATAGTTTCTCAAGACCTGTCCTGTGGCTGTTCTTCAGTGCCCATTCACACCTTTCCCCAGCATCCCTGCAGGTGGAGTGTGAAATCCATTTGTTTCAAGGTAGGAACCAAAGCGCTCTCTGCCCTGTGACAGACCATTTTGTCTGCAGCTCCAGACACTTCCTATTGAGCTAAACAGGTATAACTCAACGGTATAAGTCAGTCGGCTAATAGCGAGTCATTAGAGAAACTTCAACCCGAACCCAAAGCGAGTGTTTCTGCCTTGGTGCAACGGCCACCCATTGTTCCACGTTGTTAAGCAGACAATTAGTGGTTCGACTAAGCATCAGCAGGGGTCATGAATCATGAAGTCGTGTCATGTCAACCTGGTTCAACCTGGGCAGTACAAATTAACCCCTTAAGAAGCCAGTTTAATAGCATTGTTTCCATTCTGTGCTTTAGCTTTTAAGGAGCTTCACCACTTGAAGTGACATAAATAGGTCTTTACCCAACAGTGAAGTAGGACCACTTAAGCGGTGTTCTGTTCTTATGGCATGGTTAATGACTGACCTTTTGAAACTGTGTACAGGGATAGCCCTGAGAAATGAGTCTGCCATCCAGAACCACTGATAACCTGCAAGCTGACCTTGACTGCAGGTAAACACCAGGTTTGTTTGTGACTCTTTATAAAAGCCACGACCATTAACATGTTCTGAAGGCATTTGGGATCAGCCATTCCTCAGAGGCTCCCCTGTGAAGATTTAGTGCCTAGTGCCACAAAGTTTACTTCCTGACTGAGGAATAGTACAGGCCTAATGAGAATGAGAAATTCAAAATGCTAAATCACCACAGTTAGGGCACCACCTGTCTCTGGTGTGCCCTGGTAATTATCTTGCATCACTACTTTCTCATTTTCTGCCCACCGAGATGACATTAGCATAGAACAAGAATGGCTCTGCTTTCACTAGATGAGGCACTTGGCTGATTGCATGCCTGTCCTGACCCCCATGTCCAGCACACAACTAGTGGAAGCTCTCCAGATCATAATGAACCCATAGGATGTTTTCTGGCTTCTCACAAATAAACAAAGGGCTCAAATGTTAGACTT
The DNA here is from genome assembly GCA_005408345.1 of Macquaria australasica. Classification (NCBI taxonomy): domain Eukaryota; kingdom Metazoa; phylum Chordata; class Actinopteri; order Centrarchiformes; family Percichthyidae; genus Macquaria; species Macquaria australasica. The sequence continues at coordinate 671,994 of SEMN01000057.1, forward strand.
TGTATAAATTAGCATTAATGACTTCATTATGTTTCTGGACACTGTTCTGTTCTCACAATCAGCGCTTCATTAAGTGGTGTTGGACACTTAATTGAAGTTCCTGTTCTGTTTTAAAAGGTAGTTTGACAAGTTGCACAAGTGAACACCTGGCCCCATTTAGAGCCGACATAACAGATGAATGTTTATGAGCACCATGTGTCAAATGTAATCTGCTTGAACTGAGAAAGTCTTTTATCTGAATTTAAAATGTGTGTTGTAATATTATAGTATATTTTTTTGATGTTGACATTGTGTGTGTGTTCACGTTATGCTTCACCGTGTTGTTTTGTGTTATTTAAGAAGCCTAAGTCTCAATGAGTTGCTTGAGGATTGTCTGAGATTGCAGATTAGATATGCAATCTTTGAAATAAAAGATATTTAAACTCCTTTCATGAACTTGCAAGTTGTGTAAAATGGTTCTGTATTCACTGCTTAATACCATTACATCATGTATGTCTAGTCATGTATTGTGTTTGTCTTGACTATCTGAATGTCTTTTCTCTGCTATAGAATAGAAAAATGGATGAATAAGACCATGAAGTAGATAGGCTTTGTCATTGAAGATATTTCAGTGCTGACTGTTGTGTTTCGCAGCCTGCCAATGCTGTTTGCATTAGCTGTCAACATTAGGAAGTTGTCAATCTCAAACCACTGTGAAACAAATCACCTTGTGATGGTGAGACAGCTGAGGAGTGAGGAGCAGATGAGACAGCTGATTATAGTAAGGTATAATGTATTCTGATCACACCTGTGATCAAAATACATTATTTGACAGGATTTATAAATAGTGTAGTAGATGAGTAGTGGTAAAGTATAGCACACCATCATGTGTCTAAAGTGATGGAAAAGAAAAAAGTAAAGCTTTTAAGGTCTTACTATAAACATATTGGGCGATGGGCCTTCTATTAGATTGTTCAGCAGTAAAAAAGAACAAAGACAGAGACTGTTGCTATGGAGTTTGTAGAACTATGACAGTACCAAGACAATTTAATATGTGTCCATTATTTATCCAGTGTTGACTCTGAATGAATTACCTGGACATTTTTTCGGCCTCTTTAGTCTTTCCTGGGCCTGAGTTCTGTCAGATGTGCCTTAGGGACTTGGACCTAATAGCCTTTATCGATTCAGGCAATAGCCATATGAAAGCCTGCTTTTCCCAGGTCTCATTTTAATGTGGCTTTTGCACCTATGCCTACCAAACTGTCAATTGGTTTCTGCCTCTTTATGGAGCTGTAGGGGTGAGTTAGTTAATGATATCACCACAGTGTGAAGATTAGAACTCAATTATCTGCCTGTGCCATGGACCCGGGTTCTAGCCCAACATTAATCATATTTCTTGATAGAGTTGCAGTAAGGTGGAAAAGAAGCTCACATCCACATGAAAAAGGAGCTACTGTGCAGGGGAGAATATATGGTAGAGAAGAAAAATTTAACTTTCTTTTTCTACACTTCTGTATTTAGAATATTTTCCTCAATGCAAAACATCTTGCTTACTATGTTGCATACATGCTGTCATTCATTAGTTCTTCAGTCCTGTCCTCTGCTGTTTAGGCTCTAGGATCAAAAGCTTTCAATTATTGTAAGTCTTCTCAAAAACCTGTGTGAACTAATTGAGCCCTGTGGTCCAGATATAAAGTTCCATTTTAATATTCAAATCACTAAACTGTCCTGAGGCTCCTCATATTGTTCATTCACGTTAAAGTTGTGCTTTGAAAAGAGTCTGAGAATAGAAATGCACTACTTTTCAAAGCAAAGCTTAAAACGCACTCGCTCAGACAGACTAAATGGTAACATTTGTGCTGTGCTGAATACCAGGGGATGCAGTCATTGTGGAAGTTTTCCTGTAACACTGCGAAAAAATCTCTTCACTTCGTCATTTACACTTAGACTACTTTTGACTTCCAAAAATATATTTTATTCAACAAAGATAAATCTCTGCTATTGGGGTGAAATAATAATTTGGTCTGCTTTCAATAAAAATCAAGCTGTTTTGAGAATTCTGCAGAATGATATGTCATTTTCTTGATGTGAGTGCAGCAACGTGCCTTATCCTGTCTTGCTTCAAGATATTGGCTCTTATTTGTTTATAAAAACCCAGAATCCTGTAAAACTGGGAACGAGTGGAATTAACTCACCCCACTGGCAAATGTTTCTCTTATCTTGAGGAAAATTTAGTTTAATGGCAGAATATTGCATTAAATGGCTTGTTAAGATGTTTTTTGCATTTAATACTGATTGACATAATAATAAGCCACGGTTAAGACAAGAAACCATTCAGCAATTACATGTAATTGCACCATTTAAATACTAAATATTGCAGAAACTGATGTAAGAGTGCTCAAGCGTGGTACTGAATAAATGTTACTATGTTTTGTAAAGCTATTTAATTTCTGCAGAACTTTGCACAATAGCATACACATTTTATCATAACAGTAGAAGAGATGCAACAGAAGCAGAGAAATTTTGATTCTATGATTGATTTCCTTTGCTATATTTCTCATTCCAACTCTACAGATGCTTTTGTTTAGCATTGACCTTGTTTTTTCTTTAATCATGAAGTATCATGTAGAAAACCTTTATGTCTTTTGAAGGTCAGTATCTGTAGCAGTCTGCAGTCAGAGTCAGCCTAATAGAGGTATGTTTCATCAGAGGACTCCTATGCTTCCTGCGAGGCACATACAAGATGCACTTTTGATGTGGTTTTCTTTTGAGAAAAATACAAGACTGGTGATAGTAATGACATCGCCCGCAGTCCGCTGCAGACGCTGATTGAAGAGTCTATTTTGGCTTCAGGAGTTCTGTCAGTGAGACACACGCTCCTGGAGCAGGTCACTGTGATCTTTCTGGCACCCACTGGGGCACACAAACAGGCCCCCCTCCCATTCCTCCACCACATGTCCTGGTAGAGGGATGTGAGTCCTCAAGGGAGGCTCCTTCCCAGTCAGATGCCAGCCAACGCTGCCTCCTACTGCTGCAACACCTTCATTAACATACTGACAGACCTGACAAGGATAAGAGAGCTTTATAAAGCAATCATCCTACTCTAGACACTAACCGAATAGCTTCTGTTGAGCCTCAACACTTCCAGTATTACATTACTTTTTCTGATGTTTTCTTTCTAATGTGTCCGCCCTGCCTCCCTGCCTCTCTGGCTGTGATGAGATCAGACAGAAAAATCAATAAAGAAAACATTGTGGTTTGACAGTGACATGAAACACCCAAACTCATGCACGTCTGTAAAAGTGCCAGTTGTCAGAAGAGCTTTGGTTGATAAAGTAGCTGTTTTTTTTTTGTTTGCTTTTTGGAAGAACAAGTCTTGTTCGGCCAATCACAGTGGCTGGATCAGTCACAGATCATCAATGACGTTTATGTCAAATAGGCATTGATTATGTTTTAGATGTAATAAAAGAAATCCAGTGCTTCAAAAGCACTACAACACCGCAAGTACAATGCGAGACAAGAACAATGACACCTTGACAATTACATTATGCTTTACATACATGCAGCTGTTAACATCCAGGGCATGTCATATCATTCATACCATTCACGCCTACATTGTTTTTGTGTATTTACAGATGTTTGTACCACTGCCAGTTTGTTAAATTACACATGAAGAACCACAATGCTCTGACTGATTAGCATTTTTGTCTTGTTCTAACAGGTGTGCAGTGTACTGCAGTGTTACCAACAAAGAAACTAAAAGCTTCCCACCCACACAACAGGGTGACTTTCAGCCCCACATTGCTTTGAAGTCGGATTCAAAGCATAAAACACAGAGGTTGGGAAAAGATAAGGGAGTGATTTCCCCTATTTTTTTCAACCATCTTTTCTCTTTGTGAAAGAGTGCAAGTTCACGCTCTTTGTGGTCAGCACAAGTTCACTTTTCATCACAAAGCCACTCTTGCCTCTCTCATCTGCCAGTGTAAAAAAAGATGTATTTTTACCAGCAGCATAGTATGCATTTTGATTTATGATTTGATAACTGTTAATAAAATTGTGCCTATTTGAATAGAACAGACGACTTGCTTTTTCTGAATCCAGTGATATAAATATGAGCGCTACTCACTTGTTTTAACACATTGTCCAGCTTGAATTCTGTCTGACCATCTAGAACTCGCACGGTGGTGGTTTATATTCAGCTGAGTGCTTCTGTGTCAGGAGGTGAGGACAGTAAGAGGTTTGTCAGGAGGAGAGCACCTGTAAATAATTTAACTAGTCAGGGAGTAAAGGGTCATGGGTCCTGCATACATTGGAAGATTCTGAAGGCACTGCTGGGGCTGCAGGGAGGCTCTATACTTGTCTGAGACACCTAGCACAAACACCCACAGATTTGTGTTTTTGTTTTCTCATAGTCCCAACACGATCTCTAGATTATCCAATTAAGAACTGAATTGATCGATCATGTTGGCGTAACTGCCAGGTTGTAGTAAGATGATTTCGATTCCACATATTCACATTTAAGTTTGTATCTTCAAGCACGCTGGTGTTGTACAAAACAGAAGTGTCATCATGAGAGAAAAGCTTTTACAAACTAAATGATGTTCGGCATTTTGTATGCTGCATCCAGTTTCCTAATGATGCAAAAGCACTGATGTCTCCATTATCCGAGTAATTACTTTAGATATACAGATTCAATAAACATACTGCTGGTTTGTTAGTGTTGCAGAAAGCCTTTTGAAAGCTATTATTAGACAGCTATAGTCTACATTAGTGGCATCTGTTATTCCCATGCTCTCTTGTTACTATCTGTGCAGGCTAATAAATCACATAGCAGTCTACAGCATCGTGCCACAGGCGGGGGTATAACAACACCAGTGTTGATACAGACACACCTATGTAGCAAGCCACAGCTCCCTATGATCTCTTTCATTTCACTCCAAACCTCTACCCTGCAGCACTCAGGCTTACACAGAGGACACTATCAAAGCATCAGCCACAAAAAAGGAGATGAGCGCAAGCACATATATTTAGGAAATGCTGCAGTGTTCAGAGCTGTGGCAAATTGGTATTGTTACAGTTCCTCATTTTAGTCTGCTCTGCTTCACTGTGCCATTGCATTACCCTGGTGGACTTTGATGGTGGAAAAGAAAGGATGAGGCTAGGATTAGTTTAATGCTACTAATTAACAAAAGACAGAGGAGAGGAACATACTATCTGGTGCTGGATGTCATGCAGACCTTCAGCACCTCAGCTGCTGTTAATTACCTCTGGCGTTTCACTATCTCCCAGGAACGGACAGGGCTTGCTTCTCTTGAGCTGCTGCCTGCATGGTCATTAGAAAGAATAGATTTTCCCAACCAACTGGTAGCACATGTGCTTTTTTCTCTTGATGGCTGTCAGGATTAAGGCAAGAGTCAGTCCTATGGTTTGAAACCAGTTTGAAAGTGAAAAAAGACATCCCTAATGATCATTTCATTTTTTTATGTGATTTTTCTTTTACATTTCAGATTTTTTGAATTGCATTAATGATACACTTGCCAGTTATGTGAAGTCATTTCGACAGAGAATGTCTCAGCATGTCCATTATTCCCAACTTCACTATTTTAGTGCCAGGCATGACAATTAGTCCATCTCTTATCAACGTCCCTCACATTTATTAAATGGATGATCTATCAAGCGCTTGATATCCAATTAAGATAGCAATTGCATGGGACTTATCAGATGAATAGTGTTAAGAAGTCAGCCTTTCCACTGTACAATAAGTGGAAGCAGCAGCAGCAGCAGACTTTTGTGTTGTCCAGCAGAGCTGAGTTAAGTCCTGTTATGCATTTGTTATGTATTTGTTCTGCTATGTTAGAGGCTGTGATGCTACTTCTTCTCTCCTGCTGGTTGACCAAATGGAACCAGCATTTCCTCCATCTATCCTAAACAACAGCACTACTATCTCCAAAGGCAACAGACAACTGCTTATATAGATCTACAACAACAACAAAAAACATTCCTGGAGTAACAATAATATGGACACAAATATGCCTCAGTTTGTATCTCTTTTAGCACGTGTTGCCATCAGCTGGATGCAAATTACCAGTAGTTGTTAATAGCTACCATATTGTCTGACAAAGTCAAGGCTTTAAAATAGTGTGCCTGTGCTAATTGGTGGTTGAGGCATTTGCATCTGTTTCTAAGCCTCTGTTGTGCCAAGAACAGAAGTGTCTGACTTTAAATAATAAGTGCCAAACTTTCTAATTGCCACCTTCAGAAGTTTTCTTTAAAGGTGTAAAGCATCCTTGGCAGTACCATGCCAGTGTTTCACAGCTTTGACTCATTTCTGTGGCAGTGAATTCTCTGCATGCTGACCTCCAGAGAATACAGTGTGGCCAGAGGGCCTAATCCAGTTACAATGTGTGCACCAACCGTACTTTATCACAGGCAACAGTATCTAGCTCTCCTCAGGCTGCGAGACCACACTCTTGAGAAAAGATACCTCCGAGCCCTACTGTAGTCTTGGATCATGTTGTCCTAATCCATTCCAAAGCGTAACCACTACATCCTCGGAAAACAAAACTTACCCTTGGCCAGAGCTGAGGGGAAGCTCACACCTGTCTTCTTGGTATGGTCTCTTTTCTTGAATGTTTCCAGAAGGGAGCACTAAATATCCTTGAGTCTCCCACTCTGCCTGCAGAGCAGATTCAACACTAAATTAATCTTTCTTGTCCCTGTAAACCACAGAAACAAATGTTGATTATTTTAGGAAGGATTTTATAAATTAAATACTATTGTATGTTGTCTGCTACTCAGTGCTTTTTGATAACCTATAACAGGAAATAAACAAATATACTGTAAGTGTTAAACATACATGTAAAAGGAAATGAGAAAGCTTTTTGGATTAATCTGCTACTACATGTAGCCCACCTAAGTAAAAGCTGGTATGGCTGACCACCAGTGTGGGTGTATATCTTCAAAGCTGATATGATTCATGACCTCAGCAATGGCTTATCATATATTTTTGGATGAAATGCATTCTGCTTAGTCTTGCTATCCATGTTCATTTCATAACTTTTAAGCTTAACTTTTAATACACTAGCATTGCCCCAAACCAGATCTCACAAAATAGAGAGCAACTTGTGTTGAGTGCACTGTGCAGTACACATTTTGTAAAGTAAATATTTAGTACTTACTGTCCTGTAAAACTATCATAATACCATTGGTCCTCTATTTCTGAACACTTTGTTATAATCTCATTGATCACACTTACATATAACTTATTGATTCTTGCTGTTAAATGTTCTTGCCAGTGTAACACAGAAACCAGTGTGCATGGAGTCCACAGCCCCTATTTAAAACCAAGGTTGGTTTCAGGTGACAGGAAACTATTGGAAATTAAGGGCAAAAAGTCTGATTGTTCCTCCATCTGTGTTGAATTTAACGCTTATCACAGTGGACGTTGATCTTAGTGTCTGTGCAGGCCAGACGTCGTGGGATGGATGGTACTCAATCAGATGGGCTCATTTTGGGATTTGTTTTTCCTCCCTCGGGCATCTGGTGCCAATTTTCAGAAGGGTTTGGACCAAATTGTGGCTGGAATGTGGATCATCATTCAGTGCATTTATGTAGCCAGTCGTGTCCTAAAAAAAACAAAACAACCTGTACAGCAAATACTGAAATATTTTCCTCCTGAGCTTGTTTAAAACATCAAAACGGTTCACACATTCTCCTAATAACCACTCACAGCACATCTTTCCTTGTTTTTTTTAGAAACCCCAGAGAAAATAAAGGACTATACTAGGAGAAAAACATTCTCCTCCACATTCTTCTTCAGTGTCACTAATGTCTGTCCTTCTCTCTTTTTTTTAATGCTGTCATCCATTTGGCCCAATTAACTGTGTCTGGTATTACAACATACAGGTAAGTCATACACTAGCTGCAGTGTTTCTACCGTTACTGTGTTTTTAATTTCACATGAAAATTATCTGAGGAATAGCTCATATCCTCCAGCTGTCTTTAGCCGGTTGAAGCAATCACTTCTGTTGCCTCCTTGTGGCTCCTTTTTATCGATTGAGTGTCTATATGATTCCCTGCTCTGCACTCAGAAATTACCTGTGCTAGAAGATACAGATAAATTAAAGGCCAGGCTTTTTAAAGTAATGCAATTGCTGGGGAAAAGAGCTGCTCGGAATCTGAAAGTCCTCTTCTTTTTCTTCTCCTCTCCTCTCCTCTTTCCTCTCATCTCTCCTATCCTCTCCTCTCATCTCCTCTCTCCTCTCCCCTCTCCACTCCTCTTTTCTGCTCCAGTGAAGTTTTGTAATTAGATTGTCATTGCACAGACTGCTCTTGGGCTTGCCACTGTTTTATATTCAGATGACTCAAATGATTTGTCTCATGATTTCATTGTCACTGTTTACTTGACTTTGACTATGTTGATGTGACAGTGTTGTGGCTCAGGAGGTAGGAAAGGCTTAGGGGAAGTGCAAATCAGAGAGAAATAAACAGTGTTTACACAAGAGTGCTCCTGATGAATAATTAGTCATTTTTGTGTTCTTGGAAGATAATCCAATTAGAGTATCCAATAATGATTAACTCACTGTATATTAATCAGTTGCTGACACAATGGCACTCCAATTCTTAAACTGATTGCCAGTGGGACTCATAACGTATCACTGTGATATGAAAAGCAAGAGCATAAACTATAATTTCGAGAAGTATGAGTCAACTTTTCTTCTTTTATGTATACTCAACTAAATGTCCTTACTTGTACATCCATGTTCATGTCATAGAAGAGCATCAGAAGCACAGTTCTCCAGGGGAAGGTCATAAATAGAATTAATGAGATTTAAATATCGTGGGAATGATCTTTCCTCAATGTTTGAACCATCCCACTGTCCAAAGCCCCAAATTCCGGTTCCATTCCCACATTTAATTGCCGCCGACAGTACTTACAGAAAAGTCCTGTGTAAAGTGGTCTGGCTGCTGTACAAGTGTGTTTGCTAAAGCCCGGCCAGATCTGTGCTGTGGTCCAGAGGAGTGGGCCAAAACCAACAGATGGGTAGAGCAGAGGAAACGCTGCTGCAGTGTTTGTCCCGAACACCATCCCTCCTCAGAGACTGACCACTTGGCCCTACATCCGCTGGGCCGATGCCAGGAGAGACAGAGAAAGAGGGAGTAAGGCGCAAATAATGGGGAAGTAAGATGAGAGGGGACCTCAGATAAGTCATATAACCTCGTGGGTGACCTCTCTAACTGTCCATACTTGCAAAAATATGCAGACATATGCACACATAGACACACACATACTCAGTCAAACAAGCTTCGGATTTTGCCCAGCAGCATTTACTCACTGATGTCATGATGCAGCCCCTGATATACAGCCTTCTTAGTATGCGTCATTCTTGTTCCACCTACCACAGCCTACTGTTAGCCAAAGTCTGCAGGTCGATGCTGAGCCAGGGGCATGCTGCCCTCTCAGTGTGTGGGTGGAAGTAGTGTAAGGGGAGCGCTAATGCTTAATATGAGCTGCCTCCCTTCTCCCTGTAAACAGGATATAATATCTGCTCTTCATTAATGATGCAGGGCCCAGCCCCACGCAGCAGAATGCATTAGAGCTTTAATCAGCAGATATGATTGCTTTGTACTCCGTCTGACTGCACTAGGGGGCCTCGTGGGGGTTTGGTGGCGGTTTATGACAACTAGCTGTCGACAGAAGAAAAGAGAAATGAAAAGAAATAAAAAGGTTTAATGATATTCAATCCGACAGCGCCTTAGAATGGTTTTAAAGGGATGCAGAGAATATAATCTTGTTTTTTTCTTCTCATAACTTTTGGATTTGGAGGCAAGGGTGTGAAGAATTGCTTAGTCGGGACTAGCATCTGTTTATTTCCTTCACTGGTAGGTGTTCTACTAGTTTGGCCTGAGAAACCAGGATTAATTCCAAAAGCAATAAAAGCATGACTGAAAGAGTGAGAGGATCCTTAGTGGTGCCCTCAAAAACTCTTCCCAACTTGTCCAAGTGGAACCATATTTAATCCTTCTTCTTTTTCTTTTTCTTACCATTAATTTTCATGCCAACATAATCAAAAGCAAACAGCTCCCTCAGAGCAGCCTTGTCACTGATTAGAGACAGTTTCTGGGACGTTAAGAATCCAACAAGGGACAGGATCTTTTCCCTTTTGGGACTCATCTGGTTCCCACTGTTATTCTTGCATGGCATGCACACTGGAGGATGACTTTGATGTGTTTTTTTCTGGCCAAAATGTGCCCCAGCTGTCTTTGCTGCATACATTATACAGTATATATATCATGTGTTCTCCCCAGCATTTGAAGCATTACTATCCCCTGTTTGTAAGGTTTGACATCAGTTTCCAGATCTCCTTATATGTGATAAGGTGGATAGAACAACTCTGGCCCCTATGCACCAGTACATCTCTATAACACATTACCACCCAACACCTCATGTGGTTGTTTTTATTGTCTGCTTGGTAACTGTGGAAGGTAACAGTTGATTGCCAGATGCTTCCTAGTAACTCCAAGTGTTCTCTGAAGCAAGGAAATCAATGTCGTACTAGGTTTAAGTGAGTCTATTTTGAACTGCAATTTTTTCTGATACCAGTAAGGAGTTTTTATTCCATGACTGTAACACACATCTTGCTATAATTGGGTTGTGCAGACAAACCGCCAAAGATTGCATAATTGCTCTCACTCTGCCTTTTTATTTAAATTGACTTGTGCTTTTTACCACCATTTCCCACTCTGCTATGGACGCAAGCTCCACACAAACTATTGAGTAGGAGACATGTCCATTTACAAAAGTTATTTGCATAATACTTGCTTAAGATAATTTAAATGTTGCATTCCAAATAAGGCAGGAAATTACTTGATGTGTCCATCCTGAAACAAGAAAGGATAAGCAATGTGATGCTGCTCCAGTGATAGTTGAAAATGTCTTAGTAATACAAGTCTTTTGAGTCCTCTGTTTCCCGCACAGTACACATAACACACACAGCTCTTGCTCTGCTCATGTTGTCCACATTATCATGGTAGTGTTAAATTGCTTTTATTGAGCTGTGGTTGCTTAAAGGTCTGCCGTTTGCAATGCATTTTTTGTCTCAATTGTAGTGGTAATTTTGGCTTGTGCGAATGTATCTGCCATCTGCTGAATGTGCGGGGATGCTCTCATTGTCATCATTCTTGAAACCCAGTCAAAGGACTGGTTATGCAGGTGGTAGGGCACACTTGTGTCTCAGGACTGAAAAAAAAAATGCTGAAACAGAGAGCTGAGTCAGAATCTATCTGACCAGACTGGGGTCTAAAGCTTCGGTCCAAGGTGAAGGATCAGAGCTGCCAAGTGTGGAGCTTGTGCACCTCATGTCTGGTCTTAACACAGATCAACCTCGCCTTAACCCTGTCAGTAGAGGGTTCTTCCCCTTCCTTCATGTTGTCTTTACACCTACCTATCCTCCTCCCATTTCAATGAATTCAAAGGATTTGAATTTTGTTTGTATTAGTTTATTATAAAATTCTGATTACATGTCTATTGATTCTCAGTCACGAGTGTAATAACATAATATAATTGCTGATTTTCTGTGTTGAATGCACTGTAATTCATGAGACTTGTATCATGACTGTGGCTATTGATGAAGTATTATACTGTACATATATTATAAGAACTAGATAGTACTAAAAAAAGAGTTTATTAAACAAGGTGCCATTTAAAATGCAGTTTTTTATCTGATAAATCTCACTGTTATTTCAAGTGGTATTAGAATGTGAAGCACCAAAAAATCCCATCATGACTAAGCAAAGAACAATGAAGCTTGAGACTGCTGATTTTCTGTCAGGTGACCAACTTATCACTAGCACACAATGTAAAAAAAGGCATTTTAATCAGAAGAAGACATGTGCAGTTACTGCTAGTAGAGACATCTTTTTCAATCAAAAATACTCCAGAAATGGCATATTCCATTAAACATGCCATGGCTAAATCCAAGTAAGGTGCATTTTTATTAAAGTTTGACTTTTGGTAAAATGTGAAGTCACTGTTGCAAACTCATTCACTGGGAAAAACCATTTGATGGACAAATTCTGAAGGGAAGTCTTAGCCATTTTACCACATTTCTCACAAATACCCATCACCTGTAAAGGGACTAAAGTATCAGCTGGAGATATAATTGTGTCCAGAGGGTGTGATTGTGTATTTGTTTAATCTGGAGCTATTGGATGGCTCACAGTATGTAATTTCAATCAGCTCCATAAACTGAGACAATCTGTTTTCCATCTGCCGCTCCATCAGTACTTCTCACCTACTGTAGATAACAATATTTACCATTACCATACTTCAGTGCTGACAGTCTCAGCACTGAAGGTGCAGCACTTTTTCAGGTGCTTAAAACTGTGATTATCAAACTTTTTAAAGCCCTGTTATATCATATATAATATTTTGCAGATTATTTTTCCATTTGATAAGGAATTTAGCATGCCACTATATTATTATAATTGAAGGCATTCACAAAAAAGTAGCCTTTGTACCCACAACATGGCTCATTCCACACTTGAAGAAAAGATGAATGGTGCTTTGTATTTATACCCACCTACCTAAGACATTTGGGATAAGGTACAGGATGTCCTCTTCTTGATCTCTGTAAGGAAGAACATGATCCAGAGTGGCTGTTTTGATTCACTGCACAAGTCCTAATCCATGTCAAGAAGCTGTGTAGGTCAAGACACTGATGTACCCTTCTCTATTGTGTAGGACATGCTTCTTATTGAGATATCACCCACAGGTGAGGTAATAGCCCCTCAAGGCTCCCCTCTTAAACCTTCCTGCTGTCAAGCCCATGGCTTTAATAGCACTTCTCGACAAGATTCATAAAACACCTATGAAGTTCTTTTCATTGGAGCCATTATTTTGTGGTGTCTTGACCTCACCGTGGTTGTCCTTTTTAGGTGGATGTTGCAGGTGTGAGGTGTAGGTTAAAAGTTAAGTGCATTAATGACTCCTACTGTACCTACCAAGTCAGAATTAATTTCAGTCATACTCTTAGTGCAATGACTTAGCTCAGTGATGTCAGTTAGCCCTTTGCAGAGGTGGCAATTTGCCTGGCAACATAAAACTGTGTTTGTTTAAGAGCTCATCAGGGATTATTGGCTGTTATTATGTCAACCTGGTGTGGAAATTGCCTAAATGGATTATGTGCATTAGCCATCATGAGGGATTTATGTAGTTGATATTTGATAGGTATGGTCAACATAATTTTAACTAAAGGGTTATTCTGTCTTATAAAGAGAGCTGCCTGCAAGAGTTCAGATAACGGCTAACATGGGAATCCCTCACTTGTCCATGCTCCCCTATCTATCTTGTTCTCTTTGTGTCTTAGCAGTCTTGTTACCTTTTTGCAGACAGGAACGGGCCGATACTGTTTGTTGTCATGAAAGCGTCGTATTAGTTGTGACAGCTTGGGTTTGTCTATGTATGTGTTGGTGATTTGGCCCGGGGAGGTTACAGCATCTGCTGACTGTCCATGCCTTTCTTTATTGTAGCACCAGCGGCCTCTTTGTTAGGTGTTCGTCCATCCAGAATGTGATGTGACACTCACTTTCTAGTGAGGAACATTATATGAAGGCATGTGAGTTCCCTGCTCTCAGGGTGGAAAAAAACTAATGGATGAGCTCTATAAACCCAAAAAAGGCAACACGCCAGCCTCCCACACATTATCCAGGATGGTGTAAGTGTGGCTTAAACTGTTTTCCACAACAGGTAGTCAGTCAGATGCTGTTGAAGGCTGTAACACTGAAATAGGTTTCATTTTATGTGCCCGTGGCGTCTTCTCACACCCTGCCAATCAAACTGAAGGAAACATGTTCCTAAATAGTGTTTGGTGCTTCAGCTGCATGGGTCACTAATAACAGGCTTTTATGAGTGGGTGCAGGGCCAGGTAGCGCTCTGCCCTCCCTGTAATTCACCTGCAGAGGCCCAGCAGAGAGCTGACTCTTTCCTTCACGGCGTCAGAATTGACTGACAGGGAGATGAACTGATGTGGAAGTATAGCCAGAATAAACAGGCACAGCTCACTGAACACTTGAAACCATACAGGGCTTTCCTGCCCTTGGGACATGGCTGTTTCCACATACAGAGGGATGAATGTCAATCATGCAATTTAAAAATCCCCAGTATTAAAATATGGCTTTGGTGCCCCCCTTCCTGTTTGCTGTAATGCAAGCACACAAGAGCATGCAATCTCTGGCTTTCTGTGACAGATAAACACATACAAACACACACAGAGAATATTGTACAGGCACAGTATTTTATTTATTCATGTTTATGAGACTCCTCTGTCTTCCTGAATGCTAAATGTAGATAAGCTAATTTTCCTGAGCCGATTATCAGCTTCAGAAACAAGTGGGCAGACCACAGTGAACATTCAAACAGAGAATAAATTGAAAGAGCAGTAGAGAGGGGGAGAGGACTGTTTAGTTCCCCTCCTACGTAGCTGGAAATGGATCTCAGCAGTGGCATTTCTCTCCGGCTCAGTCCTGAGATCCCCCCGGCTTTAAGAGACGCTGCTGTTTGCCACACTAAATGCCCAGCAATTCATTTGTCCTGTAACTCAATAGGAATGCAGCAGATATGATGGCTTTTAGAGAATTCTCATTGTAAACAAAAGGAAAGTCCCCTCTCTGTGGGGATTTGGGTGGTAACCTCAGCTGCTTGGATCAACAGCCAGTTCTTCTTCTGCATGCCTTATGCCACTGGATAGGTACTCTGTTTATGTATGTAAACCATTAGACTGTTGTTGCTGAGCTAATGTTTTTATAGCTTATGTATACAGTTATATTTCCAGACTGTGGAGTCTAAAACTTGTAAGGCAGCGCAAAAATACTTCCCCTAACTCAGCTTATTAGATTAGGCTTGAAGGAAAAGTTAGACTTTACATTGACTGTTTTCTGTGGGTCTGAAGAGGCTTCAGTGCTCCTGGACTTGTGTCAACTTATTGGCCATTAAGCCTTATCTTTGCGCTGCTCCTCTTGAACTTTGTGATAGTGTTTTTATCATGAGGTAAGGTAAGCACTGCAATATATATTGTCTGGAGGTCGTCATGACCTTCAACTACTTTTGCACAGAAAGTATTCAAATCTATGCAGCATGGACACACATATGACTCAAAATGGCTATACTCGCCTGTTTTCCTGTCACAGCAAGGGTATGCCTTATGATGGCTTCATCCAGGGGACATTTACATTAGTAAATAGCACAAAACTGACAGGCGCTTCTATAAATGAGCGAGTACGCTGTCCTATCAAACGGCGGGATGGCTACTGGTGGGGAAATGGGACGTGTTAGGGGCATATGAACTGTATATGCCTGCTGACAATGATGAATGTTGGCTCCAAAATACAGTATAAGTGATTTTCTCCGCTTTATTTATTTATATATTCACTGAAATTGGGGCCATTTTTGACCAATCTGATTAGGAGGCTACCATATGGGGAAAGGAGAGGAGGAGAGAAAGCTGCAGCGAAGGACGCTCACCCCATGTGATAGGGCTTTTACAAATGGATATTGGCTTCCATCAGAGTGCCTCTAACAGCACTGGTAAAGTGTAAACACTGACCCTCTGCACCACCTGGCAAACTCCTCCAGAGTTATTACATGGAAGATGTAGTGTGGAGACACTGTGTTAAACTGCTCTGGCTCACAGAATAACTAAATGCAGAGAGGCTCTTTTTGTTCACATGCAAAGACATTACTACACACAGATGAACATTTTCACATGAATCTGTGTATCTATAACACTTAAAATCACATGTCTTAGTGTTATAATTGTTATCATTAATTAGTGTTAAGATATCCAGACTCATTTTCATAACCACTTATTCCACTACAAACATCTTACAAACAACAGACCTCTGCTGTGGTGTAGACTATATTTAAACTGTGACTGAAGGTTGCTCCAGTCTTTTCTTCCAGCTGTTCTCATGCAGGCGGCAGCAATAGGAACAGCATACATTTTAGGAGTCATAGTATAAAACGTGTAAAGTTGCCGCTTTACTTCATAAAAGTGTTTTATAGGTCCTGATGTTTTAATGGTGTTTACAAGGTTTGGCTTAATGCATGCATTCTGTCAGAGACACATGACCGGTGCTGCTGAGCCTTCGCAGTCTGGCACTCAACTTTCCTCAAACCTGTTTTATGCCTTGATAAAACATAGCAATTATTGACATATTGCGCAGTTTGAGAGAGTTTGCTGCCAAGACGGCGCAGTGAGGAAGCTGCAGTATGGTATGGTGGGGGTGTGATGAATTAAAATATGTTCTCCACAATCCATTCTCATTTGTGTTCCACAGAGGCGTATTATTTGCTTGTTAAACTGACAGCAAAAAGGTTTCATTCTCCCCTTGGAATTCCACACTGTGTAATGTGTGTATTTGTAAGGGAGTAATTGTTAGTAATTAAGTTTTTTTTTTTTTTTGTTTGTTTGTTTTGTCTAACATGCTTAGCTTTGAGTTAACAGAAATCTTTGCATGCAATACATTTTGGGGAAATGCACAAATCCGCTGATAAAAGCAGAAGTCATCCAATGAATCTAAGAGGGAGGTCTTCATCTTGATCTACTGTGATTTTAAATTATTTAAAATGTATCTAACAATTTACTGGAGCTGCACAATTACTGTAATTGTGTGCAGGATTTTCTTTTAACATTATTGACGATTACTGATAAGTGATAATTACACGGTGGTGCAGTGGTTAGCACTGTCGCCTCACAGCAAGAGGGTTATGGGTTCGCATCCGCCGGCCGGCTGGGGCCCTTCTGTGTGGAGTTCTCCCCATGTGCGCGTGGGTTCTCTCCGGGCACTCCGGCTTCCTCCCACCATCCAAAGACATGCAAGTTAGGTTAATTGGTGATTCTAAATTGTCCATAGGCGTGACTGTGAGTGTGAATGTTTGTCTGTCTCTATGTGTCAGCCCTGTGATTGACTGGCGACCAGTCCTGGGTGTACCCCGCCTCTCGCCCAATGTCAGCTGGGATTGGCTCCAGCCCCCCGCGACCCTCTTAGAGGATAAGCGGTATAGACAATGGATGGATAATTATATAACAGACTTTGCGACTAGTCAAAAAAGAGCTCAGTAGGGGGACCACAGAGATGTGGCTGCTTTGTACTTGCTTCATTGTGTTTACTCCAGGCAGAGGAAAAACTGTGCGGCAGGCACCAAGGCAGCGGGCACACCGCCATAGCTTCAGGTACTGGTTAGTTCACTTACACCATGCAAGAGGGTCCTTGCTATTTTGCCTTGTCTGTTAAGCACTTTTTGCCCAAGCGATGCCTACCTCAAACCAACAACTCACGTGCATTGTATGTTGTAGTGGCATTAATATTACTAAGTCCAAATAAATTCTGTTTAGCTCTAAGGAAACACACTGATATTATGTGAAAAAGATTGAACTCAATTTAAAGTACATTACAAGCAGGTTTTATTCATAAAGTTTATCATACACAATGTAAACGTGTAAAAGCAGTTTTCTGTCAGTTTGAAATGCACAAGTGCAGTACATTGTTTTGTCAAAGATAAATGACTAATCATGATAAATCTCTGTATTGAGCAAAATTATTTTGATTGATTTTATCCATATTCATGCAGCCTCATGACATTTTCATTTTTATATTCCTTTTCGGGCCACATTAATCACTTCTTGGTCCTACATTTTCTGATGCTTTCTAGCAATAGAGCGCATGCATGTGATGTCATGGAAGTTGCCGCAGTTACTCCCCGATTGGGTAACGCATAAAAACAGACATCTTCAATTGTGTGTCCATATGGAAAAACACTGCTAAAATGGTAAAGAGCTCTACAATTTACAGAACAAACAAAGTATTTTAAAAATATTTTTTACAAACCTGTCCACAGACAACCCGAATATCCTTCAAAGTCCTCCTGATTTGGTCAGGCAGAACAATCCTGCTTCCAAATCAGGCCAGGTCTCTTAATGCCTTCAGGCTTTGTTTAATGTAACTTCCTCTGTGTCCAGCTACTCATATTGTCCCAGTGTCTTTTTTACCTTAATGACACCTACAGGCTAGCATTTTAACATCCACAGACCACTGACTGTCCAGTATGTCACACTGATCAATTATGATGGCCTTTACTATTTCAGGATATTAATTCCTCCCAGTTTTGCAACTTTCCTGATTTATTCTGGTGGTTAGGAGGTTAGCAAGGTTGTAGTATCACATGAAGAAGTCAATACATATCCCTATATTTGAAGAATCTAAATTATATTATTATTTATCAAGCCACTTGGCCACTTACTAGCTTTAGTAAGTGAAATGTTTTTTGAGTAAAATGGTAAAAAATACACATGCTGTTCTTAACCTTTCTCACCTGTCTTGATCCCTGTTATCCCGCTGTGCTGTGTTAATGGATGTGTTTGTGATGTGCGTCACCAGTGGCCTATTCATCCTTTAACAGAAGCTGACATTAGGCCCTGTGTTTATATACATCCAAAACGCTGTCAGTCACTGCATTGATGTGTTGCGCTACTCTAAGAGGCTGCCATGGAGCATATCCATCCTAGGTATGGGGCTCCATACCTGGGATGGATATGCTCCATAGGCCCAGTCCATTAACACATCCACCACTGACCCATAAATCACTGTCCAAGGCCTCCTCAGACAGCCCCAGCCTGTTGGAACATTCACATATGAACCACTGCAGATAAATCAGATCCTTCTCTCCAACAACTTTCATTCCTTTTCCTCTCCTCCTGTTTCTCACCTCCCCCCTTCTCTTCTGATTGGCAGATTTTTGTGTTCCCACCCTACATGATTAAAGTCTACTACTATGTTTATTTTTATGTTTTTGCTTTGTACTCTGTTTGGCTTGCAGGTAATAACATAAGATATTGTGTTGGGAGAGTAAAATGCCATGGCTGGTGTTTTGAGGAAACTCATAAACTGCCCTTTGGTCTCTGACCCTTAATCAAGTAATTTCAAAATTTGAACATTTGTACATGGTTTGCTGAAACAAGTGTGGAGATAATCAGCGTGATTGTGGCACACAGACCATCATCTCAGTGAGGTCAGAAATGATAATATGAAGTAACTCTAGCATGTCTGCTTTGGCCTGTTCAAGAAAAGCAGTTAATTACTGCAGGAGGTTCACAGTCCTGGTGTCAGCATGTCTCTTGAAGTGCTACACATGCGGTTCTCGGACGCTGAAGCTGCCGAACCTTCTTACACTCAAGAGGCAGTCAGCCAGCCATTCCCCGAAGGCTGCTCTCCCTGTCAAAGAAATGGAGTCGTTGTGGTCTGCATGATGAAGCTTTATCCTATCCCCACGACAAATTAACTCATTAATGATTGATTTAGATTGAACATGTATGAAGAAACCATTCATCTATTCATGAAATCTCATTTGTCCTGTTTTATGAAGTGATGCTTTTGACAGCAAGTAGCAAAATGAAAAAACCCAATCGTCCAGGCAAGATAGGCTTTTTTTTTCTTTTTTTTCTTTTTATTAATGCCTTTCTGTCCATCTGCCTTACAATCCTCCAACACAAAGAATTCATTTTAAACCATAATGGGTCCTGATTAAAACTATTCTTGTACTTTAATTGAAATGCAAGATATGCCATTTTATGTGATTATCATTTTTACATGCGCACAGGTCTGTGAACCCCAACTTCTGCAAAGTTATTTTATTCACTCCATTGTTACTCCCGCTACAATGTAATTTTTCTTTTCTTGCATACCTCATATGCTTGGCATGGAATGTTAGCACCAAGAATGTGAAGTACTGTGGCAGAAAATGTTTCTTTATAGCAAAGGGTGGTACATTTCCTCAGTCCCTTCTGGAGCATGGTGAATGCCAGCAGGAAGAACATTGGATGAAGAAGAAAAAGAGAAACAAGAAAAAGCGAGTGCGGGCATGGAGGGAAAGTGATGGAGTGGAGGGGAGAGGATATAAAAACTGAAAGAAAAGATGCCAGCTCATTAAACATGTGCAGTTGAGAGACAGGAAGTGAAGAAAGGGATAAGAAAAAGGGAAAGAAAAGTTTCTCTCTCATGGGCTTAGAAGCATCTAGCCTGGGCATGGTCGTACACTGTTGGCCTCATGCAGAGCAACAATTCTCTGTTCTGTCAACACGAGTACACAGCATGTCATCACTGATAAACCCTCTGTGAAAACGAATACAGTCTAGTTCACAGGGAAAACAGATAATGTGGTGGAGGCAAGATCAGAGAAGAAACGGCTCAGATTTAGAGTGTTTTCATGTGGTGGCACTGATTACGTTTCTCCTCATGTGTTTCTAAAACATACATTAACAAGAAATGCTGAAGCATGTAGATGTGGTCTTTAATGGAGAGGACCCCATTATTTCTTGCTACAGAGGCAACGTCAGATAATATCAGCTATTACATTTTCTCAGAAGTCATAGAGGCCTCTGCACAAAGAAAAGTGCCTCCTTTTTGCAGGCTGTGAGTGTGTCTGTAAAGGCGTTATTGTGCTGTGTATTGTGTGTGGGTCTTCACAGCAGTAGTAATAGCAAATGGGAAAGCTGCATAAAAAGATTTGGTTTATATGGAAGTGACAGGATTTAAAACAGTTTAGTTTTTCTTTTAGTTTGTTAATAGTCATTTTCTATGTCTTTCATTTATCCTCCTTCACTCTAAATGTATCAATGTAGTATTAGTGTTATGTGTTCTCTGATAGTTTGCAAGGACAAGTTAATCATTATAATTTTGAAGATTTAAGCTTGATGGGTCTGACAGTCTGAAGCCTGTTTAATGGCTTATTCAGAGAATGAAACAGGATTCTTTTTGAAGCAAAATGTGTTCTTATAAGTCTGTGAAATAACTGCCCTGATAGGACTGTAATTATATTACAAGACCATTATCAGTTGGCAGGTTTCCTAAGCAACTGTCCAATGATATGATCCACAATGTTGCCCTGTATTCCACCAAGCACAACACTGTGCTTAGTGGAATAAAGTGTGGCAAACATTACATCACTGGACTGCACAGATAAGTGTTAGATTCTCGTCAGACCGGTGTTCAAAGGATCAAATGTTGTCAGCAGCAATTAATGTTATAAGGATTTGATGTCATTAGTTATCCTCAGAGCACTTTTCCCTGTGCAGTAACTAGATCAGCGAATGGCTCTGCATACTGGAAGTAGTGACATCATGTGTAAACAGAAAAACGTGTGGTGTGGATCAGGGTTTGTGTGTACGTTGGCGATTGCAGCAAGAAAGTCCTTGATTTGGTTTTGGATTTTGGTCGTGGTCCTTTTTGATGTGGAGTTTTCTCCCATAGTCCCGAGACATCTGGGTCAGGTGAGTTGAAGACTCCAAAGAATCCAGAATCTTACCGTTTCTTTGTGTGCTTGCCATGTGATGGACATGGTGTTTTCCTGCCCTTGCATGACCTGTGATGAGCGAGTTGCTGCCATGCTGACTGCCTGGTATCATCTGTATCTGGCATTGGCGTCTCCCTCCTCTGGTGCCGTTTCATAATGAAGGAATGTGCAGAAGATAGGATTCCTTGTATCCTTGTTTAAGCATGATATGCAGCTGCATGGGCTGAAGAATGTGTGTTTGAATGAGTTTTGACATTCACTTTGCTGCATGTCCAAACTGGTAGCCCTGTGCATTATTCACTCATGATGCACTCTTTGTGTAATGCTAATGCCTTCTCTCTGTTCCAGATGCCAATGACTTTTTAGCACACTTGTCACTGCGTAACCCAATTTAATGCCAGTCTACTTGTCCAACACTCAATGGCAGTCAAAATGTTGTTGCTCTCTCGCAAAAGAGATTGTTGTTCATAACATTAATGTGTGTGTGTGTGTGTGTTCCTTTTTTTTCTTCTTTTTTTTTTGTGTATCTGGGAGAAAAACACCAAAAACTTGAGTAAATATCTGTAAACATTCCTTGATAAACTTTCCTAGAGAAGTAAACATCCCTCACTATTTTTGCTGCAAAACATCTTTTGAGAGTGTCCAGTATAATTTATTTTTACGCATTCCTTGATGTGAGTCAGAGTACTGACGCCAGTGCTTTTCATTCCCTCTGGGGCAGTTTCCAGGTAAGAAATGTTAACCATGGGACATAAAGTTTCACTCCTGACTGACTGCTAGGTCAATGGCAGCGATGCAGGGAGCAGCAAACAGATACTCGGTCAAGAGGAGTAGTCAAGGATTTAGTGGCCAGATAACGCTAGGATCTCACATTGTGAGGAAAAGACTTGCTCTCACATTATCAGCATTCACATTACAGGCTCATTAACAAGAATAATGGAGCTCAATAAAAGCAATCAGGCTCTGAAATAAACTACAATTAAACAACCTTATTTTTCCCCATTAGAGGAGGAGCACCCCTCTGGGCTGAAGAAGAAGGACATTGCTTCAGTCTTTTCCCATCTGCTTCAGACAGACAGTATTACTGTGCACTCATGACAGCCGCATACTGTAAACATCAGTCAAAGACAAACAGGACAAAGAGGATTTTTGAGTGTTCCTGTTGTTTGAAGGCTTCATAATGCTTCTGCCATGCTAAACAAACACATCCCAAAGCTTTTAATGTCTAGTTACACTGCACAAACACATTGTGTACTGTTGTCTTTCTGCAGAGTATCATTCCCTCCATAAATCCATCCAAAGCCCCAGCATGAAGTGCGGACTGTAGTGCGCAAACATGTCGCAGAGCTTTGCTTTCGGAGGTGCAGCGCCAGGAAAGGCCTGTCTGCTTAGGGGCTATAATTTAATTGAGGGATTAGCATTACTGTGCAGGGTATAATATACTTCTTTCAGCACCTGCCATTTAACCTTGCTGGTGGTGAGCAGGACTTGCAGGAACAGAGAGAAGGGTTAGCTTTAATCGTCAACATGCTGGAGCCCTGAACGGTGGCTGGGGGTTTCGAGCCCCCCTTATTGATTCCAACAGATGGCAGAACCAGAGAGAGAGTTTTTCCGCTGACTCGATGCCCAGATGAACAGCAGTGGAGAGCTTGCCATGGCTTCATTAAATATTCACTCACAGCGACAACACACCAAACATTAAGCACATACAGACAAGGCACAAAAGAACCACAATAAAAGTGCCACTGTGCAGACATCTGAACAGAACATAAAGCCATATCCAAGGAAAAAGACATTTACCTCATTCCCATGCCTTTTGAAATATTGAACAGTCAGCAACAATGGCTTCCATAGCCCAGTAGGCTTGATAATACAAGCCAGAATTGTATTAATTATTCATTCTGAACTTATTGGTTAATTTTTCTTTCAGAATACTTGCTAAGTTTCATCATTTGCCATCACATCTCCAACAATTATCATTATCAATCAGTCATTTAATCATGCTGTTTCAGAGAAACTGTAATTTAGCACTTCATAAAGCATCAACGGAGCGAGTCGTGATGAGTCTTTGGAGAATTTGTTGTTGTGTAGTCTTTGGTATGAGCTGTTACGCATGTAAAACACTCATACGAACTTGGACCACCTGAGGATTTGTTTATGTTAGCAATTAACTGGAGGAAAGATGATTGTTGGGCAGGTCGGGAAAATAATTACAGGGCTTAGGCAATGTCAGGCGTCACATTAGGCCACATCAAGACCTGTCTCTGCTGTCCAGAATTAAGTATGAAGACATGCAAATGAGGCTTCAATGCTTTGTAGGGATGCACTTCCTGTAGCACTGCAATAACAAGCTCATTGAGATGCAGTGCCACTAGCATGTGATAGCTGCTATTTATTCTTGCAGAATGCCTATTGTAACATGTGCTGAGCTTCACAGACCTGCATATTCTGAGGCTACAAAATGGTGTTAAACAGAAAGGTTTAAATTGCAGTTATTATTTGAAATTTCAGAAGTTTGTTAGAGTTCAGAGAAACAGAGTTTTTCACTGTGGTGACAGTGGCAGCATGTGTCTCATGTACTGTATGGTGTAGCTGAATGGACAGAGCATAGTATGAGCACTATGGATTAGCCGTTTGATTCCTGCTGTGTCCATGCATGTTAAATATTTATGTACTTACAGTTAAATAAAGCACATTAGGTGAGGCCATGCACCAAATTTCATATGAGATTATGTGAGTATTCACAGTGTAGGCTTTCCCACAGATGAATACCCAATATGATCACTTTATAGTACTATTCTTAACATTAAAGAACAGCATGTCCTTGAACCACATTTTCTATTCATTATGGGGACAGGAAGATGTAAAGTTGAAATTTTACGGGTTGTGTTTTGTAATGTCCTTTATTTGGCAGATGCGGTTAAACAGAGCTCGGAGCTAATTTAATTGTGCCTATCTGTTTATGCTTGATTTTCAATGTGTGTTTGAGAGAGAGAGAAAAAAAAAGTGGGTGAGAGAGAGAGAGAGCTTGAGGAGACGCAAGCTTTGTAAACACACAGCTGCATCCTCTTAAAGCAGGCCCTGTGGCTGTCCCCTCTTCTTCTCTGTGTGTAAGCTATCATGTACTCCTGTCATGATAAGGGGCAATGAAACTCAGGGCTCAAACAGCAATTATTAGTTGTGTTCCACAGTTTCCTCTCTTTCTTGCCTTCACTTTTCCTGACTGTTCCCTATTTTCTGTAGTTTGTTTGGTTGAAGGGGAAACATCTTTTATACATCGTGGTCATTGCTGAATATGATTAGTTTCTGTTTTGGTTTCTGTTTTCCTTAAGTATATTTTGTTTCTCCTTAAATTCATTGTGCTGTGGGAGCAAAGAATAGACCAGGAACCACAAATCAACGTCTTATATTGAAATGCCCAGTCAATGGTTATTGTTTGATGCTCATTATTTTGAATTGTCTCTCCTTGTGTTTATTCAAAGCCAGGACTTTGTCATGCTGTACTGGATTCTGTACAAGCAGCCTCAATCTTAGGGTAGCGTTCGTCTCTATCTCTTTCTCTTTGTTTGGATTTGTCCCTCTCCTGGATCACCAGACTGTGCAGCATAAATCTGATTGGCAATGTGTTACCCTTTCACACAGAGATACTAAGTGTAAACTGCTAACAGAGACACACTGAAATGGCAAAAGTGAAGAAAGAGATGTTACAATTAGTGGGGATTCTTTGAAAACACTTGCTTCTTTCACCGTAGTCAAATATGGGATGTTAACTTTTTTCTAAGCTTTTTCCATGAGATTAGACCAATGCAAGATTTACTTGTTAACTGAAAGACCTCAAAGGTCAGAACTTTAAGCACTTTTTCCACTGTGCTGCAGTTTAACAAAGCTTAATAACCTCTAGTTAGTCATGTTTAAAGCTGTATTAAGCAAATCTGACCACTAGAATGTAAAAGTCTCCAAAACAACATTTTGGCAACAGAGCTTTTATTATACAATGGGATTATCAAGTTGTTCTCACTAACTTGTTAGCAAAAACTGCCTACTTTCACATTCAGCAGATAGAGAACAATTTGTTTTAGCCTACTGTCTTGTCACCTGATGTATTTAAGTCTAGTATTAACATTCTGTGACACATCTTGAGAAACAACCATTTCATGTTAGTTATTTGATTCAAAATGAAAATCCTAAATAAGGTTTTATGGAGCTTTATATGGAAATTAAAATTGTACAGATTAGCCATGAGAACATCATTGAATCATTCATTCTCACATTAAGAGGGGGTAACAGGTCATTTATTTACTATTTTTTACTTTGTACTTTATTTACCCACACTGCCTCAGACAAAATGTGATTGTTGTTTTTTTCACTATAGTCACGTCAAGCCTAGTAAATTTGCCATAAAGGACTTTACAGTCTGTACCACATATGACACCCTCTAATTTTAGACCCTCGCTTATGTGTGCTATAGTGATTATAGCAGATTTTGTCTTACAGAGATGTCCTCTGTGCAGGCTACTCTGGGCTTGTCCACTAGAGATATTCTCCTGGGCAATTAGGCTCCCAATAGAACCCAACAGAGCTACTTTTTTGCATGGGATACAATTGTCTAACACTTCTTTTTTTTTATCCTGGCTTAAATAGAGAGATGGTGTCCTCTTTTTCAACGCTTCATTTGTCCTAATGCTCTTTTAAATGGGCTCCGGCTATAGAGATGGACAAGTATTCTTGTGGAACTGCTATGTGCGATAAGTAGCCTCTCATTTGACCGCCCTTGCAGGCCAATTATAAAGCTGTAACAGGGCAACACCTCCTCAGTCTTTCTGTTATTGAACCTCTCTGGTCTCTCCCTCAGTTTCTCTTTTTGTCTCTGTCATTTTGCCTCCTGTCCTTCCCCTCTCTGTCTTTCTCTCTCTCCCCCTGCGGCAAAGAGTAGAGAGGGCAGGCATGGTGATGGCCAGCCCTAGTGTCCTTTAGTGTCCGATAACAGAGCCTTCCCATCAGCTGCCTGCCTCAGCCAAGCAAGGCCTGGCTAATGGATTTGGCTGGCAGGCATACATCCCTTCATCCCAATTCAGCCACCCTGCTCTCTCCCACACCTCTCAATTATTCAGTCTCCACTTCTATGCAAATGGTTTTCTATTGAGGAAAAACCTGCCATCATTTTCATCTGGTTGTTATGTGTGCTGATGCGTGGGACTCCGGAGACTTGTCGACTGTGACATATGGTATAGCTGGTGAGATGGAGCATGCTGCCTGCTTGCCGATCCCTCATCTCCTTCTAGGCGAAACTCCATCAGACCTGAACCATTAGAGGCTGATCTATCGAAGCGCCGTTCACAAGTGGTAACACTCTCTAGCAGTTCCCTAGCAACCGCCGCAAGCGCTGGTCTCTTTCACTGTAATGCTCAGTTGCTTAGCTACGGAGACTGACAAAACTACACATGGCTGATCTCCCCATGGAGTCAAGGGCCAAAAACAGGTGGTATCATTCAGAAACTGGATCAATGAGTAGAAGAACACAAGAATAGATGTCCATGACAATTCTCTAGCTGTCGGTGAAATTTCAGTGCAGATATTACAAACATCATGTTGAATATTCTAAGTAGTTAGACTGCCACCAACTCTCTCACATCTCCATGTTACAGTTTATTAACCCAACACCTGACATTTGAATCGAAATGATTACATAGATGGTGGAAAGCTAGCGTGTGCCTGATTGCATTTGTGTATATGTGTTGCTCCTTGGAGTCAGAGGGGGAATCAAGGGCAGTGGGTGCAGGGGAAGAGAGGATGGGGGTGAAGGTTTTGGAGGACTGTGTAATTAAGGCACATAAAACAGCCAGCCTCCGCGGCAGCAGGAAGGTGTGCTGCTGATTTAGCCCTTCCCCTCCATGCTGGCCACCTGTTAAAGGATTTATTTCCCAGGTCAGTGGTGGGTGCCTGCCATCATCAGGCAGCCTGCTTCTTCTCTTGTCACAGTGGGAGGCCAGCAGAAGAGAGGGGGAGGAAAGGAGTTACTTACTGTATGGCAAGAAAACCTAAAGCAATAACCTTTGTTTTCCCCCTTTTCTCATTTGGGGCTGTGAATTCCAGTAAGGGCAGACTTAGGAAAACAAACAATTTTTGTTTTGAGATACATTTTGAGAGGTGTTGAAAGTTCCAGGAAATATATCGTTTCCCACTGCTCTTTTCCGAGTGTGTGGAGAGCAATGTGCAAGTGAGAGAAACTTCCTCTTCAAGTCATCTGGGAGACATTGTGCCCTTCCAGTAGCCTACCTCAGCAATGTCACACCCCACCTTAGCAGATGCTTAAAGAAAACACCAGCAAGCGCATTTACCCCCATTTTACACTCTCATATTTCATTTCCACGTCCACTGAGGCTACCTTTCCATTTTCTTCTCCACTGCAGATACTGCAAGGTGAAAATGGTATGTTATCTGTTTATTTATGAGAACTGCAGTAAGGGCAATGTGTTTACCATAGCCACAGATCTTTGTGTATTTTGAAGACGTCTCAGAGGTAATTCCATGAATCTGTAGTTAGGTTTATGCTAACAAGGCCGGGGTAGACACACCCCCAGATGGCAGCATGTCTCTGCCCCCCTGAGAGGCAGCCACTGCTGGGCAAAACCAGGCAGTGGCAGGGCCTGCTACAGCCAAAAATAATTAAGCACGCTGTCACAGGCTTTTTGCTGTATTCGCACAAAATTTTCATCCAAGTCTCAACATGGGAGAAGGCCCCTGCCTCCAGTCTTTTCTTTTCCATAGCCTCCTACACGCACATTCACAAACACCCAAACACACCCACTGCAGCACTCATTGTTTACACATGATGTCACTGCCAGTGCAGAGGAAGTAGTCTTTGATCAAGTGTCTCAGAGGAACTGTACTTTGTAAACAGCCAATAAAATTAGATCTACATAGGGCCATAATTCCTCATTTACTATTGTATACTTTATCACACGCGGCATAATAATAGAAATGATGTTTATACTTGCTCAACCTGCGAGTGCTGAACATTCAGTACAATTCATACAATATTAATGTACAATATACATGATTACATGTGTACAGTTGCATCTTTGCAGCTACATACAATTCTAAATTAAAGATTACGCTGTATTGTGCAGCAGCCCACATAAGGTATGAATCCCATTCTTAGCTGTATGTTGGCAGACTGTGATTTCTGTGGCCACTGTTTCTATGACAACATGGTAATCAGTGCGAGAGATCCTGCAGTTCAATGCTAAGCAGGTATACATTGACATGTACTATTTTTCTGGATGTACATATCCGCAGTATTAACTATGATTAGTGTGATGGTTGAAATTATTAATGGTAGCAAAGGAAACAGGAAACAGCCACTGCCTCCTCAGCTGCTTCTGTACTGAACGATGAATGCTGCCTCAGGCCTGCGGATTCATCTTAATAGTTCATGTTGCATTTCTGAAAGGCAGTGCAGTGTCGCACATATTCCGTGTCACTATCAAAGGCCTTAGGCCAACTTCCACAGTCTTTCAATGAAGCATGTGGTATAGGATCTTTTTAACATCTGCGTGTCTCTTTGGAGGTCTCTTTTGCGGCCTGCTATTTTGGAAGATCTAGAATAGGTCATCCTTGCTTTTATCTCCTCCAGACTTTGACTATTGCAACACACTTTATTCTGGTCGAAGCAGACGAAACATCCAAAGACTGCAACTTATACAAAACGCTGCTGCCAGGCTTTTAACACGTTCTAAGTGAAGCAACTTTTTAGTTTTAGAATTGAAAGATTTTACTGCTCATTTTTAGAGCCTTGCATGCTCAGGCGTTTCCCTATATCTGTAATCTGCTAACTCCCTATGGGCCTGATAGCTGCCTAAGGGTGACATTTGCTGTCCGGTCCTCTCGGCTGTGGGACTCCCTGCCTGAGGATCTCGGGCAGGCAAACTCAGTGTCCTCTTTTAAATCTCTTCTTAAAACTCACTTTTATCTTATGGCTTTTTCTTAACTGATGGATTCTGTTGTAATGTTTTAGATTATTTGATCTTGTTTCATATTTTATGTTGCCTGGATTTTATTTAGGCTACTTTTTGTTTTGCTATTATTATTATTGTTGTTATTGTTATTGTTATTGTTATTATTATTATTATTATTATTGTCATATAGGCAAACCTTCAGCTCACTCATGACAACAAGTGTAATTGTGTGTAATTTGTGCTGTTCTGCACGCAGAGCAATAAAACATGATGAAGCAAAGATAGTGAGTAAAACATGTGGCCAACTATAGAAAACTAAACATATTCCTCACAGGCAGACAGATGCTTCAACAGCCTGAGCTTTGGGATATGCTTCAGATATCCCACAGACAATTTACACTGCCAGTAACTCTTAGAGTTTAATGAAGTTCTAAATGCATTCATATCTTACTACTTGCATCATGTTTACCTCACCTTACTGAGTTAGATAATTGTCAGCTGTGGGGCTTTGGAGTGTAAAACTCATCTGTTTCTATCATTTATCCTAAAGTGTACAGGTAGACCGACAGCAGCCTCGAATTGCTGTCCATCCTTTAGATTCTCTGTCTCTCCAGTCAGGTGTGGAGAACTGTGCAATGTTTTTCACCTGCTCTTCATCATTTCCTTTCATATCCTGAGCGGGTTTACTTTGAAGAAGTGCTATCTGGCTGATGTGTGTTTTTGGCTGTTTTGGGGTGGATTTAAGGAGGTAGTTTTTATTTTTTGTCTCTCTGCTAAAAGAGAATCCTCTCGGCTTTTACAAGCCTTTTGTTCCACGCGGTCTGACTGCCCAGACGCACCTGAATGGAAAACAGTGTTTGTTCAACTGTTCTCTGATACCTGAAAATAAAGGTTTTTATAAACTTCAATGGCACTGTTTGGAAGGAAAGGTTTTTGATAACATGAGTCTCAATTGATTCTCCCTGGAAAAGGAAAGCAGTGACTGCTATGTAGAACTGTATAACATGGATTATTTTGTGAGATTTATACATCTCTCTCATTTTTCTCTCTCCTTTCATTTCTCTGTGCTTCTCTCTATTGGTGGCTCCTTACGGGTATAAAACTGAAATCAGATGGTGAGGCATATTTTAAAGGTTACTATGGTAGTAGTAGGCATCTGCTGGATCTGGCAGAAAGGGAGACCTTCTTGTGTGCTTCCAGGCTCCAGGCTAAATGAATTCTCTTAGCTGGGGTGAAACTGATGGCTGATTGCTCAGCTCACCTTATGTAACTTAGAAGTAAAAAAACATTTCCCCTTAGTCCTACTGTGTCTTCCATCCAACACAAAGGTCCCACGGTAATTTCTCTGGCCCTCCAATGTATGTGTCAGCTAAAAGAGCCTGCCTGTGCCATTTATTGCACACAACTAACAAGTTCTCATACCCCTGACCTGCAGTCTACCTTTGTAGAGACCACACATTGAAGCTCTTCTGCCATGTCAATCTAGCATAGTACCCCAAATTATCTCATTAAGCCCACATTTTTGTGAAAGTAAGATAAATGTTCGTGCAGCATGTGGCTCTGATTGCCAAAATCCTCTGAAGAACAAGAGACTGTTGTGCAACTGGACTGCTATGAATTATGGGGGCTGGGGGAGGGAACAGGGATAGCCTCCCGTCCATCATGCTGCTGCACTCGGGCCAGCGCTGCTCACAGTACTTGTGTTTGACCCAGCTATACGGGGCCTCTCGTTTTTGTTGAACATATGGAAACATCAGCCTGTGTCATCAAAAGCTCACCCTAAAGTGCACTGTGCCATTAGTAGCATTAATGCAGGCCTGTTGAGAGATCTCGCGGCACTCTGTTATCTCCTGTTTGCTTTCATTATCTGATGGCCCTGACCGGTGAAGCTGGAAGGCCAACTAGTTGCTGCTCCGTTTCTCTTAACCAGAGATGAGACCACTCCACCAAATGTTTCCATTTTACATCTAAACTTCCCACCCTAACTCCCTTTTTGAAGTATGTAAAAGTAAAATATTTTACATTTGTTAATGCACCCTGTCTGATGACATGACCAGATATCTAAACCACTCCTAGGAATGGGAAAAAGAACATTAATTATCCATTGTTTAAAACAGTCACTTCAGCATTTTTGAAAAGCCCGTGCAAAGCAGTGGCAAGGTCAAACTCTTGAGTTTAGTATAGCGCTCAGAAACAGACCCCATAAATGTATGTATTTCAGCATTTCCCATGCCACTAAAAGGCAAGAGTTTATATGTGCTCTACTAAAGGCTTCTCCCTGGTGAGGCATTTCTGTCGGGGGTAACAAAGTGAGCATATGCACAGCGTGGCACAGCCCTCAGTGCAGAAATGGCTGCATCTGTGATAAATACACGCGGCAAACAAATTGCAGTAAAGCAGGTGGGGAGCCGTCCGATGCTACGCATGACCTTGCGTTTTCTAGACCTAAACCTTTGCTAAATTCAGCAGTTCAACAGATTTCATTTACAACACCGCTGAGAGACAGATGGACAGAGAGATACAGGAAGAATTGGAGGGAAAGAGAGTAAGAGAGATTGACAGAGGCAAAGAGAAAAAGACAAAAAGGAAGGAGAACTGAATAAAGAGACGGCACTGGGCCAGGTTCCAACACAGCACCTAATGAGATTTTACTATAGCATCAGTCCAAAGCATCAGCACCCAGTGCACGTGTACTCACTGTGTGGTAGCTTCAACTGCATTCCAGCATGTTTGATCTGTGCTGCGCCATGTGGCCATGTGTTATACTATGAGTAATGTATTCCCATAAGAGCATGTTTCTTATAGCTTTTGGTCGCATTGCACAAGCAGGCATTCAGCACACTGTGTATGTGTGTTCTCTGTCTTTTGAAGTATTATGTGGCAGGTGTACCACTGCTAGGTAGGTGCATTCTTTTTCTTGAGTCTCCCTCCCTGGAGGAGTTTGGTTCTTCTTCATTCACATGGGGCCCTGAAACTGTCTCTGTGGGTGTTTGGAGGGAGGGATGAGGAGGGGTTGAGAAAAGAAAGGAGTGTGAGAATGACCTCTATTTATTTAGATGGGGCCCTTATACAGAAGTTGTCAGTGCTGCCTCACGCTGATGGGCAAGTTTTGACGCTGTTGTGGATCACCCGCCTTCGTATGTGTTTGAGTGCATGGAGGAGTGTATCTTATAGGACCCAGGTCCTGTGAGACTGCACTGGCTGGATGGGTCCTTGTCACAGCTTTTTCAGGGGAGGTACCTGAAACAGGCACAGATAAGAGCCTGCTCTGGTGGCCCTCACAGATGGAGCAGTAATGGGGCCATACCCCAGTTCCGCTGGCTGAAGTCTCTGGGAAAAATAGGACTGCCGTAGTCATTCTTCTGTCATTTCAGGGAGGTCACACTCTGAACTAGCAAAGTGCCCACAGGTGATGCAGAAAAAGATAAAAGATTTTTCTGCATTGAGGTGGACTAGCATGGTGGCTCGATGGTTTGCTATGTCGCTTTCCCGCAAGAAGAGCCCAAGCTTGACTCCCAGTACCATCAGTGTGGAGTTTTCAGGGTTCATACAAAGTCTTGAAGTTTGGAAAATGCTTAATTTTAACCGTTATGTTTTCAAGGTTAGGAATATGCTTGAATTCGAATATACTCCTTGAAAATGCTTGATTTTCAACATAATAAAGGAAAGTTTTTTTCTTGTGTTCACTCGTTATTCATAGCTAGATAAGTCCTCTGTTGATCCCTTACTCTGGAAATTAGGAAGCATTAAATAATCATGATCAAAACATACAATCAAAGTTAATATGAACAGCTGGTAAAATAAACAAAGTGACAATATACGTTGATTGCTGTGGGTATAAAGGAATTCTGTAAACTTTTTATTTTTTTGCAATTGCACTTATAGTAAGAGTTTAGATGTGATGATAAAGGCTTTGAGAGTCTGTAAATATTTGGTTTAGGTACCTTGAAAGTGTTTGAAAAGTGCTTGAATTGTACTCTTAAAAAGCTGTACGAACCCTGAGTTTTCAGTGTTGTCGTACCAGTGTTTTTTCTGGCATTTGCAGTTTCCCCATAAATGGACCAATGCTGTGAAACTGAGTGTTTATTATTAAAGCACTGAGGGATTGACAACATATTCTGATTTTCTTTCTGAAAATGCACAAACGGTTTTGCTTCTCTTAATGTGTGAAATTGTTTGTCAAAATTAGATAATACATGCAAAATACTATGTAGCTGCAGTGGTTATCTTGAAGAAAACAGCGAACATCGAACTGATTAGCTGCATTGAATCCCTCAGGCCCACATTGCCCAGGCAGCCTGGTTCAGTGGTGAAGGAGATAGTTTGTTGTGATTAGTCTTGTAATTAAACTGCAGAGGCTATGAATACATGAGTAATGAGTGGCACCCTGGATGTGAAAGGAGTTGATAAGTGGGCTGTCTATTTGGTGGAGCTTTGGGCTAAGAGGAACCCGTGTGTCCCCCGTTCCTGCCAGACAGAGTGCAGGAAATAGGAAAAAGGCTGACCATCTCATTTTGACTCAGAAGTTGCTTTTGAAGGTCACTGCCCACTACTCCCATTTTATCCACCTTATTCGTGTTTTTATTTTTTTTATTGTGGAAAGGACACATTTTACAAAATGCAGGGAGAGATGCAGGGATGTTGTGTTAGTCCCCAACACAAGTGATATGAAGGTCAATAACGGATTAATATTTTTTATGGCTCCAAAATCTCTGAATAAATGAATAAGGCATCTTCTAAAAGAGAGCAAACATATTTGTAATGTGCACCTCTCCTTTCTCTGCTGATCCACACAAAACTAATAAGTATAAAAAGCATTGTTATTTATACAGAGAAGACGCACAAGTACTTTCCGGGACATGGGCAGATTAAATAACCATTTCACATTCACATGAAGACAGGCCTCAGTCCAGCCCCAGGGAGAAAGCAGCTCTTTCAGCATGAGATGATGCAGCCCCCTGCAGTTTTTTCTTATTGCAGCCTTGTGAATGTCAGCATGTTAGCAACTGTCTGACAATTCTTTTTGATATGTAGTAACAAGATTTTCAAAGCCTTGTGGCATTATCATTACTTTGAACTCCAAAAATAAGAGAGAGCAAAAAAGTCCTCCTTCTCAGTGCTTCAGGGCCACACTTACGTCTACACTTGCCAAGATTGTAGAGTTCATCATTCATTTGAAAGAGCAGAAGGCCAAAAGTTATTATCTGATTAACAAAAATATTTATTTGCTTCAGGGTATAATATGAAGCAACTCACTTTATTAGGTCCTTCAGAGGCAAATGGGAGCATAGAAACAGACAAGGTTGAAAGCACAATGAAGACAGCAAAAGCTGATGGATCAATTTGATAATTTTCAGCTCCATTTTATATTTATAACAAATTTGTCAAAAAAATACACTGGATCATTTTCAGTTTTTAAACCATCTAGATACACACTCTAGCCTAGATAATATTTTTTCTTTGTTTCTGTTTTGTTTTGGCACATTACAGTAGCTTACATTTCAACACTTGGTTTTGAAAAGTGTATTAATCAGCACATTATCCAAGTCTAAGCACACGTTTTTTGAATTTTGTACTGTACATTGATTCACCGGGACAGTAAATGTGACTTCATGGCTTTGCAGGAGAATTTGGGATTGGAGCAAAACTCGCAGCTTTATTGTTCACTGGCCCCATGTTTACTGGTGAGGGTGAAATTCAGTAGTGCCACACGGTACTATTTAGTCCCATTTCCTAACCCTTACTTACCCAAACACAGACTTGAATGCGCCTTTGTAATTAATGTCATTAGGATAATTTGGAGAGCGTGTGGCACATGTTGCTGGAATGAGAGCGCGCTTAATCTCTCCACCCGCAGTGTCTTCCTCCATCAAATCCACGTCGGGCACATATGTCTTAATTGAAATGACGGGTAATAGCATCTGTGAAGGCCACATCACTTACAGTCTCCCTGCAGCTGTGCCTCCACAACTGTGTGTATGCATGTGTACAACTGCGTGTGTGTGTGTGTGTGTGTGTGTGTGTGTGTGTGAACCTTGCTGACATTTGAAAGATTCATGAAGCTCAACTCCAACCAGCTCAAGGACCTGCTTCCACAGACCCCCGTAGAATTATGATGTACTGCCCCGGCTGTTTGGTGCCCTAATCAGAGAAATGATGAGATGCAGCTGAAGTCAGGTAACAGCATCACAGCATAATGTTCAGCGGCAGAGATGAAAGGCTATACTGAATCTGTATGCGATTTGTTTTGTACATTTAATACAAAACAAAACAAAGCAGGTTGCTTTTAAAGCTCTGCCATAACAGGGCACCTTGCTGCGGGGGAACCGGCATGTGAACAATAAATATTGCAGATCCCTAGTGTGTGTGATTGTATAGATTACATCTGAGCGTCGAATTCAGATTTAGGCGACCTGCCAGTAGTTTTCCAGCCCCATCAGATTCATCAACCGCATCTCTCAAAGGAGTTTCTAAGGGGGTCCATGTCGTACAGGAAAATCAAAATTGTATTTTCCTCACAACATGAATGTGGTTGATGTTGCCCAGCAGTGCTGTTTCCTCCTACACACAGTGTCAGTGCATGCTGGTTCTGAGCTGCATCACCACATAGCCATGTCATACCTGCAGAGACACTACAAACAAATGGAGACCTGTGGATGCAGAGTAAGTGAGACGCTGTGGGTGTAGTTGATGAGACAGCACAGCTCACATGGCCTACATTTTCCTTTACTCAATCACAATTTGCTCAACAAAAGCTATGATTATGCGTCAGTTATTAAAATAAACACCCTTCCATTCTCTTATAATGTTACATGCTGTATATAGGTCAGTTGCTTTGAGTGTTGTGTGCGCAGGTGTTTGTTGTGTGGATTTTTCCTTTAAAACACAGAATGCATCTCTGTACTGTCATATTTTTGACCATATCGACTGCCTTGGCCTAGTCTTTAAGTCTACAAATTGTGGGTGCATGACTTGTTTTGTACATCCCCAGTCTCGCCTCATGCATGGCAAAACTCACATTCACATTTTATTCAAAGCATTCAGAAAATGCTTTGAAAAGCTGTAAAAAAAGCAAGTAGCAGAACTAGCGAGCGCTGTTGAGAGCAGTGTCACCTGGCAGCTCATTCAAGCTTAGAGGAATGTTATAGGAAGCCCAGAGCAGTGGAAACAGCTGGTGGTGCTGCTCAGTGACTTTCTCCCTCTGTCTTTACTGTGGGCCCCGTCGTCCCTGTAGACACTACCAGGGCCATTCTTACAGCATGTGTACAGCAAAACAATCATCACACCCCCAATGTTCTTGTCCTTCAGTGTGGGGCCAATGCATACTCACTCACACACACACATTCACACACCTCACCTTCTGTTCAGTACAGTAAAGCAATAAAAGTGTGTGCCAGCAGGCTGAGAGATGGCTTTCCAATTAAGTGGTCTTTTCTTTCACTCGAAGAAATGTCTCCTTGACATTTGAAGGCAGCGTGGACTGTATTGTACTGTACTTTATGCATGTGTGTTTGTGTGGTGTATGTGCATGTCTGTTGTGTGACTCTGGAAGATTGAAACATTTCACTGTACCGTACTGGCGGGTGTAATGATTGACAGTATGGG
The DNA here is from genome assembly GCA_005408345.1 of Macquaria australasica. Taxonomy (NCBI): domain Eukaryota; kingdom Metazoa; phylum Chordata; class Actinopteri; order Centrarchiformes; family Percichthyidae; genus Macquaria; species Macquaria australasica. The sequence goes on from SEMN01000057.1 coordinate 708,882, forward strand.
GAAGCGCTGATCAGTGCTTCATGAAAATGTCATGCTTGTGAGTCACTCAAAGGGTCACCTGCTCTCACAGTGAAAAAATGGTACTGATGCGGGCTTTGGTGTCCTGTACATCACAAGTGATGCATTTATGTAACTGCAGTAAGATCTATGCATAAAACGTATAAGTGAAAGTTAGTGGTCAGTATGAATTCTTATATTAAATAATTATTGTTCACAATCAGCAAAAACATTGCTGTGATATTGCACGTGTGCTCGATGCTCTGTCATCATCCTTTGTGACTGCTCGTCTCTTGCTCTTTGCCCCTTAGTCTAAGTGTGACAGAATCTCAATGACACTCACGATGGAAAAGCTCTTTGAGAGCCAAGTGTATGAATAATCACTAAGACGTCCCTAATTCATTTTTAAAGAAGGGAATATTAATGCACTAACAACTGTATCTGCTCGGCATGTGGCAGATGATTCCAGGTTTGCAAAAAAGCCCCCATCTTTCAGACTGGAGCTTCTGCGAGCATTAGGGGATCACTCTGCACTCTCTGTCACCATGACAACGCCAGTTCCGTGTCCGAGTGGGTGTACACACTTCATTTAGTAATCCTCAGCGACCAACGTGGGAACAGCTGTGTGCATGCTGAGAGGGTCCAGGCTAGCAATCACGCCAAAATACACTTAATTACTGGAAATGTGGTCACTCTTGTGGGTATTATGGAGTCAGAATTCGAGTGGCAGTGGCTGGCATCAACTGTATACAGGACATACAGTTTTATTGGGATTTATCTGAGCTGGTACCGTCGTACTGGTTGTTTTGCTTTGTTCGTACGAAGAACAGTATTATTCACTGAGGTATGCTGAAGATGACAAAAACAAATACACTCACCTGATTAATGTTGAAATCTATTACCACTGAGCCATCAAAGAACCATCAGGGAGCAATGTTAACCAGCTTGAAGTGCCGAGACTTCAACTCTGTCACCTACAAACACACATACTGTACACATACACACTCTTTACGCTAAGACCCAGCCATCTCCCCTAGTCTTACAGTTTAGTTGTAATGTGGAACTCCCAACTTAAGCACTTCTTTCACTTGTATACAGGCTGTTTGTGTGCCAATGTCATATTTATCTTTTTAAACCTGGCTCTGTCGTTTCAGTGGTTAAAAGTTACGCCCGACCACATACTCCCTTTCTGTCTCTGACTATTCATTCTGTCTTGTATTTTTGAGTTGTGCAGTAGGTGAAGAAAAACCTAAACTGGGTGGAGAATTGCTCTGTAAATCTACACCACGGTTGTAGCCCCTGTGTTTATGCAGGTGGATCCTCACCTGCCAAACTCGGTAACATGCCGTGTACCACTCTGACACACTGACAGTGAGTAACATGTAGAGATGAAGGAATGGGAAATGCTGGAGAGCCCTTTCAAGCAAGATGCCATCTCATTGTTTTTTTGTTTGTTTTTTTGTTTTTTTTTCATGGGCCATTGAACGCTTTGAAGAGACAGCTTCACGATTGACAAAGGATAGACTTGTCCTCTCAATTCACAATGACTGGCACTTATTTGCTGTCACGTTAAGATGTGTGGAAGCAGTCATTAATTCAAACAAGCACGTATAGAAAAGTTAAAGGATTGATGCTTTATTTTGACTGGTTGGCAATGCTAAACAATATTTAATGAGCGTGAAATTATAGAGCACTGAGTTTACTCTAGTATATGGCATCAATGAAAGTTTGCTTAATGCCACACTACTACTACTACTACTGTTGCTATTACTGCTACTACTAATAATAATAACAGTAATAATAATGATAATATCTTTGTGCTTCATGTAGTTAAGTTAAAATAAATGTACTTTAAGAATTTTTTTATGTAATCTGACAGGAAGTTGCTGCTGCACTACTTATATAACTCAGATGTCACAGCTTGTGTTGTCCATCAACTGTTTAAAGGGAAAACAGCTGCTTCGTCATCGCAGATGAAGTTGTAGCTGGAAGTGAAGCATTCCTGAAAAGTTTCAAGCCATAGAGAGCAGAATAGCAATAGATTTCTACCACATGTGCTTCATTGTACAATTACCCTTTAAAAGATACTCCCTCTTCTGCTCTCCTGTGTTTTGTTTTCATTTTTGTTTTTTTTTGGGGGGAAAAACAACAATAAAAGGAATTCAATATAAATGGCACATAGACGAGAGATTTCAGTGAGTGCTGATGCTTTATTGATCTTTCTTCAATTTGCTTTGATGCATTACACTGTAAGGTCTTTCTAAATCAAGTCGTATAACGCGAGACAGACAGTTGCTGCACAACACCAAGCATCTTCTCCTAGGTTTAAGAAGTCACATGGTTTCATGCTGTAGCCAGCTGTGAGTCACTTTCCTCTGGGACAATTTTCATAATAGACCCAGCGTTCTTTGTGGCGGTGCTTTTACTGATATTATTATGCAAAGAACTTTTTCCTCTTAATTAGGAAACTATATATAACAATAAGTTTAAATTACTTCAGCATTTTCATTGTGCTGATCCACCCTTGACAATGAGACTTAGTCACTAAGCTACCTCTTGACTTTAAAATAATTTGACAGCTCAGTCACCACAGTGAAATCAAGAGTGCAGTACATGAAATGCAGTCGCTGATTTGACAGTCATAGAACTTTATAGAGACACTTAATTCTATTAGCAAGGCCCTCATGAACTAATAAGCTGACAGTCCACTCTCCATACAAAATCTGGCTTTACCTGTAAAAATAGTGACTGCATTTAAATTCAATTTTGGCTGAATTTCTTAATGGACTGTAAGTCATTTTGTGCTTTGTTGATTCTTAAGTGTGCAGGATAATTGGCATGAGCAGCACGGAAGTGGTTTGATTATTGTCTGCTGGCTCTTGTGAATTATAATAGCTCCCATATCCACACATTTCTTTGATACTAACAGTTGTAACGGTTGTTGGCAAAAAAATGGCAACATTCAGGAGCAGTCACACTACACTAAACATGTTCAAGTATTTCCAGCCTTTTGGAATTGCTATTATGTGGAATGTTAAAGCAGCCTCAAAGTCAGCACAGGCAAGTAAAAATGAAAGATTGATTAGGCTGTGAAGTGCTGGTACCTCTCTGAAATAGCACTTCTAAATGAAGTCTAGATATTTCAAAAGATTCTTTAGTTGCTAAGAAAGTGGCGTCTTTGAAGTGTACATGTCCCCTTGGTAGTTATTCAGCTGAGGAATATTTTAGTAGGCTTGTCTAAGATGTTCCCACACATGCTCCACAGTTGGTGTGTTAAGGGGTCACTTTGTGTCCAGTCCATCCCGAGCAGACCAGGCTTACCGAAAATCACTTGCCATGAGGGGTATCTCAATCAGGATTTATTTTTTAATTTTTAATTTAAAAATAATGATCTTAGCCTTTCACTATCAAGAATGTGCCGATATTGAGTCCTCATCTGATATTTATATTTCCCTACATAATGCAGCTGCACATTGCACAGTAAGGCCCATGTAATTTAGAGGAATGTGTCAAGATGTGTTTGACATCTGAATAGGTCTGCATTAAGAAAATATATCCTGCATCACAATTTTCTTCTAATGGTTTCTTATAGTGTTTTGTATAGTGTCCTTCAGTATTTTATATATTTCTGTGTCAGTCTGGAGGTGGAGTTCGACATCCTCTCTTCATCTCCAGCTTGAACAAAATAGTTACGTTTAAGTGGAGTTTTAAACCAACAGCGACACCATGAGGTGTGGTGCACCTGCAAAATGTCACTGAAATAGAGGCAATACAACCTTTTTTTTCCCCAACCAAATCAGATCTGCTTACTTTGCTTGCTGGTGCATCTCCCCTGAAAGTAAAAGCTCATTCAAAATGGATACGGCTTTATACGAACCAATTAAAATCTGTTTAAATATGCCTTGATCAGTCCCGATACAACTGATTAATGCAGATTGGCCCTGTGAGAAGTGCGCTTATACTTGCACTTCTGTTGTTATTATTGCACTCTGTACCTGATAGGTAAACATTTAAGAGCATCTTTGCCTTAATACTTGCCCTATTGATGTCCAGGAACCCTGCTGTTACAGAAACTCGACACTCTCCCCAACAAACTAAAGGAAAAGATAAGTCACACACTCTGGTGCTGAGGATATCAAAGCTATGTACATTCTAAATTCTCTTCTGTATAAAATCCAATAATGTGTTTTTGCTGTGATTTCTTAACAATAATATGTATTAATAACAATAATAACACCCACAATGGTCTCTATAAGTAACTCCCATACACATGCATAAAGCTGGTTTTTGCTTGAATAGGATTTCAGTAAATGTGACTAATTTGTTAGCACAAAGGTACTGAACAAAAAAGATTCTGCAGCTTCCTACGTGTTTACCCATTTCAGTGCTTTTTTATTGACTTTCAAGAATTGATGGGAGAAATGTGTGCTAATCATGGCACATTAGAAGTCTAAAACAGGCAGGCATAATGCATGCACTATGGCACATTTCCTCCATTTAGAATTAAAACGACTGACCGGATTGTCGGTAATTATAAAGACTCCACTGCATCCATGTTAGAGTAGTTTGTAGTTAGTAGCAAACCTGCCCATGCTGAGTGATCATCGTAACAAAGAGGGTAAACGTTCAGACATATGCTGAGCAAAATAGATTGTTCATTTTTGACTCGTGGTTTGTGTTGAAGGTACATAGTGTACCTACAAAGTGTGCACAAGACCATATCAGTCAGTATCAGTCTTGTTATGGTATTTAATTTGGTCCTTACATGTGGAGTTTAACACAAAATTATCCTTTGACTCATAAAAGAATAAACCTGCGGGATTATTTTTGTTTTGTCTTGTTGTTCTTTGTGTTTGTTTTTCTTTGCAGAGCCTATGGGCTCATGTGGAAAGAAAGCACAGTCTGAATGGCAATCATCAGTCTTTGCTGGTTCAATTGTGTTACTGACCTTGTAGCCCCAAGCAAGAGACCACAATGAACAAATCCAGTGGAGATATTGGGAGGAAAAACTGCTAAAAAAACAAAAAAACAACACACTGCTGGGAATGGAAGCTCATTAACTACTACAAGGCGAGGGTCTTGAAGGAGGTGTGTGCAGTGGGGATTTTGTGGTATGTGTGATAAAGAAGAGTTCTGTTAAATTCCTTAATGACTTATTTTGTATGCTCAGTGCAAACTATGCTCGGCTGTGTCTAGTCTCTGTAGTTCTGTTCTGTTTTTTTACAGGTACATTTTGAAATGGTTGGTTTTTTATTGCCCTGTCATTGGCATATTTCTTTATTTTTTACAAGTGAATTTATCTTTTCTAACAGGTCAGGGCTGCGGAGTATTACTTGGGTGTGAAGATTGGAAATTTCTTTATTGACTGATTAATTTACCTTCAACATACTAAACAAGAGCATGCCTTTAATGTATTTCATCAGGACATTTCTCTTGATGTTTTCTGCGTCCGTTATCATCCCCGCAATCAAGCCCAACCCCCCCGAAGTGTGAGAGGACCACTAGTAATCTATCCAACCCCGCTAAGATAGAGATTTATGTGCCTCTTGTACGAAGATTGCACAGAGATAATGGTATACATGTGTCGTTATGTGCTTCTGAGCAACACAGAAACACTGATACACTGAAATGTGTCTGTCAGCTAATGGATGTTGGCGATGATAAAAGCTGAGGGCTGCACCAGGAGAAAAAGAACAATGATGATAAAGATACATGTTGGATGGATTATCTGCCAGAGCTTTTCAAACTCTTATTGCATAGAGCATCTTTGTGTAATTTATGTATTGAAAAACACTGCGGTAATAAATAACCATTTCCTGAGTCTTCAAACACATTGGAAAAATAAAGTATTTTTATATGTTTAGAGGGAGTCCTAACCTTTAGGCCAGAGTATCTTTAAGGTTAAATTGCCCATAGCTAATGCACTGCACTGACATGCCTCTATTTATTAATATCACTTAAGTAATTATAATTATTATTTGTATTTCAGTGTCCATGCAGAAGACTGGACTTTTTTCAGGACATGCTCACAAGTCTTTCGAAAATTATGATTCAATAAACTCTCATATTATTTTGCAGCAGCTTAATGGCCTGTAACACCTCATTGCAAATAAGAATTGGGTTTTGTTGGATTTAGAGAATGACTGCGCCTTTTCCTTTAAACAATACAAATAACCTCAATTCCTCCAAGACCAAGGGTAGAGAGATCATTTGTGTTTAAGTTTACAGAGATGCTGAAGCAGCTACCAGAGTGTTTTGGAGCTCTACAGCAACTCACTGTCCTTCTTGTAATATCCCGTCTTTGTTACAAAGTGAAATATGTCTTTCACCTTACAGAAACACAGCTGTATAAATATTTATTTGATGTGGAGGATACGAGTGGAGACACCGGTACTGGTGAGATAAGAACTGTTTAAATTTTCATGAATTCACCAGTAGCCCGGGTTTTGGCGCTTACCCACACTCTAATTGGCATGTTGCAATTCTTGTAGTGAGGAACTTCATGAATTATGCACAAAAAACAACTTACCACGTGCCCCATTATAACCACGTTGTTCTATGCAATTTTCAGCCCGCTATTCTGAAAAAAGACAATACTTCAGACAACGCTATTGTCATTACAGCCCAACCTCAGCTTAGCTGGGGATCACCCAAACCCCTTGTTTCTTACCTCACCCAAACAAGAAAATCTCACTCCTTAAGCAACATAGTGAAAGCCACTTGATTATAGTTGTTCCCTATGCATTTTATCATCCTGACCTATTAAGCAACCAGACATACAACTGAGAACTAAATTTAATCTATAAATGATTTATGGTCAAATGGAGTTGTAATATAGCTTTACTCAGTGGGAAAGCGAGGCTAAGTGTTTTGTATTATAAGTAAACGGTGAGGTTAGGTGTAAGAAAACACATGAGGTGACTGCATTTTAAAACACAGACTGCTGTGTTTTCCTTGCATGCCCTCACCTGAAGGAGATCTGAATTCTCAGTATTCATACTTCAACTGGGTTTAATATTTTAGTGCACAGAAATGGGGACTTGATACGTTAAATTGTAAATGTATGAGTCAAAGTTGATCTATATTTAATGGGCCATGAATTGAGATTTACCAGCCAATACTGCTGAGTGAAGTAGAAGACTGCTATTTTGCAGTCTGCTTTTGATTAAACAGAAAAACATCATCAAGTCATGAATTACAGTTCGCAAGGCCATGATTTAGCACCCAAACCTTGGTGACCTTTTTGAGGAATTATCAGGTATATAGAATTTTTTATACGCACAAAGATGTCCGGTTTAGCAAAAATGACTTTTTACTGTGTCACTGAAATCCTTGCAGATAGTCTGCGTAAATGCAACACCTGTGGTGAACCTCTCTGGAATGCTCTGTGGGTGATGCAGAGTTACTTCTTGTATATTGATGTTGACCTGTCCTGTCCAACATTGAGAAGGCCAAGGGTAGTCAGACAGAATGCGGAAGATTATGTTTCTGTCAAGTCACTGCTTTGATTCTCTTATTTTCCTGTCATCACTCCTATGATTCAATTAAGCTGCATTCCCTTGTCTGGCCAGGCCAGACAAGGAGACCAGTGATTGACAGGTAAAGACATTACTATGCGAAGGGAAAGAGAGTACAGGGAGAGATATGAATATTTGAGTAGATGGCATAAAAGAATCTTGTAATTGATAAGCTGCTGTTTCATTTACTGAATAAATGCATTCATTCCAGGCAGTGGGTTGTTCATGCCGTCCCCAATTGTCTCATTGTGAAGACAAACGTTTTGCAGATTCTAAAAACTTTTGCTCGCCTGCGCAGCTGCATGGGAGACAGCTAAAAGGTTTTACAGCATTGTACTTATCCTTATACTACATGGCACGACTAGAAATACTGCCAACCATGTAACCTTGCTAGAGGTAGGCTGTGCTGAAACGAGCTTTGTGTGTTGTCCCCTTCCGACAGATGTGATCCACACCGTGGGCCCGGTGGCCAGAGGTCATGTGGGCCCTACCGAGACCAATGACCTCACCTCCTGCTACCAGAACTCCCTCAGGCTGATGAAGGAGCATGGCTTGAGCACTGTGGTGAGTACAGTACGCTACCACGCTCACACTCATCTGAGGAGAAATTTGTCTCTGTTCTGGGCAGCTTGAAAGAAATAAATTATATGCTTCTGTTTTTTTGTTTGACAGTGAGTAAGCCTTCAGTGAGAAAAGCCGTGTTTGAAAATTTTAGGAAATTTGGAAAAGGTACAAGAACAAAAGGATTTAGCATCTTTCATTTTAGATACAGTTCTGAAAAGCCTTAATCTTCTTTATTTAAACAAACGCAACAGAGAACACAACAAATGGGTAATGTTTCATGTTTGTCAAATGAAGGCTTTTCATGTAGCCTGCTTTGGCTTGTGATTAAATGAAAAGGCAGGCCTTTGCAGGCCAGTTTTTCTTTTGTCATTGTTTGGGAAGCCACTTTTAGTTTAGGAAACTGTGACCTTTCTTAAATTCTCTGAAGGCTTTTGATGCAGATTTGTGATTTATTATCTTTTGTTTCCAAGAAATTAAATGTCTAGCACACAAAGAGTCATTTCAGATGTTTTGATTCTTGCATGTCTGTGCCACCTCTCCAAGAAGCATTGTCTCCATTAAAAGACAGGAAAAGCACAAGGTTTAGTGAATGTGGCTGAATCATAAGGGCTTTAGATGAGATAATGCCCACACAATCCATAGCTGGCAGCAGCCGATTATTCACACACTATCCCAGCTTCTAGCCTCTTCTGGACCGTATGTTTCAGTCTGGTCCATGTGATATATGGATTTGCCCTGCCCACAGAGGGTAAACAAATCAGTATCACACCAAATAGCCACAAATCACATTTTCTGTACCAACCTACTGCCCTGCAGCTTCATCAGAGGCCAATCAGTGAAAAGTACTTACCAACAGAGAGAGGAGACATAGATGAGTGCCAGTTTCATTAAAGATGATTGTGACAAATTCCTGCTCTGTTGATGACTTATTGTGAGTGCGACACACACCTCTAGGTAGCAATTAAATGGATTGTGAAGCCAAATGACTGAAGTTGTTATGGTGGTTTTGAAGTTATATCAAAATCAGCAGCATGTCTGCTGATCTTTAAACTTATAACAGTTGCATCCACTAAGATATGATGACCCACAAGCATAACATAAATTAGAATGTAATTTACACAGTACAATAATTTACTCTGGTGGGCAGAGGGAAGGCCTACTCTACAGCACCAGGCTCTTCAGGCCTCAATGCAGGAACCACCAGCAGCTTGTCTGTTTTCATCCATAAATTTAGTTTAGGCCTATCTCTTGATTTATTTATCCAATAATCCATATATTTATAAGAAACAGAGTTTCTGTTTTTACTGGGAGCTGCCTGGATCCTGTCTAATGTATTTATCCAGCTGCTCTGTGTTGAACAGGCCTTCAGTGAAAGCAGTGGTGTTCTGTGATTGACTGGCCTTGTAGGATGAGCCTAGTCATTACATTATCTTAGCCACAGTCCATTTCGTCTCTCCTTGCTGCAAGGACAACAGAAAGCCTTTTTACCAAAAGCAAAAGGGAAATAGCTCTTTCTTCCAGCAAGGATGTGGCCTTGATTTAGTTTTACTCTAGTCTGCCTTGATATGCAAGACTTACTTGATGAGAGGCTCTAAGGGTTCTGTAGTCCTAATTCTTCATTAACAGACAGTCTTGCAGTCTCTTGGTGCAGAGCACAATGGGTCCAAGTTTTTGGTTAGCTGATCAGCACTAAGCTCATTTTGACTCATCTGAAAGGGTCTCAGTATGAGCTTTGCTGTGTGAGAGAAACAAGAGATCCCACCAAAGACGGGCACCCCGCCAAGTGGGTCTACAAAGTGGGCAAAAGAGGGGGGCTACATTTGGGAATCCTAGACGACTGGCTCCCTAATGGGGATTCCAGGGCATTACAAAGGAATAGGAGTCAAAACAAAGCCTAACGCAAAATAAACTTCAGCATGAAAGATTAAAAAGAAGTAGAGCTTGGTAGTTAATCCCTGTTTCTTAGAGCTCAAAGCCAGCCTTTAGGCTACGAAACAGTACGGCTACCACAGTCGTCCCATCCAAATCTTTTTATGACTGTAGCACATCAAGACAGGAAGTTTACAGGGAATACCACTGAATTTCTGGACTGAAAACGCATTTCCTTTACTTTAGGGCAGCTCAGTGTGTATGACTGAACATTTACTAGTATCCCCAGAAGTCAGAAATTAGATAGAAGAGCTCTTCCTGTCCCTAAGTGATCACTGTTGCACTCATTTACAGCTCTACTGGGACGGAACTGAGGAAGATGGAAAGTGTGACTTTAGGCAACCTATGGCAATTCCTGGCTGAGTTTGGGGGTTGTTTCTGCATTTCTAGGTTGTATTCTTACCATTACTATAAAATAAAACTCATTTGTAACAGCTTCAATTAATATCTTTGACTCCACAAAGTCATAAAGTCTTCCTTGTGGGGCAGCTCAGACAGTGGATCATGAGGGCATTGAAATTAGACACTTCTTCCTTTGTTTTAGTTCTCAAAGATAATTGGGTAAATTTGCAAAGTTATGTAAACCGTCCCAGGCCAGAGAAGTACATTTTTAATTTCATTTTTTGAGGCATTAGGTGTTGCATAAGAAAATATAATCATCTCTAAACAAAATTGTAGTAGCTTATTTTTTATCTAAAAGCTTAAAACTCATGCTGGATACTTTGCCAAGCCCATATTGGCTGAAATGTAAAGGCAGATGTGCACATTTTGTTTATATGACTACCCCTTGCCCACAGGGAACACTTGTAAGTATAGGATGCATTTCTAAGCCTTACTGATGGCATTCTGATGAAAAATGATGATCAACCTGAGCCAAGAAACCTGCTGTTTAACCCCCACACTGAAGTTGAAAGCTATCTGGAACGGTTCAGGCTTTAACACCCTCACTTTGTCTTAGTCTCTGGATAAATATCCGATGGCTGGATGGCCTATTGAGATGTTTTTCAGTTCATCTGGCTGCAGTGCATGCTGGAAAGTGATAGCATGTATCTGTGCCCATGTGCATACATACACTATGTCTTTTACGTGCATCTTCCTGGGGCATATGTGATTGTGCCCGTGTTGTTGCAACGTTCTTTGCTCATTTCTTCTCTGCCTAGAAGACTCTTGTGCTTCAGTGCTTTGTTTTTTTTTGTTTTGTTTTTTTTTGCTGCGGCTGAAAGAGCAGCAGGCTGTCACAGCTCCCTGGGCTCTGACTGACCACAGCCCACAGCCAGAATGCCAGCGTTGCCGGCTGGGCTCTGCAACATCACACAGGGGAGCCGTGGGAGCTGTGCAGCCTGTGAGTAGAGTTGCAGCTCTGGGCTGATGAGCAGAGCATTGTCAAACAGCCCCCTCCTCTGCTCAATGCTTGTTACACTACAGTGTGTTGTTTGCTTCCAAAGGAGGCTCAGGTGAGGAGCCAAAGAGGAAATATAGCTAGAAATTGGATTTATGGTAGATTGACTCCAGACATTAATTGTGATAATAACACTTCCTTGCTGGTCGATACGAGTGAAGATGCTCCAGCAGGCTATCAATATTTGCTTGAGCCAGGACGTATTAAATAGGTCTCATCATGGTTGCTCTGATATATGGAGCATGCCATATTATTATGGTCTATTTGGAAACAGCTGAGATTGTTGGGGAAACTCGCTACTCAGCAGTACCACACTATTGCACTGACAGAATTTTTAGAAGAAAAAAGATTTTCTGTAATTTGTTTGTGTGTTAAGATGCAATGCAGTGTGTAAGACGTGCAGATTTTTAACCACTGACTGCCAACTGCCAACCACATTATCTTCTAACTGAAAGAATCATTTCTTACAATCAAGTTTAGGTTTTTATATCTGTTGAAAGAAGAATTATTCACCTGTGAGTATGTGCATTTTGACGATGCACTTGTGGGTATGTGTGGACTGTATCTGTGTACAGTCAGACCCCAGGGGGGCCTTCCTCTCCAAAGAGCTGGAAAGCCATACAGTACATGGAACTGAGGAGACGGTTAATTCAGGTCCCCTGTCTTGGTTAGTCATGGAAGGCTGCTCAGATTCTTCCCTGGAAGCAAGCGTAGCATCTGTCAGGCAGAAACAGACAGACTGTGTGGAGGGGGACGCCACCATCTGGAAGCCATTCAGCCTTAGACTTTGTTTCGTTTTAGAGACCATATTAAACACCCCTTAGAATGTGACCTTTAGAACAGAAGAATAACCATGTTTACCCAAAACATCATTATTGTTTTATTTAATTTAGCCTCCCTTTTGAGTCTTTGGGGAGTGTTCTATTGAGACAAAATAAGTAGGATTTTAGTCTCGAGGGTATGTGGCATTTTAGTTGTTGACTAATGATCTTGTGGGCAACTGAGCCTCCTTTTTGTTCCTAATTTGACGTTGACAAGCCCCAATTTGATGCTTTCCGAAAGTATCTGTCATTAAGCTATTTCTGGCAGTGCGCAGTGGGCTGGCAGCTGCCAGTGTGGACGGTGACAGGGTCGCAGACTGCATTTAGTGGCCTCCTCTCTGACTCCCAGGCGGCCCTGGAAGTGTTTTGTAGTCATAACACGCTGGCTTCGAGGAGATCCAGCAGGGAAGCCACAAATTGCCCGTTGAGAAAAATGCTGAAAGCCAAGTGGATTGGAGATGAATGGTGTAGAATGATAGGATTAGCCACCCTTCTCTGTGGGCTCATTCCAAGGCTGCTAGGAGCATAAGCTCCCATTCATTTTGCCCGACAGTGTTCCCAAAATGCATTCCTGCAAACGATATCTTACAGTGACACATCAGCATGCGCACCCGGCTTGAAGATGACAGCTGATAGCCCCTACTAGATAATCTGTTTCGCATGACAGGGACAGCAAGTGAAGAACAAACAAACACTGTATCAATGGGATAAGTGACCATGCCCCCAAGATAGACAGCACACTGGGGTTTGGAGGGCAAGTTGACTTTAACCTCATCTCGCATTCTGTTTTGGCCGACCAGTTTTAAAAGCATCTCCTCTGTTCTCAGGATTATTATGGAATATGCTGTAAATAACTTTTACTGTTCCACCTTTATTAATGTAGGTCACTGGTGATATTTGAAAATGTGTTTTTTACTGCTGTATTTAAGTGCACTGGAGGGCCTTTGTCATTATTTATGTTTCCAAATACTACCATGTCAAACTTAACCTGACTTTGTACTCCACCCTATTCCATTTTGGTGTGCCGACTCCCCAAGTGATTAATTAATTTTCATTTATGCACTGAACAGATCGTGCACAAACTTTTCCTCTATCCGCTTCTCTACCCTTTCTCATAAATTCTTGTCCGCGAGTGCAAGTGACTCCAGATTTAATTATATAATGGCTGAGAGAAGTATAGAGGCCTGATTGTGCACATACTTGGCTTCTGATCATAGCAAAGTAAATTGTGCCTTTAATTGGGATAGAAGAATGAGAGGTTTACTGCTGATCTGCTTACACAACGCAGTTGGTCTTTGTGTCTATATCACCCGGTATTCCTTTTAATTCATACTTGGAATTCCTGCACAATAAAATCCAGGCTCATTTTCTTTACGACAATATTTGGAGAACTTAATTTGCAGATGAACTGTGGATCCTAAACGGACCTTCACAGCCAGTTGCAATTATATAGCACAGTTTTCAAAGTGAAGGGCACTTCTGCCATGTACCTTTTGACTGCTGCACTGTGCGCCATTCACTTGTGCTTTATGAAGATAAAGCCCCACATGTCACAGAAGAGTACAAAGGCTAAATGCTGTGAAAGAAAGACACAATGCTAAAACTATTTGCTTCAAATGTCAGGTGAATGTTTTTTTTCTGACCCATTTTTTTGTCTCATGTACAGTAAAAGTAAGCATATTGGCAAAACATCAACAGCAGATATAGTTTATTTGTTTGTTTTTTTATTTAGCTTTGCCAGATGAGATTTTTATTCTATTGTATCTGGATATCATGCTTTACTCCTTAGGTTTGTTTTGGTTCCTTTTGTCAAGATATAAGCATTGGAGCATTGTTTATCACAGTTTTAATCCAACTGAAGATCTATAGTAGAAACAGACACGAGAAAAAAAAAAATCCCGTACAGTATGTGCCGCAGAGGATTTCACAGGGTGTCCCCCAATCAGTGATTAGCTACAATATGTGATTATAACCCAGCCCTCTCTGTGGCCAGTCAGCCAGTAGTTGCTCATAGCCCACTTCCACATACAGTACCTGCATGCATCTCCAAAGGTTAATTAGACTGAAGCTTTCAAAAGGTCATGCCGCCATTTAAATTAGCCATTGCTATTTGTCTGATCCGAATCATTGGCAACACTGGGCCAATTAGATCCAATTACATTGATAATGGTTGTGGTGGTCTGCCACCTAGTCTAAGTTAATGGCCATTGGAGCCCCAATTACCCCAGCGCCCTCATTCAGAAGAAGGCAACCACAGCAGGAGGAGCTTGAGGTCTGGGAAAAGGAAAGGGGACAGCCCTGCCACATCACCTTCCCTTGACATTCCCTTCACTCCAGGGATGACTGTAGGAACTTTATGTGAGGTGAAATATTAGGATATGTAAAATGTGACATTTCCACACACCTCAAGAGGGGTAATCACAGTTGATGGGGATTGAAGAGGTAATCTCCAGAGTGTCTATGTGGAGTGGGCTGATGTGAGCATGCTAGCGAGTTGATTACAAGCACAGGAAGCCTACAGCAATCATAGGAAAGACTAAACCCTGTCTCTTACAAAGGCTACTCCACCTAGATGATCTGTGAAGGAAATGGCAGCAGTTCTGTTTTAGATTAATGTGCTCTGACAATAATAAAGGCTCTTCAAATAAGTTAGGTACTAAAGCACAGTCAAGCAGTATAAGACAGAGGCTCAGCACTCAGGCTGGTTTCACTTCATGTTTTTCTCTGCTGCTATACCTGGCTGTGAGGAGCTCCTGGAGACGTTCTCCTGAATTTCTATGAGGCTCATATCCCTCTGCGGTAACATCTGAGAATAGCAGCGACAGCTCGCACCCAACTGAGGGACTGTCAGAGGAAGTTGTTGATTAAACAGATGTTGTTCCCGCCATATGCCATCAGACAAGAACACCACAATAAGCATGCATTAATTAAACATACCTGAAGAATGTGGGCAATACAGGAGAACAAAAGGTATTTCTGTCTATCTTTGAATAGAGAATAGAATATTTGAGAGAATACAATAAGGAGAAAAGCTTAGGGTTCTACCTAAGGAAAGATTAGTTATTAACAATTAGTTCTGATTAGCAACAGCTCATTCAGATAAACTGCAGCATTAGACAACAATTTGCAACAATATTGATTTTCAAAGTAAGTCTCAAGTCATTTGTCTGAGGGAGGCTACTTTTGAATCACATTGTTTCAGACAAGAGAAAAACTAGACAGAAGGAGAGACAGTACATGCTTTGCTTTGAAGCCTCCACAACTAAACCAATACATACATTTCAACAAAAATAACCTAGTCCTTGCTGTACACCTGAAAGCCTGTTTATTAGGCACCAGTCTGTTTAGAGCTGTGCTCGAGTCTGAAACACTAGTGTCATCAAACATTTCCTCCATCACTTGATAAATGCTTCTCCTTTGATCAAAGGAGCTGAGCAGGAAAGGAGGATGTGAAATACATTACATGCAAAACGGGCCTCTCTCATAGCCTGACAGTTGCTCCTCAACAGAGTAAATCTCAGCAATCTCACAGATACTGTAACAGATTGCTGTTCATCAGCAGCGGACCTTGGTGGAATGAGTTCTTGTTTACATCATTATGGTTAATTACCATGCAGAATCAGTCCAGCCAAAAGTGCCTGTTGTGTGTGTGTCTCAGTGAAGCCGGACAGAGCTGTCACACACTGTCATCTCATTACTAATTCCACACTATCCCCAAGTTAACACCTCGTGCTGGTTCCCATTTGAGTGGGTGGGACTATCCAAACACCGTAAATAAATGAATAAGCAGAGAAACCCTTTTATATCTAGTCATGTACAAATCATCCAGTCATCTTCTACCTCCAACTGGTCCACAAGTCTTGGTGACACATTATGCTGCAATTGTGATACGCACGACAACATTTTCAATTTAACACTCACAGATAGATATTTTAATTATTATTGAGTGAATAGGAATGAGAAAGCTGAATCTGTGCGTTCCTCCTAATGCATTTAATTAAAGTTGCATGGCGAGACATTTAACATGACTCTTCATCAGAAAATAAGCTTCTCGGACGGTTTTGTATCAAGAAAGAAACAACATGACAGAGCAAGCAGTCATTGTGAACATGTGATGTATTAGCACTAATTGGGTTAGTAGCTCCACCACAGATGTGAGTCTTAGTTATACTCCAGTGTCGAATCTAGTTCCTTGGCCTAAAAGCTCTTTTCTCTGAGTCTTTCATTTGTGGCTTTTATGAAGCCGGGTGTTGAACCCAGTGTCGACCTTGCCAGGGCCGTGTCCATGAAACTGGAATTTTCTGGTCTATCACAGGGTTCCATTTCAACAAGCTCACACCCAATTATCCTTCAATCATAGTCCCTGGTCTTACAGATGTGTTTGGTTGAAGTACAAGGTCTCTCTAGCGTGGTTTTGACACACAGGGGACATTCTCTCCCGCTCTGGCTGTACACGTGAAACGTTTTCAAGCGAAGAAATCTGATGGCATCTCAGATAAAGATGAATGTCACCCAAAGAATTATTTCTGTGGTTATTTGTAGCTTTTGCACTGAATAAGTAGCAATTATGAGCATGGCACCAAACATGAAGATACAGCAGAGTATATTACATTAACACCTTTAGACATACAAATTAGTAGTCTATCAGACTGCTAAAGGGCTTGCTAACTGTTCCACAAAGCACTTTCTTTGTTCCTCTTTGGAAAAACAGGAGGTAACATTTTGTTCAATCAAATCACCTTGAATAAGTTTTAATCTTCTTAAACTTTATCTTGCAGTTGACATTGACATTTTTAACTTTTCTTGTTGTGCACAAACTGGGACTTGAAGAATGCCATGCAGCTAGTTCTTGTCTCTGCTCTGAGATTATTATATACAGATTTTCCATAGCATTCCTTTTCCTAACCTTAAAACACACTGAGCATAACTCTTTCCTGTGGTTTGTTAATGCATGAGTGTTTTATCAAATGCATAAGGCAGAGAGCTGACAGCTATTGGGAGAATGTTTGTAGTTCTTTGTGTTGTTCAGACGTGCATAACTGCATGTCTACATCCTGGATATGTATAAAGTCAGAAATGAATATTTATAATAGTCCCCATCTGCTTGGCACATATTTATGATCAGCATTGTTTGGTTTGATGACAGCAAACTGGGAACAGTGCATGTTGTGTTGATCAATTGGCCAGTCCATATTTATGCATATTCATGAGAACATCAGGACAGACTCAATACAGAGTCATTACAAAATTCTTAAGACTTAAGTTGTATCCACAAGTTACAAGTCTTGCCCCCTCATCATTTTGTTATCAAAACCACAGCAGTCTTCCCGCAGGCTCAGGTGAATAATTGTGTGCATTGGCAGACACGCCAATGTTTATGCTCTCCTACATAATTCTTTAATCACGGAGCTATTACCCCACACATACACCCAGTTTAGTGCCATTATTATCTCCCAAGGTCACAGCTAACGAGGGCTGACACACTATGCCTGGCCTGAGCTGATTGACTCACAATTTTAAACTGGCTCAATCTAGGCCTACTCAGCAATTCAGGAGGCAATGCAGCACCTTGCACAGGTTTATGAGAGAAATATATTAGCTCTAACACTGCAGGACTGCCTTGCTTTGATGCTAGAGATTGTCACAGAGGTGTAAGATACTTATTTCTGCCCCAGAAAGTGTTTTATCCCCTCTACTGGCAGTGACATTTATGTTCTGACCGAGAATTCAAATTTACTTACCAAGATTATTTTACTTTTTTATAATATTTGAAAAAAAAAAAAAGCGTGGTCTTGTTAACCCTGCGCTTAACATTTACCTGAATGATCTGCAGTGTGCAAGAAACAGGCCATTTCTCTGTGGGCATGTATTTTATTATTATGTCTGTGATTTAATTTGTGATAGAGAAAGCATTTAGCAGCTGAATATGAGACACCTGATTTTGAATGTGCAGCTAGTCCTTGAGTTACACCCCCACCTTCCTCATTCTCTCGTGTTCCAAGTTAATTAAAAATTATACGATATGTTAGCATTAAATAATTTTGAGGTAGGCCTACTGAAGTAATCATTTCATGAGGTAATTTAGCAGATTAAACATTTCTTTCATTGTCAACCAGCAACCTTGATATCATAAATGTCACACTCGCCTTTTATGAATGATGCCGCAACTGTCAGGACCATAGAACAGACTTAAATTTAAATCAGCTATTACTGTACCTATATTCACCTTTTTCATTTCACATACAAATGAATCTACAAAGCCCAAAGGTTTAGTCACCATGGCACACGCTGAATGAAGTGCCTGCTGGAGCGAATGCAGGGGGGAATCTTGTTTCATGGTTTGACTTTTTGCACACAGCATGGAATGCCAGATAACCTCCAAATTTCACTCAGCTTAGTATCTAATGTCACATCCATAAACCCCTGGTAATGACAATATGCATGGATTCAAATCTGGAGCTCTTTATCGTTAAGGTCTTACCCTCCTCGCAGGAGAGCAAAGAGCGTGAGATGGAGAACATGGAACCAAATAAGTGTGTATACAATCATTTTTAGATATTTCTAGTAGAATGGCAAAAGCAAAGGTTTCAACAGATTTGCTTTTGGCGTTCTTTTTATCTGGACTTGCAATGAGCAATTAAAAGAGCAAGCGCACTACAGTATTTCCCATTCAGTGATGCTGCTAATGAGTTACTTAGTGCTAGTGGGGCTCTATTATGAAACTGAAGAGAAGTGATTTGAGATAAATATACACATCAGATCACTTTGGCTTAATAAAGGCCATCATGGCTCCTGACTCCTAATGCGAGGAATTATTTACTCGCCACCTGAGCCCAGTTCTGCAAGAGTCCTAAGGAAGGCTGAGTCATAAGGAAATGTGTGTGTGTTTGGCATAGAGCTCCGTCAGGCATAATGATGATGACCTACATGATGGTCTTTTATCCAAGCGTAATTATGATCCACGCTAAATACTAATCAGGCCTCTCTGGGTTGTGCTTGTATTATGCATTATTGATAAGGAGATGTTATAGAAAAACATACCATAACCTGCTCCAGTGTTTTCTGTTGATTCCAAAGAAAAGACATTTCCTGAGTGACAGAATTGTTTGGTTACATTATTTATTGCAGTAGAATATTAATCCTCATTCCTATAAAGTGATGCAGTACATTTTTGCTCCAATAACATGTGATGTATTTGGTGCAGAGAAAATGGTTTTCCAGTTTTAGTAACTAATTAATGCTTTATCAATATTCATGATGAACTCCACATTTAGAAAACGGTAATTAGCTGTATTATCCTCTGGCCATTTGTGGAAAAGTTATCCATATAGTTCAAATCAAACCACAGCAACAACTCTCATTTCTGACCAAACGCTACAGTGAGATATTACCTTGCATGGAATTCAGATATCATTCCAGAGGCAGGCGGCACATGACAGGACCACTTCAAACCAGCACTTAGTCTGAATGGGAGATGGAAAGAGCTGGATGGACGGTGTCATAATTCACAGGAGCCACCTGGTGATTCCCTCAGTCACCTTCCTGTTTCCTCTCAGCCAGCTGCTCCCTGTACTCCCAATCAATCTGCAGTGCCAGTGCTCCTGCAATTCACCATGACCTTGAGTGGCACGTCCCCTCTCTTTCGTTTGGGATGTTGGTGTGCTTTGGGTCCCTCCTCATTCCTCCTCATTTAGAGATGCACCTGTGCTCAGACCAAGATAGCACCACTTTGCAATGCAGCTCTGGGATTTGACTGCATTTAACAAAAATCTCATATACACAGATAGTAGCAGGCAGGCCCTGCATGCTCTTTTTGTTACTTCTGCTTTGCATATATTTACAGTGTTTTTTCTACCATTTTCCGTGCTTGTTCAAATTGCCTCTTTTATATGAGTCAAAGTAAAAGATTCAAAAGACAGCACCCACATGTTTTGGCTTTGGTTACTGCTTCTGCTCTATTTTGCAGTACGTGGTTACTATACATGTAGAAATCAAAACATTTTTTTTAAATGTGTTCAAGTAAGTATGAGCTTTCATATTCCCGATAATAAAGATTATTTTGCAGCTAGATATGCAATTATACAGTTCCCTCACGAAGCAGCTTGGAAGTACCATTTCTATCTAGTGCCTATATTCTCTAAAGAGTCTGTTTGTTTCTTTTTTGTTTTTTGTTGAAGTGTTGAGGAGGTGGGGGATTTGTTGTTCTGCTTGGTTGGCCATAGACATGTATTGTCTGGGCCAGGCCAGGGTGGCAGAGTGGCTCCCTTCATGGCCCCAGTGTGACAGAGCTGTCTCTACATGAAGGTGACCCCCTCTCTGGATCACTCTGCCCAGCTTGCCTGTCAGGTCCTACAGGCGTCATGGTCTATTAAGCACCTTAATGATGACCACAGCCTCATGCACTCACACAATACACCCTTACTCTTTCATTTCTCTGTGTATATTTTAAATGCTGAATGTATGAGTGTATCTCGTAAATGTTTTCTCTGTATCCAGCTAGTGTCTGAGGTGAGAATTTGATTAGGCTTGGACACTTGGTGAAATAAATCTCCTTTGGGATTTAAAGGTGGATACTTTGAACAGGCAATCCTTCAGAAGGCTTTTATACTCAATAAATCCACTAACGCCCCAATGTTTCAAAACACTGCTTTTACAGCCTCATACTTTATATCCATACCCTGCACTGTAGTGTAAAAGTGACAGGACTACTTGAAGATGGCAACAAGCCTTGGGGAGCACTCCTTACCACCACTTTCACATCTGTTGATCCCCCATATCCCTGTACCTGCCATGAATAACGGAGGTTTGCTACGTGACAAGGCAGGTGTATTATGTACTCTCCCCTTGAGGTTGGCAAGAAGAGACTAGAGGTTTTGGCTGGCAGCTGCTGGGCCTGGCATGTGTACATTTTCAGTGAAAATGTGGGGAGAGGGGATGAGATTAGGACTCTTAGGGCATCTTCGCCGCAGGTCATCCTATGGTAGTTACCTTTATGCAGTGTTTACATCCAGTGACCACAGGGAGTCTGTGTCCTCCTGATTCTCAAACAGGGTGGATTAGGAGCAGGGGTGAACAGGGCAACACTGCCACCTTAGTCATGCTGTAGTTCTAGAAATTTGAATATGCATACGACAATCAGTGAAATTCACTGTATCTTGATACATAATTCAATTCTACAGTAACACACAATTTATATGTACTGCAGCCTAAACAAACACATAAAGGACTTGGTTTTCTGTGGCATTAGCCGTGCATTTCAGGCGTGTGATTTCACGAGTATCAGAGTATTGTAGAATATTATTGGCTTTATATCTGGCTAACACACATTTCTTTGCTTTCCTGTGAAAACCACGTATCTCCAATTTTGGTGATTTTGGATGTTTTTTTAGATAAACTGAAGGATGAAGTGTTCCTTTATGGGTTGATAAAAGTCTCTTCTTAAGCTACATAAACCATTTAAAAAGCAAATGGAACATTTTCATAAAGCTTGATAAGCCCACATCCCAGTTCTGTGAAACCTACTCTGATACAAAGTCGGATATTGTGGCATATAAACACCTTATCCAGGTTTCTGATCATTCTCTGCCATGCTTGCAAGTGGAACTGCATTGTAGTGAGCCAATAAAACAAAAAATATGCAGGTAAATGATGATCAACATGCTGAAATAAAAGGAGTCTTATTTCAGTAATGCAGATCTTAAATTGTCGCCCTTGTTTTCCATTACCGGTGATCAGATGGAGAAGATGAGAGTTCAGACAATCAGAAACCAAACTGTGTTCATTCTCAAATGTTGAGGTAACATGGTCTTTTCAGAAATAAGTGGCTGGATCCTGGTCTGATAATGTATACAGGGGTACAAATAACCAGGTTTCTCATGTTCCATGTAAACGCCATATCCAGAATAAGATCAAAACCAGAATTAAACCAGGATACTAATGTGCATGTAAACATACAATACTCACTGTGGAACTAATATTATATTAGCTGTTCCCTTTTGACATCACAACTATTTCTAAGAGCTAAAGCTAAAGTTGAAATGAATAAAGGCATAGCCCACATGGCTAATAGCTAGATAGCCAGTGCCATATGTAACATTAATTCTACAGCACTGGCCAACCAGCCACTTCAAACTAACATTATGTAATTTAAATGATGAGTTTAATAATTGGCTTCAAAGTTGCTGTGGAGCAATGCATCAGTACTGCACTTTAAAAAAAGCACCCAAACAAGCATCCTGTTTATAACCAAGTATTTGTGTTTTGACGTTCCTTGTCACTTTACATAAAATATGTCTGCTTTAATGAATTCATATTCAGTCTGTAATAATCCTGATGTCTGAGACACCTGTGCTTTTATGCTGCTTCATATCGTTCCAGACAAGCAAAGCTAAAGGCTCTTTAAAGAAAGGTGCAAAAAACTCAAATGCGCATTGACATTGCTACCTTTTCAAGAGCCTTTTCACATGGAAGCAGAGATACAAGGCCTTTTGTTTTTGCCGTAGGTGTGAATATCATTAGATCTACCATGAGTGCAATAAATGTGAGTAGGTGCAGTAGCCTTTGCCCATGAGACAATAAAACACATACGGAAATGAGCCGACAGCATGACTAATAGCTTGCAGTTTGAACCACGCTCCCATCTCAGCAAAATGCCTGTTCTCTTTAAGTGAGCCATTATACAGTTATCAATGAGCCTGCTTCGCCTTTGATCTCTCTTTTAAGAGTTGAGGATTTTACACCCAAAGAAAGAAACACCTTAGAGAACCCACTGGTTTGCATGCTGTCTACTGTTATGCCCAAAATGAGGATAAAACGAATACAAAAGAAGCTGTCACTCCCCGTGTCCCTCCTGTCCCTAATCCTTCCACTCCTGAGTCTGTGCCTGCCCACACCATCATCAGAGCTCAGATCAAAGTGTGAGAGAATGGCCCACAGGTCTGCACAGAGGGAGAGCTGACCTCCTCAGAGCTTACTATGTCCTTGGACCAAAGTCCTTTTCAGGACTAGACATATTCATTGAAAACCAATTCTGTGCAGTGTGCCTAAATTGAGCTTTACTTTGGATCAGCGATCTTGCTTTGTGGACATTCCCCGAGGCAGTCATCGTATCTAAAGTGTCAGTTTCATAAAGACAATTTAGTCATCTCATTTGAAAGCCCTTGTGTTCATACAGCTGGAATAAACTGAGGTCGGAAACATCATTGTGTGTACAGTAAATATATTTGTATTTATGCCTTATGGTACTGTAAGCTTAAATCTTTATTACTTTAAGCGCACCAGACCAGTATATACTATAAATTGAAAAATTGTGTTTTCTCACGCTAATACGACACAGGCCTTGACCTCTCATCCAGCTACTGTTAATTAGTGTTGGTTGCTCTTACCTCTGGGCAAGCTCAGATTTATGGCTTTATGTTGTGGGGAGCTTTAAAGTGAAAGTGTGCTGCTGGGGCCTAGTCTGCCGACGGACTACATGGATAAACAGGCTTTCATACTCTGGTATACATGTAGATCCCTTAACTGCATATGTGTATGATGTGTGATACTGAAACCTACGTACAGTTTTGCAAGTAGGTCTCAAATAAGCAAATGAATTTTGACTTTAACAATGTGATCATGTCCTATTGTTGTAGTATAGAATAGATTTTATAGATAAGGTAGTATTATTGTTATTGTCTGACTTTTTTGTGCTGTACTTTGGAGTCCAAGGCCCTATATATTTTAAGTATAATATACAGTATTGTCTATAAAATGATTTATTCCGACTTTATAAGAATTTAAAGGGAGACTTACCGAGCATTACATAAGAAGATGAATATCAGTTTCATCCCTGCACATTCAGTACAGAGATTGATCAGTCACGTGTTTAGCCTACCCTAGCACAAACACTGGCAGCAGAGGGAAATAGCTAGCCTTCAACATCCAGTTATCCAGGATTCTCTGACTGCCTACAGTAGCTGCACTATTTTTTTTCTCATGCCCATTCATCTCACCCTAGTCTACCTTGGCTTATAAACATACTGCAGTCTGCCTTTTATTCCCCCACAACATTGCATCACAGGAGTTCACACTGGTTATGTATCACTGGAGTTGTGCAACTGGGATGAGCCATCATCAGTGCTGCGGAACTGAGTGCGATGAAGGCAATCACAAAGCACCCTGAGCTTTCGTTAACAAAGAGTTCATTAAGTCCATTAAATTCCCAGTTGACAAAAACATCCCAGGCTTCAAGTCTTGAAGTAATTATTCCTAAAGCACAAGGCCGATGAAGAAACAGTGGTACACTGTATGTTTTTGCCTTACAGTATACAGGAAAAAGACAAACATTCACTCTTCTAATTGGAAAATGTGTTCATATGATTAAATAATAATATATACTTACTATGTACTTACTATGCTTCCAAGGGGTCACTGCAACACCAGTACAGAGAGCTCAATGCGATTTGCAGTTAATGAGGTTGGGTCTCCACACAAATGTTTTATTTTGTATGTCGTGCTTTGGGAAATGTGGTTATGGCCTATTTTATCATCCGTTATGATTCTGTGCAGACTTCACATCTACACTGATTTGGGTGATATATAATTTAGCTTGTCCATTTTGTACAATTAGACACTAAAGTCCAACAAAAATAAGTGATGAAGTCTCTTAATTAGCTGTAGTGTTAAGTTAGCAACTTTTGTGTGATTCCTGAAGATCACTTTTATACAAACATGTTATTATCTGCAGGAAATCTATGCTGCCATCTTGTATATGGTTGTTGTGCTGACAAAATATGACTTTGTCACCGTGTAATCAGTCAACCTTTAAAGGCTGTATACAGTTGAGACAGTAGGGATGGCCTGGAGGCTGTAGGGAGTTAATATCTACTGGGATTTGTGCATTCATATGCAAACGTCTGATGTCAGCAAGGGATATCCTTCAATGACGGCCCCTCCTTTATTCTGGGTGACCACTGGGCTACAGCTAAGAATAATCTCTTTCACATCAAGCATATTAATTCCAGCCACCCTGCTTGACCACATGCTACTGTATTGCCCTTTCTCTGTTTTACCTTGTTACTCTGACTCCCCTACAACCCCTGCACAATATCTTTTAGCCCACTACATTTAGTGCCAAAATACTAGCACACCCCTAGCTCATCAATAAACCTTTAATGCTATAAATAATGCATGGAATGAAATAAAGGTCAATTTAAATCATCAATCATCCACGTTCTCTTTAGATGGCAGTGGTGGTTGCTCAGTAGCTCGGTTCAAACCACTTTGGTCAGTTTGGGGATGCTAGAAAGGCTTTTGTCGCTGAGAACAGCCTGAGTATAGCCAGGCCTTTAGGTTTTTTGGTTGCAGTCATTAGTATGCAGTATGCAGCAGACATGATTTTTGTCTCACATTGGTCCTGCCACAAAGACAGGGGCCATGCAGCAAGTCACTTGTCTTCATATGGATGCTCTTCTGTCACCTCAATATTCAGAGTGGGGTTTTGACTTTGAAGCCCCTTTTGATATGGTGCTTTTGAAATGTTGAAGGACGCCTTGAAAGGAAAAAAAAAGTTTAATTAGTAGCCTTATGTTGGAAGGGTACCATAGGCTGGCTTTCACATTGCAAGACCAGAACCTTTTTTTTCCTTTCTCTGATTAAATGTGCTGTTGAAGTTGATTTATGAATGGAAATTAATGTTGCGTAAAAAATGCTCCCTAATTATTATTTTACTATTCATTTAGATCAACCACTTGGGAATCATCTGCTCTCGTGGTACACATCATGAGCTATATTTTAGGATTACTGATAATTCTAACCTCCCAGCTCCATATGGTGCTAATCTCTACTGAGACAGTTTGACATAGGGTATGTATATTTGAGAATCCACATATTCTCTGGTTTTGCCTTCCATAGAGGTATATATGGTTTGGCTTGTCTCTTTTGCTCCATTTCATCTTCAGCATTTCAGAGGCTTTCTCGCTTTGACATACCTTATGAAACAGCAGTTCGATAGATTGAGACCGAATCCTCCTATTCCCTGCTTTGATCATTTTCTTTATGCCCACCTGTAATTTAGGCCTCCAAAATGTAAATCATTTATAATGCTACACACCATGGACACCATGCTCTACATTTCTTAAGCACACATTGGAATAATCACAGGCTTTAGAGGCCCTGAGGCATATTGAATGATGTCTTCTACACTGCATATTGAACGATGTCTTGTGTTGAGGTTCAGATGTTCAAATCAAACATTTTGCTCAGAATTACCACAGATACATTTTTCCTTCATTTACTGCTTTCTTTGCTTCCATATCAGAATTCAGTCAAAATGCCTCCTACCGTTTATAATGTCATGGCTCTTGTGATAAATACAATAAAAATTTCATAAGACCAGTATAATCATGTCAGGGTGAGGATCTTAATCAAAGTGAAGTTCAAGACTTTAAAGGAAGCGGATGTTAGATACCGTAAATTGTGAAATAATAGCCAATATTCAAATAATAGCTGAGGCTGTGGTCTGTTGGAACAAAAAAAGTCTGGTTGCCAGTAAAGGAGAAAAAAAAGATATTACCTATACTTTAATGGCTCACATTGTACATCTGGGATAATATACAATTTTGCAGCATTATTCCAGTGCAACAGTGTAGTCATACCATACTCTTTTTTGGAGATTTTAGCAGAAATATTGTTTTTGACCAATAGATAAAATGTTTGAGTTTCCATTTACAGCAAATTACCACAGTAAGATGGAGACAGATCAAAAAGAGGGTGGCTTCCTACTCAAATTTGACAGAATATAAAGCAGGGGAAATTAGACATAAATTCCTGTCTCTGATAACACCCTGTCTCAAATAAAGTCCTGGTTCTCTCTTCCGTTGTGAGGTAAATAAAGGCCCCAGCCACTTCTTGATATTTTACTGTATTTCATGATGATTCCTCATCAGACAACAAAGCCACAGGTCTATTACCCCAACTGTCAGTCTGAGGCTCTCTCCACTCCACAGCGTTTCGATCAGCTTGCAGAGAAGTCTTGATTTCACCCACCGCAAGCATGCTAATCTAATCAATAAGTTATACTTTAAAAAACAGAAAATATCTGACAAGAAGTATGCCTGCAGCTGTACAGAGTAGTGGTACAGTGGAATAGTAGGAATACATTTTGTTATTGAGTTTACCTGACATGTTCCTCGCCTACTCATTTGAATTCTGTCAATCATGAGCGGGTCACATGGAGGTTAGTCAGTTTGTCTCACTGATGTGAATTCCTTTCTTTTGTCTCTGCCTCTCTGTTGCTCAGTGGTCAGTGATATAATTTCAACTGATACTGAGCAGGAGTCCTCATACATAAATATGAGCAGACCTCTGGTTGCATGTGCCCTCAGTTCAGAGTAGTATCATTTTTATGCTGCTGTAAATGTTCCATCTTTAAGACTGTAATCAGTGTCACCAGCAGACCTCACAATGATATGAATGATAATAGAGAACATTTTCCTACCAGAACAGGATTACATACATACATACATACATTATTTGTACATTCAATATACCGGTTTGCAATATATATATACATACATATATATATGTGTGTGTCTGTGTGTGTTAAAGTTTTGCAGGTACTTTACAGTTTTATGTTTAAAGTTGCTTTCTAGTTCCCAATGTAATGACCATATTGTGTTTTAAAAAAAAGCTTCTTGTACCTGTGCACTGTAGCTTTGGTCTTCGGGGTGAACTGTGCTTGATCAACCATACAGCTGGTCATGGACCAATGAGTCAAGCAGCCATAAGTTCAGTATCTGCTTGTATTTGCTCCACTGCTCTGCCCTATCCATAGGCTGCAGCATTTACACCTTTTTTTTCTGCCCATTCATCTCTCACCTCCGTCATACGTTTGGCTGACAGACATGCAGCCTGTCTTTCTTCCCCTGCAACACTGCAGCCACTGCATGTGCAGATGGGATCAGTGCTGTGACCTTCATTATGGCCAAAGAGGGTCCGGCTACTGTATCTATCTAACTCACAAATTTGTGTTTCTGATGAGTCGGCGAGGGTTGTCTCACCATAGAAGTGGCAAGTGCTTAAGAGCTCTCTTGTCAACTTTTTGAGCCCTTTATGCACACCTTCATCATGTCTGGAGTCCTACAGACTGCTTGACTGAATAACCTGTAGTTTGTAACATTATACTGTAACATAAAGAGGAAAATAGGGAGGACAGAGGGAGCCCAAAACCACCAAAAAATAAATAAATAAATAACCACTGTACACTACTGTATCTTAACACACAAACAGACTTTTTTTATTAAAATGTTTCTTATTATATATCAAAGTATACACATTGCCAATATAGTAGTGACAGTGGGTGTGTAGCCCCCAGCCAATAACAGCGCGCAGGTTGTGAGGGCGGGACGCTATAACAACGTAGTGACCAGGTGCCAGATCGTAAGCACGTATCCAAGAGGAAGCCGGGGAGGAGGGGCCAACTTTGAATGCTGTGTTTACAAACGGCAACCAACAAATCCAACTCATTATGCCTTTAAGTAATCTTACTTTAAAATACCTCATATTAAACTTCATGTTTGGATTAGAATAACCCAATAAACCTCACACTGTGGATATAAAAGACCAAGTTAAGATGGCTGGCATATTTCAATATTAGATATTTTACTGTGAGGTGGGAACGTCTTACCCCTTTCACTGTTTGTTTTCATTGCTGCTACAGACTCGCACTCGCACAGCACGATAGATACATGTTGATGTCAACAAAACCATTGTGGTAAGCACTATTTACACATTTCTGTAGTTTGGATTGTCATTTCTTCCCTCTGTATCAGACGTTACCTACTGCTGCTTAGGGAAAGGATTTACTTGGTGGCGGCACATTTTCATACGGACCCTAGAGGAGGACAGGAATGTTCTGTTCTGGTTTATTCATAACAACACAGTTTCTCCATCACAAGATAGCAAAGGTACATGCAAACAGCTTATCCTTAATAAGCTGTTTTCCAGAGGATCATGGCCAGTAAGTTACTCCCTGCATGTAAACACAGCCAGCGATGCTGAGTCCTTAATGGACACTCAGATATTATTGTGATAATAGTTACACGGCAGATATAAAAATGGGTGGTGGGATTCGGGCCATTAGGTTCCAGGTTTCTCACCCTCTGCATTTCTCCACCCTCCATTTAGCATAATGACACTCAAACAATCAGCCCTCACATTAGAATATGGAGTGTGGTATTATGCAGAATAAAAGGGTGTTAATGTGTCATATTTGAATATCCTGATCTGTAACCGTGACATGCTTTTCCCAGCAACAGCAGGTAGCTGATTCAGACAGAGAAACCAGGCATGACCTACATGCTTAAAGAATTACAGCAGTCAACAAAGAGGATTCTCTTGGATTCATGTTCTGATACTCTGATGTAAGCCCACACTGTGGCAACAGTGGTGAATAATAACATACTTGTAGTCGCATTTGCACAAGGTCTCCCCTTTCTGCTGTGATTTATAAGCATAGCTTCCATCTGCAAACAGGCTAGGAGGCTTCAAGCTACAGGGGCAGCACCCTGGGTCCAGTGCTATTTACTCAGCCAGCCGAGACGAGGCGCTCCCCCGGCAGGATCCTGCAGTCACTGTGCCCATGCATGGTTTTCTTACCTTTACCTGTCTGCTCAAGCCTACTCTGCAGTGCCTGCAGCATGGGAAGGTGACAGCTACAGCAGGGCAGCCACATTTTGCCACAGGTTGAGCCATCTTTACTGTGTCATTTCCTGCTGCTTAACAAATGACTGAAAGCTGCAGGCTACCGTGCCCTCGGTGGAATAACAGTGACTTAATTTTATGAGCACTGTCTTTGCAAAACTCTAGTCACACTTTGAAGTTAATGAATCACTGTTTTAATAAGCTGTGGTTGTGTCAGTCAAAACATTTAAATCCTTATGTAAATATTACAGTAAACGCATGTAAATTATAATTAACATTAATGAAACAAGTATAGTTTTTCCAACAATAATCACTGTAGCCACTCTGTGCTGTACTTAATATAATGTGAGCTGAAAAGGGTGCAGAGATGCTGAGAGGAAAGGTGCTCCACTTTAAAGTGACGTGATAGATTAGGGAGGAGCCCCAGCAACCAAATAATTTCCCTGGTGACCAATTTCTGAACACTCCCTAAGCAAAGAAAATCGGCAACAAGCCGACATGTCAGGCACTGCCTCATGCCGGGGTGCGGGCGAACATGCTGACTCACTTCTAATGAGCAGCCAGAGATAGAAATAATAACCTAAACCAGGAATCATAGGTCACGACTGCTTATATACCGCTGACTGTCCTAATTAACACTGGACCTTATACAGTGCAAGCAGATGTACATGCATGTACGCTAACAACTATCAAAATAGCTTCTACGGTGGCCCAGTGTTGATGGAAAAGAAGAAGAAAAATAGGCTATGCTGTGCTACACTTGCAGTGTTGCTCGCTGTGGCTGCTTCTGAAATCTACTGTAGCTGTTTATTGCATTCACTTGTAGTATTCTTGGCTTACATGCTGTTCTAACAAATTATAGGACACTGGCAATCATTTGTTTTCTGTCCCTCAAAGAGCTGAATCTCCTTTTGATAATGACTAGTTCCATTAGGACTGACTGCCACCACTCAGCTACTCTGCATGTGAATAAATGCAATACTAAAACAGGTACTACTGCAGTAAACGGATACTGTCCTTCCTTTCACCATTACATTAGAAAAGTTTTATTTAGCAGCTAAAGCTTGTAATGATTTTAACAAAACGTGAAGCTTAAGAATAATATTGAGCATGTTGGTATTTACAGATATTGATTATCAGTAAGATTTATCATTTGTGCGCACCATAGTGTAATTTATTGCTTGATGTGAGGTTGATTTATGGATGAAAAGGAGATGCGTCTGCCAAAATGCTCCTCAGGCTTTACAGTTTTATTGGATATATACTTGTCTTCACTTTTTGCAATAACCGTCCTTTAAAGAAGTAAGTGACATCTGCATGTGCCACAAAGGTGTCAAATTTTTACAGCATCCTGTTTAAGTGATTACCCAATGCATTTTTACACCACAAAAATCGATACCTTTTAATGGATCAGCCAGGGAACTAATAAAAAAGATTTTAATTGATTATGCTGATGGTATGTCATTGCCCCAGCCTGTGATGTGTTAAGGTTTAGTCGCCATCAGAGCAGAAGTTCAAGTTGAAGAGACTGACATAGCTGCCTTTTAGCTGAGAGAGAATAACGAGGCTTCTGGCTCAGGATCAGTTTGGCAGCCGAGACTACCTGGAGGCATCGACAGGAAATAATGCTCATCTTGTCTGAAGATTAAATTCATTTTACTTTCTCCTTATTATTACACAGCTTCAAATAGATTCATCCTGCTGAAGTAAATCTTGCTTCCTGTTTGTATTGACTTGCCAAATGTAAAACTGGCATCATTTAGAGAGTAGCTAAAAGAATTGAGATTTTCACTCATCTAAATGCCAAGATGCTGCCAATGAGTCCATGGATTATAAGTACACCTATGTAAAGCACTGAATTTCATTTGTGCAGTTGTTTAGACACCCTCTGAGGTTTTTAAATTTGCACACAGTTATTATTTCTTTCTGATACCGTTGGTCTGTTTTTGGATATTTGCCCATTTTGTGTTCTTAATCTCAATATGCCTCTGTATGTGCCATGGGCAGAGCTTGGCACAGGACTAAAAATGGCCATGCTTTGCCACGCTTCATCATCTGTGGTTTGTGTCAGACCCAGACAGTCATCTGGAAAGGTCAACGCTTCGGTAAAAGATTTAAATCACCCCACAGAAGAAAGATTCACCTTGACAGGCGGAACCTGAAAACTAGTAAATAAGAATACAAACAGAGACTCATTCCTCTTTGCTTAAAGCAAGGACAAACGGACCATTGCATTTCAAAGCGGGTGTCATGGGTTGTGATGCTTTGGAGTAAAAAGTCTACATATTTTATTAGTATTTTTAATCAATTATTTGCTTTCTTAATTTGTGATTGTTAATTGTGTTTATTTCCTCTCTCAGGTGAAAAGACTCACAAGCTACTTGTTTGCATAGTCATCATACAAGGAGATGTGTATTTGCGATCGTTCTCTTTCAGATCTATTAATTACATTTTTAGCTCTGAAATGAAGTGATCTTGGCATGGCTGCTAGCAACAGCATGTTTCTAAATACAACTTGACAGGGTCAGTGTGGCAAAACAAACTGTTGGGCTTAGCTTTGGCACTGGGAGAATTTGACATATGGGTGTTATTCTTTGATAAATCTCTGTAGTTTTGTTGTTCTATATTCATCCAGTTGTGAGCTGCTAGTGGAAATGTTTTCCTTTTTTTTTTTTCATTTGTCATCTTATTATATTAATGTGGCCACGCCTTTTGATGAATGCAGGGACTAAAGCACGTATTCAGCTGCTTTTGAGGACAAATGGGACCTTTGAAAAAATCCTTTCTCTTTACTGTTTATTAATATACTTAAAAAGATGAATGTGAAATAGGGAAGCTTACAGCGAGGCCTATGTATCATAATATATTTGCTCACAGAAGTAAAGAATAATGAAACTATTTTCAGCTGTAAAGCCATGGTTGAATAATATGTCTGCTGCAAAGTGCTACAAAGCAAGAACTATTACAAGGTGGTTACTTTTTATAATCTTTTTGGAAAAGACAGCCATAAATACATGTAGGTTTTGCTCTTTAGCTCCTAAAAATATTTCTATTTATAGTATTTATTCTGATTCTCTGCATGTCTGTGTCCCTACACTTTAGTGGTTGGTGGGATATTATTGATTCCTGCTATTGATCCAAATGTGGCAACAATGACTTTGTGAATTTGTCTTTAGTTTTCTCATCATTTGAATGAAATGCACTGAAAAGCCCCCTGCTGTGATGTCCTTGCTGTTATTGAGATGCAGTTGAGACACTGTTGGCAGTTTGCATCAACTTTACACAGAATGAAATCTGTCTATCTAGCCATATATCTATCTGAAATTCATTAAATTTAAGCAACAGTATGTGATAGAATTATGTCCAGCAGCCTATTTAACACAGCAGTGTGATTGTGATAATCCATCTAGTGTGTGTGTGTGTGTGTGTGTGCGCGTGAATAGTGCCTGTTTTTGGAAGTCAGAACAGAAAAGCAGTGTTTGTGGGTGTGTGTTTGCAAATTGTGCATGGGAGGGAGCTGGAGTATAGTTTACAATGCAGTTCTGCATTAGCGTCGCAGGGATTTGGGCAAATGGTCCTGTAAATTGCTCCTTTAGGGAATGAGCAGTAGAGGGAAACAACACACATACAAAGGTAAACAGTAGGTGTCCTACAATGGCTGCAGTTTAATGCAGATGTATGTAATCTTGTAATATTTACTTTAAGATGTTGATGTTTTAATTTCTCTGCTGCAGTTTTTATCATGGCTAGTTAACTAGAAATCATAAATTGAGTGTGTTTTTACTGTGAAAGGAGATGAAATAAAAGACTGACAAAAAAGCTAATTGGATTTCGAACATCTTGGGCGGAAGAGATTTTACCTCAGTTGTAGTTTATTTAGTGCTTAATGAGACTGATAAAAGTTACTGTTGTTTTGTCCCATATACTCAATCTATGTGAACATGTTTTGACTTTTATTTCTCTGTCTTTGCACAGGCCTTTCCATGTATATCCACAGGCATCTATGGTAAGCTTAATCTCTTATTTTTTAAATTGACTTTGACCTTATTATTTTTTTTTGCTTTACATATATGTTTTATCATAACAATCTGCACACATGTACCTGCCTCATGTTGCAAAGATCATTTCAGTGGCTGTATATCCAAAAGTCTGCATGAAGGGGAGGGGGTACACAAAATAATAACTGTAAAGGCTTTGTCTTTGAAGAAGAATACATCATGTTGAAACATACCAACAAGTTCACCTTAGAGCATGTTGCACAAAGACACAACCTAGTAAAAGGTGGACAAAATGTAGACCCTGAACAATGCTTGTGCTTCCTCATGGGACCAGGCCTGATATGCAGCAAGGCATCGCTGGCAAAGAGCTAGTGTGCTCATTAGACTTAAACAAAGTCACATTGAAAACATGCCAAACTTGTTGAGATAAACAGGCTTTGAAGTTATGATGGCAAAAGATGTTAGATGCAGGGAAACTACTGGAGTTTATAGAATATAGTACATCCCCTCTGCTGAGGAGAAATAATTATTTTCTCACCATTCTGGCATATTGTATACAGTATATGCCATCCATTGAATTTGCACAAAGGCTCTAATAATCACAGTGTGTGCCAAATATGTAAGGATTAATTAACATGCTAATTTTCATTTTCTGTCACTAACAAGTCGGCAGCAATGTGGTTCTATAAAGCAGTCACAACTCTGGTAAACTTGTGAATAATTTCAAATGACCAAGATGCCTATTTTGTGTGCCACAGTGCTTTTACCATTGTTTAAATAAAGGCCAGTATTAGCCAGTAACTGTTAAACATGATCAGTGATCTGTCATTGTTCGGGCAGACATCTCTTGAGAGTCGTTAGGTGCTCTGATCACGCTCTATGATCATATAATGGCCAAGGAAGACCATTTTACAAGCCCAACACTGTTCCCACAAGATGTTCCCATGTACAAGGATGATAATACTCCTCGGCCCAGTGTAAAACAAATTCAAAAGCGGTTTCTAAAGTGAACTCATAACCCGTCAATGGCCTCTCCAGTTACCAAAACTAAACATTAATACTTTATGGGTTTATATCTCCATCATCACCGAAAGAGTTGAAGGCTTTCCTTCAGAAAGAATGATGTAATCTACCTCTAAAAACATGTCGGGACAGGAAACCAAGGAGGACTGAAGCTGTTCCGAAGCCTAAAGGTGGCAATTCATGTAATTTCAAGTGTTTCTTTACTCTTGTCCAGCCTGTGTTTGTTTCCGAGCTATATTATTCCATGCTGATATGTCTACATGAGGTTTACTTCAGACACAATATGTTGTGATATTCTACACTTGTGTAATTGTGTTGAGGTTTTGTTCTAAACAAAGTTGCCAGCGTTTTAACAAATATAATCACTGGTTGTTCAATTACTAAACCTGCTGCAAATTACCATCAATGCTGCAAATCTTTGCATCACCGCATGTTTTCAATTTAGCGGGGTACTTTCTAACACTGATGGTGTAAATGAGCACAGCCACAGCTGAGTTATTTGAATGCACTGCCGCTGGGCTGTTTAACTGTTGCAGACATTTGCAGCTGAATTGCAAAATGCAAGCAAAGCATCAACCATTATTGACTTTTATTTGATCTTTTAGAAAAATCACACATTGGCATGCAGCTTTGCCTCTGTGAGTTAAATTGCTCCTTGTGGCTGGAAAAAACTGTAGTATCATGTCTTATTTCTGTGATGCCTATCACAGCCCAACATGAAGCAAAACTGAAAGATGTGTCTTGCTTAGAATGCAAAAGGAAGTGTAACTGTTCTACTGCCGAATGTAATATATTGGTTGAAGAAACCAATAAACATATTTTGGAAATGCAATCATGCACTCCTCTTCGCCACAAGAAGGTAGTTAAACAAGGCCTTCAGCTCTAAAAGACATTATTGACTAATAACACAATCCCAGAACATGACTGGGAGCATGAGTTAGGAACAGAGAAGCCCCTAAACCTCAGTATTGGTAGCATATATGAAAATAGACATGCCAGATGTCTGGTGTAAAAATTCGTAGATGCCAGTTATGTATATAGGTATAGGTTTTACTAATTTGTAACTGTGTATACAGAATTTAAGAAGTAATTTATCAGCCACAGGACAACATCAAAAAAGCTTCTTTGTACACATGTGAATTACTGACTACCAGTGTTGTTCTCTGAAAAGTCTTAACAAAGTGATGCAAATTCCATCCAAATCCATCACTCATCCTCCTTTATCAACCCTGTATTATGACTAACTGGCATACAACTGATTATAGAGCCTGACAAACTGTTGTTGTTTTCTTTCCTCACTAGTTTCTGGGGGGAAAAGCATTTACCAAATTATTAAAATCCAGGTGGCTGATCTGATCTGATTTAATTGCGATTGGAAAAGTAGCTGAGAAAAACTCACTGGATTAAAAAAAATGAATACCTAATCATGGTGCACTTGTTAGGAGTTCAACAGCGATTGAAAACCATACAGCTGCAGGTCTATACGTAAATGCCCAGTCGGCACAGTTAAACTCCAATGCATTTGAGTGGGTACGAGATAGTCCAAGTGGTAAGGCATCCTGATTTGCAGCACAGCATACACTTGTTAGTGAAGCCCTAACCGTGAGCCTTCATGCTTATAAATCACTAGATGTTTATAATTATACTCTGTGCTGGATAGAACTCTTCCCTCTTGAGATATTGAACATTTTCCACCCATCACTTCTCCACTTCACACAGTTAACTGCACAACAACTCCTGATCATTTCCTCTCACCATCTCTTTCTACAACATTGTCTGTTTTCTGCCACCTGTCTATGCACGCATCTCAAAATGGCTATTACTGATGTGTTAATGATAAAGAAGGGCTAAAGTTGTCATTTCTTTCTCACTCTTTTTCTCTCAGTCCCCCCCTCCCTCCCTCCCTCCCTCCCTTGCTGATTATTTCACTGCAAATTCTACAGTCAGTGATGATAGGTTTAGCAGTCATTTCTGTCAAATTAATTCCCTCTCCTCATATTTTCCTGTCTTGCATATGTCGCAATGGCACTTTTGTGTTATTTGGCCAGCACAAAACCTTGGTGTGGCCTCAAAGTAATTATGAGAACCTGTTTGTAACTCGTTAGTGCCTAAAAAAACTGCTGCAAATCTTCAGTAAACTTGTTAGTCCCTGACTGGCTAGGGTCTTATTTAAATAAATAAACTCAACTGATGGTCAGTACAAAATTCCCCCCAAAAATTTATTGCTTTTAAAACATAAATGTAAATTTGAATTTGTTGATGGTGATAACACTTTTACAGGTTGGGTTTAAAGAAATAAAATTAAGAATGTTAGGTAATGGAGACATGCTGGTCTATTTTCAAAATGGATATGTGGCATTTTGGAGTAAAACACCTCCATTGTAATGACACAAAGGCGGGCCAAATGCATGCAGGAGGGAGAGGGTCACTGTTTGTACTTTATGCTGCTGATGGGGGCACTGCTTATTGCTGTTTACTGTGGTGCCATGCGCTGCATTGCCAGTAGGAGCCCGTCATAGCACTCCACCAGAAGCCCCTCACATCAAAGGGGTAGGCTGTGCAGAGCCAATCATGCCGTGGAGGGGTGGGGTGGGGGGTGGGGGTAGAATTAAACAGGCTGTTCAATAAATAAACAGCTTAGCGCTTCCCATAACTGCATCTCCACAGAACAATAGAGCTGATTAAGACTGTAGATCTTCACACAGCAGAGGGCAAATAGAGGAGGGACTTTCAAAGGAACTACACTATAGTACAGTGCTGTGATGTTATTCTCTATGACTCCTCCCTGTGCCCCCTGAGTACTGCCATGTTCTGAAAGAGGCCCTGCTCTCTTGTCAGGCATTTTGACATTTTCTGTACATTTTAGATAACCTTTAAGGTCAACTTCCATTTCAGCAATGTAAACAAAAGCTTTTTAGTGTGAAAGGCACATCTTCCCCATCTCTCTCTTCCTCTCTATCTGTCTTTCAGGTTGCCTCTTTCTATCTCTCTCTTTCTCTGTAGAATACACAGAGATGTAACCATGGTTTTATATATGTGTACACGGTCATGCACCCAGGTGCTATACTTATGCACACATGCTTGACCCATTTTCACACTTAAATTGTGGTAGAAAAACAAATCCTGTGCCCCCAACATTGTGACGGAGAGGAATCAGGAACAAGTTATCGAAGGCCTTTGTGCTGAGAAAAATAGATTTGTCAGGAAAGCTAATGCTAATTGACACTCTCTCTCACACCTCCATATTCCAGGAGACTCAGTCACCATTGACAGATGATGGCAGAACAGGGAGGTTGGGTGTAGCAGGGGTGCGCAGGGGGTACCTTAGACGCTTGGAAAGAAAAATGAGGGCTCACACTGCGCTGACAGTCCAATCCCTCAGTCCGGCCCATTAGCCACAACAGAATTTCTGCACAGATAGTGTGTCGGAGGTACCACCCATAAACAAACTAGTGCCCACCGTGGGCCACGAGGTCACCCAGCATGATAGAGGTTATTAAGTGCTGCTCCTGTTTTCACATCAATCACAGCCATGTGACCTGGGTTTAAATGGATTATTCCTTCCAAGGAGGAGACGCCTCTCAATGTCTCACAAGATCAGTGCCAAGAGTCCAACTACCTAAACTTAGAGAGGTCATTTTCTCTTTTTGAATCACTTTCTCTCCTGTCTTCCCTCCCATACATTCTCTTGTCTCTCGTAGTCCTTTTTCTCCCTCACGCATTTTTCTTACGCATAGACACACAGGCGGAGCTACTTGCTCAAGCAAAGCCACATACATAAAAATCCCATTTCAAGATGCATTGTGGACAATTTAGCCTTGTGGAGATCACATCTTAGCTGGCGCTGAAAAAGCACTTTCCAACAGCCTTGTAATGAGCTGTACAGTTTAGGAGGCATCTGCTAAGATCAATCTTAGCATGAAGCAGAGGACTCGCTGGCACAATGCGAAAGCAAGGACATGAACATTAAGTCTACTAACCTGACAGATGCCATCGCACACATGCATTTATAACCCTATCAAAACAATCAGTGGCCCTCAACACAGCAATGCTGCTGCTGCTCTTAGGACAGATATCTCCCTGTTTACTGCTCACCCTCCACCTTTTAGCTCACCTGTATCTGTGACTGATCTGAGGATTGTTGACAGAGGAGTTTTAGCACTGACTGGTGGCTGTGGGAGATAGGCGGATGTAATCCACCCACGCTCTACTGGTATGTCCACGCTGCCGTTCTACTGTACTGTCCAGATCAAAGGTGTCAAGCAGCTAAGAATTTTTTCCTCCAGCCAGCATCATGCTCTAGCTCTCTTCATCCCTGTCTGGGATTAGGAAGGTTGGAGACATTCATGGTATCTTATCTCTTGGCAGTGATGGCTTGCTGCTAGCTTGCCAGAGATGGCCTGGGCAAGTCCCTCCTTCTCTTAAAACCTGGGGTTTACCACAGGGAGCTTAGCCCAGCTGGGTTGGGAATTTCAAGGTACATAGGAGCAACGTGCTGTATCAGTGGGTAGCAGAGTGTGTGCTGAGAGGGAACAGGAGCTTCGTAGCCCATTTAACTGAGTCACACAGTGTGCATTGTACTCAACACTAGCCTTGCTCTACCATTTTCATGGATGATAAGCCAAATGTAAAAATACTTCCCACCCACAGGACAATAGATTTAAGCCTTTGAGAAACTTGGTTGAGCATTAAACTTTTGCATATCATACACTCTTCAGAATGTTTTTAAAAAGTGAAATGTCAGGTGTTAATTTTAGCATGTAGGACAAAGCATGGCATCACCTGTATGGAATGTTTCCAAGGAAGGTCATCATCTGTTGTGCCACGGAGGCTGCTCTCTTTCTTCCTACCTCTTTTTCTGCCTGTCTTCCTCTCATAGCACCCTCCCATCCCTCTTTGTCTCTGTCTCCTTCTGTGGGCTGCAAAGTCGGTCATGGTCACAGCCCTGCCGTGTCCCAGTGTTGGTGTAGAGAGGAGCTCCGGGCCATTTGACACCCACGCTTTGGCGTCTAGAGTCCTGGGGCGCTACTCTGTCCTCCACCCTGGGTCACCTCACCTCTCCTCTGGGCCCTGATGGGGTGACAACCCTCTCTCCACCCCCACCACCCCCCTCTTTCCAGATGAACACACAGGACTGCTGCCCTCAACTAGAGCAGCCCTCAACTGTGCTGGACTTAATGATTTCCTCCTGCTGCCCAAACCACAATCAACTAATCTACTTTGTATTATGTTGTGCTTAAATGATTCCACCCTGCCTGCCTGTTTATAATAACAAGGCTCTTTAAAGGCAGCAGTCAGATTCTGTGTCCTATCAACATTTCATTCAAAAGAAAAACACTACATACAAAACATTTCTTTATAAAAATATTTTAAAGATGTTTCTAAGCAACAATTGTAAAAAAGCAGAATGTTTTTAAAAAAAGTAGAGGCTAAATACTTGTTAAAGACCATAAACAGATAAACATTGGCATTTGGTTTTTTTTTCTGTAGCAGATTTCCTGTGTTTAATGTTTGCTATTTCAACACCTGTGGTGAATTTGCGAGTGCCAGATACCTCAGCCTCAGGCTATATGCTGCTTCAAGGTAGACAGCTCATCAAAATGAATGACGAGTGTTGAGACGCGAACTTGACCAACTACAACTGAGGGGAAGCAGAGTGGGATGCTGTACTTTGTCTTTTTCAAGAATTCAGTCATATCAGCATATGTTTATCAAACGTAGGCCACATACCAAAAAGAGAGAAAAAAACAGCACTGGAAATTATAAAGCCCTAAAATAACAGCAGGTTGTGGTATCCTCGTTACAATATAAGCTCACTCAGGAAAAACAAAACTGGTGTGGTCTGCAGTATGTGCCTACAGCCTACCCATATATTTGCAAACAAAGAATGGGAATGTATCATAGCACAGACACGTATTCAGCTTGTTGGTTTACCTCTGGCTTTATCAGGTGATGCAACTACTTCTCACTCCTTCTCACCAGAGAAAAACACCTTAGCTACACAGGTTTGTTGTGAAAGTTCACTCTGTAAATTTAGGATATGAAAGAGTTGCCATGCTGGCAAAAGAGAGAGAAAGCAATGGGCTTGCTTGTTCTCAAAGCAAAAATTCCCCATAAGGCAGAGTGCACATTTATATTGTTTTTATACTACGTTCCAGGTCAGTGGATATTTTTGAACATGAACTTTTCTTCCAACTTTCACAGAGTCAAGACAGAGTTGTCTGTGATGCAAACTGAGAGCTGTTTCATTAGGAACTGAGTAACTACGTGTATTTGTGAGCTTCAACATCCAAAGCAGTGGCTTGCCTCTGGTTTCTAGTTTTGTATGAAATACATGAAACCATATTCCTTAAAAGTCACTCAGGGTCCTGTACAAGTGTTCTTAAAGGTGCTTTACATATGCCTAAGAGAGGGGCCAGAGACTCTGTCACTTGGTTGCATCAGAGATTAGAGTGGGCTCTCTTTTGCTTCATATTAACAAGGGTCCTACATGCCCAAGATCATAAGAATAAAATATGTGAATTCTGTTTCAAGATGAATCTTCCCTTTGGCGTAACACACTGGGCTGACGTGGAGACATGGATGAAAATGTACCTTTAATTTAAAAGGAAATTAAACCCGTCATCATTCTTATATAATTTGATCATTATTTTAATTGTTGCTTAAAATTTGTCAAAAGGATGAAATGATTGGAAGAGCACCAACTGAAAGGACCTGCCTTGCAGTCTTCTCAGGTCAGAGTCAGTGATTATCTAACTTAATTCTCTGGTCAAAAGTCCAGATTTGTTGTGGCCACTGAACCCATAACTACCACTGTTGTCAACATCACTAGATGTACTATGCAAATGTTATGTAAGTGCGCTGTGCCACCGAAAGTCTTTGTTCACATGGCATGCGCCATAGTCTCTCTCCCCCTCTCTGTCTGGATGCTGTGCTCTGCCTGGTGATGAAGTAGAGGAGCCTTCAGCAGAAATAACACTGCACCACCTGAGTCCTCATCAGCGGCGCTGCGCTGCACATATCCCATCAGTGCGCTTCACTAAGACAAATCTCCCTGAGCCGGCCATATTCCCAGCATAGGAGAGACGAGCCGAGCCAAGCAGCGCAGGGACCCTGGAGGGCCCACCATCACTGCGCCTGACGCCAGCTCTCCACCTCCTGACAGATTAGTTTTCACTGAACCCTCCACACAGCAAATGGAGCAAAAGAGAATGAGAAGGAGGTGTTGAGTAGAGAAGGAGTAGGAGTAAAACACTGAATTTTTTCATTTTGTGTGCACTTGAGCATATAAAACAGTCCGCTCACTCACTCAATCCTTTTCTGAACATAATTTTTTTTGAACACCTGTAAATGGATTTTGTTAACTCATAACGGTGCTGTGATGCCTGTGTGGGGCCAAGAGAGGTGAAGGAAGTGATGATTGAGGATATTTTATTTTATCTGTTATTCAGCATATGAACATACTTGGCCAAGCTGACAGGGACAGAGAGGCAAAGAGAGGTGAGGAAAGATAAAGGCAGTGGATACTGTGAAGGAGACAAATGATGATAGAGAGCTGCCGATACACAAGAACTGCTGCTGTTGACCTTGGGCCGTTGATGTTGCTCTCGAGCAGGATGGCCCCAGCTGCACTGACCCCTTTTTTCCAGCCTTCCGTCTAACTCTCTTTCTGTCATCTCTTCTCCGTTTCTTTACATCTATCATTCTACTTTCCTCTTATCCTTTTTCACTGGTTCTATAGTTCACCTCTTTTTCACCTCTCTCTAGCCTCCCCTCCTCAGCTCTGCCATGATTAATAGGTATAGCTCTCAAATCAATAGAGCATTTGTAGAAACTCCACACTGAATAGATTAAATGTACTCAATGCAATCCACCCACTGAGGAGAATGACCAGAATGTCATATTATTATGATGAAGACCTGCTTGAAATTAAAGTTGCCTCTCTTCATCTCTCTTAAGAGCACAAAGGCAGATCCTAACTTCTTATAATAATATACTAATTTATTTCATTTGTTTATGTGCTTACTTCTCTGACACCTCTCCCGTTGTGCATGCTCTTCCTAAACAGCTGGTCTTATCTCCATGGATCTATTTTTCTCAGCTTTCCCGTCTTCCGCACATCTGTTTGCCTATGTTACTTGATGTGCGAGTTGGGAGTGTCGGTGCACCTGCATATGTGTGGAAACGGATTTCAAAAAAGGAAACATCACCACACAAAGTGATATCACTGAAAAGGTTAAGTGTGTTTGGGAGACAAGAGGAGTCAGGTGACCTGCAAACTGATTTGGCATGCTGGATTAGGTTGTGAGCACACAGCTCTGGGGGCAGCTTTTGAAGGGCAGGAGCCGTGAACGGGCCATGCACTGTCTGCAGACACTGCCTAACAGAGCCATAGGAGCAGACTGGCTGTCACTGCTGGCTGGTATGCAGCTCACATCTCGCTCCACCCAGGGCTTGAACAGGAGCTCAGCTAGGGCTCAGCAGCACTCCAGCCCCTCTCCTCTCCTCAGTGTAACTCAGCCACTCCTGTCAGGCTGAGAAAGGGGAGGAGAAGAAAAACAGAAAGAAAGAGACATCAACAGTAGTCAGATAGGTGAGAGTGGTGGGGATAAAACTCCATACAGTATATCTTGGCTGTCAAGACAGTTGAATTAGAGCATTTACAGAATAGTTATTGAGAGGCTTTGACAGCAGGTGGTCCGAGTGAGAGAATTCAGGAAATGTGAGGCCAGATTTTTGCGACTTTTCATTTTTCTTTACATCCGACTTAAAGGGTACAGGTCGTTGCAGTACGTGTAAGCCTGTTTCATAGGTCATAGAATGTTATAGTCGTGGCAATGACCTAGGAACAGAAAAATATTTGACAACAGGTTACAACTGTGGCATGGCCCTTGTAACCGTTGATGTTGGTTGAAATTGAGGTCTTGACCTCTGTCGTTAGAGGAAGACAGTGCCTGCTGCAACCTGTGGTCCCTTATGGAGGTGAGGGGTTATAATATGGGAAAGCATCTAGTTTTTAATCCTGAGCTGGGTCACTTGGGACTGAAGAAATGGGCCGTGTTTGTTTGTTGGTGTCTGGTCTTAACTTTGCATAGGGCAGACAGTGTTAAGGTTGTACCATAGACTATAAAGATGGAC
The DNA here is from genome assembly GCA_005408345.1 of Macquaria australasica. Classification (NCBI taxonomy): domain Eukaryota; kingdom Metazoa; phylum Chordata; class Actinopteri; order Centrarchiformes; family Percichthyidae; genus Macquaria; species Macquaria australasica. The sequence continues at coordinate 752,950 of SEMN01000057.1, forward strand.
AACACGTCTCCACTTCCTCCCACATGGGGCGGTGTTTATGACCTATACTACAGCCAGCCACCATGGGGCGATCGAGGTGTTTTGGCTTGACTTTTGGTCGAGGTGTCATGTTGTCCATCTTTATATAGAGTCTATGGGTTGCACTTGCAAGGCAACTTCAAACTAGCTCTAAGATTTGGAGGGTAAATGCTTTAGAGTAAAATGCTTTTGTGAAAGGCACAGAAGACCAAACTCAATTATAATTACTTTGAAATGAAGACAACTGAAACACTACTCTGTGACAGAGTAGCAGATTGTCAGCGCTTTTAGTAATGGCATATATACTCTTCAGCTGTAGCAAGGCTGGCCCAAGGGCTTTTATAGTCAATAGCTCACTCTAAGTTTTTGGTCTTGGGAAGTTCTGTACAGTGGCAGCAAATGATCTTTAGATCAGCATCCAGCAGAGTCTTCTCCTAGCTGGCCTTATTAAAAATTAATCAAATCGCAATCTCTGTGTTTGCAATTGATACGTTGTGTTAACTCAGTGTTACGGTTCCTGAGAAGGCACAATCAATACAGTAGTTAGCCACATTACTACTTCTTTCTCATTAGCTTTACTTCATGTTTGTTCTGGCAAACTGATAAAATAGGGTAGTGTGAATGATCACCCAACTAAGTGTAATTTTCCCCATAAAGACAAAACAATCAATTCTATTCGAGGTGGCAATGAGTGAGGGTGTGATTACAGATGTATGTGTATGTATATAGTTTGTACCTACACTTTGTACCCCCGAAATATGTCTGTCTGAGTATGTGCTTTTCCATCACTGCATCTGGCAACACACGTCTGCAGCAGTTTATCAGACAGCTGGTCTCATCTACCAGAGACAGGCAGCTTGTGCTGCTTTCCATTGATTTAGGAGAAATGCTGTTACCTGTGGAGATATCGGTTTGTCTGTCTGTTCGCCTGTCTGTTTTTGTCTCCCTCTTGAATCTGTATGTTGGATACAACTGGTATTGACACTGTTTTTTTTCTCTCCTAGGCTTTCCCAATGAGCCTGCAGCTGAGATCGCTCTGAACACAGTGAAGAGCTGCATCGAAGAGAATCCTGATAAGGTAGGACATGCCAGGGTAATGCATATTCAAAACAAATAGCTATCAATCTGAAGCCAACTATCCATTTGTGCAGGTACTGTCTATTTGATGCTTTCGTTGATTTGCTGTGAGTGGAGATGATTGGACCACCGCAGAAACACAGAACACTAATTCTCATGCATCTCTGTATCAGACAGACATCTTATCCACCTTCCCCGCTTGATCAGTCATTAAGCTTGTGGTCTGCATATCAAATTAAAAGCCAGTCTGAGACTAATCAGGCCTTAAATGGTCTGTTGACTGTTTAATTGGTCTATGCTGAGGAGAGCTATTAAACCCAGAACATAAACACAACTGATGAAATAATCTGAAATTGGTTTTTGTATTAGATAAATAATAATTATGTCTTCCAAGGACTGAAGGCTCAAATAGTCTGGAAACACCCAGTCATTCATGATCTGATCCATTGTACCACCACAATTTATTTGGTAGAAAACATACATAAACACAGCCATTTTAAGTGAATAGTATGAGGAATGGTATAATCCGACAAACAAACGATCATCTTCAATTTTAGTTATTAGGTGGAGAAGCAAAATAGTCATCATTTGAAATGACCATGACAGAGAAACATAATATATCCATCTCCACTGTGGGAAACTGAAATGGATGTGGACATTATAATTTCAAACCCGCTTTTGCTGAAGATTGAGCTGCATGCTGCTTGTAAGGATCTTTACCACAGAGAAGCCAACATCACTGTCTTATTATCCAGACTGTGAGAAAAACAGATACCGCTGTGCTAGTTTACAAAGCTACTACTTTATACTGACTTCTATATGACCTCAGATTACAATTGATTATCTAGGAATTACTCTGAAGCCTTTCAAATTATGTAATTTTTTTGTGCTTCACCCAGTGTATCAATACATTTTACATGTGACTGTCTTGTAACGTGTCAGCACTAATTAACCAGGTCAAACTCCATGTGAAACTGTTGTGATGCACAAATTAAAGCAATAGGACTAATTTTAATACAAGCAAATATGAGTTTGTTACACAAGGCTCGATATAGTTTCATTCAAAGTTCATGATGATAGAATGTTGTCCAGTTGTCAGGATGCTGTTTAAGGCTATACAGAGCATTTATCAGTTTGTGAGTCAGTGAGCGATGATAACCTTCGGGGGTCATCTCTGTTTACTGTGGCAGTGTTTATATCTGTCACTGTGGATTGAGGTGTTTTATAAAGCTCACAGCTTGATGTGCTACAGCATCCCTCAGCTGGTGTTATGGATGTTGTGAACAGGCAGCCAAATGATTCCGAGCTGCTGGATTACTTTGCAGTTGATGTGCTATGTTTGCGGCACTTATTCTCTTGGCCTGATGACTGCTGTAACATGTACTTGGGGAATCCATCAACACTCTGGCGTAAAGAAGGTTTTATATAGCTCATTGCTGACTGTAAATAACGAGCTAATGTGCAAAGCTGACTTTTGTGGTTGTGTTGTTCCGCTACTTGTCGTACAGGGGCTGCACGGTCGCACATAAGAGACGATTTTGTGATGCACTGACTGATAGCTATCTCTGGTGTGGGTAGATCAAGTGGAAAATATTACAATTCATGGAGAGGGGTAGACGTCTACGGAGGCTTCCCTGAACACTGTTTGGCAAAGCTCCGCGAGCACAAGCCGTGGATCTTCAACTCTAACTAGTCCAAGAGTGAGTAAGCTTTTAACGAGATCAGAGGGAATAAAGTGATACATTTTACCCAGAAGCACAGCAGTATTTCCCTTACATTGGATAGTCTTCCAATCAAACCACAGAACAACATGCACTGAAGCAGGAGGTCTTCCCTCCCGTTTTCAATTCATTCACCGTTGCTTGGTGCTCAGTTACTCTTGGTGCATCCCGAAACTGATTTTTACATACATTATGTAAAAATGTTTTTAAGTAATTATGTCAGTGTAGTTTTTACAAGACAGAAATTGAGAATTTAAGCATTCAATTCAAAATGGAATTGCATAAAGCCTGAAGGAACAGCATGATGTCTTTCATTTTGTAGCAGATTAAATGTTAAGATGAATGCCCCCTGCTTTGTCTGATATATTTAGAAATGCAATTTATCACTGCAGCATTTACTCGATTGACACACCCAGTGTCAACATGATTGATAACTGACATGATTCTGTTTCAGTCTTTGTGTCAAAATTATAAACAACTGTTTGATGCATGTCTTATATAGAGCTTACAGTCAATAAAGACATTGTGAATAAAACCCTTGCATCTACTGTACAGTATTGTGCAGGTTAGTTGTTTACATTGTCGTTTTATTGATTTCTCAATCTCTCTTCAGAGGCCGTCACAAAGTGATCAGACGTTGTATGCTATATCTTCAAAAGGTTCGCAAACGTTCAGCATTGCTACAGTAGCTCATATCACAGATTGCACACAGCTTTCCAAAGATAGAGCGAGAATGAAAGGTTTAAATCCCAGTTCATCATGCGTTAAACAATAGGACTAGATTGCTCCGCTCGCTCACCTCCAGCTCTGTGCACTTGGCCCCGAGGAGCCTGTGTTGTGGGCGTCCACAGAGACGAGTCATTTCAGGGCCATGATAAGGGCTCTGCTTTGGGGAAGATACTGTGCTATTGTGGCTGAATTTCAGTACAATGGGCTGGCTGACGATCCAACAGACTGGGGTGGCAGAGTACAGGCCACAGCCCCCCCACCGCAACCCCCTACACGGACACACACTGTCGCTTGATAGCATTGTCTGTGTATGTCCAGCTGTTTATGTGTGAGCATGTGTGTTATCCACAGTGATGGAAAGTAACTAAATACATACAAGTACTGTACTTAAGTACAATTTTGAAGTACTTGTACTTTACTTGAGTATTTCCATTTTTCTTCAACTTTAAACTTCAACTCCACCACATTTCAGGGGCAAATATTGTACTTTTACTCCATTACATTTATTTGATAACTTCAGTTACTAGTTACTTTGCAGATTCAGATTAATAATATACAATGTAATCAACAAATAAATTATGATGTGTTATTATAGGTTAAGATAAGACTTTATTGATCCCAGGGGGAAATTCAAAAGTTACCCAGCAGCATATAAAGTAATTAAAATGATCTCCACCTTTACCAGCTTCAACATTAAAGTAATGGACACATTAATGCATCAATAATTAATAATCCAATATACATTATTCTGAAATGAGCCTTCTGCATAATGACTACTTTTACTTTTGGTATATTTTGATGTACTTATGTACTTTTACTTAAGTAAAATTTTGAATGCAGGACTTGTAGTATTAGTATTAGTAATGCTACGCTTACTTAAGTAAAATATATGAGTTCTTCTTCCACCACTGGATATCCAGTTGAGATACATCTGTCAGCTTGTAGTCACATACGCAGCAATTGGACGGTAATTGTAAACTGATTGAAATGTGCACACAGGAGGGTCTGTGTGTCTGTGTGTGTGTGTGTGTGTGTGTGTGTGTGTGTGTGTGTGTGTGTGTGTGTGTGTGTGTGTGTGTGTGTGTGTGTGTGTGTGTGTGTGTGTGTGTGTGTGTGTGTGTGTGAGAGAGAGAGAGAGAGACCAGGAGAGAGGATAGAATAAAAATAAATTAAAAGAGGGGACACTGCGTGATTGATTAGCAGTGAGTTTATCTCCCAGGCCAGCACACTGTAGCCCTGATGAACTCACCACCACACAAAGGGCCCCAATGCCAGCATGAAACTCACTCTTAAAAGCACCTAGACTTCCATTGTGGAATAAACAGCCCTCACCGTGGTCAGGGAGAGCAGATCCTTTAATCTAGACAGACTTGAGCGCAGGAATGATCCTTCAGATCACAATAGATGAAAGAATAAGGGAGGTCAGCCTCTGCTTCCCTGCCTCCACACAAGTAAATTAAATAGAATATGTGGATATGTGTAAACAACAGACGGGAAGACTCTAATCTCTTCAGAAATGCATAAGGGGATGCAGACATAGAGGCAGTGACAACCCAATACAACCAGTTCTCCATATGGCATTGGAGCAGATTCCTCCTGTTCACAGCACACACGCCCCTCCACTCATCTGGCTTTGGTTTATTTCTCATTTTCAGATCTAATTTGGTTTAATTCAGGCTTACATAGGTTTAATCTGCAGATGAAAAATGTGGTCTGACACTTTATTTGGCTGCCACGGATGTGCTCTGGATGGCCAAGCTTTTTAATGAAGCTTTGCGAGGGCCCAGCAGCCCCGCATTACTGACACAGTCTGAACACTTGAGACAGATTGGGAGTCCGTAATAAGCTCTGCTGCGCTGTGCTGCTCAGGACAAAATTGATGTGTGGAGATTTCACCTTTCAACATCACTCTGGTTTGGGCTTTAGTATTAAGCACTCCACTGTGCCGATGACGCTCCCAAAACAGGTGTTTACATCCCTTTTCCTGTTCTGTGAATGATCTGTTTACCTTAGTAGCATTTGCCATTTAAGACACCTGTTAATAAATCCCATCCCAAGCCAGGGCTGGAGACTTAACAGTGATTTGTGATAAATGTCAAGTGACTATTGGGAATAAATACAGTATGGTGTATGTTTTGTATGATTGTGTTTTTCTGTGTGAATGTATATCAGTTTAGGAGGCTGTCTGGGTTTTGGCAGATGGAGCTATAACATGACAGCACTGAGGCATTCATTGTCATTCAGCTGAACAAGATGGATGGTTGCCGTTATCATGGCTGTATTGTGTGGTTCACCTTTAGAAAATGTGAATTACATTTTTGAGTGTTGTGTCCAGCTTTATCTAACAGGCATGGTAAGCTGATGGTAAACCACATATGTATGTGCTCCATGTGCTTGTTTATCACCTACTATACATGGTGGTTAAAATGATGATGAATTGCCTCGGGGAACACAAAGAGAATACAGAGCCAGAGTCCCCATCCCTTTTTCAAGCTAGCCTCTGTTCCATTAGCCTCGTCTAGACAGTGTATTTTCAGTAGAAGGTTTCTTTCATCAGTGTCTCTGAAAGGCTGAAACATGATAATGCATGTTAAAGTGGTATCTTCCACTGTAAGGGACAGTACAATTTGAGCACCTTCTCATTATAACCAAAATAAAAGTGACTATTTTTGTTAGTATTCAACAACGTCTCTCATGAGGTTTTGATAGCAGCATGGAAGTTGGCAGACTGGAAAGATGTACGCGAACAGCCCATTCATGTTTCAGCATGTTCTCATATACAACATTTCTGGTCTGAGTCTTTACACATTAAGAGAAAATCTTTAAATGCTCCCATCAGCTGGGGGCTAAGATGTGTACAGAGCATTAATAATGAGTTATACATTTACTGCATATTTTATAGCACTGCAACTTAAACACCTTCCTTGAATGAATGGCTGCAAACTGTAACAACTACTATTATAACTGAGGGTTTTTCTTCAGCTCTGAAGGACAAACCTTTCTTCTGGGACCAGTACTTGGACTACATGGGCACTGAGGAGGCCTGAAGACTGATTTTCAGGCTGAGGGATGTAGCCTGGTAAAAGGATCTATAGAAACCACTGTATCTGGTGTATGTTCTTGGCAACACTGTGGGACCCATAAGGCTGTAACTAAGGATTATTTTCATTGTCGAGTAATCTGTCAATCATTTTCTTGATTAATCGATTAATCGTTTGTTCCATAAGATGTGAGAAAATGGTAAAATAAAAAATTCCCATCACAATTTCCCAAAGCCAAAGCTGACATATTCAAATATCTTGTTTTATCCAACCAGCAGTCAAAAACTTAACGATATTTAGTTTGAGATCATAGAAGACAAAGAAAACCAGCAAATATTCACATTTGAGAAGCAGGAAAGAGTGATTTTTTGGCAAAATCAATTAACGGTTTCATCTATTATCAAAATAGTTGTTGGTTAATTAACTAATTGTTTCACCTCTAGGGACTTACAGTAAATACTATATGGTTAGAGATAAATTGGTTATTAAATCTATTGATGACAACAAGCTTCTTCCTTTAATTTATTTCATTAGTAGTAGTGTTATTATTTTTCTTGTATACATTTATGTATTTCCTCTTCCCTTCCTGTGTTGTGTCAAAGAAGTTCAATAAAAATAGTAATGAAAGTACAGTCCAGTACAGTGGTAGATAGATACCCATTTAGATACCCATTTGGATGGACTGAAAACCTCAGTAAGTTCAGCTTAGAGTGATGAAAGAAGCCCTCTATTGGAAAACACTTTGAGAACCGAAAGCCACTGGAACACTAAACGGAGCAGTAGTTTAGCTCTCTGTTGCTGCATTATCCCTTCATGGTATTTTTATTGTCTGGTATCCAGTGAAAAGACTTTGCCAAGTGTCGCATCTGCAGCCGAGAGAGGCACAAATTTGCTCCGCACATGCCTCGAGGATGCTGATGTGCCGCTGATGGTTTGTGCAACTGGCATGGTGTTCAAAGCCAGCACTGGTCTTTTGAAGTCAGTGTCTAACCCCTTTGAATCGTTTGCTGTGACTGAGAGCATCAGGGAGATATGGCCTGATCAGGAGCTGAGAGCATGACTAAACACATACTGTACTGTCTTGTGTGGATGGAGACGCACAGTTTGACCTGAAAGAACTGTATTCTCTCTTCAGCCTCTGTGTCAAACACTTGCAGATTTGGCTATAGAAATGCTTTAGAGAGAGGGTGTGAATGCCTTATTAGTTTTCTCTGTCAGAGAATTACTTTTCTGGCACCAGTGCTAATGCATGCCATGTAGTCTAATACATTAGTGGCAGCCATTTGGCCCAAGGCAGTAGAATGGGGATTTTATGGCTTTTATGATCTGAGGATTTTATTATCTGGCTCACTCTGGATAATATGATGTGTGCTCCTTGATTCCCCTGACCTCAGGTTGGTGTAGTTAAATACTACCTAGTTTCAGTGTTTAAATAGATTTAAGATGATATGGATCCAATTTCTGAATTGACACTAGTGGAAGTTATTTCTTAAATGTTTAACTTTTAGCACTTTGTGTTATCTGCGTGGGGAAAAGCAGTTTTGATTAAGCGCTCCTGCTGTCAAAGATAAAGAGAGGTTTATCATGAGCAGCAAATGCTACAGTATTTCCAATGTTTATCTGAATAGTTTGATTGAGCTCTTGCCTTCAGAGAGAAATCCTCTCTGCACGAATAGGGATTAAGCCTATCATCTCTCTATCTTGTCCAAAGACCAAGGTGTTGCTTTACTCCTGGTAATTGCAGAATGATCACCTTATTCTCTGATGTAAGGTGACTTTGAGTCTCCTGTTCTGAGGGGGATGAGTCTTGAATGTTCTATTAATGTTCTTTCCCTACTTAGAATAACACGAATTAATAAAGGACTAAATAAAACTCTACTCATAGGATTGATTACATCTCTCTCTCTCCCTCTCTCTCTCTCTCTCTCTCTCTCTCAGAAATAAGTAAATAATTGAAAAGCTGTTTGTGATAACAAGGTAGAGTGTTATAATAAAGCTTTGAATGTTATCACTAAGGCTGCTATTGAGGATTACAGAGCCAACTAACAAGTAACAAACACCATAAGAAATATCAGGTATGCATAATTTCTCTTCATACAGATCGCTGGTACTTGTTTGTCACGTACTTTGGCTAGTAAATAGCTTTTTTCGTGGTGAGAAATACCTCTATGTTTAGTTGTTAGGGACTGATATCTCCCTCCATATCCAGGTGCTCTTGTACACACGCACTGAGCCCACCAATAAACACAGCCCACTTCACTCTAACACATGAACACTGAGATATGGTGCCCTCTGAGTTCAGCTCTCTCCATTCGTGCAGATACTGTAGTCCCACCTCCATGCTTACTGTGCTGGAACAAGCTATCTTAATGACATGCTAATTGATTTAGTGTAGCACAGATAGCGGTAGCCTGGCACACCGTGATAAAGCAAGAGTGAGTCAAGCTATTGGTTCAGAAGAGGACAGGAGACTCATCAAACTCCAACTAGCTCATTCACTCTATTTGAACACAATTTTACACTGCAGTACCCCACGCTGAAGCATGGAGACCTTTACTGTGGAGGTGTTTTGGAGGTGTGTGTATCTGTGTGTTCGGACAGTTTAGTGTATGCTCTTGTAAATACGGCGCATGACCCAGTAAGAGTGCTGCAAGTTCAGACAACACACACACAAAAAAAACCTCTGGCGTGTTGTCAGGAGAACGTTCAACACAGCCATTAATTATGTAGTCTATCTATGGCCTGCAGAAACAGATAGAGGATGAAAAACATTATGACCACTCCACTGTCCTCTCACTCACTTGTGCTGATATTAAGCCATAAAGTCTGGGACACGCAAATAACCTTGGTTAGCATTGCCAGCGTAATGAACTTATTCATTATAATGAGCTTATTGACGGGTACAGCACAAGAAAAATGTTCACAGTTGTTTGTGAAGTGAATATGTATAGTTAACTATATCTCTTATACAAGAATATAACGTTGGCTTTCAATAGCATTTTTTTTTTACATCTGAAACCAGTATCAAGTCTGAATCCTCTAAGTCACAGGTAACTGAATTCTTTTTGAATCCCTTGTTCCTGAATGTATGTAAGTTTAGCTTTTCACAGTTTTAAGCGACAAAAGTTAGCAGTAGGCTGCAAATCTCAGGATATAGAGTAGTTAAATTTTATCCAGGCTAATTGTAAATTTTGCAAGGAGAGAGAGAGAGAAAGCAACTTTTTTAACAGTTGAAAATGTTTTGGCATTTTGTAGGGCAAGTTCTTAATAGGTATATTATGTTAAGACAGGTATTTACCTTGCATTCACACAGTAAGCAACACGATTACCAAATATCACCAGGAGTCCATTTATCGTACAGATTAGTGAGCAGAAAAAAATGATTGATGTATAGTCAACAAGCTTGTTAGTTTAAAAGTTTGTTGCAGCTCAACTTTTTAGTCATCAGATTCCCGTGCTTTCTTGTTTCCCGACCAGTGTATTATTTTCCACCAACAAAAGCGCTGCCTAGCACCTGCAAAATAAATGAGAGGTTGAAAACAGTCCCAGCATTCTAATTCTCTACAAGTTTTATTTGAAAAGTTACAGAAAGAAATATCTCAAAAATAAAGATGAAGATTGGTTGCATCCACCATTTGGGTCAACATATGGGGCAATGTACTGTAACATAATGAAAGGCAATACCTACATTAAGCAGCGACAAAATGCCCGACCTTCCTGTTGAAATATTTGTAGCTGCATGAGGTCACTACTCATGCAGTGGCAGCCTTTTTCACAGTTGGTCATTATCAGCCAGCCCATCAACAAACTTGCTTACAGTGTGAATATTGGCCTACAGGCTACAGTGCGTCTGTTTCTGTATGGGGAGCATGGGAACCGATGTTGAGGGGTTGAGGCTTGGTTCAGGAAGGAGGGGTGGAGACCACCACAGTGATTACTTTCGCTGTTGCTGTGTGATTGCACGGTATCTGGCATGTGATTAGGGGGAATGGGCCGTATCTCTCGCCATCTCAAAGGGGGATCAAATCAGCCTCAAAGCCTGCCTTCAGGCGGTGGTGCATTTGAAAGTCAATCTGTTTTATTTCTAAGCATAAATTACTTGATCAGGACATTTTTTTGCCCAAGGTTGTATTCAGAAGTAAGAGTTGCCACAGTTAGAGGGGTGAAAGAGGCTCTAGTGTTTGCATATGTCATTTCACACGTCCCCATCAAGTCGATAGGTTGTATTTCTGCATGAATTTAAAAAATTGGCCAGAATTAGACACATATTTTGCCTGTGCTTGTAGTCACTTGCCTTTCCCTAGGAATTCCATTCATAAATCTGCTTAAAACCAAATGATAAGCTAATAAACTTTGGCATAGTCTTTGTACAAACCAGCAGTATACTGAAAGCTATTCAAGGTGAGATGAAGATGCTCATATTTCCAGTGATGCCCAATTGATTCGGTGAACCATAAAAGGGTGTAAATGCTCTTCAAAGTTGTGTTAAAGGTTGAAGCTGTGGTTCAGTTCAAGTCATGCTGAGTTCTGAAGAGCTAATCCCCCATGCAGTTTGCCTTTTCTAAGAGAGTTTTTTATTGAGCTGCAGGCAGAGAGATGTTTAAAGCTGTAGGCCAGTGTGCGTCATTACCAGATGTGATTATGGCCAGATATAGGCAAGATTATTTCTCACAGCCTTTGCCTTACCACCATTATACCTAGCTAGCCTTTAAATTATGTCATTGTTTGGCCGTTACCTTCACTGACGAATGATCTTCACAGTGCTGATTGACAAGGGCTTCTGTCTCTGTGGGACACAGCCAGCAAGGCTAGCACAGTAGGAGTGGTACATGTTGTAACTCAACAGGGCTTCCGAGATAAGGCTGGGCACTGAGGTCAGGTCTACATGGTAGAGGAGGCTGATGGATAGAACAGGAGGCACTCGCTGCATGAAGGTTGCAGGGCTAGAATTTGAATAGCAGATGCTTTAGTGTATAACTCACTATTCTCTTAGTCTAAGCCTGTGTGGTCTTAGTGAATTGAAAAAAAGGAAACCACATCCTTACAGCCCGAGTTATCGTATCACCTGCTGCATGAAAAGTTTTTAGACCCTTTTCATCTTTGTGAATTGTAATATTAACGGTACAGATGAGCTCAGGGTGGTGAAGCTGTAGGCAGGCGTGACAAGGCCTGGAGACAACCAAGTGTGTTTACGCAGCATTACTATGCAAATGCAAAAATAATTAAGCAAAGCGGCTTACTTTTTATGATGTTTATAACGGCTGTGTATGTTAACAATGCGACCCGAGCTTGAACCCTCATCAGAGCTGTCTCCTCTTTGCCTTGTGCAACGTTCCCGGACCGGACACTATCTGCTGGCCTGCTGTATCCCCAGGCTGTCTGAAGTAATCAAAGGAGGGCAGCATTAATTGCTTGACCCTGGCAGAAAGCCAGGTGGTCTGGGATGGGTCATCACCTGCCCGGGGGAAAGGTTAACCCTCATCCTCTCATTGTCCATCCTGCCCTCCTTTCTTTCCCTTCACCTCCTGCCACAACCAAGCACCAGGAAGTTACGGTCCATACTCTCAAGGGGTGCTGCAAAGTCACCCCAGCCAAATGCCCGTCTTATTTTCCATGCAGCAATGCATCTAACCTCAAAGAGTAATAACATTCCATTTGAAATAATAGCTGGCATTGGAATTGGGCCTGCGCGCTTTCCATAAACCTATTTCAGACAATGGTCCCATTCCTATTACACAATGTCTGTCTCTATACCCCGGCATAAACATCTTAGAAGGTGCTGTTCCAGGAAGGGCAGGGGTTTGTCTGACTTATGGCTGATACATTCATCAAGCTCGTGCCAAGCCAATATCACACTGTCAAAAGGGAGCATGTGGCATTCTATCACCATGAGAGGCTGTGACAGAACAAGTCCTTTTCCATTACACTCTCTCAGGGCAATCTCTGATATTGCCTCTCTGCTCCTCCGTAATGCTGTTTATTTCAGTTGTTTGCACTGGTGGATTCCGTATTGCTGGGTTTCCCTCTCTGGACCTTAATCAGTGTGAACCTAACCGAATTTGGGCATTACTATGTCAGTAATGTATTGAAGACTGTGGAGCTGCTCCCCTCATTTTTTCTAAATAACTGTGAGCCGTACCTATGTTGCGTATATTTCAGCGTGAAATATTTTAATAGGGTTATAAACAGTATTTTAATTTTAAATCGATAAACAGGCCTACATAAATCCTGTACACTCACCTGCTTTCTCATTACAGGCAGACTTTAGTGCAGGGCTTAAGGTTCTTCGATCTGTAACTGCCTAAATTCCTCTTTCTCATTTAATAGGCTGACAAAGGTTTCTTCCTCCTTATCCCAGACATATTAAAGAGAGCGTTTGATGCACCCAGCCTTTCCTATCACTCTGTATTCTTTGTGTTTCCTATTTTTTTATTCAGTGGAGGCCGTTAAGAAGCTGTCGTCCTGTAGCGTGGTCCCTAGTACACTCCTGTGTTCTCCTCGCCTGGAGCACTGAATTACTATTTATGTGCTGAACTTTGACAGTACACCAGAGTCTGTCCCTGCTCAACCAGCATAGCATAAGCGTTGCTATGAAGTTTTACTTGTCTTCTGCTTTTATGACTTCCTCTTGGCAGAGCAAAAGGTGGACTGGAGTGCAGTGGGGATGAGTAAAGTGTATGAAAACCATATGCTTATCAGAGGCTGTGGCTTGAAGAAACTGAACAATAAAGACAAAAATAATATCCATTTTTGATACAACCTCAACTTTCTCCCAATTCCTTTACTAAGCTTAGACGATGTTTAAATCTGATGTCCAGTACCAGCTTGTCTCTTCAACTGAAACAAATCAATGGCATTTGTGCCTACCAGTCTCTCCTGAGTGCTGAAATGAAAATGCACTCCTTCATGAAGTCATCGGATTAGATTTGTTCACAGTTATGGGATAAAAAGCACTCTCGCTCTGTAATGTGAACAGCACAGATAGAGTTTTTCATAAAAGCTTCGATGGACATCAAATCTAATCTGAAGAATACAGAGCCAAAGTATTCTGGCAAATCTGGTACGATTTTATGCTTTTGATGCACAGTAATTCTGCTTTCTCATCTAAAGAGGGCAAACCTCAAACTGAGCAGACAAGATTTTCTCAAAGAATGAGGTTATACTGCAGACATTCGTTCTCCAACAGGAACTATTGATTATCTCACATCTGTCTGGCTATGGGAGTTTTCAGCACTTTCATGTCAGAGTTTTCTGTCAGATATTTGTCCTTGCTCGTAAAACCCAGAAAGTTCATGTTGTAAGTTTAATGTCGATTGCCTTTTCCTTGTTGCTGGAGGCCGTAAATGCAAGATGGCACATAGCCATATTTTTATCCAACTGTCTCATAAATTTTGGAAATGTCACAAAAAATAAAATGTAAATGAGATGAATTCCCCTCAGATGCGTTAAAGAGAATAAAAAGGCCCTTTAAATATGAGAAATCACAACCTTTGTGAAAATGGCAGTCTTTGAAGAAAATACATTCTATTAATTGCATTGGGGAAGTGTTTAATGATGTTTGAATGTGTATTCATTTACATATGTCCCATCAGAATTACTGAAGACACTTTGTATCTGTTGTGCATTGTGATTTTATTTTTAATTATAATCATAATTATAAATAATGCTTCTTAAAAGAGTGTTTTGAAAAATCTTTTTCGCCACTTTTATAAGAGTAGTCAAAGGAGTGAGGTAGAGAATTACATATTCTGTGTCATTGTTTTGCTGTAAATTGTTGGTGTGTTAGGAGATAGGATTGTGCTGCACTGCGGGCATGAAATAACAAGCTTTAGATAAAGCAGGTTCATCATAACGAACAAAGGCAGTTGAAATAAATGGACTCCACTGAGCCAAATGGGATAATGAGTTATCTTGGATATACTGATAATCACGCTGATATTGAGAATTGAAATTATTAATTCATTAGAAGTGTCTGTAGTTAGCAGGTAAAAACCTATTGTCAAGCTGGTATGCTGAAACAGTAATACCAGTAGTTATGAATGCTGCATTATAATGTGACATAAATGTAGAGAAGTGTAATCAGCCATATGCCCATGTCTAATATTGTCATTGAAGTGTAGTGAAGATCCCTGTCAACACCTGTGCTGTTTTTGTGAGCATCCCGGCCCAATGGCTTCTTAATGCACACTTGTGAAATACTTGTGAAGGTTTAGTTTAGTTTGGCTTCTGGCAGGGAGGCTGAATGCAGCCTGTGCTGTAGTTCAAAGCATAACAATTATTAAATATGCTGTCAGCTTGGCTCTCACACTCACAGCCAATCTCTTGGTCTGAGATGCTGTCCTGTATATGATAAAACAAGACGGGATGTAATGAAGACAGACAGGCTGTCTGAGCCATGACCTTCAGAACACACAGAGTACTTTTGAGCTCGCTTCACTCTCCAAACACTGTGTTTAGAAGGGTTCTTCTCTCCGTCTCTGACACAACCTCTTTGCGTCTAACATCCTCAGATGTTTTCAGAGCATGCTGTTTATGTAACTCTGGCTCCAGACTGTAGAGAAACTATTTACACAAGCCTTGTTTAAAAAACTACAATGCAAAATAATTACCCACTATGTGTCTGCGGCTGTCAGGGCAAACTGAATGGCATTAAAGTACGAACACTGGGTAGCCTAGGCACTTTTCATCCTCATCTCACAGACAGATTGAGAGAGATCTCTGGGAGGCTTTGAGCTTTTTTGCCATTTTGAGTTCTCTCAACATGACCTGATAAAACCCCATTCATTCTCTCTCCCTTCATCAGCCAGCCAGGGGTTGGACCATAACCAAGTTCAGCCTGTCACATCATCACTGAGACTTCAGACGTGCTATTGTCTAAACATGCTGCTGACAGAGTGCTCAGTGGCAGCTCGTGGTCTGGCTTTAGCAGGGAGATGAGTTCTTAATGGAGCTAACAAAGACATCTTTCAAGGTTAGGTTTAAGTATGGCCTGTGCCTGCATTTACTGTGTGTGTGTGTATGCGCATGTTTGTGCGCCTATGCTTGTTTATGCACAGTACAGCAGGATACTGCTGTATTACATTACATGGCATTCATCAGTCTCCATTTGCAATAGGAGTCAATTCTAAATTGGTTCAAGCTAGCGTGGCGTCAATTTGAGTCATACAAACAAATCGGTTTTTTTCAGGGTGCATGCTGGGCTTTGTATTGTAGGCCTGAGACGGCTACATCATCTGACAGCTTTGTGGTTTCTTCTGACAGAGTAGACTTATTTACGTCTCTCATCCTCTGTGCAGCTTCTCTGAAGGCCCGTGCTACAAACCACAGAGACTGCATAGCTCTTGACAGGGTATCACACTACAAAGCCCTCACACTCATGTTTGACTGGCAGCAGCCAACCTCCGATTTCCGTGTTTCTGCCGCCATGAAATCTGGCTCTTAGCAGGTTCTTGACATGTTTGATGTAGGGATTTTATGGTTTATTATGAGTCTGCAACTAGTGGGGACTAATGTTTCAGTCTGTGCCCTTGAATTTAGTAATGGTTCTGTGGATCAGCAGGGGATATTCCTCTCTAATTTGACTTTGGTTTTATTTTAGTTTTCTTATACTGTTGAATTTACAGCAAGGAGAGAAACAGTATCAGTAACATTACAATTTTTTGCTGGGTCAGTGTATTTCACTGTCACAAGGTATGATTATATGTTTGTAGGTACAGTATTGGCTGATATGGGGATCAAAGTCTAATATTTCAGACAAAATATTGGATTTGTTAAAACTGTTTCATTGTCACAAAAGCGCTCTAAGATGACACCCACTGAATTCGTCGCACAGTCATACCTCAGTGTAGCATTCAGGAGGGGTTTGAGGAGAAAATTAAAAGAATTTCAATTAAGTGATTTGCTGAATTGGAGGGAAAATGGCAGTGATGTGGAAAAGGCTTTTAATCTTGGTGAGCCACCTCTTGTTCCATTAAGCTCATATCCCCTGCTTATCTCACTAATCATTCCTCCCAATGCCAGCAGTCTTGGCGATTTTTAATGAACCCATTATGTCCAGATTCAGTCCACCAGGACTCGCAGGCACACCATACGCTCATGAAGTGAGCTGGAAACAATCAAAGTACAATCAGGCCCTCGTGATGATGCTGCAGCCCAGTTACAGACGGAGAAAAATTGCTCACAAAATGGCCAATGTGGCTTTTGGGAGGTCAAAAAGCCTGCAGCCGGGACAGAAAAATAAATACTGTGCTGAGAAAACTATTTTCTCTAGTTTCTCTGCCTGCGAGAGGAGGCATGGCCTCAGAGTCGTCTATGTCAAGCTGTTTGCATCATTACAATGTTGTCACTGGAAGATTGTTAGTGCTAGAGAGGCATTTGTGAATCATCTGTCTGAGAGAAAAAGACATGACTGCAAGACAGTAGCTTAAAAGCACAAAGAGAAACTCCAGCTAAATGTTGTTTAGTGTGTCATATAGATATGAACAGATGTAAATAATAGTGCTGATGGACAGAAATGGAAAAGAGTGGCTGCTGTAACTGGTTGACAGTCAGGTGGAAGTGTTTTTAATACGTCATGAAAAGGAAAGAGGAGTCCTGTACTGCAAATGTTGATGATGTAGGCAATTTGTTTTTGGGATTACAAAGTGCTGAAATTCAGGGTTGACATCAAAGACTCCACCCTCTGTCTGTTTACTGTACTAGTCATTTTCAGCATCCCCACCTCTGTGCGTGGTCTGATCTCCTGTTCTGATCTGGAGCTCTGTGCTGCTGTGTGGGCCAGCACACATCAGCCTTACCGCCTGCAGTAAACAGCGAGGCTAAATACATTCGTTGTTTTTTTTCATGCAGCTCTTGTCTCCGCAGACAGCCCGTGTGTGAATTTCCTTTGTTGCACGTTGTGGTTTGAATGTGCATTCCACTTGTTCGATTCCCTCCTCTGATTTCAATAAATAAGTATGGCAAACTTCAAAAGGCTTTCGGATGACGCACACTGTCTTGCCAGCACGCGCTAGGACACACATCCGCTCCTTTTTGGTTTTAGGGCTCAATAATTAAGGAGGTGTTTTATGAAAATAAAGGCTGTGTTTTATTCAGGTCACACAGGAAAAGATAAAGCAGTCTGTGTGATGACTTAAAGCAAGAGTTCTCACCTAATGAACGTTCAACAGCTGTTTTAATAACTGAGTGTGTATATTGCATGTGTGCACAATATGTAGCCCTTATGACATATTAATTTATGGCAGGTCTTCTACTAAAGATGCCTTTAATTATATATGTGCTTACTTTTGGTATGACCATGAACTAAAGAAGACTAAGAGGAAGTAGTCTGATCATTGTTCCGTAAGTTAAATTATGAATAATTAAGAGATTCTGGTCAAGGCTGTCAAGAAAAAAAAATGTTATTTGATTCCATTTATTTTCTCTGGCTCATCAACTGTCTCTAAAGTTTTTAAGTCTCTAAACTGCAATACTTAATAGTGATGGTTAAGTATGTTCTGCAGAGCTACTCTTAACCTCTTTGGCTTTTTCACCATTACAAGGATTTTCAGATTAATTCTGTCTGAGTGGGTGCAAACAAAATGATCAAATAATTTTCATTAACTAATGTTATAGCAATAAATCATTTGTATTTGTGTAACTACTCCTTAGTACATTACACAAATCTACTTTTCTACTGCAAGCCACCATGTAGAAAACTTTTTAGATTTTTTTTTAGAATTACTAAAATATCAGCAAGTCTTCAATGGTATCAGTAATATTTTTTATTATTGTTATAATATTATAATCCTACTTTACTTTCAAGCACGCTTAATAGCTCACTTTCAACTATAAGCCTTTTAATCTGCAACTCCCCTCACACTGTTTATTTTACGTGTTCATCATTTTCTGCCAAATCTAAAGCGCTTTTAAGATACAAATAAATTCTCTTTGCATTTACTTTACATTTGCCTACACTGAGCTAAAGGATATATATGTATATGTAGTGAGATTTCATTACTAAATGGACATACTGGGCAGCAATAACTTTGTGGAGCTGTTGGAAAACATATTTGACCCTCTCACTTTCTGAGGTGTGGTGCCAACTTATAGCTACTGTTCCACATGATCACCTCTTTTCCTCTTGACTAAAATGACTTGAGACCACATTTCATAGGAGAATTTATTTGTAGATTCAGAAATGATCTCTGCATTCGACAAGGCCATTCAATTGCTACAAATGTTTAAAAATAATCGCGCGTACGGTTTGCCAGCATGTGGTGCAACCGAGTGGTTATTTGCTGTGCCACATAGAGATTGCTATGATTTTCAAGTTGTGATAAGACGTAGTGCTGTGCCTTTTGTCATTATTCACGCTTCCCAATCGATTCTCCACTATCCCATCCAATCGAGTAACTTGACTTTTATTCATAATTAAAGCTATCTACATGCAAATCAGGGAAAGTCAGAGGGCACATTGTGCTATATGCATATCAAGTCTTCAAGGATGCATCATTTTTAATTTTTTGTTGCAAACACAAAGTAATAAAACATGCACATGTCCACACACATGCACTCAAAGCCCATTTACCTTATTGTCAAGAGATCAAACAATCATAGCGCTCATTAAGACTTAATGTAAATTGCAAATGTTAATGTGATCACTTCTTTATGCTAATGTTCTTTTTTCCTTGCCCATTTCCATGTTAAGTAGTGTTAATTTAAACATTCTGGCAGTGATTTTCTAGGGGTTTCTAGGGGTTTCCCTGTTTATCAATCAGCAGCTCCATAATGGTAAATAATATCAGTGTTAAGTATGTTTTTGTCCCTCTCCTGTGGCTGGTAATGACAATGAGTTTATCTCATCAACCCATGTTTACCTCTAGTGGCAAAAAGTTGTGGTTTGAAATTGTCCTTGAGACGTAACATCTGCACAAGCTCCTACCCAATCAATACTTACATGCTGTTTCTTTCAAAAGAAGGTATTCAATAACTAGTGGCCATTTTTGTTTAGTATGCTATATGCACATTTTCTGTATGCTCTTAAACCTAGGAATTTGTCATTGGTTAACATGCAAGAGGAGCTCCAAAATCAGCTTCAGTCATCTTTTAAATACTGATATTTAAGGACACAAATAAAACATGTGTGTGTATTAACAGACAGGTATATATTTATATATTTTATGCATGACATGAAGATGATTTAGATTTCTTCAAAGACACAAAATGTATTGTTGCTGGCAGTAGAGCTGACATCATTGGTTTAGAGATGCAACATTGTGCAGCGCACTGAAGAATGAACAAAACCCACCAAGCAGCCAAGTGTGATTGGCAAGCAATAACCTCCTTGTGCCAACTCATGCAGTTGTGTCAATCCCAAATGTGATGATTATTTTGACAAGTGCATCTTTTTCCCACTGTTTCACATCGAGAATTTTCTGCCTGCCTAAAGGATAATTAGACACTTGCCATGCTATATGTTCCAGCTCTGAAATAGCAGCTCGATTTCAATGTATTTTTCTCACATGAAAGCATATACCTTTTCAGTTACGTTACACCTTGTGCGACAGTCCTGATTTCAGCATCCACATCAGTGAAAAACAATGTATGCTGACCAACATGTTGATGGAGACTGTTTACAGCAATATTGAACACCACAAATCTCCAGCTCTCACGACACAGAAATGTTAGGATATTTTAAAACTTTAATTTGATACTTTCATATTTTTATGTGAAAGCTAATCTTGTAATATAGAGAAAAGTAATTGATTTTCGTGCTCATGATCTAATATTGCAGTCTAGGGAACAGAAACCTGGAACCTTTGAAACCTCTCCAGTGTTCCCAGTCCAATATAGTCGCTGTGTTACCTGAATATGAGAGTTCATTGTGAGATCTGTATCTTCCCTGGTGTGTGTTTATGTGCGTGTGTGTGCGTCTTTTATGTTTTTTATTTGTGTGTCTGCCTTATCAAGTGTTTACTGTCTGCTGTATCCATATTAATTTTTGGTAGCTGTTATTGCAGCTCATTTGAGATTGAATGTGTGGCAGGAGAGAAGGTGCAGGAGGCAGTGTGTGTGTGTGTAGCTCTCATATCAAGTTCTGTCTGCTCACACCACACATCATTAGAAGCATCCAAATAGCACAACATGAGTGCAGAAAAGACAGTCATTAAGTGCGAGACATGAATGGATTAATGAGTAATTTTTCCTTGCCACTGTGGTATTCTAATTATAGTGTCGGTTTGAAACCTGTCCTCACTCAAAACTCTTTTCACATGTGTGACGGTCGGACGTCGGTTAACTCCTTTTGGCACAACACCTTACACTACATTATACACACATACCCACATTTACACTACTGATGTCCCTGACTACCACACCTCACATCCAGTTTGTTTACTACAATTAATAACTTCAATTTGTCAGCATTTGCGTGTCTCTTTCCCATTTTTGTCATTGCCTACGGGCCGGGTTATGACACATGTACTCATCCACAGTTGACAGGGTAACAAGAAAATATGCTCCAGCAGGCAGAAAATACAGCGCTATTTATTTATTCATTTTAAAGAAACAGTGTGTGCTTGCTACAGCTTGATCTCTGTCCACACCACATCAGTGTATTCACCACCCTGCAAAACTAGTGTGAAGAAACGGTCTCTGACCTGAGATGAATTTCTATGAGGGCCTGAATTAACAAGGCAAAGGTTAATGTTATTGTAATTATCAGTGTGGAGTCTTACGGGAGATGATTTCCTCATCACTGAAGAGCCTGTGTGATCACATCTAATGCATTAGACTAATAATTAGATTCAAACGCTGCCTTTTTCATACTTTATTAATACCAGTGCCACCCAGTTTGTCATTGCTATGCCTATTTCAGGGGTCAAAGATGTCAGCAGCCAGCTAAATGGGAATTGAGTAATGACAGACACATCGACATGGATGCACCAACATGCATATGGAAGCACCGTGCTTACTTAACAGTGTCCCTGCAGCTTGTTGAGTCACACGTAATTATCATGCATGGTTTGTCTCATCAGGCCAAGGTGTCGAGGTGTAAAAATGGCCTTGGGTGAGTCACAGCAGTGAGGCTGAGACTTCCCGAATGCCCCAGGGGAGATGGAGAGGAACTGAAATTACTGTCCAACACAATACATCATCTTGTTATGTTTACCTATCACCCACAACCAGTGCGTATGGTTTAGGGACAAGCCAGCCTCACATTCAGGAGTGTAATGGGATATTCTTGGACACATCTGTCACTGCAAATAATTTATGGCAAGGACTTCTTTTAAAGGTAGCTGCATGAGATGAAATTACACCTCGATATTTATTTGACAGTCTCTGGCCAAGCCAATCTTTTCTCTAGCAGGAACGATACCAATGGTACACATATATCAGTCCCAGGATAGGAGTGTGACTGGCCCCTCTGGCACTGCTCTCTTTGCCGCTGACTACAGCCAGATGGGCACTATGTGTTCGTCAGAGTTTGTGTGTCAGAGCGGTGCTGTCAGGGAGACTAACCCCGGCTGGATGGCTCGCGGTGTGTTTGCCGCAGATGCCCTGACTGGTGCGTCCATCATCGCCTCCCCTCCCCGTGGGCAACTTAAAATGCAGAGTCTGCAGAAAAGAGGCCCTGCTGTGATCCAGAGCAACAGACAGAAGCAGCTGTGATGAATGAGGCCTGGGGGCCCAGACCTCAGTAGTGACCAAGACCAGAGACTTTGGCCTAAAAATGTATGAAATGCATGTGTCTGAGCGTGTGTCTGTTTGTAAATCCAAATCAGGATGTCAGTTATGTGTGATGTGTGGTAATGTTTGCTATTAGACCAACAATCCTATTAACAGGCGTCTCACCAAGCATCAGTGCAGTAGCTTGGAGCTGTTTCTGTTAAGCTAAATTTATTGGCTCATAATTCAGTGGAGGTGATACACTATAGTGAAAATAATCTCATACACTGTTTTAATTTGCATCACGCTGGGATTTGTCACCGTTACAGATGATGCTGTGTGAAACCACCAGAGTCTTGTTAGGTAGAGTTGTGTGAGGGCTGACATGATTTGCATTATTCAGAGCATGCTGCTTAAGTGTGTGTTAGCTCCTGTCACTCCATGAGGGCCCAAGGTGTTCTCCCACAGTGCACTAGGGGCTCACCATGCAGAGCCTCCACCAAGGCCTACTTCGCTCTGGTAGACAATTAGAGATGGCTACTGTTGCCCGTGGAAGGAAAAGATCAATTCCCCTGCTTCTTACAGGTCCTTCACCATGTCACTGAAATGCTGGATGGAGGAGAATACTTATGGGTGAATCTTGCCCCCAGCGCTGCTTTCTTTTCTATTTTCCCTCATCATAAGAAGTGATTTCCACCTGCTCATTTAGGGTCTATTTAATATCAGAAGTGATGCTAACTGCAGAGGGCAATTGTTTCATCACTTCACAATTAAATCTTTCTTCCAAGAGAAAAAAGTCAAGGGAAAGGCACTCTTTTCCAATTGAATCACTGCATTAACATGACATTAGCAGCCCTCAGTGCTCAGCTTTTCTTCACCTCAAAGACAAAGCTGCGGCAGAAGAAAGAGTCGGTGGAGCTCAAGCTGCCAGTGAAAGCTGTGTGATTAACTAATCCCAGTTTCTCATCAATATGACCCAGACGTCGCCGGTAGCCCTGGGGCTGATCAGACCCAAGTTACTTCCAAGATTGTGACAGAAGGCACGGCCTCTACCTTGCTGCGTATCTAGCCATTCACACCATCTTCTGCTCCACCTGTTCACACGCCTGGCCATAGCAGGAACATATGCCAAATCACATCCCTGCAAATTTGGTGAGAAACTGAACCAATCAGGAGGTGTGCGTGTGTGCGTGTGTGTACATGTGAGACAGATCTTGGGTTGGTCCTTTATCCACCATGATGCTTACCCACTTAGTGTGACTAAATTAAAACTGGAGCCAGGGTGGAGCGCCCTCCTTGATGTGACTCACAATTGATAGTCATAATTACAACAACTAGAAATCAATTAACGCAAATGAAAGTGATTTGTTACTACCTTTGCCTCGCTAATTGCATTAATAGGCAAGGATCCAGCCAACATAAGCATTAACCCCTCTTTGAAGAAAATCTATACAACTATCAGAGGAAATAGGTTAAGGCAAACATGTCTTTCATCAATAGTGTGGCATCAGCTTTTTTTTCTCTGCATTTTAGCAGAAACATCTGTGTACAGACTCTCCAAGGACTTAACAACAGCTGCTAATGACTAATTTACCAACCATTCTTTTGAACTAGTGTTTGGTGGGAAACATCCCATGACGTCTCTTGTCGAGTATGTAGACGGAACGTGGAGCTGACCAAGGTCATTCTCATTGTCTCTAAGAGTATAGAGCGTGTTTGTGTGCATGTATACGTGGAATTAATTTACTTAATCAACCTGGGAATGGCATCATGGTTATTTGTTGCCTTGAACTACCTCAGACTACATCTTGGTCTCTCACCCTGACACAAGGGGGGAATAAAAGAGCCCTTGAAGCAATGCTGTTTCTAATTGGGCCACTAATCGAATGTCACTCTGGAAAGCCACAAGGAGCTGGATGGATTAAATTGTCTGGGACACAGGTGAGACTGAGATAAAGAGAGGATGGCTACCATGACAGCCTGCAGGCCTGCTCTTGTCTTGTCCTTTACTGTTACTCGTACTGTCTCCAGCCCAGAGTACAGAATAATGCTACCTGAATTCTGTTAGTTTACACAGTGTGTAGAATACACCTGGGACAGCAAGCTGAAACTATACAGACTACACTAATCTCTCACAAAACCAACTGTTTGGTAAAAGCTTTCCTTACTTCTTGCACTCCAATCAGTGTGCATCCTCCTCACCTCATCCGCCCTTTGTGCTTCATCCAAAACAGCCTCACAACCGTATTGTTGTTGACTGTAGAAATTAACAACCAGCATGCTATACACAGTTTACTTACTAATGAATGATTTGAAAAAAATAGACCTGGTATCCAAACAAAGATTCTTCTTTGATTGTTGTGAATCTTTTGTCTACATCTAAAACGGAATAAGGTGCAGTGAAGGCTTAATGAGAAATGGAACACAAGCAATTAGATTTACTTCTTGAAATACAAGGTCACAAAATATTACGAGTCTACAACAAAGACAAAAGCAGAAGCTGACAAAAGCAAATATTTATTTTTTGAAAATATGAAAAAAATGTTGATACATATTAAAAAAGATATTAAATGTGTGAAAGTGTTTGTTATTACACAGTTTTCAGTGCATATAGTTGTAAGAACCCACAGTGGTAGTTGTAGATGCAGTACAACATTGATTGAAAATAAATCATTTTGAGGTGAATGTGACAACGTACTGCATGATGTATTGGATTTGCAGTCATGTTTCCCTGCCAAGCGTGGTGCGTTATGTGCTGTTTAGAATACAACGTACACTACATTACTGCCTCTCTTGCGTTCATTTTATTATGCACTGGTTTACCAGCCACTTCTCTTTGAATATGAACAGAACATGCCTGTAGACATGTCTTCACAATTATGTCATTTTACACAACTGCTTTGACAGGAAGGCAGCCTGATTTTCATTCCACCTTCACTTCATGTAATGGGCAAATTGGGCAAAATGGAATGCATATAAAAGGCAGACAGCGAGTTGAATGTCAAGAGTGACGAATGGGATTTAAAATATCATCTCCTGCTCTCATCACAGTAAATGCTTTTTCCCGTGAATGTCATTTTGTTCCCCAAGTTTTCCTTTCGCTCAGTGTGACTTTACTAAAGCGATACATTTTGCACTATTGTTGTTTTCCTCTCTGCCACTCTCTGTGCCCTGGCACAGAGTGTTAATGTAATATCAGTTCAACTGCCTTGGGAGCTGAGCCACTCCATCAGCCAGTACATTCCTCCCTGAGCTGGTGAGTCTGTTCGGTCAGCTTCCAGCATTACTGCTGATAACTGTATCAGAGCCACATGAACTGCTTAATCAAGGCAATATCAGAGATAGAGTGACAGACGAAATCTTTCACTGCCCCCTTTTATAGCTTACAGGAAGTCTGATATAGAGTAGACGAGTCTCATCTGTTGTAGGTGACAGGATACAGTTGTTTTCCCCTTTCCATCTAGATAGACATGAATTCATAACTGCCAAAAACAACCACTAAAATGCTTTGGTTCTTGATGACATTTTAGAAGAACCCAATGCATTAAGATGCTTTTTCTGGCTCAATTGTCCATGTTAAAATGTAGAGGTATGCTGAACTAAACTTGACCAGAAAATTTAATTCATTCAAGGAGGCATCTGAGGAATTTTTTCATAGATCTTTGAATTTAGTGCTTTTCCAAGAAATAGTTGTGAGTTGTACTTACAGAGAAAAAGGGACATCACATTTTTTCTCGACAATGTAATTGTTCTTTGCAATCTTTTTTTTTCTTTGTTGAGAGTTTGTTCTAGTTACATAAAGCATATAAATATCAGAAACAATGAAGAGAATAAGCTTTTAACTGAGAACTGTTATGTAACTCTAACAGCATTTCTGCATCATCAGAGCTGACCCAGAGCAGCAATTCTTCAACCTCCACAGCTGCAAGACATTTACAAGCAAACAGTGTCTCCAGTTCAAACCTAATATTCTAGTGAGCACAAAGCATAGATGTGTGCATGTCGGTACGTGTTGTCAGTTAGTCTGAATGTTTATTTAGCTGTTTGTCAGTCCTAATTGGATGCTTGGCAAAGAAAGATTTCGTTCAAATAATGTGCAAATCTTCATAACATTTTTGCTGCCTTAACTGATTACAGCATTATATACCAAAAGACACTGTAAGCTGACTGTTTGAATAAACAAGCCATGCTGTACTGTAGGCCCCTGTTTAAAGTAATATACTGTGAAAAGTGAAACAGGGTATGAGCTACACATGTTTAAATATTCTTCTTCTTTCTACTGGCTAATGTCAGAGTTAAACCCAGTCTTCTCTGGCCTGCTTCCATGTTAGCGGTTAGGCATGAGTAGCCTCTTTGGCCCCAGCACAGTTACAGATGAGCTTTTACCACAGCGATCAAGGGACCAGCAACTCGGTCCTGCTGCGGTGCCCAGGGCAACATGGCGGTGATGACAGCCCCTACAGCAGCAGCAGCAGCAGCAGCAGCCCAGCTGGGAACCAGTCTGCCCGCCATCCCCTGGACAACCCAAACTTGTGGCTGGCCTCATCCTTAGAAGGGAAGGAGAGAAAAGAAAAAGGCTCTTCAGGCAGGATAAGCTCTGAGGAGCATGTGGTAGAAAGTGGGGCAACTTGGTCACTCTGCCTACTAATGTCTATGCCTTCTTGCAGTGCTGAGCTCAGTATCAGGACAATAACTTAGACCGAATGAATAAAATGGCAGGAATTCAACACCAATTTGAGAAGAAAATTCAGAGACATCAGGCTGATCTCTTGTAGTTCCAGCTCTGTGAATCTCATCACCACTTCACCGATTCAAAGGTGCTGAGGAAAAGGTAGGGATGATTCATCCCTGTTGTGCTGTGTTGTTGTCGTCCTCTGGCGGGCAGTCCTGTCAAAGGGTTGTAAATCTGTGACAGGAGGGAAGGTTATTTGTTTGGATTTTGTTCAGGCTGACCAGCCAGGCCTGTGGTCTGTCCTTGGGTGTTGATGTGTTCCTGAATGGTGGACGCTGTATTGACAAAGTGCTGTGACCAGGGCAAAAAGGAGTAAATCAGGAGGTCACCCTCACTGTGACCTAGACCATTGCCTAGTGGGGACAAACACACTATGAGGAGCCTTTTTTCAGTTCAACAGTAATTTTTTTGATATAGTCAATTTATTTGTGGTGGCTGTTCTATTTGGCCTTTTGTACAAAGTGGAGTAAAGATCACAGCCTGCAGACAAATAGAAGATCAAACAATGTACAATGAAACATACCATTGTGAAGTGTGTACACTCAGAGCCTCACAAGAAACAGTCGATCCTTTGTGTCTTTCACATACACACAAATATACACACACAATCACACAGACACACACGCACACACATATAAAAACACAGCCATCCTGCAGAGAGGGAATTACTTGCTGTCACAGTCACAGCCCCATGAAGGTCAGGGAAAATGGCACAGATGGCCTTTTGCACTAAATCAGCAACTTTGTTGAAGTGTGGTCAAACACTCACACATGGAGTTGATTCACACACTAACCCACTTTATTCCATCAACATCATGTAAAGCCATACACATACATCAAGAGCCAACACACACAAACACACACGGAAACAGCCTTGCTAGCTTTCTGAATCTCATCATGATTTTATAATCACAAACACAGTTACTGTTTTGTTTTGTTTTTTGGACACCTTTGAAGAGTTTCATTTCAAAATAAGATAACTAGCAAAAAATTGCTGAGAGAAAATTAAATAATTATGGATTAATACTGACATTACAGTCACATTTGCTTTTAGTTGAAAATTCGTATTTGAGGCCAGAATTGTTCATGTTTTAACTATTATGGAATGAATTTGAACAAAATCCTTAATTTCTTTCCAGCTATGGCCATAGATCATTCTTCTAATATGTTGGCTGCTGTCCATTAAATTTCTAAAGATTAAAAATAAATTCAAATCTGGACACCTCAAATAATAGTTCATGCATGTCTGCCACTTAAACACATGATTGTAGGTTATGCACTAAATTGAAATTAGTAAGAAAATTCAAATACTATGGTGACTTAACATTCAAGATTCAATGATTTCTTTGTCACATATTTTCAATATGTGCAGATCTGCTAAAAGGCTAATGTGCAATAATAATAATTAGAATAAGAGTAGAAAATAAGAATAAAAAAATATATAAAGGATTATAAATATAATCCTTATAAGGGCATATTTTCATTCTAGGAAAAAATGTAAAATGTACATATGTAGGCAGACTATGTCGTAAAAAAAATTAACTAATCACTTACGAATATATATGTTTTTGTGTTACATATTGTGATGACCTGCCTTACCCTTTTCTTAATAGGGTCAAATAATACAGTATTTTGTATAATTTATTTTCACCTGTATGGAGTACAACTTTACCACAGGATGTGGATACAGGCAGTGACAGATAATGTGTGAATCATTAAGAAGCATACTAAATTATCTTTCGAATACACGTGTGAATTGGAGTCAAAAGTTTCTCTGAGCTTTTTGTCATGTTGTGTGCCTAGCCCATCTGGCACGTAATTAGGCTTAAACAAACCAAAAAGCTGCGAGTGCTATTTTGCCTGAGCCCGATTGTCTCTCCCTCAACAAAGTGGCGTGGGTGTAAATAATCAAACTGTTTTGATTTAAGCATGATGAGGTCCTGTGCGGCCTGCAGGTGAGGAGCCCAGGCGCTGTGGTTGAGTGCTGGTGTCAGGGGAGGAAGCGTCATGGCATCATGGTGGTGAAGTGAGGTGAAGAAATGGAGTGTGACTGGGTGGATGTGACAGAAAGTCTAACTGTCACCTGGGGTCCCTGAGGCCCAGCTGCTCCACAGCCGGAGTTTAGAAGAGAGAAACGGTCATTAACCCTGTCACATTGATTCAGCTCTGTTAGCTTGTTTCGTCTGACCCATACTGTGGAATAAAGCGACTGAAGGGCTGTAATGATATCCTTTTTGCAGAGTCTCCACTCTTTTTTGCTCAGTGTGCTTGTTTATTGTGTCGTCAAAAGCCCAATATATGGTGTTTTGTTATTACTGTGACATATTTGATTTTCTCCTCCCTGCATGGCTGGGATTGTTAGGAAATACTGATAGAAACCAATGTTGTGTGATAATGAACGAATCTGCTGTAAGTCATCGTTAGATCTTTCTACTTTTGTCATATTGAGTGTCAGTCAGGATGTGTGTAGACACGCAGACACACATAATACACATTTGCTCTTCCTCTCTCCGGCTCTACTGCTTTTCTTATATTTTCAGGATGCTCTTGATTCTTTCTACCTCTCCGTCTCTGTCCGCATGCTGTTTGTTCATCAGACAAACCATCTGCTGAAATTGTGTGTTTTTCTCCGCATGCCGTCCCCTTGGCACACTGCTTCACATGGCGGTGCTCTACCAATTATCTGATGCACGCGGGACGCCCAGCGTGAGCCACTGCCCGCTGCACAGGCATGAAGTCTGTGTGTTCACACCAGGTAGCCTCTCTGCACGTCGCCGGATAATGGGGAGATCGAGATGGAGCCCTCTCTTCAGCTCTCCTCATCATTCATTTGGCGAGCTGATTAGCTCCTCTCTGTGACCAGCAATAATCTACAGTCCTGTGTATTTCATGGCCCATTTCAGAATTAGTGCATCTTTATATGTTCAAGCCAATCTACACTTGAACACGCAGTGTTTGCACTGTGTAATAAGCGTTGCCCCTCTGTTTTTGTGCATCGTACCATGCAAAACAATAAGGCTGGAGCTGTAAGCAGTTGTAATTACACTCATTCCTCGTTGTTTTATTGTGTAACATTCGGGTGGCTTCAGTAATATTCTGTGAGAGGAAATGTGGCTGAATTTAATGAGAATAAAGTATAAATTAGCAAAAGAGTCTTTAAGCCAGAACGTGACCACTAAATTTCACTCAAATTATCATTATGATTTATAGTGAATAACAGTAGTAAAGTATAGAGATGCATGTGTGGCAATCTAGCACACCCAGATCCCATAGACAAAAACAATTAATTTCTTCATAAAGAATTCATATGCAGCATTTAGATCTTTCTGTCTGACAGCAGTCACGCGGCACAGCAGACCTTAATAAATTCCTTTGTGTCAAAAGATGAAAAACTTCTCTCCTTCATCATCTACTGCGATACTTTCTTATGCACTCTGTATATCAGTCACCTCTTTTTTTTCCCCCGCCAACCCAATTCTTATCAATACTTCATCTAAACTGATTTTGATTTTGCTTTTAAGTCATGAGTGTGTGTTGTGTCAAATCAGCATGTCAGTAATACATTTTGGATTGATCTTTTATTTAGTAATAATTGGAAGAATTGAATGGGGAGATAAGCATGGCTGTGTTTTTCAGAGGCTTTATCTGACGTGCAGCACGGCTCCAGTCGGTGCACATGTGGTAAGGGTTAGAGGAGTGAACTCATGCACGCTACTGAACACTGACTGAAACATACAAGTGTTCCTGCAGGGGATGGGGAATATTAGAAAAAGCCTGAAATTGAGAAATGTGATATGGGGGGCTCTGTGGAAGAAAAACAAAGTTATTTAAGCCACAAGCCTTTCCTCTTATTAAAATAGTATCAAGCTTTTATTGAATTTAACATGTTTATGGTAGGGCAACATTAACGGCCTGTGTGAGTGTGGATTTAGCTGAACCACTGAGATAGTCATCTTTGTTCGTTGTTCCTCACACAGAAGGCTTTCCAGTGCAGTGTTTGTGTTATTTGTTGGCATTTTTGAAGGTGTTATCAGCGAGCCCTTTCTTTGGCACTCCATTACATTCTCACTCTGTATCTAATAATCTTGTCATTTTCCACCACATTTCCTCTACTAAGCACTCAATTAGTGATGCAATACTTAGCCACCTTCCAAATCCTCTGAAAATGGTGTCTAAAAAGGTTAATGTAATTTCAAAAGCATAAAGTGGATGGAATAGCCTGGATGTAAGTGTGTCTCACTCATTAGAATTCAGCTCCACACCGACTATCCCAGACTGGAATCTGATGGAAAACAGGCATTGAGAGAGTCAAACTAGTGTGAACTGGATAGAATTTGCCCTATGTATAATTTATATTCAGAGAAACAGTGATGTGATCATTAAAAATATATGGATTTAAACTGTGGATTGTAAAAATGCTTGTAGCAGTACTTCAGTTAACTTGTGCTCTGGCACCATCTCATCCTGTCAGGATGTTCTGTTGTTTCAGCAGAGCCTGAGCGGCTACAGCCATTATGTTCACTGCAGTTTATGTGACATTTATCAACATCATATCTGACAATAAAAGTCGAAATGTTATCAGGATATATAATTGAAAGGTTATGAGGTAACACACAAGAGAACCCATGTCTCATATCTTATTTGGAAGTATCTATCAACGGTGTGATATCACTGCTATGGCTGTTACAGTTTACAGTAAAAGCTTTGGGTCCCTGTAGGCTCAGTGTCTGTATTTGTTATTTTTAAATTGGCACAGTTGCTTTAACCTGGAGAGACCATGGATTCAGCTCCCTGGAAGAAAGGCATTTATTCTTTTCTATTGCAGGAGCTTTATTTTGTACTCTGCAGTATTTGTAAATGTTGGCAGATTCTGTGTGATGTCGAGAATGTCAATCAGAGTCTCCAAGTGAGCGACCCGTCACACAGGATTAACAGCTACATTCAGAAACCACACATAGGTTGTAATTATTCAGGTCTTGTGCTGTGACACCCTGCACCATTTCAGTCACTTCACTTTGTCGAAGAGCACTTATGAGAGTTCCTATAGAGAGCACTTATTTAAATGTTTTTCAGATGGCGAATGCACTTTTCAAGAGGTTAACTTTCGAACTGAGTTTTAAAAAAATGTAAGGCAAGGTTATTTTCATAGGAATCCATACTGTACCTCTCAGCACAAGACTCACGAGCCGAGCTGAATGAACAAAACCACATGAGCTGCCAGCTGCACATATTTACATCAGGTTTCCCCACAATCCACTTCTGAGGACTGTGCTCCCGGCCATCTCTCAAGGAACTGGTTTGTGATTCGTGGCATACAGGAGGGATCTAAAGGACAACTAAAACATTTCAGTTACAGGCCGAGAACAGAGGCAGAGCCAGAGTCTCCCCTTAATCTTTGGAGTCACTGGTTTATGTCTGAATGTGACAGGTCACAAAGCCCGCACCCGGGCTGATTCACTGCATCCATCTCATGTTATCATGAGTACTGATTCATCTCCAATGCGTGTCTTTGTTCTCCTCCTGAAAGCCCATTGGCTCAAGGGTACAACCTATTATCCATTGCTAGCAAGGGAATAAATATTTTCATCCTCTGGGCTCACATGTATATCCAGACAGTAGAGATAAAGGTATAACATTTTTGATAGGTTTATATAGCTTCAGACGAAAACTGATAATAAAACAAACTTGCATTTGGCACATTCTAAATGCATCTTAAACCTTTGACTCATTGTAGCCCTCTCCCTACCTCACTGGAGAATAGCGATAAGATGTCTCATTTCCGTTTACCTTTCAACATTATTCATGGTTATGGAGGTGTTTTGTAGTTCTTTTTCCGCCAGTGCATCTTCAATATGTCTGTGCCAAAAGCTTTGGAGCCACAAGCCTTGCTCTAAGAAATAAACATTTTCTAGTAAATACTGTATTTTTGCTATTATCTTTTGAATTACCCGGACAGACATTTGATTTACAGCCGCTTACTTACATTATAATGAGGAGGATATTACAAAACACACCACTCAAGTCAATAAATCAATTCATAACATCAGACGTCACTGTGTCCTGGATACCAATTAACCTAGTAACCTGGGTTGTTGGGTGGTGCATGGGTGCTGCTGGAGGGATGGGTATCACACAGATGTTTCCCTGACTGGATAACAGGGATGCTGAGTTTTTGGTTTGAAAGACTGGCGTACTAATGAGTTCCCTAATGTACTTGGGTCCAAGCAGATGAAAGTGGTGACACCACACCCACATACCCAAACTCAGACTGGCACTGACAGTTTGAGTTTTATTTTGCAGTGCTCTGCATATTGAGGGATGTTCAGCTTATTAGTATTTTTTCTCAAGATTGTGGAGAAACCTCAAAATGTAGTCCCATTTTGATCTCATGCCTACTGCAGCGAGCCGTTGAAGCAGGCACACGGGAGTTGCTCTCGCTTCAACAGAGCAATAAAGACCTGTGTTACATCCATGAGGCATATAAACTGATATGAGGCAGGAGTCCATCTCAGATAAATTAGTTACCAAATTAACCCATGTAGGGTTCACAGTGGACGTGTAATTGATGTGATCCCAGCTCTGACCTCTGACCCCCTAAGCCTGAGGCTGTTGTGGGGACTGGGGCTGTAGATAGGATGTCTACCGCTCATCAGCAGACAGCCAATCAGAGGGAAAGAGCCAGCATCAGCCCCAGCCTGGCTCACCTCATGCTGAAACAGCATGGTGGTGCTTTTATTAGCTTTTAACGGCTTATAATTGTCTGCTAAGTACTCGTCTGTCCGTCACACAGATGGAAGTTGAACCTTAATCCTCATTCTGGAAGCTTTCCTGCAGTTTTAGGTGAAGAGGTTTTCATGCACGTTTTCTTGTCTTTTCATGAAACTTCCAAATCCTCTTTTCCCTCAGAAAGCCTCTGGGAGTCCAGTAAATGTCTCCTGACACCTGGATAGCTGGGCATTTTTATAACAGGCCATAACCTGGGATGCTTTAATGACACTGTCCAAAGCACATCAACCATCAACTTTGGAAATGTCTTACAGATGTGTGATTTTTTTTTTTTCTTGGGAATGTTGGCAAGCAAATCCACTGAGCGCCAAGGCTGAACAACTCTGAAGTGTAAAACATGTGAGACGATTTATTATTCCTACAAAACACACACAGTCTCACATATGGGCTCGTAGCCTTGTGCCGATGACATATCCACAGCTCTTTACACTTAATCTGAGCCTCTCATATAAACCAGCTAATTAGAATTAGTTTGGCTACACTTAAGCTCGTCAAAAGCATATCATGGACGTTTATCCAATGCTTAATTGACACCGTAAAAGGAATACATATTCATAAACACACACCACTAACTGCTGAAAGCTGCCTCATACAGAATGTCACATTTAATTGGGGTGTGCTAAAAGATAGATGTGCTTGCTGATTTGACATATAGTATATTCTGTGGTAGCTTCGTTCATTCATATTCATACAGTTGCCACAGATTACTTAACTGTGCCAATTATAGCATACCATTGAGGGAAGATGAATTCAATAAGTAAAGAAATGTAAATCTGTGTTATCATTCTAGGTAGTGACGATGTATACTGCTTCAGCATTAATGCATTTTCATGTTCAAGTTTCTCTCTCCCTCAATGTTTACAGATTACACATGCAGCCCTCCACAGTGCCTACTATATATAACGTGGCAGAGGTAACGTTTATCCTTTTCCTTTTGGTTTTACAAATACCACCTCACCCACTTTTTTGTCAACTTTGTGTATTTCATAGGTGTTTTACTTCTTCAAAGTGAATATTCTAAGGAAAACAAGGATTTTTGAATCTCTGCTGAGCAGCACAGAGGAAGTGAGACGTTGTGTTTGTAGATTTAAAGATCAATGAGAAACTAAATTCCTTCCTGATGGTTACCCCCTGTTCCCGAAAGCTCAGTTTCATTTCGCAATAGACTGGTGCTACAAAAACAAGAGGACTTCAACATGTCATACTGAATCTTAATTAGAAAAAATACAGAGAAAAAGAAAGGGATGTTAGCCACAAAAACCCATTAAAGCTCAATCATATGAAATAAGCAAGTGGCAGAAATGAAAGTGCTGTCAGGCTCAGCGCCTTATCAGGCTAAGTGAAAGCAGGAGAGATATACCTCACGGGTCTGCGTTCCCCCTGTGCTGCTGTGATCTTTTCTCAGCTGCTTTTTCAATATGTCTTAGTGATAAAAAAGTGACTCACTCTCTTCCTGTGTGCGCAGCATGGGCTGCGGCGGCAAAGCTGGCTGTTGACCCTGCCGACCTGCGGGCACCGCAAGGCAGGAAGTGAAATCTCTATTTGAAATTCTCACATCTTGCCATCTGCCTCAATTTTTAAATGCACCTAACCCCACCCAACCATCTTACACCTCCATATCAACACCGCCACCCCTCCACCCTTCCACCCCCGTGTCGGACAGGCAGCCATCGGCGGAAACAAGGCAAGGGCCCGGCACAGACGCAGCACATGAATTAAAGATTCAGTCGCAGGACACAGGACAGCATGTTACCGCTGTGTGTGCACTATTGTCAACATGTAGCTCTATGTTTAGGTCACAAAGACAGTAGGACACTGATACACTGTATGTCAGAACAGAGCCACAGCCACATCCCTGTGGAGAGAGACATATCACAGCACACCATTGTTACTCTGAGCTATAAATATCTGATTAAAAAGCTGTGTTGCCGTCATTTTATGCCCGTCGGAGTTCCACTGTTTATTTAACCTACTTACGTTTTGTAGAAACCTCTATTTTTAATCATTAAAATGGAATCGCGTCGTGTCCCTGTCTTGGAAGAATTAACAGTAAGATTGGAGTGGAGATGAGCAGATGAGAGAGAGCAGGCAAAACACAACCATTCCAGGAGCGAAAGGATATCAGACTCGAGATGCATTTGTGGAAATAATTCCATTTTCCCAGAACACAAAGATAAAGCGCTACAGTGCTTAGAGTACAAATGTGTCATAGCCCTCTCATTAGCTTGCCATGGTTCCAGTAAGTATCTTAATTAGATTATTTGAGGAATTATGGGGAACTTGTGGCTCTGTTTGCCCTGGGCTTCTTTACTCTTGGTTACAGAGTGTTTCCAGCTAATTGTTTTGTTTTGTTGCTAAATTAGAGCTGCCTGATATGATATGGCCTCTTCTGTGGTCAACTGTAGCGTGAAAACAAAATGTATTCTTTATTTACTTATATGAAGGTGCCATTCATTTTGAAGGAAGTTATATAGAACATAGGCACTGAGGCTCTGTTGCACTGGATTCATATTTGTTCACAGCACACCAGGATCTTGGGGTGGGGGCTGACAGTAGAGGGGCTACTTGGAATAATTAATACACAAGTAAGAATAGATCCTTCTAGTATGTATGGTTAACAATTCACTCTTGCCTGGGCTATACAGCCTTTTCTGGAGCACCTGTTATTCCAAAGGCCCTCATCATCTGCCATCTTGACAGCTTCAGTCGTAATCTGAAAAGATGAAAAAACTGGAGGCTGAAAGGCCATGCTCCTAGTGTAGACCCTCAGGTTAACCCTTCATGCTCAGGCCTTCCTTCTGGCTTGTACCATTGTGATTAAGAATTTTAGTCTTAATGCAAGCAATCTGTAAAAATATCAGTCTTGGAGAGTCTACATTTATGTTCATGAATTTTAGAGAGAAATAATTACATATGCAGATGTAATGAACAGTGACGTTCCAAAAATCTGACACAGCCCCATTGTAATCAGTGACCAGTCTTGGACTGTACTAGCTCAGCCCTGTGTTTCAGACGGCCCAGCACAGACATATCACAGACTGATTAAACTTTCAGTGGCTCCTGAATACCCTTTTAACCTCTCAAAGCAGCCAAGCGACGGGTTTCCTTCTCAGAGGTTCCTCTAACCTACTGTGCCTAAAAAGCTTTTTAAAGTGCTGAGTGGAGGAGCACTTGAGTTTGAGGAAGGGTTATGTTCTCCGTGCAGCAGGTAGAACAGATCGGTGTGGAGAGCGGTGATAAATACGGTTCTTTTAATACAATAGCTTTGTAGGTCACTTTGTGGAAAGGCGAGGTGTGCCCACTCAGCCGGCTGCTCCTGCAGAGCCTGTGCAGCCCACAGACACACGAACACGCAACCTTTAAAGAGGGATTTGAAAAGGTCGAAGCACAGGCATGCAGAATGGCAATATAGGAGTGCGCTTCCAGAGGTCACAGGGTCAATGTGGGCTTTATTCCTCCATGTTCCTCTCATCCTGGAGAGATGGCTTTATGGAGTATGTTAAGACTCTAAAGATTCATTTTAGCAGTGTTTGCCAGCGCTGCGTTAAATGGTCACAAACATAACAGCATCTTTGTCGACTACATTCAATTCTGGATCTCCTTGAGAGTTTTTTTTCCCTCTCTGGTTCTGGTTTGACCTACATCTGAGGATCTGGCAGCGAAGGGAGAGTGAGTGTGTCCACCTGGACCTGGTTAGAGATGTGGTTAAGACAGGCTTACTGGGGGCTGGTCTGTCCCAACGCACCACCCTAATGTTTTTCTTCACACCCTCAAGGGCCTCGTCCCTGCTCCTCTTTACATCTGAGATGCTGTTTTAAGTGGTCGTTTGCCACGTAAAGACGGATCACATTTTATTATTTTGCCACTGGTTTATCCGTTGGTTGTTACTTATGGATCTTGAGGTATTATATTAGCATGTGGTTTCCTCTTGATGGAGCAGGGAGGATTTCCTTAAGACTGAGCCGGCTGGTTCTCATGACAGAGTGGGTGCTCTCCCTCTTTACTCCACAGTCCCATGTGATATCACTGCATGCTTAGCGACTCTTCCTCCACTGATCTAATTAGTCCCTTGACACATCTTTAACGGTCTGTATTTATCAGCAACATTAATTAGTACCTAGACTGGATATATTACTTTGAAAATAGTGGATGTCCTTGTTTATTAAAGTATTAACAACAGGGGGGAAATACTCTCTTATCCCCTGGTATTAGTCACTTAGTGAGCCTGCTCATTCATCATACCCTTTCTGCAGTGTGTTTTCTTCTCCTACTTATCCTTGTTTGTCTTTTTCTAAGTGCACATATAAAGGGATGTAGGATTAGCATTATTAATTACAGCAGCCCTCTGTGCCCCGTGTTACACAGTTGTCGCATTAATAAAGTGTCACCCATCTCTTGTGCATAGTCAGTACCGTACGAGGCTGGGAGACGACAAGCTCTTGCTTTGGTTCCAGTCAGGCTTAAGGAAGCTTACAAGAGACAGTGTGGGAAACAGTGCTAGAAATGGGGAGGTCATTGATTTTCTAAGCGACAGCTAGACCGAAACAGATACTGTATTGATTGGAGACTTCCTTGGGATAGGCCTAGTTGTAGAAAGCTGGAGGAGAGTTTAGAGGCTGGGAAACATTAGTCTGTGGATGTGGAGCTGTATGAACGTCCATCATGCGTGACACAGACTACCTCAGCACCCTGAGCTAATGTGGTTGCTGCAGAGAAATAAACCATCTTCTGCTCCACGGCTCTTTTCCTTCCAATGAAAGCACATTGCTATACTGTAGTTCATGTAGATGATTTTATTTGATCTGCCAACAAGTGAAACTGTTTGATACATATTCAAGAGTTGAGCTCTTATACTAATCATGCTAATTAGACCCACTTTAGCAATTTTATTGTTACTCGAGGGGATCTTTTAAATGCTTTTTTTGTTGCAGATTGGTGTTTAAAAAAAGCACAGTGCTGCCTATTTTAGTAACACTCTGATCAGTCAGACTGAATTGTTAGACCCTTATAGGGATCCCTCCTTGTTTCTGAGTGGCCTGTGGGTTAGTAGCATGTGGCTCTATACCCTGAGGTGCGGCACGGCAAACATGCATAAGGACACTAATATAGATATATTACAGTCTCTCTGAGAAAAATCATGCATATAAGGGAGTCTAGGGAGAATTACCTTTCTCCCGCTTCTCCCGCTTCTCCCACTTCCCCCGCTACACTGATATGACTGTGCTAGACTGTAGGTGATAACAAAATCTTGCCTCCATTTGGCTTCTTCACAGATTTAGTCATAGATTATTTCTAAGAGACTTTTTTTTACATTGATCTTTGTGTTAAACCCGTCCAAATCTAAATTAATGTAGTTCAGTGAGATGTTTTGTTCCCATTAGTTCCATCAAACCAATAGCTTTTTGAGTTATATGGTCTTCTTTTATAATAAATAAAACGTATAATAAAACTGTTCGCATAGCAGGGCTTGGCTAATGAGAAGTCTTCTTCCTCCCACTACAAACCCTAATCCTGATTTAGATGATCTTCCCCACACATGATTTTTGATCCTCGTTGCACCTAGCATCAACTCCAAAAAGGATAATCAGATTATTTTTGGATGGAGCAAAGACGCAGCAAATCCGATTGTGAATGAGATGAAGGTTGATCTAGAGGCTGCCAGTGACACATTTGGTTTCATTAACACCCGACTAAAAAGAAGGAATCTCATATTACATTTAATAGCACCTATGTAAACACAAATATGCTTTCAACATGTAAATCAAGTAAGAGGTAGTAGTAGTGTGGACAGTAATGTTGTCATAGAAAGATCATAGGGATACAGAGACGGGGAAGAAGCAGAAAGAACATAAGGAATAAATATTAGCAGGGAAAATCTGCCTTCAGCAATCTATGTTTTGTTAAGGGAAAGATATATCAGGTTTTGGTGTGTATGCTGGAATATTTTTTTTTTTTTGGAGTCCAGATATCCAGATGTGAGATGTGCGTGTTAAGTCCAGCTGTAAAGGTAACCATTGTGTCATGATAATATAACAGCCCGTAACTGTGCCTTTCAGTGACTAGATCAACAATTACACAGCTGTTTGTCATTAAAAAAAAGTAAAGATTACAGTGGGTGACACTCATTTACACAAATCTCCATGCTTTAACTTTCCTTTAGTTGATTAACCTGCTATAAACCTTGTGAGCCACTTACATGTACAATATCTAATCAGCCTCCCATCTCCAGAGCAAACACCTTCAGGCACCTCCTATCAGTCTGCTGCTGCCAGTTACAGCAACACAGAGGAAACCAAAACCAGACAATTTTATCTTAATCACTGCTTTCAAAGACTCTAATTTGGGTACTGTCTGTGAGAACTGTATTTTATTTACAATCCAGTTATAACATCAACATCTGTGCCTATCTACTTTGGCTTGTGACATTGTTTTTGTATTGTTACATTATAATGGAGTAGTGATACTGCAACATGCAATAGTTTCCAATAGTTTAACAAATATTCTGTTATGCTGTCTCTATTTATTAATGATTTATGTGTCTTGTAATGTTTCACTGTTTTCCCTGTTTTCATGATAATCCTAATAATCCACTGGCCCCTCGAAAAGCATTTTACCTTCTGCCATTCTGTCGCTGTAAATAAATAGCCCTGACACTCTCTACAATTCACATTGAATGAGAGGTTGTAAATTTGCTTGACGCATCTGACAAAGTCCAGATCAGATCTTCATTCCACTTTGTAAGTTATGTCAAACAGCACCTCTGCTTTAAGGCTGGCTTCCCTGTTTGATGTCGCCCACACAGCCATATGGTATCACTCTCAGGATCAGTTTTTCTCTTTTTTATTTCCTGCCATTACACTCATCCTGTGTTCTATTCAGCAGTGTGTAAATCTGTCGTAACCTCACAGTGGCCATCATGCCATTTTAATGTGAAAAGGATCACCTTTATTTTTGTCACACATGTTCACTTATACTTTTAATATTTGGGGGGATTTCTTTATCCTTTTTTATTGCCTTGTAAGATGCCTATAGACACCTAAAACCTCCAGTCACTATTCATGTTATCAGAGGATGGTTTATAATATAATGAGAGGATTAAATGGTAGACGGAGAAAAAAAAGTCCATCTCTAAACTTGAGATGAAATAATGAGTACTACTCAGCTGATTGTGTCACTGTTTGGATTTGAAAGCAAAAAGGGCTTTAATGAACCTTTTCTCCGAGAGTTCGGTGCCAGCTCTAATGCAGACGGTGGATGAGCAGGAAGAAAAGAAAAAAATATTATATATATCTCTGCCTTAACATTGTGTTGGGCTCTTGTATAAAAGTAACAAAGGGGTAATAGCCTGCGCTAGAAGAAAGAGTATGTGAAGCAGAGTACTTTCTAATGAGTGTTCCTCCTGACCTTATGGCATTAACCTCCACAGGAAAAAAAAACCCACTGCATGTGGGTTAAACCTTAGAGAACTGGGAAAGTTATTAGCATTTCCGTGTAGCAAGGGATAGCACAGCCCACACACTCCCTCACTCATCTGCATTATCACGTTCAAGTACTGACTGGGTTACAAGGCTGAAGAGCATCATAAGAATGTACAGGACAAAGACACGGCTTGACTGATAGAGGCTGTAGGACATCCGCTTCTGCCAAAGAAACACTGACATGTTTGTTAGATAAATTACAGGTCACTGGTGCCTCCACTGTGCCCCTCCAGATCCAGGCTTGTATGCAGTTCAAGCAATTTTGCCATGGGGAGCTGTGATTGGATTCCCATTCGTCTGGCAGCTTTTGTGTAATACTCAAACTGGAAAGGACCTGGCTGGATCACACCACATATTTCTTCCCAGGAAACCTCTGCAGAACCAGTCAATCCCAGACAGGGCAAACATGCAGCTGAAAAGGAGAAGACGGACGTGCCAAACAAGCACACAGAGACACACACTGACTACTCCAAATCCTGCATATACTAGAGGGAAACATCAAAAATGATTTATCCGAGAACTAGAAAAGAGACATTTGCATTATTTTAATTTCCTTAGTGCACATCAGTGGATTTCATTTGTCTGAGACAGTGTTTTCCCTACATAGTCTCTCCTGCTGGACCCAAAAGGGTTTGCCCTTGTTGTGTGAAAACTGTTTCCATCTGACCAGAAACACACATTGTATAATGACTTCATCAACACGAGGAACCTGTTACGCCCAGCTTAGAGGATGTCTATACCTGGCTGCACACACCAGCTTCCCTCAGAGAGGGGTGAGTTGGCTCTTATTGGCCTCCTCCCAGAGACAGAGCAGGTATTGACTAAATAGAAACAGGAAAAATGAAAATATTAGTGGATTTGACAACCAGGCAGGATAACCCCTGCATGATCCTGGAGAGCAGATGAGCAGACACCGAGCCTGACACATCCGCACAAAGCACCAATCCTTCAACTTGACATGTAATACAGCCTATTGGTGGTCAATATGGGAATTGAGAGCACAGCAAAGGTGTCAGAGGCCAGTCATTGCTTTAAAGGAGCTCAACAGGAGGGATGAACTCATGCAGAAGATTGTGAGATCCTTGCAAGCAGAAAATATTGCAAGGCAATGGCATATACCACTTCTGCTATGATTATGATTTATTTTGGAGAAACACAATAAATGTACGTTTCTTGACAATAGCATTGCTCAGGTACTGGGAAATGTATTTGAACATGCAGCAAGTTCTCTTAAAGGTAAGGAAACACGCCATTTTATTTCTCTACAA
This sequence comes from Macquaria australasica, assembly GCA_005408345.1. Lineage (NCBI taxonomy): Eukaryota > Metazoa > Chordata > Actinopteri > Centrarchiformes > Percichthyidae > Macquaria > Macquaria australasica. The sequence continues at coordinate 795,448 of SEMN01000057.1, forward strand.
ATTGAGGTTTGCTATTTCTGGACTTTTTAGAGGCTTTGATCGTCGTTCTACAGACATCCATTGACTGAGCTGTTAACAGATTGGTTAATTAAGCTCAGCATTCAACATACTTTTAAAATACTCACAGAGACATAAAAACAGCATCAATGAGTTAATCTGACTCTGAGCAAGAAGGAAAATACTATATTTCTATTTTTAAGCCCAACACTAAGTTTGGACCTTAAACATTTCTTGTACATTTCAACAAGTTATCACAGAAACCCTCCCTCCACCTTCACATACACACACATCAGCAAAGGTTGTTATAGGCCAGTGGCTGTCCAGAGGTCAGATCATTACCAATGCAGCCATGTATCATAGATACAGCCCTCATATTAGCCCTTCCTTCATCATTCCCCTCTGACCTTGTCCGCAGCTGCACTACCTCTCATCTTTATGATTAGAAAATGGCCCAATCCTTCTCCTTCATGCTCACACTCTTCCCTATAGACTCAACACAAGTATTCCATCATTATAATTATTCGACCATCCATATTAATTGACAAATTTGTCAGTGGAGTCTATTACACCATTGGTCACATGCCAAAAAGATGCAGTAGTACTGTGAACCTCAAATCTCTGGAGGCACTGGTGGTGCTGACATTTCCCGTAGATCTCCTCCATGGTACTTACAAGTCCTCTTGTTGGTGGGGGAAGGATTTTCATTTCTGTCAATGGTTATGTACTACTAAACATTTAGTTGCAGTCAGGTGCAGTCAGTTACTGTTCCTGTGGGAGGTTATTGACATTTTCCTTTACTCTGGTGGAACAAGCTCGCAGAGCTAAAACGGCCACCTTAGAATATTTTCAGCCGCTGTGTTTGGTGTTCTTATTGGCACAATTTACAGGAGAATTTAAAATCCATAAAGCCTGCCCTCCTCTTTCAGAAAGATTAAATATGAAAATAATACAAAATGAAATACTAGGGAGGAATTGTGAGTTCTTCCTGCTGAAATCGTGTCTGTCTTTTTTAAAGGAAAATCAGATAGCACAGTGCTTCTGCTGCTGGCAGAGAGAGCTGGCAGGAACGGCTCAAAGCCTGTGAAAGTCAAATGCTGTCTCTTTCACTTTGAGAGAACAATTTTGAAAATGTGAGCTAAAATGCTAGACGCCTCAAGCATGCTGTACTCCAATTTTTGTCTACAGTGCCATGCAGCAATGAAGCCTGAATAATACAGTGGGAACTATTTGTTCAGCTCTAATGTGTAAAAAAATGTGAGGCGCACACAGCATTTGTTGAATTAACATACAAATTGCTGATATATTATCTCATGGATTTTTCCAAATCTAGCAAGACAGCATTTTCCGGTCAAAATGTTTTATATTCTGCACTGCATATGGCCTTAGAAGCAGCATGGTGATGTTTTACACTGATGAAATAACCAGGCAGCTTACCAGACTGTTATCACTTCTATTTAGTCACACTGTGCTGAGCACTCATGCATAATTGTGTACATAAGCATTAACCAAAATCTGTCGTCTGTTTAGCAATATTAAGCTGACTCCATTGACTATCCTATTGCCCTTATCATGATATAGTGGGCGTCTAATGTCGACCGGCTTCGGAAAGTAAGAGTTTGGGCTCAGCACTTTCTTTCAGGCTTTGGTCGTAACCATGCCTCCTCAAAGCCCAATGTCAGGATTCTCCTTTGATGTATGGATGGAGGCGTTTTGTTCAAAGGGATAACCTTTTCTGGGCACTTCTTTGAAATGATAATTCACCAGCTTGCTGCAGGTGGAGCTGCAGCTCTCTCGGCAGACAGGGTCAATCAAAGTCAAATAGAGGAGCCGCTCGCAGCTTCGCCCGAGTAGCCGGTGACAGTGCCTGGCTGCCACTGTCAGCCCTGCCACCAACATAATCCCTACCGCTGGTAAAGGGAGTGGACGCGAGGGATGTCTCAGTGAAGAGCAGATTTTAAGCAGCAGAACGTGGACTCAGTAGTTGTGCTGTCGTGGTCATGAAGGATCTAGGAATGTTTGTGTGTTTAAATGTTTACACAGCTCTGACTATAGATGTCAGGCCCATGCTGAGTTTTTCCATGCTTTTCCATGCTGCAGGCTCTGTGTACTAGTGTTGACGGGGACGCAGGTGTGTGTAATTACGTCAGTAATAAGGCCTGGATATGGTCCACCTGCCTCAAAGTGAACCCTCTATCCAATCCAGCACAGCTGACAACAAAGGAGACAAGCGCCCGCTGATTATGGCTTTGATGATGAAGCTAGAAGTCTGTGTTTTACGGGGAGATATTTCTGGCTCAGGAATAATTCGCTGGAATTGTTCAATCTGTCTCGAACAATGACATGTACTATCATTGTATGATCACACGTACAACACCCATATGTCATGTCAGAGATGAATAAATCATAAACAAAACAAACACAATATGTATTTACTGTGTGTGAGTGAGTGAGTGTATGAGTGTATGTAGTTTGTTATGCCCAGCCACTGTAATGGATTGGTGACCTGCCCAGGTTCCCTTCCATCCAGTGCATGCTAGTGTTTACTCATTACGACCATGAACATAAGAAAATAAAGCAAATGAATGAATTATTTCAGCCAGTGATAATTTTGTGTATCAGTCTCCTGTCGCTGTTGTCCATCTGGATGCAACCATTCAGGATTCTGCATGAGCCGATGCCTCGGTAACAAGGCAGCACAGGACACATAGACACAGATCTCCCTTGGGTTTGGGCTCCAGCTGGAGCAGACATGCTAGGGCAACCTGTCCCTATTATTGTTTGTGACAGAATCAAGAAGGAAATGCAAGTAGCAAAAGTGCGTGCGTTGTGCCTGCTCGTCAGATTCTGCTGGCAGTGCCCCCAATGTAATTATGGGCATGGGTGACCAGCTATGACAGCTCATCTGTTAGCCAGCCAGTAGGAGTCTGGGGCACCTGGTGAGCCCTGCACCAGAATGATGAGCCACAGATACACACAAATTAAAAATCACATACAGTATTTCATGAAACAAGACATCTGAGTAAAGGACACTTTCATGTTGATTCATGCTACTCATTAACACTGTGGCACATGCATGTGCCACAAACTGACAGAGCTAGCTACTTCAAAATCCTGTTTATCTGAAATTTCATGTGCAATGCAAATGAGTTACAAAGACGTAGGTTGCACCCCTGGCATTATCATTTTAATTAGTCTATCTTATCATATATTCAGGACTCAATTACAACTAAGAGGCATTGGTTTTGAATTGATGAGGCTCGATGAACAAAGTGTTCTGCAGAGGGTTTAAATTAAATAATTGAAATGAGATATTTAACCTGCATCATTAAATATTTTACAGTACAGCATTAGTGTTGACAAATAATGTCTGCACCATAAATGAATGTTTACAGCGTAATAGAAAAAGTATTCCCTCGCCGCACTGTTGAAACTCAGCTGAGTGGCTCAACTTCTTCTCAAGTTGTCACATATTTTCTAGAACTCATCAGGGATGAAATATTTAATAGGAAATATTTCAAAATATCACCTTGATTTGTACTTAATTAAAGGAAGGTCTGAAAGGAATGTCTTCCTTTTTGGGGGAAACGCACTGTTTTTTTTAACAACCTTTGAGTCCATTGAATTCTTAGCTTGGCTGAGTCTTCACCAAATGCAGTTCAAAGAGCGACAGGTCAAGCCAACTACACAGCCTCGCACCTTATTGTGCAGAACACATTTCTGTCAAGACGACCATCCTTCCCATCCCAATCATATTGTGCTCACCCTTTGGCAAAGGCCCTCCAATCAGGGATGAGTAATGACTAGTCAGGGTGGCATGCCGTGATCCCAGCTTTCTAATTAGTCTTCCATTAACTTTTTCAACCTTGGCGGCTGCGGGGTGCGCACTAGACACACACACACACACCTACACACACACACACCTCACAGCCTCAGACCAAAATATTGGGCCTCTTCTCCAAAATCGAAAATCGAAAATGAAGCATTTAGTAACATCTTCTACTCTGCAGTGCTCATTTAAATCATGCTCACTTTCACCCTAATTGGCCAAAAGAGTATGTTTTGTTTTGTGTTTTTTTTCCCTGTGGTACCAATTTATATATTCCACCTTTAAATATAATTACACTCATACAGTATATTGACACTTTGCGTATCAAGTTTTCTCTTATTTTGCATCTGTAACCATGCAAAAAGTCATCAATATAAAGCAGGTGTGAAAGATAGTTTGTGTGTTACCACAAATCCACATGATAACAAACGGTGTATTTTAAAGTGTATATGATTTAAAAACTGGTGCATATGATTCTGGTTCAGACTCTCCAACTATTCATGGATTTTTCTTCTATGACTATTCAGTACTGTGTGTGTGTGTGTGTGTGTGTGTGTGTGTGTGTGTGCATGCAGGAGATAAGCCGTCTCTGGTTGACTTTAGGACTTTAGGTTTGACTATAGGACAGACTGGTAGAATTTACTTTTACAAAGAACAAGTCACAGATCACCTTCTCTGTTGTATTTGATTCATTTCATACCGTTAAGAAGCCTTGGCCAACAGTGTTTGTTTGGATACAGACAGAATGTCAATGCTCTACACCAGCATTTCTAGTTTTTATTTGGCATCCTGGTCTGGCTGATATCTGTCAAGGACCATATGATGTGTTTCTGATCTGTAGAATAAAAGAACTTGCCCAAGCCTTCTGCGGAATGTGGACATGTTGTAACAGAAACTACACAAAGAGATTGAGAGGGAGGCAAAGGGAAGAGTCTACATGACATGGATACTAAGATTTTCCATTTTGGTGTTAACTCAAAGTAATAAAAATGTCCTTTCCTTTATCAAATCAAATACAACATAGGAGAAATGTAATTACTATCAATAGTGTCTGTCTATCTGTGTATGTATGTATGTGTGTGTGTCCATATGTGTGCACTCCGGCATTTCTGTGTGCTTCAATGCAAGGGATGAATTCATGATTCATCCTGTTTCACAGTGGGCAGTCAGTTTTAGAATGGCGCTCCATAAAAGAGTAATGGAGATTCCTGGGGAGCTGCTGTCCTGTGGCCTTCCAGCACCCAGTGGTATCTATCTTGGCGTATTATCACTTTTCGCACAATCTGTTTGTCAGCGAGCCCACGACTTCAAAGGAGACTTAAAGCTTTCTTTCATTTTCTGTCGGGGTTGAGAGAGTGAGTCTACATTTTATGAACAAAGCCCCCCCAAGACATCTAGCAAAATAAAATGTTACCATCCTGGATGCAGCTCCTAACATTTACTCCAAAGCACGGATCATAAACTATTAATAGATATATGTCTGTATGAGCACCAGAAGGGTGCCTCTTTGAATCAAATCCTTGTGTTGGGCAGGGTCAGGAATGGGGCTAAAGTTGGTGAGCTCCCTTTATTCACCCATAACATCACTATCCTGCATGGAGGAGGATGGGGGGGCGGAGAGACACCATTATAGCTGTTGTGTAAAATTGCCATTATTCAGTCAAGCGATTATCTGCTGCCGTGTAATGCATCTCTGTGACTGATGCCTGCACATCTGAAACTCCACTGTAGAAGGGTGAAAGTGAAAGTGGTGACCTCTTTCTCTGCAGGCTCCTAACAGCTCCGTGTATGACTTGTTTTAGACACATTATCACAGTATGGAAAGTGTACATGGCATGTGGGTAGCGTTATATCAATGTTTAGAAACCAAAAGTAGTCCCCCTGTACAGTATGAATTATAAACACACAGTTAAAGAAAGTCATGGTTTCGTGAATGCTCAATTTGTTGACTGAATAAGTGACATGTTTAAACATTATTTACAAATAACTGTACATGTAAATAATGTTTAAACATGTGACTTGTTTAAACATTATTTACATGTACAATTATTTGCTGTATGTCTGGGCTACTGAAAGTACCAGAGACCATGACGCTCTCCAACTTTATCATCCTCTGATTTATTTTCCCAGAGGGTGAAAAACAACATGGTAATCAGGTTTCTACTGAGCCAACAAATAGAAGTAAAATAACTCAAATATGACGGAAGTTAATTAATATGTAATGACTTGTCCTTATAAACTCCTTGTGAAGTCTAAGAGCCAGTGAGCTTGTTCAGAGTTTTGTTTTACACTGTTTGTTCTGTTCATCAAACAGAAAGGATCCTTTCTGCTTTCTAATCTGTTCCCTTGGCAGTGCTGGTGGGAGGTGTAATAGGTTATCAATAAAATTCAGCTCTTTATCATCATCTTATGGCAGCCTTTGCTGTGCTGCATCGACAACAAACTTAAGCTAACGTTGTGGTTAACAAAGGTTGGTTATCTGTACCAAAAATATAACGCCAACACTGCAACAGTGTTTCAGAGTGTGAAGCTACAAGTTTCAAATAATGCTCAAATGATTCCTGTGGTTTTGGAGAAATTAAGTGTAGAGTGCACAGTTGGGAGATGAGGGGGTCTGGGAGCATCAGGAGCAAATACAGAAAGCCAGGTCATCCATAGTGATTAGAAAGTTTGAAATCTCAGTAGGAAGTGAGGAAACAGAGGAGTGCCTGGCATTGATCATCGACACTCACTGAGCTATTAAGGTTATGTTGTGCGAAGAGCCTCTGAAATATCACTGATTTCACCTTTATTGAATTTTATAGACATTTTTTCACAAACATTCTATAGCAGACAGACTTTTACTTTGTGTTAGCAGCCGTCGTATACAGTACATAGACGTGAACCCTCTGTCACCTCCGCCTCTGTCTGTGATCAACATACAACACATTAGTGTTGACCACTTAACTGTTCCAAAGTTGTCATTGACACAACTGTTACACAACTGCGCAGCTATAAAAAATAAAGATCCAGGGTAAGAAAAAGAAGGATGATTAGCTAATGGTAACTTCTGGGTTGTCCGAAATATATTAATGCCATTGTCTGTACTGTTTTTTTATGACAATGAAACAGAAAATAAGTCTATTTCTTGTTTTTTATTCAATGTTTTCAATTTCACAAATTGTCTTTTCATGACATTTGTTTGAGCTTTCAGTATCAAATGTACTTATTCCTATGTTGTTTTTTATTTTCAACAAGCTTTATGATCTTTATGATCCTTAGTAGTAGAGTAAAATTATTTATTTGCCATTTTCTCTAGTAATTTTCAATTTGAGTGAAAGTATTCTCCATTGCTCATCTTTAATGTTGCAATTTCATGTCATTGCACTTTGTGTGATACTGAGGCGTGTTGCTCTGCTCTAACCAATGCAGTCATTCAATAATGCTTATTCTGATGTAATGTGTTGTAATATTCTCTAAAGGCTGTCTCAGAAGGTCTAGTTTGGGTGGTCTTGATTGGGAGGGTAACTAATTAGATTTCTGAATAACTATGATTGTGCCCTGCTGATGCAGACTACTATCGTCAGATCTAAATTTGTCCAAGTAGTTTTTCTGCCATGTAATTCACCAGAGATTTTTGCAATGGGCTTGTACACTTATTGCTCTTCCGTCTCTTTTTCCTCCTGTGCAGATCACACGGGTCATTTTCTGTGTCTTCCTCGAGACCGACTTTGCCATCTACAAGAAGAAAATGTCTGTCATTTTCCAAGGTATGTGTGTTTACTTCCAAAATCCAATTTACTACCATATCATTACATTTAACCTGTTACCCATTGCTGTTTTGAGTTGAACTAGCTACTGGATTGATGAATGATTAATTTGCTGTGTGTCCAAGGCCCACTTTCGAAGATTTTGTGTAATATGTGATGTCACCATCTACCTAACTGACCATCTGTATAGGCCTAGGCAGCTTTGCTACCTTGTGTATCCTTGGAAACATTGCAGCAAGAGATATCTTGTTCCTTGAAGTAGTAGTATAAGGACCTGTCAAGGCTTGGGTGACACCTTCAAATGTAAATAAATTCAATGCATCTGCACGGCCATTTGGGAGATTAACAGTGAGAATTTATGCTGACAGTTGGTAAAACAAGTGTCAGGTTCTCTATGGATTGCCTTAATAGGATTGGAATAGTTAGACTTCTTGTCAGTGAAGCAGCAAGCTGATATTTTACATAATTGTTAATATTCTGATGAGACTTTAATGTCAGATTTGATTGACTGTAATAATGGTCTCCTGCAAGAACCAAAAAATTCAGGGATGCATAGCAACCACTGATCGTCCTTGGTTACTGCTCCGCAACTCTGTATGTGAAATAAACAAACATCCATTATCTTCTGTGCCCACTCTCTTTCCTGCCTCTCTCTCAATTCCCTCCCCCCCTTTAACGTCATCTTTTTTCGGGGGCCAGGAGCAGTCACCAGCTCTGATGGGGCCTCCACGGAGGATTGAGTTTAATAGCTGAGGAGCTGAAAGAGGCTGCCTGGCTTCACCAGCCTAGCATTACCTCCCTTTTACCTCACTTTTCCCTCCCCACCTCCCCAACGGAATACCGGCTCTCAGGCCTTCATCTCGCTGCTCCCAGATGGAGAGTGTTTTGTTCCCCCTGCGCTCCCGTCATCTGTCCCGCTCCCCGCCCAGGCTCTTCCCTGAAAGATTACATTCTGGGGAGAGACCTTAATTATATTGCCTGCCCCCATGCACCCAGCACCCGTCTCATCATATTAGTGCTGTGAGATGAGAATCTGGAGCTGTTGTTCTCCAGTTATCACTCTCGATATTTACAAGTGCTGTCGGTGGATAAATGCCCTATATCTCTCCATGACTGGGAACAGAGAGGAAAGAAAACAACAGGCTTTGTGCGTGTCACAAAGGGAAATCAGAAAAGTTTTGAGAGCTACATTATTGGAAGACAACTCTTTAAAAACTATTGTTTACCATCATGCAATGAGTTGCTAATGAGGGAGGCAGAGGTCAGTCTTGGATTAAATGTGTCGTCGTTCCAGAAGGCTACCACAGCACACGACCCAAGTGCTTTTCTTCATCACTGTGTCTCGCCTGTCATGTGCCCTTTGACCTCTGGGGCCACCTTTATCACTGATATGTGTAGGTGTGGGCAAGAGATGATACTAATTCCATTATAGACCAAGCAGCTAAATAAGTGTGACATTCCCACTCAGGGTCATTGTCTGGAGTGAGACACGTCTTTTTTTTTTCACACCATGCTCGCCTACACCTGCTCCAATCTTTCACCTTACGTGCTTGTGCAAAGCTTTTACTGTACCGTACTCTCTATGAAAACAACAGCTCTTTTAAGATGTTCCACAAGGAAGAACTCAAAGTTAACATAATTACTGGTGCTGTGATTGTAGACTAGACACTCAAGGTAGTGAGTGAATTCAAATGTTTTATCTAGCCAGGCTGCACCATGTAGATGACTTTAACAGTAGTTGATAAGTGTGCTTTAAAGAAAGAAATGCTGATTGGTATGATTGCACCATGTAGGGAATGCATAACCCCGTAGTGTGAAAAGACTTGCATTTAGCCTGTGGAGGATGGCAGTAGTGAATCAGAGGCTGTGAATTAGCTCTGCAGGTGTGCTCGAGTGCTTTCTGAACATCTCATCATCCTCACTGCTAGAGACAGACAGTCAGGTAGATCTTGCGGCAACACTGAATGCATCACACAGAGACCATTCTGTCTCCTGCAACATCCTCTCGCTTTCAATAACCCTCTGTCATGTCGACCCTCCCTATTCTCTCTCCACCTCTTCCTCACTAATTCTCACTTACACCTCCCTTTGTTCCCATGCCACTTGCCCAATACCTCATTCCTCCACATTCTGTTATTCTTCCTCATTATATAAAGCAGGCGTTTCTCTGTCTCCTCTACAATCAAGCTGCTATGGAGCTGTTGTGAATAGAGGCCTAGATCTTTCTGTAATTTTGTATGTGTGTGGTCATGTGCAGCTCAGGATCTTCCCTGTGACATCAGTTTCAAGCATGTCTAGAGCTGAGAGTAGGCACAATAGATTTTTTATTGAAGTCTTACTATTCTCATTTTTCATCGTATAGCTGCTTTCCTCATATTCAAGCAATCTGTCAAGTGACAATGACTGGAGCAGGAACGTGTAAACAGGACATTTGCATACAGAAAATTGCTTTATTACAATGTGCATTCCCACAAGCTGTCACCATGAGAGAGCCAAAATATGGTTCCATCTCTGCAGAAGGAGGAAACTGAAAAATAGCCTTTGCTGACAAGAATACTCATGCACACCTGCATACAGGCACATCAGCCACGACACACAAACACACACATATAAAACAGGAAGTTACACCTAGTTGAGTATTGAATATTAGAACATTGACATCACGGCTAAACAATTAAACAAATGACTGGAAATTTTATTTGCAGTGGTATGTGCCCGGTGTTCAGAGTCACCAGAGGAGCTGCTGTTTGATGATGTTGATGGAGTTCTCACAAACAGACAAAGGTCTTTTTATGTAGTGCCAGCTCAAGGAGCACTTCAGTTGTTTAGAGTCATACGTTTTGTAAAAGAGGCCTCTCTAACACACAAATACTGAAATATACAAATAGATAAACAAGCTAATACACACAGCAACTACACATAAAGCGTTTGCCTCTGTAGTACCATTCACCATCCATTACCCACCTCGCCAACTGAGCTCATAACCGGTGATATAATGACCTATTCATTACTTTGAAAAGCCATAAACTTTACACATCTCAAAGGTGCTGTGACAATCTTGCTATCTGGTTAACAGGACTATCAGTGTTTGCATCTCTTGAAGGAATACACACACCCAGAAACGGCAACCAGGAAATTTCAAGGAATTATCATGGTTGTATTTTTAGAAAAATGGAATATAAAGTATAATCATTAATTAATTAACATACAGAGCTTAATCAATGCAATTAATCATATGACATGATTCTATTAAGTATTCAGATTGGTTCATAGATCGTGATTGACCAAATGCTTGCCTTGGCACGTATTATTTGCGAGCATGGAAGCTGTCAGGCAGCTGTGGTTGAAGAGAGCAAAAGCATGTTGAAATTGATTCAGGGTACACTCCTCCACTAATATGATCCAGCTGGGCTCCATCTCTTCTTCTCCTCAATCAGCCACAGTGCTGACAATATTAACGCAGCCCACAGATCTGCAGGGGCTGCTGCATTCTCTCCAACTGTTTCACTGACTTTCCAATTGACATTCATTTACATGGCTCTTAATACGCTCCATACTCCCAACCCCACAACCCACACACCTACACCCCAATGTTCATAATAGAAGCATCCCCTCAACCCCCCACTGCTTTGGAAGAAGTAAAGCTCTGGTATGCACACGCTTCTATCATGCATATATAATTTGTGGACAGAGGATATGAAGGGCTGAAGGAACCCTGTGAGGGGTGAAAATGAAGTATGTGTTGGTTTCATGAGGCTATTCCTTCGGGCAGGGAAATGAGGAGACCATGGTGTGTTAGTGATGTGTTTGCCAGAAAGCACAGTGGCTTAGAGTCTCTCAGTCAGCTTTGGCAGATATGAGGATTCAGTTTAGCTCATCATATGTGAAAATGTTCACATGTTTGTGCATAAATCACAGACATGTAGAAAATGTACAAATACATATCCTGACTACCTGCTTATCAACATGTAGCGTATTGGCTAGACATGGTTACTTGGTTTAGAACTTGCTTGGCTGTAATACAATTAAATTTAAAACTGCAAAAGTCCAACTGTGTCTCCAACCTAATCATCCCTCACCTAATGGCAAGCTTTTCCAACATGTGAATGACAAATGAAACTTAACCTCTTAGTCACGTAGTTCTCTCACTTTCTTGTCAAGAAGACAGATTAATATGTCTTTCAAAGAGTTAGATGAGAGGATCGATACCACTGTCATATCTGACTGTTAAAATGAAGCTGGAGCCAGGAGACCGTTAGCTTAGCTTAGCATAAAGACTTGAACCAGGGGGAAACAACTAGCCTGGCTCTGTCCAAAGAAATAAAACAACTCTGCCTGTAAGCACCTCTAAAGCTCACTAAATAACATGTTATACCTTGTTTGTTTAATCCGTATATAAACGGTACAAAAACAAGTTGTAGTTTTACGGGCTGTTACGTGCTGGACTATTTCTTGGCTGGGTGCAGTGACTTCCTGGAGTTTTCTCATCACTGTGAGGTTGCCAGGCAACCAGTTGAGAAGCCAGGTCACATAACATGTTAATTAGTGAGCGTTGGAGCTACTGGAAGGTTGATCATTTTTTACCTTTGGACAGAGTCAGGCTAGCCATTTCCCCCTGCTTACAGTCTTTATGCTGAGCTAAGCTAACCAGCTGCTGGCTCTAGTTTCATATTTAGCGCACAGAAATGAGAGTGGCATTGAACCTCTCTCTAACCTTCAGAAGAAAGGCAAATGAGCATATTTCCCCAAACTATTGAACACTTGATAGTTTCTGTTTTACATCATAGTTTTTGTTCATCCAAAGATCAAGCAATCCATCTAGTAAGAATCCCTTGAGTGAGTCTAACCGTGTGATTGTGTTGACTTGACCACTAGCAAGAAAGATGGAAAGAAATAAAGGTGTCATATATTGTTATTCTAGACTAAGTCACATACATTTCCTGTATTGACAGCAGTGTTGAGCAGTGGTAATAATGTTATAGCATGTGGCAGCAGCTGAGACAACACATGTTTCCCTTTTTGCACTTTATACTGTATCAGTGGGCCTTCCTTTGTTTCCCCAAGCAGGGTTAGATTAATGCACTGTACCCTCAGATTCAGTGTTATACAAAAGAAAAGTCTGTCGCTGGATCCACAGGGAGCTCTGATGGTTACACTTCTACAGAACAGATGACAACAGCCTTTCATCAAAGCTAACGCTTGCTTTTGCTTGTTAACCACAGCGCAATCATAGCTCAGACTCATACACAGCCATACACACATATATATATAGTCAGACATGTGCCCTCACACATACTACGTATTCCATTCATATGAACCGTGCATATTAAAACATAAGGACACACACACTATATATGTATAGACTCGAAGCATCTTAAGGATGCCGAGTGTGTGTGAGTGTGTGTTTGTGTGATGGGAGCTGTGAGCAGGCATCCACAATTCCTCTCTCCCCGTCTCTCACTTGGCCTTTCCTCCTGAAGCGGCATCTGAAGCCTCCTTCTCATCTCCCACAGTGCAACTCAACTCATCCACCCAGAAACACCTCTAGTTCACTCAGTCTGTCTCACACAATAGAAGTATAGAGAAAAGAAGAGAAAATCAAAGGGTTTTATTTAAGGCGCAGTTGTCCGCCCCAGCCTGCAGTCCTTGTAATTTGAGGAAATGGGAGGTTTTGTGTCATTTATGCTGAGCCTACCAGTATAGATTTAATTGAAAAAGAATGTCTCATGAATGTGACCCCCCCAAACACACACCCACATACACAGTCATTTGGTGTAATAACTCACTAGATCCAAGGCCGTCTGGTGGGGGAATTAAGGGCGGCTGTGAAGGGTTTTTGGTAAGATTTCAGAGCACGGCAGCTGGTGTGGAAGGAGGAGGTGAAAGAGTTTCAACAGCCGGCTTTTGGACATGTGAATGGGATATGTTTTTCTTTTCGTACCAAAAGAATCATATTTCAATCACATTGTGAGGAAACACTGCAGGTTCTAGTTTCATTGATTGACTGGTTTAAGCAGACACAGCACACAGCAGTATGGCATCAAAATACTGTGCTCTAACATTATAATCAAGGAGACAAGTTGTGATGACTCGCTGTATCGTATTATAAAATAGCATGGTTTGACACGCTGTCTTTTCCCCCCTTTTGCCAGACAATGACATGGAGGTTACAGAGGAGCAGCTGAAGGGAGGTGAGTGACAGAATATTTCATGGTTGCCTTCTTACCTTAACACCTCATTAAAGCACACAGAGGCTGAGTGAGTGGCGTGGCTTCAACTCGTGACAGTGATTTTGTAGGTTTTATGCAGCAGATGAAATTGAATGTTTATTCATCTGGTGACAAGTTGAATCCTGGACCTGACACATCGCAGTTAAAAATACTTCATGTCAGGTACATTACATTACAAGAGCTTATATCCACAGCTAATTCCCAACACCATTCTCTTCATCCGGCTTACGGGCACAATGCCTTCAGACCACCTAAAGAAACAGCAGTGACAAAGAAACAGCAAAGCAGTATCCCTCCGCAGCATGCGCCAGGCGAGAGCACAAACACAACTGTCAGCGTATAATGCTTTTATCACAGCACCATCTTGGCACACGGCCTGAAACTCCCAGATACTGCTTATCAGGATAAACTATTGACATTTGTCTGTGTACTGATGTCCTGAATAAGCAATGGCATGAAGAGAAAGCCTCACGGAAATGTGTATATTGTTTGAATAGCAGGAACAATGGATCCAATAGAGTTACTTTTTTCTCCTTAGTAGACAAAAAAATTCAATTTTATGAAATGTTTGATGCCTCTAGCAGTTCTCTCCAAGGGTATAGTAGGTCTTAGAAAGCACCTGATGGGAAATTTTCTTTACAAGTACGAGGGGATTCAGAGCAGGGGCTTGCCGGGTCTAACTGCTGCGTCCCTCGAAGACGTCATAGAACACGTGCAACCAACTAAGCAAAGAACAATGGTAGTTTTACTGTCTGTCGAAGGAAGTGTTCAGATTACTGTAGATGTAGAACCCAGGGTGCTATCAAAATGTTTTTCCTTCCAAAGTCACCCCCATGATTTGCCAATTACACGCATCTGTGTTTTCAATGAGATTCCATTTTGGGTGAACATAAAAGGGCTGTTTTATAAGTGCACTGTAAAATGTGATATTCCAGAGTGAAACAGTGTGCACGTAATGGCTAAATCATAAAGACTTGGCTGAGAGGAACTGCATTTTGAGTTTGTCCTATTGTTAGCGCCTGAGAGAGTACGTTGTTTTCTGCGTTCCTCACCAGCTATTTTACACTGCATACTGTATAATAACATAGCACCAGACCATATCAAGCCAACTGAAATAAGCCCTGATAATTCCTAGCTCTGTTGTATCATCATGCCAGCCCTGCCCTGGTCCAGTTTGGCCTTGTTTGATGGGCCTCTGTGCCGGTGCCAAGGACTGGCCTTTTATTCTGCTCCATCAGCCAGAGTTTGAATCAGTGCAGCCTGGAGCCTATTCAAAGGTTCGAATGACTGCCATTCTCACATGGAATGGTGCTTTTGTCTCAGACTGGGCTCTGGAGTTAGCCTCAAAGCATCACATTCTTCCCTTCTCTCCCACAGGAGTCATTTTTTTTGTCAGGCAGGTATAAAAGAAAACAGACTAACTGCCATTGAGATCTCCCACGGGCTCTTGTAGCGTGGTCAGTCGAGACAGAATGGCAAAGTTAGAATAACTACGATGAGTTTGGCTTGCCAAAAGTCATTTTTACTCACGCCGTCTCTCATCTAACAGTTGAAATTGACAAGGTGTCACGCCCTTTGCATCCTGATGGTGTTGGGGGATAACAATGTGTCTGTAAATCACCGTTTATTTTTGTTTATTTATAGATAACACACCACCATCTACGAAATCCACAACCAAGGAAGAAAGTGAAGACAGCCACAGAGGTATACCTATTTGTGACTGTGTGTTTGTTTTCTATTCTAATTTTATTAATGATGACTGCATGTTTTAGACATGCCAAATAACATTACTGGTATAGGAAACATTGTACATTGATGTGTTTTTACATACTAATTTGTTTCGTGTGTACAAAGTAATGGAGTGTGTTCTTGGTCAGTAATCTTCTACTCTCTGACTGGTGCCAAGTTCCTCTTGGGGGAAATGAATACAAGATGAAGCTTGGTCTTTTTTAAAAGAATGTTTTCTTAGAGGCAAACTTGTTTAAGAAGCCATTATCTGGCTATTCTGCAGTTTCAGCCCCTTTGGATGTGTAATATTGAAACAGTTATAGGCTTCTCCGATACGATGGACCAAAGATAATTAGATTCTTACACTGGAGGGCGTTAGTAGGCAATTAAAATCGTACACCATCCATTTGTCTTCAAGCCTTAAGGTTGCAGGGATTTTTTGAAGATAGCGGGCATGGTTGTTTTCTTTGGGGAAACGGTTCCTCTCGCTGATTGTGAAAGGCTGGACTAGATAGCGCAGACACTTCAAGGGCGTCAATACATTCTGTGTTGTTAAACAAAGCACAATAAGTCATTTCTCCCCGCCTATTCAACATACCTTTCCATAATCCACAGCAGTAATTCAATATGATTCACAAATTTAATCACCAGCATTAGGAGGGCATAAGTATTTTGTAATAATCTTTATAAATCCTAATTTATCAGGCCCGGCAGCTTAATAGTAACTAATCCATTCACAAAAGGCCTTGGCACAGCTTTCTAGCATGGGAACACTCAGTCCTTGAGACAACCTCTCTCACAGGAAGGGAATGAAATGATTTTGTACTGCCTGCACTGTAAAGGTTAGGTCTGGTTCGATGTAGCACATAGGAAGGATTAATCATAGAAAACACTCACATGTCACGATAGCACAGAGCAGAGGAAATGCGTGCTGCAAAAACCGACTGTCAGCTATGTGAGACGGACATTATAAGATGAGAGCTTCGTACCACCTCTGTACACCTGTGTAAGATCTCCTCTCAACAAAAACACACGATATTTAACCATCTTGTCTATAGAGCCAGTAAAGCAGGTCACCTATTTGGTATAGTCAATATGTGGAGCACTTTTTAGAATAAATTACACTCTGCAGCAGAGTTGGTGGAGTGTGTCTGTCAATATGCCTCAGTGTGATCCATCACATTCCTCAGGGGATTCACTCTCCCCACTCCATGGGTCAGGGATGAGGGGCTTTTAGCCACAGCACTGATAAAGATAAAACATTAAGGCTTTCTCCAGTGTTTTATCTGTGATAAATACACTGGTTAGTCGACTGGAGGTAATTATAGGGCTGCTCTGTCCCACAAACTGCTACACTTACAGTTGTTTTGTCACTGCACGAGCAAAATGCTTCTTCAGCCTCGGTGGACTGAAGGAAGAAAACAGTAAAAAAAAACACACAATGAACACAAACACCCAACTGTAAAAAGAAAAAGAAAAGAGCACATAACCTGTGGTACACCTGTGGTACAACTAACACTTCAAACAAAACAGCAGCTTCTCTATCTTCTTCTGAACATCAGACAGTATCAAAACACATCTCACATTATATTGTATGTTACTGTGTATTATGGTTTTAGATTTATTTTATCTTATTCTAGTTAAATGTTAATTGATGTATTTATTGCTTTTATCAGCGTTTCTTGTGGTCCTTTCTAGGCACTTAATGTGTCAAATGTCTAAATACTTTTCAATGTTAAAGTGCTATATAAATTAAGTTCTAATTATATTTACTTTAAGACCAAGAGGGCTTGTTCAGATTTGATAAACAGTATTTCAACTCTTCTTCAAAAGACGCCAACACACGATCCCTCGTCAACTACAAATAACCCCGAAGTGTATTTGCAAAAAAGGGTCACAGATTAATTGTGTGTGTGTGTGTGTGTGTGTATGTGTGTGTGTGTGATGAGCTATGTTGTGACGTAATCCACATGAAACAGAAGCACAGCATGCAGATGCTGCGAGCTACAGAAAGAAAAAGAGACAGAGTGGGAAAGGGTGGGTGAGACACAGAGGCGAACGCTGGCACAGACATCCGGTGCGGGGTATAGCCTCTTTAGAGCACACCTGAGTTGGCAAGCAGCCCCACAGTGTCTATTATTTGATATCAGATTGGTATTAGTGAGATTAGTGGATGTCACAGGGCACAGTAAAATGTGAACATTGAGCCAGAAATCAATGCCTGGCTGGGTCTGGCCTGCCTGAGCTTTCTGGGAAAGACCCGAGGAAGAGAGGGGGAGATGGTGAGAGATGGCACCGAGCGTGGATAGACATGCAGATTAATAACACAATGTGTTGACAGACAGTGTGCCTCTCCGTGGGATGCCATCTTTTATACCATGGCACCCTGTCAAGCATCGCTCACAAACACGCTTGCACTTTACTTGCACACACACATTTCACATGCAAAAGGTCTTTGAACGATAGCTGTTGGTCATCCCCTTTTCCTTTACACGTCTCATGAATTTTTCAAATTCTCCCCCTTTTTTAAAAAAATCTTTTTTGTCCTTTGCTCCACTTGGCTTTAATGGAAGCGATATGAGACAGGGCTGGGGGAGGAGATAGAGCGTACAAGTTGACTTGTTCACATTTCTGTTCATTCCTGAATGCGAGATACTGCTTTTACTTCCTAGGAAATATCGTCTGTAGTTGATGTTTACTCAGCGGTCATGCAAGTAGGACACACAGGGAAGGTTGCATATCAGCATCTAAATTGTTTATGTCCTTGTGATACTGTACCCCCGAATCTGATGTTGACATAAATAAATCATTTAAGTGTGTGTGAACACTACAACGCTGTCGCTCATTCAACACAAGGGCAGGCGAGTGCCTAAAATTGCCTTTTAGTCTCTATATTTCTGAAAGTGGAATTCATGGGAGTACTGACACTAACAGTCTTGAGGTGTGGACTTTGGCTGGAGCCCTTCTGTGTGAAGTATGTCAGACCATGATTCATAGTGAAGACAGTTTAGTACAGTGAGTATTGGGTAGGAAAGCTGTAACAATGCTGCCACCTGCTGTTGGGAGCACATGAGTGAGCGGCCTGGTGGAGGTGCTGGTTGGGTTTTTACTTTGTGGAGAGACAGTGTTCTAATTGAACTTAACTTGGAGCCATTATAAATCACATCTGCCCTACATAGAATCTTTTGTTCTCGAGTTTGTGTGTGTGTATATGTGTGTTTAGCCACAATGTGTCCCTTAGCATCCTTTATCACAAATTGAATACTGTTCCATTCAATAAGCCAAATACGAATGATCAAATAACAGGGAGGAAATTACATTCAGCCTTTTGTCGTATCTGATATAGTGTTGTTTGGGATCACTTTAGACAGATACAACAGCCATGCATAATTTTTAAATGCAGAAGAAAGGTTTAGGGTGACCTCATGGCCAGCGAAGCATTCATCTTAACCTGCTTTTCCCAGTGAAGTATTCTGTTCAACCCCCTGTCTGTGGCTCCATCTCAAAATGCCAGTCATGATTAATAGAAAGGATTGCCATCTACTGTGTGTCACCAGCAGTCTGCGTGATGGACAGAGGCACTTGAGACAAACATGCAGCACTGGTAGAACTGGCCTTTTCCCCATTTAATAGAGGCTGGCATTTTTATTGTTCTGAGTGCAGGGCAAAATTGCATAGATATGAAAAAATGGTTTCTCTCTACAGCTTGTTAAAAAAGCAATTATAGAAGCTGCACAATAGCCATTGTAGAGCATGTTCTCTTATTGGTGTCATGGCTTTCATTTACTCAATTTGTCCCAAATGTCATTGGTTTATGTGTGTGTGTGTGTGTGTGTGTGTGTGTGTGTGTGTGTGTGTGTGTGTGTGTGTGTGTGTGTGTGTGTGTGTGTGTGTGTGTGTGTGTATCAGAATGTGTGAGAGCAAGAAAAGGGGTGAGGAGGGAGGGGGTAACGGATACGATGTAGGGATTGAAGATGTTTTATGTCACTACTAAAATCTACCTTTTGTGCATAAAAAATGTTTGCTACGGTGTTGTACGGTAGGCAGGTTGTTGTAGTTGGGCAGATGCTCTCATGACTCTAAAATTTAGGTTGATTAGCAAGTATAATGTCTGTATGTACACCATGATGAGTGTCATTCTCCAGTTATATGTATGGAAAGCAGAAGCCTCCCCCCAATAAGTTTTTTTTTAATATATATACAAATTTATTATGGACCTCTCTAAAAGATGAAGTATGATTTTTTTAGTATCACCTTTCATAATATCATAGTGATACTATTCACTATACTATAGTATCATAGTGTCACTATTTTAATTTGTCCAATACTTTGGTTAATGACCAAATAAGTGCAAAACTAATAGCATTCCTTCAGCCTCAGCTTTACTTTGTGTTCAATGCAAATTAGCTGAGGTTAGCATGATATAACACTTAACTATGATAGTGAACATGGTAAACACTGTAATGCTACCTGTTAATCAGCATGTTGGCGTCATCACTGTATGCATGTTAGCATGCTAAAGTTAGCATTTAGCTCAAAGCACCACTGTGCCTAATTACGGCTGTAGACTCTTAGTCTGGTTCTATAAGAACCTAATGCTACACATTTGAGACCCTCTTCATTGTATGTCAAAGGCTAGCATATCTAACAAAAGTAACTGTTATATTTCAAAAGTGCAGTGGTAGGTTCCCTTAACAATAAAACAGAAAACCCCATTATCAACCCTCTATGTAAAAACACATTGTGAAATTGAGGCTAGTGAAACAGGAGCTAGACAGGAAGTTGCCGTTTTAAAAATGGGATGCCAGCTCTCACAAGATGAATCCTTTGCCTAGAGATGAGCAGTTTGTGATCATTAGCATGACTGGTAGCTTTGTTTTTCAAAATGAACGACTGACATTATTCCCACTCATGCATGTGTTTGGCTGATGATTCCTTTCCCTCCCATTTCAGGTAAAGAGGAAACAGGTGATGAAGAAGAGGGTGACAATGGTAATGTAGCTCTACGGACCATTAACACATGTTCTGAGCCCCTCGGCTCTACCAGTGCTTCTTGATGTCATTTGTCATCAAAAATTGAATTTTTTGTTCGCTCCAGTTCAGTTTTTCCATCCTGTGTGCCACCACTCTAACAAAAAAAGTTCTCTTATCACAGAAGCTTGGAACAAAGAAATCCCTCAATTATGTATGGCTTTAGAAGCGACATTCTTTTTCCCTTCTTTTTTGTCACTTAATTTATGCATGTCTTTGTGGTTCCATTGCTCTCATACTGCAGTACAAAGACAAAGCTACACAAAGAGATGGAATGAAAAGGCTGTTTGAGGTGATATCGAAAGCCAAGTCAATTCAACTCCAGGCGCTAGCACTGAACTCAAATGTTTTCCACTCTTTTGAATTCCTTTTCTGTTTCTAGATGCTGCGGGAAATGAAGACGTGGAGATGGCGAGTCAAAACCCAGGTATAGTACAGTTACAAGTCAAGGCTCTATCGTGGACAGGGGTGTTATTACGTGTTATTGTCAGTGTGCAGACTGCCACTACTCTACACATCACTCACTTAGAAGGAAGGAGCGCACATTGATCCGACTCTTATCTCTAGAGGAGATGGGAATAGTACGAGCTGACCGACGGGCAGCTCATTGCTCTGGTTTTCACTTCAGCTCAGAGTTTTGATTAAAGATCTAACCTGATCAGTCTTGTTAGCAGCAGAGGAATAACTCATATACAAAGCTCTAAATGCATCTGTACAGGCTGAATGAACAGACCCTGAGACTCTGATGTGTTTTGTTGTGCTGACAGCAAGAGCCTCAAGTGAACTGTGTGTGTGTGTGTGTGTGTGTGTGTGTGTGTGTTACAAAGGGGCAACCATTAAGTTTGAGCTAGAACCATTTCTCTTTCTCTGAATATCCTCTGTGCTGCTGGTATATAATTAAGATTCTGCATTTGCATACTGGCAGAGAGCAGCGCCTCGCCTCTCTTCTGTTTTTGTTTTATTCAAATCCCATTCCATTGACAAAGATTTGACAGATAGAGCCTCTCTGAACATGAATTTTGTAGATATTCTATGAGAGAGTTATACCAATGCAGCCCTGGGATTCTATCCAAGACCTGAGATGTGTAATTACTTTCCCATGAGACACAAACAGAGAAGTAGGAGCTAGGAGGAGCCACGATATACAGTTTAAAACAACACCTGCAGGCTAATTCAGCCAAAAATGCAGCAGTTGCATCATTCTTTTCTGTGTGTGTGTGTGTATTGCAGGTGAAAACCAGAGACCACAGATCAATATGTTGTTCAATTATGTGGTCTTGGTTACTTTGTAAAATATAACCTTTGTACACAGACCTTTATTAACACGTCTATTCACCGCGAGTACTCTGTTCCTCCACATCTTTCTAATATTCCTTTTATATACACCTTTTGTTATTTTACTAATACTATACATATTTTAGCACTAGGACTTTCCCTTCAAAGTTTAGAAACCAGACCCTAGCAAACGCTAGCAATCTAGTGACCACCTAGTAACACCCTTATAGCACCAACCATTACGACAAGCTTTATATCCTGAACGGCTTCAGATACAAGTATTGTAAATCAACAATTTTAGAAATCCACATTTAAACTAGCTTATAGGGGTAAAGCAAACACTTTTTCTTCAGAAAATGTGGGGTTTTTTTATTTTCCTTCTTTCCCGTCAACCTCTATGCCTTTCAAATTGAAAAAGAGCAGCAACCTGTTGTTGTGAAAATGTTTCTGAGAGATTTCTGTCAGCAATAATGAAGTATGGGCTTGTTTTCTGCCATGTGCTACAGGATTTAATGTGAAGGCTTTGACTCTCTATGCCTGAATTAATCCTTCAAAACTTACTTCTTTTTATATTTCAATGTTGTGTGTGTGTGCCTCTAGATGAAAATTCAGGAAACGAGGAGCCAAATCAAGAAAAGGATAATGATGAAAATGAAAACCAAGACAAAGATGAAGATGTAGGAACTGACAAAGACAAAGATGAAGACAAAGGCATTGACAACGATAAAGATAAAGATGAAGAGAAAGGTACATACATAAGAGTATATGCGTTTGTTTTTATCCTTTTACATCAATAACTTGAGGTACACAAGTTGTCAGTCACAGAATAGTAATACCAAATTGAAAAAGGTTCAGGTGATCGTCTGATTTCCTGATAGTAATTGTATTTTATGACTGTATACAGAAAAATATCCACGGGGCAATGAGGCAGAGATATGAATAAGTCAGTTCAATGTATGAAACCCTGACGGCTGACATAATGACAGCATAACAAAATGAAAGCATAGATGTTTACATTTTTGGTTTACCAGCAGTCTCAAATTTCATGGTTGGGAGGTGGAACGTAAAAATGGACAATAAGGTTGTTCCAGAGTGTTTTTTATTTCTTCCTGCCGGTGTTTGAATCTATGCAAATGTATCTCTCAGCACAGAATAAGCAGAACCAAGCAAGAAGGAATTCAGGCTCAGATTGTGTGCAGTATTACAGATTGAAAATAAAATATGCTATCACTGGAGCCTCACAGTCCACAGCACATACACAAACTAAATCAACCATACTAATACGTACTGTACACACACAAACAAAGCTGAGTTTCTTTTTGCAGACAAGTGGGTGCGATCACCTGTCTGCAAAGACACTGATGTCATGTGAATGTGTAGTGTAACAAACATCACAGCTTTGCTTCCTTTTACCAGCAGAGGAAGAGCAGCCTGCCGCAAAGACAGAAGACGACGACACAGTCAAGTCCACTGTGGAGATGGAAGGTAAGATCTGATTTGCTTGGATTTGATTTGATATGATTTGATTTGACCTGATTGAGAGTCTGACTGACGGACATTCTATCAATGTGATTTTCTCGTCCAGTCTGGTGTATTTGTATACTTGTGTATTGAATTACTCTATGGTCAGCGATGTTTTTGTTGTCTGCTGTTTGTCAAACTAGTTTTCCCCTGAAATCAGTCTCAGCCTATCTAAGATCTGCTGCTGTCTCACCCATGTATAATCACTTTATACAGGAAGTACTAGGTATTGCATGGAGCCTCAGGTGGCATAAGACATCTCTGGAAGCCATGATGGAGGTGCTGAGAACAGTCAAAGTTAAGACTGACTATCATAGCTATATGGAATAGGCATTATTCTTTTTGGGGCAGATTCTGACTAGGAACTGATCATTTTAGCAGACATGTAAAATGACCAATTTTGCATTTAGGTGTCAGCTTGTTGAAGATCTGATGAACTACCTCTTTCCGTCTTGGTTGTTAAAGAGTAACTGCACCAATGCATCTGATTTGCACAACAGCTAGCTTAACGTAGCGAGTAGCTGGGATTAGCAGTGGCTGTTTGTGCTTCAAAACAGTTGCTTTGTGTACGAGTAATGCTGGCAATATTCTATTTTTTTTTCTTGTCAACATATCCCTTGAAAAGTGTTGCGTGTGTATACAAGGCCAAATATACTGCACCTTATTTCTCTGTACCATAGACCTCTATTGTTTACTATTAAAAGAACATCAATGAGACAAACCATCGCACTGGAAGACCTGTTCCTTCATGAAAATGGGCACTGCAGTTTATTTAGAGTCAATTCCACATACACCATCCTGCTGTAAAGAGGACCAGATGTGTGTTAATCCGCGTCTGAAAATAGTTCCCAATAAAAACACAATTTACTCCAGTTTGAGTAATGTTTGTTGAAAACTAAAGTGCCCAGCTGTTTTAGGAAATTACTTTGCCTTTGTTTTTTTAAAAGAACACTATATATTTGTGACCTGTTTTTTTTTTTTGACCTGATCGTTTTCAGTAGGAACAAATTGGCTCAAGACTCAGTGCCATAGACAGGGTATTGAGAGACACACTTACACATTGTTGATTTTGGTCTAGTTGACAATAAGAAAAATATTGAATAATTCTAAAGAAAAGACAGTATTTAGAGGAAATAAATCCACCTTTTAAGGTAGTTCACTTTAGATTAAATTGTACTGTATAGCTCTTTTCATCTCCCTCTGTTGAAGCCAGGTTGCCATATAGTGTATTTAGCCTTCATTTGCATTCAGCCACTCCAGTTGGAGCTCCATGATGAGGCCAGCCATTTTGCTTGGATCAAACATCTACTCTTTCTGCGTAGCCCTCATTTATGTTTTTTTGTTAACCACTTGGGGTAATATGTCTTTATTTATCCCCATTTTTCTCTGGTGCAAATTGTCACTGATTAAGGGTATTCTCTGGAGAAGTTGAGGGTTAGACTTTTAAACCCCAGTCATCCCTCTTCTACCTTCTGCACAACACAAAGGTCTGAGTCACTCTCTCACCTCCATTTCACTTTCTCTTTGACTGACATTCAATTAATTTAGGCTGAGAGTGAACATTCCAGATAGATCTATCTGAGATAGCTTTCCCCATCCCCTCTGAAAAGCCATTGGAATACATCCTACAAACACTACAGGCTTTCCATCACTGGAAAGCTTCACTCCAGCCTGTTGATTGTGTCTTGCCTGAGCCCGCCAGTGTCTGTCACTGTCTAGGGTTACCATGGGCTGTGTGCTGTGTGGTGGCACTCTCAAGCAGTAAACAGTGGTGTCATTCCTGATTGCAGGCAGATTGCCTTTTGTATAGAAGAGCAGGGCTTTGGACAGAGTGCAGAGCCATATTGTCTCGGATATTGAATCTCATGCAGGCCAACACAGCCCGGCTTAGCCATCCGTAACCAGCTATTCACAGGACAAGACCAAATGATTCCCAAGCCAATACCCTTTATTAAAAATAATAACTGTAATCAGGCTACCTGCTCATGGCCATAGAGGTTAAATCTGCTTCATTGAAAGGAGTAATAAAATGGCTCATAATGATGGGAGGAATAAGTAATGAATCAAACAATTTGAGGACAGCTGAAAGAGTTGCTACACACATACATACACACACATATGCATGCACCTACTTGTGACTGAGAGTGTGTGCGCGTCTGTGTGGGGGTCTTTTGCACCAAATCTTACCTACGACCTTATTTTTTATGTTTGTGACATCGTCTTATATTCACAATCAAGTTGTAATTTTCAGGCACAAATATTTCAGAGATGCTGTGTTAAGTGAGAAAACAGGAGAGGAGCTTACCCCAATTGCAGGCAAGATAGAAAATTGTTAAGTTTTGTGGCAAATTTGTACATTTATGAAACAAATTCATACATTTCAGCAAAATCTTGCCAATAAAATGGACAAATATTGCAGTAGCCTTATTTACATTTACTGTGTAGTTTGCTGCCTCTTGCAGTCTTTTCTCTTTGATCCTCCAGTAAATGCTGTTAGAGTCATGCTTTCTAATTTGTTTTTAGGTTAATTGTTCAGTCGTGTACACTGATTCATAGGCCTCTCAGCAGTACCTACAGTACTGTAGCTGACATTTCAAAATGATCCGCTTGATACCTTCTAGTGCTTTGAACATAGCAGTAGGCTTCTCTGACTAAGTTCATAATGAACAGGTGACACTCTAAATATTAGTGAACCCACATTGCAGGATGTGTTATAGTCAGATATGTTGCTACAGCATTCTCAGATACCACCCTTTGCATCTGCACATTTGTCTCCATGTGCTCCCAGTGTTAGGCAATGTCTGTCGACACCCTGCTGTTCTCACATAGCTCAATATTGCACATATGCAAGTGTGTATCACAGCTAAGCATCTCAGTCCCAGCTCAGTCACACTAAATAATACAAAGCTAAAGAAAACAGCTTTGCGTGTTATTCATTTTCACTGTCATCAGCATTATAACTTGTTAATGTAATAATTTATTCTGTCTACACACATTCCCTTATATTAGATACGGATGTATGATGCTGCACAGGTCATTTGCTCATATCTTATCAGTTCATATTGCCAAACTATGCCATCTGTTGTTTACATTGCAGGTCTGTTCATATAGATATGCAGTTATGTTTAAGCATTTAGTCCTGTTCTTGGCTCTACAAATTACTTAAATGTAATGCAATAGTATAAGCAACCAAGAGCCATAAGATCCATACAGTATATAACAAATATTATATTCATGGGATTTTATTTAGCTCTCTAGAATATCTTTGTGGAGTAGCGATATGTAAGGAGGTAGGCAGAGGAGAGATTTTGTATTTTAAATCAGGCTGTGTGCTCCACTATATGAATCACATGTATTAGATATCTCCCTGCACAGACAATGAGATTCTCAGTCTGATATTTGGGATGTTATAAAGGCTCCCCAAATTGAATCAGAATTCCAGGCAGCCTTTATTTATGAATATTCATAAGACTTTAAAATGGAAATGGAGGCTATATTGTTATTGTGTTTGAAATATCTATCCAGCAAGCCTTGTTCTGGTGACTTGTGAGAGTGGGCACGCGCTTCAGTAAGCTCATGGAGCACCCATAAATTAAAATAAAACTGTCTTTGCCTAAAGCTAGGAATAAATAAATCTGAGTGGTGAACAGAAATAGTTTTTCCTTCATGCAGTGTGATTCTCCTACAGGAGTCGATAGCTATTGTCTTAGCTCCAAAGGTAAGATTTAATGGCTGCACAGATTCAATGCCACTGAGTAAACAGCAGCTCATTCTTCTTTCCAATCAAACTCTGAGCGAGTTTCCCCTGTAAAGCATTTACATATCATGCAATGCACCAACACAAACCTGAATAATGTTTGTGTGCAAGACTGTTAGTGATAGTATTTCCTGTTACACTGCCAGTCAGTTTAGTATGTGCCTATTGTCCACACAGCCTTTGTTGTCCCACAGGACAAAACAGTGCTGCTCCTATAATTCTGCTCTCCAATATATGCCTGAATATAAAGCACGGACAAGCTTGCAATCGAGGGAGCCTGAATGTTCCATACACCAATGTTCCTCATATTTTCCTCCCTTTGATAAAGCTGGCCTCTGCTAGACGTTGACTGTGGGGTGAAAGCAGCTCCTTGAATGGAAGGACGCTACAGATAATACTTTAGAGGGGTGGTTTCTACCTGTAATGGCATACTAAAGCCAGCCAGGAGGGACCCTGCAGAGGAGATGGGGAGAAAGAGCGTGGAGAGACAGACAGACACACACAGCAGGCCACCACAACAATCTCAGTCTCAACACAGCAGAGAGACAAGGCACTATTACATCAGCCCAGAGGGTGTTAGAGCAGACATTCCCACTGCTCATCTCTCCCTTGATTTTTCTTTGTTTCCTTTTCTCTCCGTAAACCTGTTGTGTTGTTAAAAAAAAAACATCACAGCAACTCCAGTTTATCCTAATTATCCACAAGTTTTCACTTGTTTATGGTTACTTTATTGTATTGATTTCATGACTTTCTATCTCCAAATGTTTTTTCCCGTGGTGGCCAGGATGTTTTAAGTATAGATGGCTGTGACTGCTTTATTTAGCTCTGTGCCTCTGCCACAATTGCTCACAGCTCACTGTATGTGACGCTCTGAGCAGAAAGCCCAGCTGCATCCACTAGTGCCATATGGTGCCCAAAAACCACATGCACATCATGTACCCACCTCTCTCCCTTGTAAGATCCACAAACAATAAAAAAAAAAAGCATCAAAATGGAGGCGCAACAAATCCCCTTCTAAAAACTGTCATGAGAATTGGTTGTATTCTCTAGTTTGCGAGTGTTATTTGATGGATGTTATTGATTTCTATGTACTTTACTTCCCCAGTGGTACAGCTTTAGTGTAACAGAACAACAAGCCGACACAAATGGCTCCTCTGAAATCCAGCAGACTTGCCATTTGCAATATGAAGGTACACACAAAACTATCACAGCACAGTGACCCTGTGTGGTCACTCTTTTATTTTAAAGCGCAGTTAGTAATCCATTGCAAATCAAGAGTGTTTTTTCCTTCTTCTTTTTAGCAGATTGCACAATTTATCCTTCAATTTATTGGTATATTCCTCTCAGAATTTGTTGTTGCTGAAGTGCGCTTTGGATTTGTTCCTTCTTCTGTGAAAGCAAAAAGGATTTGAAGCTTTGCTTAATTGGTTGTTTGGTGCCCTTTTGTCTTGGTCTTTTGTGAACAACGGGATACTGGTGATGTAAATCTAATTCCGAAGAGCAATGTGGTCTTTCCTGTGGCTAAGAGTTGTCAGCACACAATTAACTTTTGGCGTAACATTGTATACTGTAACACTGAGTGGCTCCTCAGGGAGCAAGCTGCCACTGGCTGAAGACATTAGGCTATGCTTGTGTTTTATAGCTTTTCACACTGACTGTGAAAGTCCAGGAACAGCAGCTATGCCAGTCACAGCCCTGCTGAGGCATTGTGTGCGAGTGCCATGAGGAGACTACCCACGGTCTTATCTTTATCCTATTAATGCAGCTTTTATCGCTGAACTCCATTTGGCTTTGTTTCTCATTCTTAAACTCCATTTAACTCCTTGTTTTGACGTGCTTTGTTAATTTTAGGTCGCTGGATATCAAATTGAGCCTGTTTCCTGGTGATTTCAATATGAAAAAGTTTCTCTTTTCAAAATACTGAAATTATTTCACAGTCTGCTGATCCCTTGGAGTCTGAGTGAATTTGGTTCTACGCCATTATTCCTCAGCACGACAGCACGCGCCATCATTTTGTCTTCTTATTGATGAGAAAGGACTCTGTTCATTTAGCTGGAGATGGAGAATAGACCAACAATGTGCACGATGTCCATTATGGTGGTCACCTCTGGCCCAGAAGCCAGCTTCAAAGAGAGGGGGCCTCATCTAACAGGCTACATGGAACACACCTTTTCTGTCCTCCTTTGAAGCTCCTCTTTTGATCAGCTCTCTTATCCTGCCTCCACCCCTCAGTTTGGTTCACAAAAATAGCAAATGAATCAACTCTGAGCAGAGTGAGAATTTGTCAGCCAACAGAGATGCAACAAATGTGTGTTTGAAAAATCTGTAACACATTTTAGTCTCCGTCACACACACTTTGCTTTAAAAAGACACACATACACATAAAGACACTGTTTGAGCAATGAGTGATCTCTGTATGGGTTGCCTGTCTCCTGGAGGCAGTGAGGAAGATTTGATGATAGAGCTACTTCAGGTTAGAAACAGGAGTAAACCCAAGTGAGATAGTGACAACGGTCTTTGAGACTTAAACATGACAGTTGCGATTTTAAGTCTTTAACCCTTTGGATTGCAAATGTCATTGTGCGCTTAACTCGCTAGTATTTTTCAGATGTCATCTCTCCAAGTTCACTCAGAATGCACAAAGGGTATGATGCAATGAGATACAGTACAACATGACATTAGAGCTGCAACAATTCATTAATTAACTGTAATAAGAATTAATTGCTACAGTTTTTTAAGCAAAAAATGCCAAATATTTTATAATTCCACCTTCTCAAAAGTGAGAATTTGCTGCTTTTCCTTGTTTCAACATTATAGAAAAACTATTTGGGGGATTTAGACTGTTGGTTGGACAAAACAAACAATGTGCTGGTGTCTTCTTGGGCTTTGGGAAACTGAAGAGCATTTTCTTACCATTTTCTGACATTTCAAAGACCGGACGATTAATCAAAAGAAAAAAAAAGTGGCAAATTAATCAATAACGAAAATAATCTTTTGTTGCAGCCTTAATGACATGATACAATTCAGTATATTAGGCCATGCTACTAATAGAAAGTGATACATTAGAATAAGTCATCACAGAAAACACTTAATTGGATAACATCAGGCAAAAAAACAAAACAGTAACCAGCAGTGAAGTCAAATCGTGTAAAAAAAAAAAAAAAAAAAGTGTCACAATAGTAATATCTGATGCAACATCTTCATTTGCTGTAATTAAATCTCAGTCCCTCACTACGCTGCTGACACACATACTTGGCGCTTTTAGGTCTACCAATCAAGTTGCTCTCTTGCTGACCTTTCAATGATAGACAGCTGCTCTGCCAGGGCTCCTGGTTTTCACTGCAGTCTAGACGAGCACTTTCATTATATTGACCAGTCCGATCCATGATCTCCCGTGGAAAACCTTGAGGTGCCCAGAAGAGGCATCACTTCATAACTGCAAATCAGTCAGCTGGCCCGAGCCATGCGTCCTCTCCGGCACACAAACATCCATGCCTTCCTCTCTGAACACGCTGCTTCTACGCCTCCCTGAGCTGTGGCGTGTCCCATTTTAATGTATCGCGGGGGTTAGCCAGATCACCTTGTCAGATTCACCAGTCCCCTGCAAGACTGTCCGTCTGTGCCTTGATATAGTAAACCACAATAGGTATAGAAGACAGGTGAGCAGATTCCCGCAGCAGGCCCGCTAGCAGCGCAGGGAGAGTCTAAAGATTATGTAAAGTAATTCAGCGAGTGATGAGAGAGGAGCAGGCCACCACTGACAGCAGGTTTAGCAGGTATGTAGGTCACACAAGGGGGAGGCCTCTTTTGCATTTCTTCCCTTCCATGTCTATTTTTGTGTTGTCTCCCTCTCTCACTTCTTCACTTAATCAGTTATTCACTTTTCATCTCAGGATATCTCAGTATTCTCGCTCTTTTTTTTTTATCTCCTTTCTTCTGACAGACCACTGTTACTGTCTCACACTACCTTGGACACAGTGGGGAATAGAAAAAAAGAGAGTGAGAGACATTGCCAGTGGAGACAACATTTTTACAGGCTTCCCTGTTTCTTTCAACCCTTGTTTTGTCTTGTCAAAGGTTTGTCAGTGGTCATTTTTCCTTCATTTTTTTTGCAACATATGTTGTCAACTGTGCCCCCTCTTTTCTCCTGCCATCTCTCTCTGCCTTCCTTAAGCTCAAAGCAGATGGTGTCCTGTTCTCTTTTCAGTCATTCAGAGTACTCTGTGTTTTCTCATCTTGTCAAGCATAGCCCAGGCCTGTGTAATGAGCTCGGGCCTTTTCAGTCGGTTTAGAGGACCCTGACCCAACTTGGAGCCGCCCCACCACAGCCACCACTGCAAGGTTACCCAAACCCACAGGGGAGCACAATGCTACTTAGTGTCCACAACCCCTCGGCCTTTTCTTAGGGAGAAGAAAGGCGGAATATTAATGAAGACTCTTGGCTTTTCAGGAGGAGAGGGGCGGTCAGTGTTTATTGAGCAGGCTTGTTTTCGTCTCCCTAGCCTGCAGGTCACAGCTCAGCGCTCTCTTTAATTGGCTCAGATTGTCAGACAGTATTCCATCTCAAAGCAAAGAAAACTCCGGCTATCAAACACTGAACCCCCTTCCTCACAAAATCCCTTTTTTCCTGTTTTGAGAATGGCAGCTCATGCAGCTAAGCTATTTCCACAAGCCTGCACTACAAATTTAACATTAACATATGAAAATGGGCTGCTATCCACATTTACCAGCTCATTAGTTCTTTTGGTTGGGTACTTGTTGAGGTCCACCCACCCTTGTTTTGCTTGAGCAGGGAGATGTCTTTAATTATCTTTGCAGTCGGCATATCAGGCCCAAAGCTATTAGCCCATGCAAAGTTCAATGAGGGGCTCTTTGATACTTGTTTAATATACATGGCCCAATGCAGACCAGACCCAAGTCCCTCATAGACCACCCAGTTTACATACTGAAATGAATTCTGCTCTCATCTCCTGAAAGGAATGGAGCTTCTCAATGGATACTGGTGTTGACCCTGACATTTTCCTATCTTATTCTCTCAAGATGAAATGCTGTTGAGCAAGCAGCAGCCCTCCTGCTTCATAAAAGCCGCAGAAACCAAAGAACTTTACCAGATATTTGATCAACTCAAGCTAAATAGAAATACTTTATGCAATCAGTGAAAGAGATTTAGTCCATAAATGTTTTCCCAATTGTTGTGTGTTCAATTTGGCATACTGTAGTGGCAAACGATACTGAGCAACTATTGGGAAGTGACAGAGCGGTTTTAATGGTTTTCAGTAGCTCCCAGACTGAGATTGTGATGGGTCATGTCAATTGTTTGAGTGGGAGCAGCTGGACACCTGTGTGAGCTTGCTGGGATCAAAGCTCCAGGACCTTTTCAGTCACAGCAGACCAGTCCGCCACGCCACGGTTTGGGGATCAAATGAACAGAAGAAATTCTCCTGGGGAACGGAGACTGTAGGGCACAGACACTTCTACACCTCCACACCTCCATTGATTTTTATTCTTTCACTGCTCGAGAAAAGAGTTGAATAAAAGACAGGGAGATGTCCTGTGGCTGAGGGACGAAAGGAACCTCCTGTTCTGCCCAAGGCTCCTGTCTGGAACATTAAGCAGAGACGGTTCCCATGCTGCCATGTGGGTGACCCACAGGGACTGCCTCCCCTGTGGGCTGACTGAGCTAGAATGACAAGAACATTAAAAGTGGTGTGGAAGCAGAACTGCTGCTGGTCGCCACAAATGCTCTTGGAGGATGATGCGAAATAATGAGAAAACGTATCATACAAAAGCTACAGCTATTCAAATATCTATTTCATTTATTTATACGATGTTTTAAAACTTGCCATCACTGTCCAGTTCAAACACATTTTCTATCATGGTTGAATATAATGGTGCAGTACACTAATGCTGACCAACAAAACGCTAACTACCTCTTGTCTAATAAATGAATGGAAGGTGGGGGGATGTAATTTTCTGCTTGTCTGCATACGAGGGTGACTTATGCCCAACTCTCTTCCTTCCTCTCCCTTCTCTTATGTGTGCAGATGTGAGAGCACACACACACACACACACACACATATTCTCATCCTCTCTCTTGAGCTACCGAGAGATTTTCTCTCTGGCATGTTTTCACTGAACTTCTGAAAGTCTGAAGTGACAAGAAAAGTTAAAGAATGTAAAAGTTTGGCAAATGTTGGAAATGTTTTTGATCTCCTGCATGACCTGTCATGAAACCTTTACTGAAACATCATGATAACTTGATAGATAACAAAAAGATGAACAGATTACAGCTCTACTATGTGAGAAATTGCAGATCAGATACCCTTTTAAACCCTCAGTACCAGTCACCAGGTTGCCTATCTTCATGGAGACATGTCATGCATGCTTTAGTGTAAGACAGGAGATATAGAAACCGTTGTCTGAGATCTCCAAAGTGTTTGATGCCCTCTTTCTTTAGACCTGCATAATAACCCATACAGTATACAAATTCTGTTACTATGCGTACTGGTAAATAACATGCCAAAATGGAGGGTGGGAGACACTGTGAAGGACCCCTCAGGGTCCTTGTTCCCAGCTTTAAGAACCACTGGTGTAAGCTGTCTAGTTTCCTGCTGAGGGAGTCAATTCGGTCTACTGTTTTTCTCTTTTCCTTATCAGCCCTCTGTGGACTGTGCCTCTCCTTCACCAGAACCTTGACAGAGGCCCGTTTTTCTCTCTCCCCCCCATCTTGTTTATGTGTTTACCACAGCACACTCACATCCTCCCCTAAATGATAGCCCCTCTACTGTCAGCGCACAGGAGTCAAATTAGAGAGCCAGACAGCGTTGCTGTTCCCTCCGAGCCTCAGGCAGGCAGGGGCCACTGGGGCCGCAATCAATTGAAATTCTGAGCTTTTTGCTTTGTCTTGATCAGTGCTGGATATTAGAGGAAGAGGATGCTACTCTAGCACCCAGGCTGTGTTGTTATTACCTGAGAGAGAGGAATAAAGGAGCATCTGGAATGAGGCCAGTGCTTCAGTGAGCTCGTGCTGCTGCACACAGGCATGCTATGCTAGCTGGTATAAAAAGGCAGGCATGATGGAGGCTGTGTTCCAACACGAGTCGCAACATCAGGCACATTCCACATGTCTCCCCATCAGCTTTAGTATCCGTAAAGTGATCATGTGGCATATCATTTCATGTATATACATAATTTATTACATCACTACTGATGCCATATGCCTGGCTGTCGAACACATGTGTTACAATGTGTGTGTACATGTTTCCTGTCAATTTATTCCATTACAATGAAGATTTGAATCTGGTGGTACATCTGCTTCTTCGATTAATTTATAATAAAGCAGAAAATATTAAAGGATAAATCTGGGTTATTACTACTTGGTTCTTAAGGATGCCACGGTGAGGACATTTTCCCACCGGTTAATAAACTTGTGTATATAAATAACACTGATATTACCGAGTACACCGGACATTTAACAAGACAGACACTTTCAGTCTATAATTGTAGCATCTGTCATTCGAAGTATTGATAACACGCTTAGTATTTTACAAATTAAAGCTTTTTTTTTTTATTTAATTGACGTGGGCGCTAATATGTGAAAATGCACTAAATGGGTTTTATTTCTTTAAAAAAAGCAAAGCAACAGTGAGGGGCGGTGGGCAATGTAATCGGTGTGTAATCGGTGTATGCCCGAACAATGTGTAACACCGGTAACACCAACTACCGCGGCAAGCCTAAGTTGCAGTTCGAGAAGAAACAATGAATTACCTTGCTATTCTCAGAGCAATGCCAACAGAAATGGTAAAATGTAGAGTTTGTCTGATTGTTGGCTTTAGTAGCAAGCCTATTTCTTATTCTCGTGGTTTTTGGCCATTTCTATCGGTTATAATAACTTTGTACTCAAAGTCATTGCTGAGATCTGGGAACACAACAGCAGAGCAAGAAACACAAATGTTCAGATGAACAGACAGGTTGTAAACATGTTGCCATGTTCCCAGATCTCAGCAATTGGCTATAATGTTATCATTACCGATAGAAATATGAGCCAAAACTATGAATATAACATCCAAGTTGTAAATCACCAGATTGATCCTTTCAATAGTTTTACATAAAAGAACACAATGTTATTTTGCCCTCTGGACCGTTCCATGCCTCAGATCAAGAAGTTATAAAATGAAAAAATGAGGGTGAGATTGTTGTTGCTTCATCCTTCCTGCTTTTCAACAGTCCTTGAGTACCGGTGGTGTCTCACCTACAATTACAACCAAGGAACCCATTTCTTTAAAGGGATTACATGACCTTGACGGCAGACTTGTTACTGTACTCATACAGAACATTGAAACCGCTTTGGATTCAACACGTTCTTCTATCACGCCTAAGCAGTGTATTTGTTTACATCATCGCCGGACTGCCTGGGGAGAGTGGTTATTTTTATGGTGTGCTTTGTTTGGGTGATTGTTGTTGCAAAGGTGAAGCGGCAAGGTTTTGCTCAGGGAGTGACGAAGAAGGAGTTGTGTGACTACAGAGGTAGTAGGGAGGATAGAGGGGGAGAAAGCTGTGTGTGGGGGTGGGGGTCTCAGGCTGCCTTACAGGGTTGGCAGTCTGTAATTAATTTTGCATGCGTCTCTCTCCCTTCTCGCATTTGTTTTGTTCTTTTTTGAAGTATAACTCTTTAGGAAGGCGCTGAATTTCCAGGCATAAAGGACTGTTAGACATCACGACAAATGTAAATGTGAGGCCATGAGTGTGAAGTTGTTCCTAAATTCCTGGACTGCTTTTGGGATGATCTACTTTTTTGAGCAGAAGTACACCCCCACAGATTTGTCAGAAAACCTTTAGTTTCCTTTCAGAATCAACATTTTCTATGGGATACTATACTACAAAATACTCCCACAAATGTGGGCCATTGATTGCAAACAAGATTTGTTAATTTGCACACACAAAAAAGTAATTTTCCTAACAAATTCATTAAAAATGAGTACACCCCAATGAAAGTCTTAGGAGCAAAGCTACAGACTACAAAATCCTAATTAACAAGAATTCAACCACAGGTGAGTCTAATTATTCATTAAACAGGTGTCCAGCAGACAGTTGACTGTAAAAGGGTGTTACTTAACAAAGAAGATCAGCAAAGCTTTACTCATCAGTCAGAATACTGTAGCAAAAGTGATACAAAAATTTAACAAAGATGGAACTGCAACCAACTCACAGAGACGTCCAGGCCGTCCACGGAAGTTAACACCTCGACAGGAGCGTCTTCTGATGAGAAGGGCTGAAGAAAATCGCCATGCAAGTTCTCTGCAGTTAGCTAAAGAAGTAGAATGCCAAACTGGGGTGACTGTTTCCCGTGACACAATACGGCGTACACTGCAGAGGAATGGCATGCATGGGTGTCGTCCACGAAGGAAGCCTCTCCTAAAGCCCATGCACAAAAAAGCCTGCCTAGGATTTGCCAGGGCCCATGCTGAAAAAGATGAAGACTACTGGGACTCTACTCTGGAGTGATGAGACCAAGATAAATGTTTTTGGAACTGATGGCTTCAAAACTGTATGGTGTCACAAAGGTGAGGAGTACAAAGAAAAATGCATGGTGCCTACAGTGAAACATGGTGGTGGCAGTGTCCTTATGTGGGGCTGCATGAGTGCTGGTGGTGTCGGGGAGCTGCATTTCATTGACGGTATCATGAATTCACAGATGTACTGCTCTATATTGAAAGAGAAGATGCTACCATCACTCCATGCCCTTGGTCATCGTGCACTTATTCCAACATGACAATGATCCAAAACACACATCTAAGGCCACTGTTGCATTTCTGAAGAACAGGGTCAAAGTGATTCAGTGGCCAAGTATGTCTCCTGATCTGAACCCAATCGAGCACCTATGGGGAATTCTGAAGAGACAAGTTGAGCATCACTCTCCATCCAGCATCCAGGCTCTAAAACAGGTCGTTCTTGAAGAATGGAAAAAGATAGATGTTGCAATATGTTGCCAACTTGTTCATTCCATGCCTAGAAGACTTGGTGCTGTCCTTAAAAATCATGGAGATCATACAAAATACTAGATGTAGTAGTTTTTGTTGTGGGGTGTATTCATTTTTGCATCAACTAATTTGAGCAAAACCGAAGATTTTGTAATCTAAGTTATATTATTAACCTTACTTTCATGTTATGAGTTAAACAAATGTTCTATAAAACTCAGTTTTGTCAAAATTTTGGAAATTGTTCTTGTTCATTGAGATATTGATTAAAATCTTACTTTTCAAAGGGGGTGTACTCATTTATGCTGAGCACTGTACAGTACCTAAGCCTTTTATCAACTGCATCTACATGCATGAGTTGGCACTGAAGATGAGTAACATGTCTATATCTGTATGTGCTCCACGTTACAGATGTCTCTGGGATCAACGACACAGGCACCAGCAATGGAGGTGAGTAAAGATCACGTTTTTCCCCTTGAACTACCAACTCTGGCCGCTGTGACGCATCACTGAAATCCCACATCCCTTCCTCCGTTCTCTTGCTTTCCTGCTACTGTTACTCATGGGTGGAGGATGTCAACATACCTGCCCACATTCATAAACATATCACAGTACATATTAGCGTTCTGATTATATGTTGGATGCACTTAAATGTCAGTGGTGGGCCAGCCAGTATCAGGAGTCAGTGCTGTAAGGTAGATTCCCGTTGAGGTTTACAAAACACTACAATTAGATACTCAGATGTTCAAATCCAGTTCAGTCCTGATGTCTGAAAGTTCTTGTTAGCTACACTGTAACTCTAAATCCACTCAGCTTGATTCAGAGGCTGGGCAGGGCAGAGGAATTGTTTAGGCAAATTGATGCTTCTCTGCACAGAATGAGGGACAACAGATTGCTTGATTATCACAGCCTCTCCTCATATTTGCACCCTCTTTCCCTCTCTATTCTTGTCATTTCTCTCCTCTACTCTTGTCTAGAAGAGATGAAACATGTCGAGAGCTCAGAAGAACCTGATTCAATTCTAACCGACAGCATTCAGTCCAAAGGTAAGGGCATGGGGGAAGCACTCGCACTCGCTCACTGGCATGCTCTTATCTCGCGCACGTCTCTATTTATAAGCGGATTCTTATTAGTGGCCACAGCTGCTGAATTAAAATTCACTTCATCCAGAGAATCCTCAGCGCTGTGCAGCCGAGTGTTACCCAGCTTCACCCTGCTTGTCTCCGTTTCTTCCCCCGTCTGTCTCTATCTCCTGCTCTCTGTAGGGGCAGGCAGCCGGTTTGTACGTGCTCCTCCAGGGCCAAATGCATTTGTAAATCCTCTCTACCCATTTGAGGTCCATAGCTATGACCCTGATATTTAGGTATAAACGTGTCAGGGCGTCTTTGGAGATTGAGTGTGATGAATTACCCTCAAACTCCTCTATCAGACGTTTAATAAATCAAGTGTGCAATGCATATTATTTTAACACGCAGCCAACACAGACTGTAGGGGCAATAATCATGCCAGTAAATCATATTTGATAAGGATACCACACTGTTGTTATTCTCAGGTCTCCGTTGAGATGTAGGGTAATAAGACGGCATGTAATTTGAATGTAGACATCTGTGGAGAGTGCTGTGAATTTCTATGTCTGCATTTGTTCCGTGTGTGTGGCTCTATAGAGTTGTTGAGCCAAAGAATGGGATTCAGATTTGGGCATGGTACACTTTCCAGGTAGAAAAAAATTCATTAAGCAACTGTTGTGAACAGATTGTCAGGGTTGAATAAATAGGACAGGCTAGCAGCATATGAAATAACTTGGCAGAGACAAACGGGTTGGTGTGAAAAGGAGAGGGCTTAAACAATGCCAGACAAAGCACCAGAGAAGAAAAAGCTTGTTTTTGAGCGAGCGTATGGATCAGGGTGGGATGGTGTATAAGGGAGCTGGGTAGCCGTAGTGTGCAGTTAAAATTAGCCACACATGACACTGGGCAATCACAACAGACTGCCCTGTTGTGATTGGATCAAATCTCAATTGATTCGATTGCCATGAAATTTGGTAAAGATTTTCCTGGTCTCCGGAGAATGTATCCTCATGATTTTGGGTGACCCCCCCAACCTTTGGTGCCACTATCAGGTCAAATTTTCCCCTTTGCTAACTTTTTGGTCCATGACAAAGTATCTTGAAAACCAAACACTGAGGTTTCATTAAATTTGCTGTAGATATTGTCTCCAGAAGGATGAATCCTAATGCTTTCAGTGATCCCCCCTGAACTTTCCTCTATTGCCAGAATCGCATAAATATTTCCACTTCTGCACCAGAACTAACGCCACCCTTAGGCAAAAAGGACAACATTGCATATTTCCTAGTCTACAGACAGATTGGTATGAAATATCATGACCATATTCATCCCTCTGATGGGAAAAAAATCCATCATGGTCTTTCTCCAAAGCCAACATTCGGATAAACTCTACATTTTATTTCTACTCGTAATGCTCTGAGAGTAGCAAGGTCATTTATTGTTTCTTCTAGAACTGCAACTTAGGCTTGCCGCAGAAGTCTGTGTTACCGGTGTTACACAGGTTTCGGGTATACACCGATTACATTACTTGCCCACTGCCCCCACCGTCATTTTGCTTCTTTTTTTTTATAGAAATAAAACCCATCCAGTTCATTTTCAAGTATCAGCGTCCATGTTCATCAAATTAAAAAAAAAACTCTTAATTTGTAAAATACTAAGCATGTTATCAATACTTAGTCGGACAATGGGCGCTATAATTATAAACTAAAAATGTCTGCTCCATAGCAGCAGCAAAGTCACAGCACAGAGTAGCAGGAGTCTGAGAGGAAGGAGAGTTGACCGACAAGACAATCTAAAGATCAAAGTAAGCGCTCTACAGATATACAGATGTACATTTCCTCACCCTACTGAAACTTACTGAACAACAAACTGGTGTCAACAAATTGCTCAACCAACAGCCCAAAAATTTTCAGATGTTCAGTTTACCTTTACATATGACAAAAGCAGCAAATCCTCACGATTGAGAAGCTGGAACTAGGGAATATTTGGTAGTTTTGCTTTAAAAAATTCTCAAAATGAATCTGCAACTATTTTGATAATTGGTCAGTTGTTTCTGTTGACAACTAAACACAGGGTTCGCACAAATGCTTGAAAGTTTGGAAAATGCTTAATTTTAACAGTTATGTTTTCAAGGTAAGTAATATGCTTGAATTTAAATATACTCCTTGAAAAATGCTTGGATTTTCAATATAATCTGGTGTTTCATCTACACAGTCACTCACGTAAACCAAAGATCTTTTAATATTTGAAATGTAACGATCCCGTCGTCATATTTGTTTATCTCCTGGCATTTATAGTAACAATTTAGATGTGATGGTAAAGGCTGTACAAACCCTGTAAACGGTTAAATTGACAAATCGTTTCAGCCCTTTCATTTTGTCGTCTGCAATTATCATTTCAGCCTAGCAGAGACTGTTAATAGAAGTTTCCAATCCTAGCTTCACAGTCATCTCCTCTGCTGAAGTCAGAGAAATATAGACCTCATGAGGACTGACAACAAACAGTAATATTAAAAACACAGTATTGAGTAGTAAATGTGAGAACCAGTAATTCAGCCATGCACAATCTAAATTCAGACTATGAATTTGTTTTCCATCCAGACACTGTTGAGAAGAAAGAATGACCACCTGAGGGAAGGACAATCAACCTCATCTGACAGCCAGCAAACTGTGCGAAGCCAACCCCACTGGTGTCAGACTGGCCCATGTCAGTATGGGCTCCGACACTGGCCCAGGACAACCAGTTACTCACAAGATGCTCACATTCCCTACTTTATTTAGCATTTTCCCTCTTTGTTAAGAAACTACTCATCCCTGAAGTATGTATGTATGTATGTATGTACAAAACCTTACTATAGGACTTGAACATATCAACCAGAAAAGATGAGCCATACCTCACTGTGTGTTAAGAGTCATACATCATTTTGCCAGCTGGGTGCGATGAGATAAACCAGGTTCAAGTCTCTTTATTTGATCTATACCCACTGTGAGAGCATGGTGAAGCTGTCAGAGGACAACAACCACAGCTCCTACATGTTGACACTCGTGGCAGGGTGATGCTTAACATCAACCATCCTTTTGTTCTTACAACCCAAATACCGCCGGCACAGTCATGATGACATTCAACAGTGGAATAGCTGACAACACCCTGCATTTGTAGGCCTCTTTGGAGTGCAACACACTGACACCTGCCATGTCTCCTCACGCGCTACTGCAGCTCGAGCTCCATTGTTTAGTCAAATCAGCCAATACCTTGATTCAGACCACAGTCTGTAAGGCGGTGTGTCACTCCCCGGCCTTTTATCTAGCAACATCACTGATCACGTCTGATCTCCGCCGCTGCTGTAACCGCAGCTTAACTCGCTTTACCAGGAAACTGCTCGTCAACACCCATGCACACTAAAGAGGATGTGAGTGTCTTTTAACAAATCAATTAGTTCTTTTCCCCGTTTTTCTTTGCTATTTCCAGTGCATGCCAGAAAATTGCTTTGAACTTCACCAACATTACAGGAATTAGTCGTCTTCGCTTTTGCTTGTCTCCTTACCAGATTGTCTCTAACTGTATTGAAGGAATCTGCCTTATTTCATATCAAACTACAATATCACAATCACAGACCTAAGGAGGTGGTCCAAGTGTGAATTCTTGGTTGTGTATTGCTTGCAACTGATTTGTAATTTTAAGTACATCATGTAATGGCTAATGCCTGTTGTTAATGGTTTCATGGTTTTTCCTCAGTTGATTTAGAAAAAGTTTTGGTTTCTTTTAAATGTTGGTATGATTCATTAATAATTTTCAGTGGTGCCATACTAAAGATCAGATGAATTACAGTTCTATGAAATGATGCCTTCATACTTTGATGTTTGCTTTGCTAAACTATAACAGAAACAACTAATAAAATTTAAGGTGGAAGCCATGTCTCAGCTTTTAATGTACCTCGTCATGCGTCTTGTTTTTACGTCTGTTGTAACAGTAGCTAATATTATATTTCATTCTACTTGCAGCTGGTACAGTTCATTTCCCCTCAGTTCATACGTGTGAAATTGAACAACTGTAACAGTGATCAGTCGTGTGTCTCTGGGACAGAAATAATTAGTCTGTCCTGTGATCTCCGGCATGCTGCCTCTCTGGCCCTCAGGCTCTCTCCTGTATCAAATAAGAAGAGATATCTGGCAGACCCTCTAACCCCAGGGCCCCTCCCTCCCTCTGAGAAACTCGCTAATGGCCAGAGAACTCACAAGGAGTTTATCAAAGATTCAGCAGCTCTCCAGGGCAGAACCTTTCTTATCTTTAAACAAAATGTTATCTTAGCAGTTTAAATATATGTAAATGTTTACTTAAGTTAATAATTCCTAAAGTCACACTTTGAGTTGGACTGCAATATGTCACAAAACTACTGTACATATTTGAACAATTAGTCATTAAAGAGAACTGTGTAGAACTTGAAAAAAGGTGACTTTGGCACTCCCAGTGGCCGTGTAAAAAAAACAACAGTCTGCGCCAGTTTCCACCATGTTTGTCTCATCATTCAACAAACAACTCCATAAGAATCGAGCTGAAAACATAACCTGAGGACGACCCGAACGCTTGGATAAACCACATATTCAGTAACAACCTGTTACACCAACATACAGATTTTTTAGTCTTCACAACCAGAAAGGAGCACATATTGAACGTCTGATGTAAAAATTGAGGCAACGCACTGGGCAATATGTAGGTTATGACTGCAGCCACGTTGCTAGGCAACCGCTGAACTCCCGCAAGGACACAAA
Source organism: Macquaria australasica (assembly GCA_005408345.1). Lineage (NCBI taxonomy): Eukaryota > Metazoa > Chordata > Actinopteri > Centrarchiformes > Percichthyidae > Macquaria > Macquaria australasica. The sequence continues at coordinate 838,375 of SEMN01000057.1, forward strand.
TACTTGCTTGTTTCTTTACCAAACAAATGGACATTCATCAAAAAGAGTTAACCTTGCTCATTTACATTTCAGGCAATGCAGAAAAGGGAACAAAACTGAGGTAAGCTCACTTAATCCACACCAACGTTTTCAGACTTGTAGTTTTCAGCCCCAACCAACGCTGACTCAAGTGACATCACTTGAGGCAATTTATCCAACTTTGCGCAGCTCCCTCTGGAGCCCCAAAAGGCTTTACACAACTTGTTTTCACATATGCAGCAGTACTCCCCAACACCTGTAAACAGACTTTGATGTGTAAAATCAGTGGAGTTCTCAAAGATATTTTTCGGGGAGGGTTTTTTCTTTCTTTTCGGCACTTTTACCTTTAATAGCTTACAGTGTAGAGATGGACAGATAACATGGGGAGAGAGAGAGAGGGGTAAGACATGCAACAAAGATCCCCAGATGGAATCGAACTGGGGAAGTTGTGGTTGTATGGTATGTGTCTTGACCGTAAGACTGCGGGGACACCCCAAGACGTCTAATTCATAACACTGCAAATTCAGTCCAACACAGACAAGATAAAGAAAACAAATTCCAAACATGTTCCTGTTCATCCAAATGCAGGAAACATAGCAACAAGTATCCTTCTTTTTCTCCAAAGATGCGTCGATCAAATACGGGAACATGCTGTTCTTTATTATGGGGTTAAAAAGAACAATATTCAGCCACTGTTGGCATTTTTTGGATAACATAATGGCAAAAAAAGCATCAACAACAGGTCTCATCTGTTGCTGTGAAAAGCCAATGAAAAACAAGTTTCACATCGCTTTAGCGGCTACCATGTTTACGTTCCATTAACTTGTCGCATGCCAAGCGGATGTCAGGAGTGATTGTCCCTGGAATGGAGACGGTTTAAATTTTAATGACTTCATTTAAATGTTGCATGTCAGAGCGGAGGGTTCCCTAAACTTGAGCAGTAGGCAATATCAAGGGAAACGGCTTCATCGCACAGGCTTGCTGCAATGCACCGGCTCCTTGGCATACAAAACACTTCAGAGCTGAAATAACAAACTGCTTATTCCACACAAAAAAAACAGCCTGCCGTCCTAGTTTACACCCAACAATGGTGGATTCTTTTGGCTTACATTAGAGTTGTGAAGCTGGAATTGTTCACATCGTTAAGGCACTGCAAAAACATCTCACAGGCACTGTATCTGTATCTACACATTCAAATAAACCATGAACACATGATAGAGTATTCATGCATGTGACAGTAGTGTTGATTGACCTGTGAAGTTGCCATGTTTTTGTCAGTTGCTATCCGACAAGTCTTATCAAGCGGGCTGATATGATGTGCTCCGTTTATTCCATTTTCCAGATGAAAGCTCTGTGGACCTCTTCTTATATAAACATGCATTACCATGTTCTCTCTCCTCTCAGCTTTCCCACTGCTCTCCTGCTGCTAACTCCTCCCACTTTCTTCCACCCTCCCACCACACTACGGCGACCCGGCGCCACACTGGCTGTTAACACAAATTGGAGAAAAATAATTCCAGCTCTAAAGCTTTAAATCCCAATACTAGATAAGCTGTTTTTTTATCTGAAGTACAGGGTTTGTCCTTCATGAAAATTCATCGCCTCCACAAGAGGCAAAGGCAACACTATAGGTGAACTAAGCCGAGATAAACACTCTAATTGGGATGAAAATTGACGCCATTCATTATGGATGCCTGTCTTCAAAGGCAGCGAGAGCCACTGAAATGTTGAAAGGAAATTGACTTGCAGCGTTGCTAGTTTGCTTTGAACAAGTGAGAATACGTCGATTAAACTCCACCAGCACAAGACGGTTATGCAGATTACATTTGTTGTCTGACTAAAAAAGCACGTTTGTCTCATGCTGATGGCCCCTCATGACAAGAGAACAGAAGAGAAAGAGGATTAATAAATTCTCTCTCTCTCGCTCTCTGTTGTTGCTCTAATTATCAACTTGATAATGTGCTTATTCAGGTAATAAGGCAAATTCTCACCATTATTGTAGCTATAGTACAGATGAGGCCACACTGAAACTGTTTAGTGTAATACAGTAGAAAGTTATCCATTCCAAGTCTGCTATTTTTAATCACCGAGTAGTAAATTAGGGTTGAAGAGAGCAGTTCTCTGATGTTTTTTCCCCATCAGCTTGCTCACAATAACAACTTAGTGATAATTCATTAGAGCCCACACCTGAATTCATTTCCCTGCTGTTTTCAGAACAAAACACAGCTTGGTTCAGTTTCAAATAAGACATTTCAATGGGTTGATAACTAATGTGTGTGCAGTGGCTGTGTAGCAGTAAACTTATTTCGCTGCTTTATGGGTTGAACTGTTTACCACCAAGACTGATAAAGAGCAGCCGGGACCAATATAAGGTCCTGTATTTCATTTAATTGGAGACCCATCAACAATATCTGCGGCATCATTAACTCTGAATTGTCCTCATTATCCACTAGGTCAAAGCTTTTATGTTGGTGAACAAGCTTCCATCTAAATAAATGCACGTGTTTGTGTGTAATGTCCCCTTTTTGGGAGATACACATTGAAACAAGATTTAATGATAACACCTCTTTATGGAACGCTAATAAACTGAGTGCAGTTGGAAAAGGAATGACGGCTCAACGTGTTGCTCCCCTTATTAACAAATTTACTTCAGAAGTCATTAAAAAAAGAAAAAAACCACCCAGGAAGCCTAATCAAAGAAAATGAAAAGTAACAGCTCTAAAATGCTCTGTAATTAAATTGGACATTAATAAATGCATTAGCCTTATTTAGCTGTAACTTTGTGAGCAGTTTGGTTAAGCTGATGTTCTCCAACTCATTACAGCAAAATGTCACCTGGATCTTAATTTCCAGGGATTCTGGGAATGAGTCAGCAATGCATTTTAAGATCAAGAACTACAAGTCAAGCTGAGGGGAGTGCAGGGTTTTGCCTGGAGCCCTGCTGCTTTTCACTCCAGCCATCTATTGATGCACTTAAGTGCAAATCCAGAACAGGATATAAAACTAGCAGAGTAGTAGGGAAGCTGGGGTCAAATGCTTTTCAATTTTTATAAAATCAGTAGGAGACTCTTTTTTAATAAATGACAAATGTCTATATATGCAAATTGTTAAAGATAACAAATGGAATATGTATTTGTAGAATCACTGGTTTCAACATTGTAACTTGCCAGAGGGTAACAGTACCAATACCAAACCTTTCTTAACACTGTTTTAACTAAATCACTATTAGCTGTCAAATGATGCTTAACTGTGTGTTACAAGCCTACAGTTTAAGCCTAAACAGTATACTTTCCCATTGAGAGTCAGCAGTGGTTCTCTGGATCGCTCTCTCTCTTTCACAATGATGATATATTGCTGAAAGACCTGCCAACAGTTTGGCTAAGTTACCACTTGAGAAAAGGTTAATTAACAAGTTTATTAATGATCTTATCTAAGAGGGGAACTCTTCTTTAATGCCTCCTTTGGCACTTCTCTACCCTTTTCTACGCATGCTGAAAATATGTTCTGTTTTACAGTGTCAGCCACATGTGCTAGCTAATCTAACCACATTTAGCGGACTAATACCTGAATTTTAGCCGAACTTATGACACATCTGAGGAGAAGTTTGACCTTTCTTCCTGAGGAATGAACACATTGAATGATACTGTAGTTACATAATTCACAGCGACAGTTCAACACTGGGCTACCGCTGGCTTTAAGACCCCCAGAATCAGTCAACAACAAGGCCCCTGACCTGAATCAAATTGACCAACAACATAATTTACTCTCCTATCTCAACAGTGCATTTTTGGCCGTCTGTGCATTTGTGTGCACAGACTAGTCTTGTCATTTGAGTCTGCGTTTGTCATCCATGGTCACCTATGTGATGCAGCACGTGTGTTTTGGTGCCCTTGATTTCAGTTTTTTGTTGGGTTTTTTTTGGCAAGTCAATACCAGACGTACCCCTGGCATCATGGGAATTTAATGCCATCAAGTTGGCAACACTATATTCCACTTGGTGTTTCTCAACTGTCACAAGTTAAAAAAAAAAAGGATCATATATTTGCCAAAGCTCCACAATTTGCCAGAAACCTTTTGGGAATGGCTCATGTTTCCCTGAGCTTCATGAGAATAAATCTGGAGTATTTTTATTTAAATTAGTTTTTGCAGAATCATCAGCATATTTTATATACTGCATTAAACTGTTGTAAAGATTCATATGAAAGCCTTATGAAAAAACAATTCTCAGCAGAGTGGCTACGTGGAATTAGTTTGTCGAAGTGAGAAAGGTTCACCAGTTTGGCTGTTTGTGTGTTTACTGTGTTAATATTATGCGTTTTGTTGCAGATAGGCAAACTCACAGCACTAATCAACAAAATGACTCACTGTCTTAAGAGCTATTCAAATTAATCCTGGCAGCAGCCTCTGCCTGTGTGATTAACCTAACCACAGTAGGCAAAACTTCTTGGCCACTGTCACTAATCACTGTTGCCAAAAAAGTTGCCACAAACTTACAGCAACTAAATAGTGAGAAATCCAACAGATTCCTGCATGTCGTGTCATATAAAATCTACTGGAAGGTTTGCTGTCTTTTTGTTGTTGTTGTTGTTGTTGTTGCTGTTGTCGTCACTGATTGTTGACAATGCTGTGAAAAATTACATTTACTTGATTATTTTCCCACACAAATTTGAGATCACATCTTCACGAGAAAGCAGGTAAGCTTGATTGCTTTTGCATTTCAGCATCTTGCCTGTCAGCGCTGACGGAGCCGTTGGGGTCCTCCAGTGCTTCAGAGAACTGTTGCTGTAGCAACAGGCTGGAATAAGTGTGGGCTGTATGCAATCAGAATCAGGTGAACGGAGTTTAGCCATTGAGCAGAGGCCATCCCAACCACTGTGTCCAATTTAGCTTGGCCCATTTGCTGAGAAATTGTATGGAAGGTTAAGTTACGGTGAGTTGGTTTAATAATAAAATATTTTACAGCATAAGATAAAAAAGCAAGCACAGCTGTGATGGTGGACTACAAACATTTCACATTACAGTGTAGTCATGATCTTCCAACTGATTCTGATAATGGTTGCTGCTGGTTGGTGGTCTTATTACTATCTTAACTATGCCAATTTGCCCGTTGAGAAAGGCAGAATAGTGATATCAGACCTTTAGGTGGTTAAGGTGATATGCTCCTTTCAGAATCCTCTGCCTGCAAACCACCTTTCCATATTACATGGGTTTCATTACATTAATTTCTCACTAAGGAAAGCCTTAAGTTAACAATAAGGAATGGCCATCAAGTGTGGTAAGCATTAGTTGGAGTGTTACATGGTGTGACCCTTAGGTGCATACTGTATGTGTATTTATTAATTCACAGATAAGGGTGGAGAGTGCCACTCCTTCCCACCAGGATTCATTATTTTCTGTTCCGAACTCTTGCTGCTTATGTTAATGTGTCATGAATTTCCATAACAAAATAGGCATCAAGGTAGGCAGGAAAATCACTTCAACACAGCATGCAATTTAAATGTGCCATTTCGCAACCAATCATTCAGCGATGAAGTGTGGATGGTTACAGACAGACACGCCAGCCGTCTCTGCAAGCTACTGCAGGGCAGGTGGAGGGTAAAGGACAACATGTAAGGAGATTTGTCAGTGTCCCTGTCATTGTTTGACTGATCAGTCCCTCTGCTTTGTCTTCTTTACACCCTTCAATCTCGTTAAGCTGAAAAACTCACAATATATTCCCACAATTCATTAAAACAGAGGATTTTCAGTTATTGTTTACTATGACAGTAACGGGAAAGCAGTTCAAAATGCATAACATCGGTGTTGATTAATTTTATGATGCATAGCTGTATGAACTCCATTGATAAATGTGACTTATTTAGGATCACTGTCAAATTGCCTGAGTCTGGTGCAGAGGTGCTAACAATTCAAACGAGCTGATAGAGATGATTAAAACGACACCAAACACTTCTTTTTAGGCTTTCCTGTCACAGAACGCCACAGCTTCTCTGCAAGATGTAACTCACAAAACACCTCATACTGCAAAATACAGGGAGATTTTCTCATTCACTGTTAATTGGCTCATTTATTCCTGCGTGCAGTGAAAAAAAAAAGAAAAACAGAGCAGAGATTAAGGAAACTTGTCTAACAAAGTTTTGGAGCATGTCTGAGGCGAGCTGTCTGGATCGGAACAGACACTGACATTAATGGAGAGAGGCTAGAGCGTCTGCAGACAGTCCATGCCACCCGTCCCTCTTGTCTCCAGGCTAAACGCCTCTTGTCACAGCTGACAACTTCTGCAATTGATTAAGTCAGTCTTGCTGACAGGAAGACACAAGGTCACAATTATGATGAATGCTCTGTTGATTCTTTTGATATTATGGAGACTTAGGAAGAAATGTTCTTTTGTTGAGCTTATAATAATTAGATTGGTCAGTGATAATACTGTTGGTTCACAGTAAATTCATCTATGTGACATTCACTTGGATGAATCTCAAGCACGTCACTGAACATCGCAACAACTTTTCCCACTGGTTGTCGCAAAAGGAACGAAAATTCAATTTCTGGGGCTGAATCAGTTTATTCATCGCACCATTCCACTGTGCATCTATCAGTTCACCAATCTATTAATGTAGCCTGTCAGATCTGAGCTTAGGTCCTTCTCACCTTCAGCGTCTGTGCGCCTCAGTATCTCCCATCTCTCCAGCTCTTCACGGCTCAATACTTTCTGCTCTAATATATATGACCGATCCTTTCAGAAGCCAATTCAGAAGCTAACCACCACATTCCGTACTTCTATTGGGCCCTGATAACGTGAGGTTTGACCATCTGTCAACGCTGTGACTGTTGGCTATGAACTTCACGCTCTGTCTTTTTATTCATCTGTTTCTCGGAGGAGAGATGCAGCCAGCGCCTGAGAGCCAGAGGCGGAATCAGAGAGGAGAGAGAAATCAATTACTGCCTGTGCCTCTGCCTAAAACAAGCCGTGTCGGAGACCATCTACAAAAGGAGGACAAAAGGGGCCGGTGGCCCCTCAAACTCCCAAACCTCAGGAGACGGTGCGGAGAGCATCCTGTCACGAGCTCTGACACGCAGCCATCACTGCCACCAGCACAAAATAGGCCCCTGTCACACCTCAAAATGGGATCCAGCCACTTCATGTGCAATCAGGCCTACATCAGTGATTGATGACCACAAAGTGGAATATGAGGGAAAACAGCAGAGAAGTAGCAAAGGCAGAAAAGTGAAACCATTTTGAGAAGTAACCTTTACAAAGCCTGAGCAATTTAGAATCCCTAATAGTACAATGGTGAATCAAAACTTTGTGATTGAACGTTGAGTTAGACAATAAATTGACGTATAGAAGCAATATGCTGACACAAGAGAAATGTATATGGTTGTGTGTGTGTGTGTGTGTGTGTGTGTGTGTGTGTGTGTGTGTGACCTGTTTTTCTGAAATGACCAATCATATGTTTAATAATTTAAGCTACAATACATTTACCTTGAGAATTATTAACACAACCGTAGCCTATTTCTTTGTGATAATAATAATTCAGTTTTGTCTGAGTGGTAATGACATATAGTCAAACTTCTAGAGCAAGGTTTAACATTTTATTTGACAGCAAGTACGTGCTTTTTCATATGACTGAGTTTTTGCATTACATTAAAACCTTATGTCTCTGCAAGCCCCTGAACTGCAGGTGAGGCAAAAAAATAACTAAATTAACCAATTGAAATTGAAACTGAAATTAGAGCCATTAGAGAAAAGAAATAACTTTCTCACTGAAAAGAATCTCTCTAACTCATGAAATGACTTTGGGCTGTCACATTTACTGAAAGACTGTTCCATATCATCATTCCCATGAGTGATAATGAATGCTAAGTGAGTGAATATGAAGCCAGAATGCAGAACTATTTCAATAATACAAGAAACCTATACTGAAAAAGTAAATACCCTTATTCCACAGTGACTAGCCCTGATTGCTCCAGACATTTTGAATGATACCAAATTCTTCCAGCCACCTTGTCTATGAAGCCAGAAGGTGCTTTGAGGGGGACAGAGTTAAGCGGGGCCGTCCTCACAATAGTCCAGCCACTGAGATATGAACTCAATAACACACCACTTTATTTTCTCCAGCCATTTGCTTCAAACCAGCTGGTGAGGCCAGAGACAAAACACAGCATCTGGCAGGGGAGATTGAGGACCCCTCACCACAGTGTGCATGTGTGCGTCTGTCTGTCTTGGTATGTGTCGACGCAATAGCATGGATGTGCGTGCATGGCGTCCACAGAGAGGAGGCGTGTCACAAATCGCCGCTTCCATCCACGAGCCAGGGACAGTGTGCCCATCAGCTTGGCATGATTATGGGCGTGAGATAGGCTCTGATTGTGGGATGCTGGAGCGTGAAGCCACTGGAGAGGAACAGAGAGGGACGTGGCAGGGCCAGAGAGGAGGGATGGAAGAATGGAGGGGAAGCCCAGCTGGCGGCTGCTTCTAATTGGGCTGAGCAGGTTTCCATGGCTGACCAGACCCATATGCAGTGCAGATCTAAAGAGAAAGAGGGCCACAAGCAAAGTAGCAGGGCAGGCCAGGCTGTAGGGGTGGAGGAGGGGGGTGTAAGGCGGGCAGGCGGGCGAGAGGCTGGTCACACTCCAGCAGTCACAGCCTCTTTGTGACAGGGGGCAGAGAGAGCCAGCTGTCACCCCCTGACAGGAACACACACACACACACACACCCCTCCATGTGTACTGATAACACAGGCTCAGTGAACAGACAAAAACATAACAAAAAAGCCACTTATGAAACAACTACTTTAATCAAGGCATCCAGCACTCACTGAGGGAGGGAATGAACCGGCCACAAAAAAAACAAACAAAAAAAAAAAAACAGCATGAAAGACAGAAAGGGACCTGATGAGAAGAACCAGGGGGTATGAGTGTATTGCATTCTTCCCGCCGGATATTTACTGCGTGCCACTGGAAACAATTAGAAGTCATTAAAACGGAGGTGAACTGACAAGGGGAGTGTGGATTCCCGCACCACCACCCGAGCTAACCTCCCACTATGCCTGTTAGATGGGGGTGTTAGTGCGTGTCGTGCTCAGGGGGCGAATCAATTCACTTCACACTCTCGGCACCATTAATTAATGATCTGTTCTCTGTATTGTACAGTGACTGGTTGTCACGCTATACTTTCTTTCCTGACTTGACTCCATCCTTACTTGCCCAACTCTCCTGAGGCCTCTCCTTTCCTCGTTCGTCCTCTTTTCATTTTACAAAGACATAACACAACAACACGGATGCACTTAAACATAAACGCTGACACAAACAATAAATGTACCAATAAGGATTATAATATTGAAACAGAATATATGTTTGCATGGAACATAAATTCTTGGAGCGTCATTCATAGGCCTTTGTTTTTATTTATTCATTCCCTTTACAACCGAGCAGATGTCTGGAGGGCAGACCACAATTCTGTTTATGAGAAAAGAGAGAGGGAGACGAGAAAGGTAGGAAGTCAAACCTGACGTACAACCCATGGCTCACTGCTGCCCCCTACTGCATTAACAATAGTACTCTACACAATGCACTACAGAGGTTTGTCCTCAAAGAAGTTTTAATACTGTCAGTAGGACTAAAAGTGTTATTTTCAAGTTTGATGTCTCTGTGCGTAAATGCGTCAACGCTTTTTGTGTGTGTGCACACATACACATTCAGAGAATGTTACAGTAGTCCTCAGACTTACACACCGAATGGTCTGACGTTTGCTCCATTAGTTTGACATTTTCATCCAATAATAATTTCTTCCCAATAAACCCCTGAACATTTTTAAACTGTTAATCAAGAAGTTAAATTATGTGAAACACCTGTGTTACATTATATTCATGCCCACTCACACCGACGTGTCTGTGCAGGCTGGGAGCGATTGGAGTGACTGCAGGAGTCTCCGGGGGGCTGAGAGAGACGGTAAACTAAGCCATGAGAAAAATCAGATCACCTTGAATTTGCATAAACAGTCTTCAAATGGCTGCGCAGAGGGTATAAGTGTTAGCCATCCAAGCCTGAATAACTCCCAGCCGCGGATTAGTATTGGGTTCACCCAGGTCATTTAACACTTAAGACAGTCTCCAGGGAGCCTATTCATGTTGGACAAATTGTTTTGCCTTTACGGCAGCTCTGCGCTGTACAGGGGTGTTAGTGGAGTTCTGAGGACTAATTTGCCGCCTGTAGTGAGGGACACTTTGCACCCTGTTCCTTCCGATCAGAAAGCGGGGCCATATCAAAAATACTAAATGGCAACAGAAGCAACATCAGCACCAATTACATGGAAATAGTCCCTGTCTGGGTTAAGGTCCCGAGGATGGGCTAAAGACACGGGGAATAATGAGCGAATACTCCGTTTCCTTCCTTTTGCTGTAAGCAGAACAGGCATCTCAGAGCCCTCGGATGAAATATGGAACACAGAACTTTGTGAACCGGCATGGAAATACGAAAACTTTGCAAAGGTGGACAAAGATTGTCAAGTTATGAAGGGAATCAGAAGGTTATCAAGAAACTCCGAGTGTGTGTGTGACCTAGAGAAAATTGCTTTTGTCGAGGAGTCAGTCGAGTCTGGCTTTGTGACACTGAAGAAGAGAGCAGGGACAGACATCCCTAGCATCCTGCCGAGTGGGATTCACTGGGTGTAAACATCCTTCCTGCTCTACATGATACACTTATTTACACACATGAAGGACATCTGAGAGGGCAAGTAGAGGCTGGACGGTCAGACAGACATGTGTTCTTCTATTTCTCTGCTTTCCAGTGACTCCCATGAGGCTTCCAAAGTATTTTTTCAGTCTCTCTTGCATCAGGTGAGCCAGTACTTCTGGTCCAAAGCAGTGATTATTATCCCTGCAGCAAAGCAATTGGATCAAAACGCATCCCTTACTGAATACAGTATGACTGTAAAATAGATTTGTTGATAACTAATTATGCATTTCCCATGCAATTTATAACGCAGCAATGCCTCCAGTAACACTTAACTTCTGGAGCTTGATTAATGGCACCATGCTGGAAGCTGGAAGCCTAGAAATAGGAGGTGTGGAGAAGGAGCTCAGCATCAGCAGTCTGGACCTGCTCCTTCTGTCACCGCTCTCACCCGCTTCCCCATAAAAGTAAAATGCAGCAGGTTTGGAAAACAGCCTTGTCCTGTTTGTCAGAGGGCTTGTCGTAAATATCGTGTTTGTCAAGTCCCGGAGGAGAAAGCTTTGGTGATAGCACTCATCACCACCATGGCACTTCATCTGCTGGTGCCAGCCACACTTAGTGCGAAGGATTGTTTCACATGGCGCACATTTGTTGCACTGCGAGGTGGTAATCATTCACTTACAGTCTTACTTGCAGATAATCATCTACTACTTCAGTCCTACTGCACAAATGACTGTTATATCAGCAGAGCTTTGATAGGGTTAGTGATCAATAGGAATTATGAATGATTACTTTGGGTTCTGGGATTTCAGGCTTTGGCACAAAAGTTCCAACTAATTCATCTGCGATGGAGGACAGTGCTACAGTCCAAGCAAGCAATCAGCATCACAAGGCAGTTTGTTCAGCTAAATGACAAAGCACTATTATTACAGTAAACTGCATTTGTGATACATTACCTCTATTTCTGTTGGGTCTGTAATTAAGCAGCTTACTTATCTCTGTTGTGAATATATAGCTTTGTTATTTGTTTAAATTACAGGCCTCTATAAGCCATGGCAGAGATTTATCAGTGTTGCTGCAATTTGTTGGTTGGTGGTTGATTACTTGATGACCCTTAATGATTTTTTCATAAATGTATGCTGCTGGAACACACAGCTCAGGTAGATGCCCGAGCACACAGCACCTGATTTAAATCACATTACTGAACAATATCTACTATACAACAACACTGCTGTAATAGCTAATTAATATTCCCTCTCCATAGGCATGTATACAGGAGACAGTTCACTTTGTGATTTTCACAGTATTAAAATCACATCAGTGCGGTGTGAGGCATTAGTATTTGCAGTTTCTCAGTGTTAATTTTGAATTAGACCAGCTGAACATGAGGCACAAAAGCGGGAATAATTAACATCGTTCTCCAACTGGCAGTCAATTTGAAGCCACCACATAATGTGAGCATGCTTAAAGGGAAACTCTGGTATTTTTAAACCTGGGCCCAATTTTTTCAAATTTTGGGGTCAAAAAGACTAATACTTACCAAAAGTTTTGGAATTGGTCAAGTAGATCGACTCAGCCAGCAGTCACAAAACAGACTGCAATCCTTGCAATGTAACATTTGGGGAAAAACTGCGCTTGTCAAAACTGTGTCCACTAAAAGTGCTTGTTTTTGCCACTGACAGGCTCAGACTGTTATTTGAAGTGTCTGACAACATTATGGAAAGGATCGCTACAGAGACAGACTGTTTTGTTAAAGAGTAAGATTATTTTTGTTTAACCAGAAACAGAAGTCTCACTCAAGGAAAAGTCTCGCTCTGAAATCTCACGAGAGGTTGAGTTGTTGCAGGAAGACGAAAGGATCTTACTCTTTAACAAAACGGACCAATTACTGGGCCAATTCCAAAACCTTTTGTAAGGATTAGTCATTCCGACCCCAAAATTTGTAAAAATAGGGCCCAGGTTTAAAAATACCAGTTTCTCTTTAAGATTCACCTGGTCATACAAACAGTCCTGAGTTAACTTAGTGCTTCCACCCTCAGATGCAGAGTAACAATGGAACAAATGGGAATTGGAGAAGAGAGTGAAAAGAGGACAACTCTTTATGGACAATTTACTAATCTAACTTAACGGCGCTCCGTTGGCTTTAGCCCAGATTGAATCAGCATTAACACAGCGATGGCACAATCATTTGCTTCATAATGAAGTGAGAAGTTGAAACCCAGCTGCCACTAAAACAGAAGTGTGCCAGAGTCTTTCTAAATGAACCATGCTGACCTGAGGTGCATATACAAGTGGCAACACCATCTGACTATCAACCATACTTATCATCCACTAGTCCCTCAGCCTATTTACAATGAGCTGACTTTTTGACTGGACACGTAACAGTCAGGGGACCCAGGTTTACTGAAGGGTACACACCTACAAAATGCTAACTTATTTCAGCTCGTACCAACCACAAAAAAGGCACATCCTACAAAAAGAAGTCAAACACATGAAAACACATAAAAACGTGTTTTTTTGTAATGCATTTTATGATCGTTGTATACCAATATCATTCAGTGTACAGAACATGCTGTCTTTAACTCCTTTACAAGTTTATTTTGTGGAAAATGTGGAAAGCTTTTTGGTTAAGCACTACTCATTAATATTTGAAGTTCCATCTTTTTCTCCAACTTTTATGGGAGTCTTATGAAAATCATGTAAAAGCACATCCACTCAGAGCAGCTACTCATCTGTGCGACCTGCTGCACAGCACCTCTGTCTGCTTTTATTACAATATAATCTGAAATGCTTGAAGTATCAAAGGACTGCACTAGCACAGATATGAACTGGGCTGCTTTTTCAAGGTGTTTATGAATAAAATAATTACACAAAAGCAGCCACACAGGCAAGTTGAAAGCTAATTAGCAGTGAGTGTCACTGAAACAAACTTTTTATGCGAAATTTTAAAACAAAATGAGGGAACTAACAGAGCTGGACCCCCGAGCTATGAAGAACAGTGCTATGGTTGAATATCTTAAACTTAGTCAAAGTATTTTTCCTCTACTCTTTCATGAAGCACTTCCTCTTAAGCTCCTGTCTGTTTATATCTTTTTTTCATCTCTCCCTGTTTTCCCATCAGAATTCAAGACAACATCTTCATATCATCAAATCAGCTCAAAACTCTCATTCCTATTACCCACAGGAGCCAATGATTTATTAGTGGGCTTTTTATTAAATCAAGCAGCTCCCATGTAACATAATCTCAAGATTACCCCACTGAAGCCCACACCCAATCACCACCGCCTGCATCAAGACTCCATCCACAATCAGTGCAGTGATGGTCAAGTTTGGGCATTTATGTGGCCGACAGATTAATGTGTTTTCCCTATAATCAGACAACAGCACAACTCCAACAATATTTCCCCCATACACATGGATAAACAACTTCCAACAGCCATTTCACAGAAATCAAAATCAAATCAAAATGTCTTCACTCGAGTGCCAATTTTCCAGACTTAAAATATTATCATGGAAAGTTCTGAAGTGCAACTTGAAATGGAGGCTTTAACAACAAAGTTCAGACAATCCAGTAAGAACTAGCGCTAATCTGAAGATTAAAGGTTGATACAGACAAACTGTTAAAAACCAAAAAACTTTAAAACTAACTTTGTAATGTACATTATATGACCAAGAAATACTCCGATTTAAGTCATTCCTTTACCTCAACTTCTAGGACAATCAAATCTCAATTAAAGTATTAATTTCTGGTGTAGATACCAGAATTGTCATAGGACTTAGCAATGGCAGAAAGGCAGCCTCTTATGGAAGTGCCACATACAGTCACAATCAACAGATGGTGAGCACCGCACTGCCTCCCCCCAGGGCAACAGTAAAATTGTGCTTGTGAAATCTGTCACAATCCATGGTGGTAAATGTCTCACAGTTCCTGCAAATGCTAATGAAGCTCATGTGAGGTCCAAAATTGAGCAGGGGTGGGCAGGGAGAAATGCGACAAACTCATCCTTCTAGGGGGCATTGAGTTTTCTCTGGCCCGCGGACAGACATTCACAAATGAGCGCCGCTCAAAGATGCCAGTGACATTCAGGTCGCCATTGTGTCCGTCTCCTTTGAGACTCACCCCCAACACGTTTCATCAGAGGCCTGGATAAAACCTGCCATTGCTGGCAAACACTAGCCTCCATTAAATAGGAATATTGTGATGAAGTTAATTACGTTCTGCTGCATTTGAGTGAAATTAATTTAAAACAGTGGGGATGCACATACTGGACATTTAAAAGACCTCCACTCAGCTGGAATTTAACTTGAAAAGTGCCCTTGACATAAAGCCTTCAAAAAGAGAGCACTGATGTGACTTTGGTTTTTATCTACTAATGAACATATCCAGAAGGCCTACTGCTTCACATGACAGTTTTAATAATGAGCACCAATGTTTCAGTCACTATTTCAGAGTTTCAGATCAATGCAGAGAAGTTGATTAATATCTAATATACCATAACTGAAGCATGTGCACTGTCAATGTGATGTGTTTCAGTGACCAAATGACGTAGAACAGATTATTATGTAAATATGTACAGAGCTGACACTTGGCATCTATGCCCTGACCTGGTCACTCCCCACAAGGAAACACCACGTTCAGCACAGCAGAGATTGGGGAGTGACAATTATAACTTTCGCCCCAAAACCACATTAGATGCAGCAGATCCCTCAGACCCTGAGGGGATTTTGCCTTCTACTGAATTGAGATGGATAAATCTATCCACCCGATATGCAAGACACATCAGCAGGTACTTACAGTAAAACCACAAACTCCTGGGTTGGAGCAGATTATCTCTTTTTATGAAATGTTATGTAGCGTGATAAGCAGATGACCATAAGTACATGGGTATAAAAGCTTAAATTGGTAAGTGGTGCAGCTGAGTGTAGCAGCAGCATACACCACAGGACAGGAGCTCAGCAGTTTAGATGTAATTGAGGTATGTGGAAAAAATGTGAATGTAATTACCTCACAAGTGTGATCAAATCCATAATGACTTCATCATGTAGCCAGTACAGGAAAATAATCACGTGAAGGGCGCATGTGCAAGACAACAATGTTTACATCTCTTAAGCCAACATCATAACCTCCAAAATCAACAACAACCTTCAGAGGGAATACAGTACGTCACAACTCCCACAACACTCAATAATGCGTGCATCTATTCAACCACTAGATAAATCAACAGCATGAGAGCATCAAAATGCACGTGCCTACCAACCAAAAGAAAATGAGCTCAGCCACCACAAGAACTTACTGTAATTCACAATCAATACCATTACAAATACTGCACACGGCTAGCTAGATAGCAGCTAAGAGCTTAAGAGACGAAACCAGCAGTCAGTACACACCTTGACATTGCCCACAAGAAAATAAGCAGGGCAGCACAAGTGTTTAATGACATAGCAAGGTTGACCATTGTAGCCAACAGAGGATACCATCAGACAACAACAGACCTCTTTCATGGCAGACAATTTGACATGTCAGACAAAGAAAAGCACAGGTGTAATTAACAGCATTACTAAAGACTTCTTTACCTTTAGATGTACCAATTCGAGACCTGCTATTGGGTGTAGTGGCTCACTGGCATGACTTACTGGGGCACTTCATTGAACTGGGCCATCATTAATGTTATTCTATACACCTGTGCTTTTCCTGCCAGCTCTAAAATCTCCATAAAGATATAACGTTACAGTACCATCCTGTATTTAATTGTCAATGTCACAAAAGGAGAAAAAAAGTTACTGAGAAAACTTTCCTCTTTCATACCAGAAAGACTCTAAAGTACCAAGAGAAGCTCATTAACACTGTGAAGAACATTAGCATTGAAATATCTGGCTGCAAGCACCTCAACCTTGATGACAACAGTCCTTGCTTAAGCACACCAGCACCACAGAGCCAAGAATAAACATGTTATGCAAGCAGCAGCTACTTACCTTGTTGAAGTGATGCAGCGGAGCATGTCAGCAAGCAGGAGAGAAAAAAAAAAAACTTCAGCTGTGGTCACATGTCACTAAATTTCTGCAAATGCACTTGTGGCCTGCAGGTGATTTGAGGAATGGCAGGCATAACACCTGGAGCAGATCTGCTGGGCAGGAAGCTAACACAAATCTCTCCTCTGCATGATTGGGCTGTTGGCAGCCAAGTATGCTAATAGTAGCAGGAGGTGTTAGTAGTTTCTGCAGAGTGTGCAGATAGTACGGCAGCCAGCTTGGCTGAGTGAGAAGAGTGGCTTAAATACACTGCATGATTATGAAGGGTGTCTCAGATATAAGTTGCAACTTGTAGAATATGTAATGTGAGTGTAGCAGTGCACTGTCTGGACTAGCTTACAGGCTGCACCCCATTCATGAGTGTAGAGCTGTTTATTCTCCAAAAATTACAAAATGTACATTGTGTATAATATACAATATTATGTCAAATTTCAGTTTAATTATGGTGAGTGTAACAAAGAGGAAGCTATGAAAAAAAAAAGGAAAAAGAAATTAAAGATGTGTAAATGTACATGTATACATGAATATGTGCATAAATAACAAATTTACAGATAAGCACAGAACTTTGTGCATCAGTATCAAAAACAGTGTGAAGCTGTTTGTTCAAGTTTAATTAAGTTATAAATTGTTGGCATTTTAAAAACAGCCAAAAACATTTGCACTTCAGTATTTGGTCCAAGGTTTTACAAATCGCTTTTATCCACAGATGGGTTTGTCTGCAATATAGGGCAACCTCCCCACCAGCATTATAAATGTTCTTTGCTGATCTGCTGGCCTCTTTTCCAAAGGCCCTACCAGGTTAAATTGGGAAGCCAGCTTCTTTGAAAGATTAGTTCTTGGCTTAACAAGATGTTTTTTATTCTAGAGCGAAGCCTTATTTGTAACCAGGAAACCGACTCTCCAGGCAAAAGAAACAAAAGTAGATTAGGTGGTTTTAAGTTTGCCAGTCTGATTTATTTTATAAAACATTATATAAACATCATCAGGACCAATTTACACCTACGCAGCAGGTCGCGGGTAAGCCTTCCAAACCTTTGAAGAAAACATACAAGTAAATCATTGAATTTTTGTGGCTTCTACGGGCAGGCAGAATGATCAAGATTGACGTAAAAAATATTTAGCCCATCAACAGCTAAGCGATGAGAGAATTGACTAGGTCACGTTCACATGCTTCCAAAGGAGGAGGTAAACAAATTATCCTGTTATGTGCTGTCGAGGACGGTGCGTATTAGGGCCGGAGAACCCAGTGGGAAATCACACAGAGCAATGATTAGAGATTCGGAGCCTGCCAGTGGGTATGGGAATCTGCTGTCTGAGAGTGAGCACTTCCCCTTAACCAGGCTGTGCCCAACAAGAGCTTGTGTCTATTTCAGACACAAACCAGTAAGCAAGCAGATCAGCAGTGTTTTGCCATTTGAACAGAAAAATAAATTCTTAAACTTTGAGTTACAACCTCTAATTCTTTTTGACAATTGTTGAGAAATAATTCACTTGTAGCATTAAAGATTACTCACAACCCCTCAATTTACATTCCAAATAACCGTTTCATAAAACAACACACTGAAGGCGTCACATATGGTACGGGAGAGGTGGAAAGGTTATTGAGATGTTAGCCAGCTGCCTCAAGAAGGAACAAACTCACCAGTCCGCATTCAATATGGCATGGCTAGAACAATCACAGCTACTTCTCGATCACTAATAATCAGTGTTTTATGACATTGGAGGGAGAAGCCTGCTGAAGCCTCTGTTTCCAAACACTCACAATTTATGATCTTATCTGCTGAAGGACAGTCTCTCATTTTGTAGTTTATATTAAACCAGCTTCACTTCAAAATGTCAGGTTATGATTTGTCTGACTTGTTTTATTCACAGGAAGGCATGATACACAGACGGTTTGAATGCTAATTAACCGTCTCGAACAAACAGGGAGAAAAACAACCCTTTCACATCCCTGAGCTTTCATCCTCGCTTACACCTCGACGCTACGAGGCGTGATGGTTTCTTCATTCAAGGCCAAATCTCCATCCTTCATGCTGGAGCAGACAAGAGGACTGATTGCACTATATTGCCCCCGTAATTTTCCATGCTGGATGGGGTCACTCAGTCAGGAAAAGGAGCAGACAGTCTTCGGCTCCAACTCTCGAGTTCTTTCTCAGAGATGCAGCATGATCAATCCATCCAAAATTTAAAGTAGTCCTCATACAATGAACAAGTCTTGTCCTGGAGTAGACAGTGTTGACTGGCAGGGATAAATCCAATCAGCAATTGTGCAGGTAGTAACTGTAAGTGGAGGTTCACCTTGACCTCAGATTCTAAGAGTTTATCTTTCCAGAGGTTGGTTCGATGATAAGAGTGGAATACAGATTCAAGTCCTAGACAGAGAGGGAGTAAAAAAGGAGCCTATGCCAAAGCTAACATCAGAGAGGAGGGTGGAGAGAGGAAGAAAGCCTGACGGAAATGATAGGAAGACAAAATATTAGACATTAGAGAAAGCAGTGAAATGCATCAGACTCTGAATTCTTTGTTTTCCCAAGTTAAAAATCTATCAGAGCTTATCTGCATTCTAAGTGATAAACACAACTCCAGTTGGATTTACCTTCCTTTTATTTTTACAAACATATTCACACATATCCATTTCAATATATATATTTTTTTAATATAAAATATCTGCAATTGACAACAACTTGACATACATATACAACCTAAGTAACCATGACAGTGAGGTAATTTGGTCAGATTGGTAATCTAAAATCTTTTTTAAAATATTACAATGCCCATGAAACAAATAAAACTGGTACAAACATGTTTTTGGATCCTCAATATTGAACCTTCAACCCCTAATTATTTAAAACATCCCATATTAAACTGACAACCTCTTTGACAAAAAGAATAATGGTAGTGGTAAAGAACAATAACAATGCAAGAACAAAGAAATTCAAGCGTTTTAAAGATAAAATCTGTGCTAAACCCATATAATATTACAATGACAAAAAACTAGAAAAACAAATCAATACAGAAACTTCAAAGCTGTCCTTTGCACAGTCTGGTTGGGATGCACTTTTGCCATTGCTCTCTATGAGTGAGAGTTTTCAAGCTGGGCTGTTCATTACTGGCTGTTCAGTCCTTGATCAGATATTTGACAAGTGATTAATCAGGCAGGCGGCCTCAGAGGAGCAACTGAAAGTTAATTTCCACACTTCTGCATGCGGGGATGAATTTGAAGCATGTGCAGGCGGGGTAGCTGCCTTAGTCACGCTTTCAGGGTGACCCCTGCCCCTCGCTTTTGCTAGGATTACATCCAGTCTGACAGCCCCGCGCTCGTCTTCATCATGCACCAGCACGCAGCGCACATCTGAGCGCCGACGAAGAGTTAAGTCATGGAATTGGGGAAGGCAGGGCACTATGGTGACAGAGCGTGGAGTCGGGTGGAACACAGCATCCTCCTGCACCAGGCCAAGGTGGGTATCAGTAAGTATCAACTGGGTCAGAGGCTTAGTGTGGGTACTGGGGCTGATGCACACCCCTACACCTGTGTACAGTAGTAGCTGCTCCTCTCCCAGAGTGACTGTTTCTTGATCCATGTTACAATGAAGAAGGTAAACCAGATCGGCAAGACTCTTCTGAAACTGGCAGCAAACCCTCAAACCAGCATCCAGAAGCAGATCAGGTACATACGCCTGCCAGTCTAAAGACATCTTCATCAAGTCTCCATGGAGCAGAGGGTGCCCAGAGACCCCATTGTCCCCAGGGCAGATGACACCAAGTACAGCCCAGCACAGCTCTTTGGTAAGCTTCTGGCTGTGGGTATAGACACCCAGGATGCTCTCTTCTGTAGTGCCCATCAAACGCAGACTGTGGCCTGCTAAGCCTATCTGCACCTCCTTCAGCTGCAACAAAGGCAGGTGATGGAACAAAACCAGGACCCCAGAGTCAGTGGTCAGGGTATAGAAACCAGTCTCCACCAGGATCAGGAGGGCAGGACGGGGCTCAGGTTGGCTGCATTTAGCAACACTCAGCCAATACAGAGCTACAATCTTCTGGCAGGTGAGCACTGAGGTGGAGATGATAGTCTGTAAAGTGTCCATCATGTCTAGAAATGGCAGAGTTTGCAGGTTCAAAAGGCAATCAGGAAATTCTATCAACATTTGACTAAAGATTCTGACATCCTTTTTGTTCTGCACAGTCCTTGAGTTCTCCAGTGCCTGATCTTTGTCTTCAGATGCATGGGTAACCTCTGGCTCACTGATGTGTTTCACTGGCAACAGCTCTGCAATCAGTTTGTCTCCTTGTTTTACATGAATATCAGCCATGTCTTGTTCTTGTGGTAACCGCAGATCCCCGATACTCTTATTCCTTGTCCAGATATCTTCTGGAATTGGCGGGACGTCATCTGGCAATTTTTCCGCCTTGCTCAAGGTTTGTGTTGGTGTCAGGACTGGGAGTTGTGTGGTGTCAGGATTAATGCAGCCCTGAATCACTTGGGCTCGCTGCTCAGGCTGAAGGTTTTGAGTTATCTCCATCTGGATGTGCTGTATGAGAGGTAGTTCTTTCACCATGGAAAAAATGTGACTATCCTTGAACAGAGAGAAGACAAAGCTCCCTTTAACCATGGAGAAGACCTGGCTGTCCGTCACTACAGACAGAACATTACTTTCCCTGACCAGAGAGACAACATGACTGGACCAGCGAGCCCCAACAGGCTGTAGTCCTTCTTCCCTGACTTGCTGCAATACTGTGGGAGAGCTCCAAAGGAGACGCCCAGCATCCTGGACGATCCAAGAAACTCTGCTGACCAAAGAGCCCAGCCCTGAGCTTTGAACTGTGGCTGCTGCACACACTCCTGGGATCTCCTCCAAACCTCTTGATTCATCCATCTCTCCACAGCTGAACTGGTCCTCGAAGGTAGTTTCCTCAGGTGGACAGCAGGCCGCCTGATGGCTGAGAGGCTTTTTGTCGAGCTGAGAATCAGTGCTGGTCTGTGTGAGGACAGACGTGGAGATAGTTTCTCCGCTGCTCTGCAGGTGGGACATACAGCCTAATGAGCTCCCACCAGAGCCAGGTCTCCCCTTGTAGCAGTCAGACACGACATCTTGGATCTCGTTAGCATTCCCCTCTGGCTTCATGCCACATCCATCACCCGGGCCCAGGACACTTGTCTGCTGGAGGCTGGCATCCCCTGACCAAACCTCCTCTCCCTTATAACTTGCAACTCCATCCCCACTCCAAGCTTTCCTCCACGGCCACTCAGACATGAGCCCTGGCCCTGATTTATGACACGAGTCCCTCTCCTGCTCCTGGCCATCCCTGGTGCTTACCCCACCCTGTAGTGTGTCTCCATCCAACTCGAAAGTAGTGTGAGGGACAGGATGTTTTCCAGGTATGGCCTAGTTTATATTTTGTAGGTGGATGAGAAAAGGAGAAACAATGAGAAGAAATAAAACACTGAAAGATTTTAAACCAAGTAATTCAAAAATCATGTTTGTATTATGCAATTTACTACAAAACTAAAATAACTATTTCACCCAGCCCTCTTTAAAACATATATTTATGTATGTATTCAATTATGTTTGAATACAGAAATACGTGCACAGGAAAATGGAGCAAAGAATATCAAGGTACATGTATAAACAGATATTTCAAAAGTGCTCTCATTGCAATATGCCTTCACAAATTTTCTTTGAAACCCCTACAGGAAAGTGTAATTTTTAATATGTGCATAATAAACAAACACAACAAGCCAAGGGAAAAAGTATTTCATGCCTCATAAAAATCTGTATTGGGCCTAGCTTGAGGGGGTGTAGGTATTGACATTTGCTCTGTTTTGCAAAGACAAAAGGGACTAGTACTTCAGTTGCACAGTGGCAATATAGAGTCTCGATAAACAACGGCAGAACGAAGTCTCACTATTTGCACAATATGTTTTAGCTTTATTCTGTTTTCTTAAAAACAATAAAGGTCATGCTTAATTCCTTGCAGAAACCACCCATGGCTTACTGATGATTAAATCCTTATTTCTATTATATTTGAGTGTGATTTGTCGTAACTGCAGCAACAAAAAAATACATACTGTAGTCATGAGTTTGTCTATTGTGGTAGAGGTAAGACAGCTGCTTGGTACTTTGGACTCTGCCGTCTCTGCAGCCAGCACATCCATCTGGCTGAAAAAGGACACAGTGAAGAGACAGGAATTAAATCATTTCATATTCTATCA
The DNA here is from genome assembly GCA_005408345.1 of Macquaria australasica. NCBI lineage: Eukaryota > Metazoa > Chordata > Actinopteri > Centrarchiformes > Percichthyidae > Macquaria > Macquaria australasica. Next base: position 861,305 of record SEMN01000057.1, read on the forward strand.
GAAAACAAAAATTGCGTCTTGATAGGAGGTGTGTGCACAATAAAGCTGTGTTTGTACATGCTGCCAGGCTCTTTGTTTTCAAAAGCAAAATTTAATTATTTGCTGTGGTGTGACACTGGAGACTTCAAACTGTTTACAGGCAAAAGACAAGACTGCAGTAACCCCCACCCCTCTCACAAAAACCATCCATTAGATTTGAAAAGCAAACAGCCCAAATCGCTGGATGAGATTAGAGCCACTCTACTAGCTGTGAAATTAAATAGAATCTGTGCATGTTGATTTGAGGATTTACATACAATACTCAGCACTCCGGGGGGGGGGGGGGCAGAAACCAAATATACAGCTCAGAATGATTTTCTGACAGTAAACAGTGGCTTTGGCTGAGCTTTGCATGTTGCAGCAGGTTGACAAGGGGGGGAAAGTGGGAGCACTAAAGCACTGACAACAGTGCAGGTCCTCATGACGATTAAAGGATTTTTGCAGATCCTGAGGATCAGTAGAGGATGTCCTGTGCTCAGCGATGTTTGTCTACTCGCATGAATAAATGGAGGAACACTGATCTGAGATTCCTAGTCCAAGAAGCTGCCCAAATTTTCTTGTCACCTTTTTTTTCCTGTCATACACATTGCTCACTTGCAGAGGTCTACAGTGCTCTTGCTGTGGAATCACTGTGAACAAAACTGGTACACAAACAGCAGATTCATTAACATCACCACAGAGAGCACATTTCGCCTCCCCCTAACTTACCCATAGCCAGTCTCTTCCATCTCTGCCCCCTTTGTCTTTTCTTCTGCTCTGCCTTGATGCAAAGCCCCACTGTTTTCCTTTGAAAGTCTTTTGATGTCCTGGTTGCGTATGTTCAGGCTTTCTTGAACCTGCTGCCATTCCACCTCCTGCGAGTTAAGCTTCTCTTCCATCCTCCTAGTCATCACATCATACATGTGTAGCCAAACACACAGATTTTATGAAGTGTGCCATACACATGATATCAGAAGTCCTAGCCCCATTCATATGCACCCTTTAACATATCTCACACTGGATTTTCAAACATTCAAAACAGTTCATTTTTTGTCTGTTTTAAGAAACTCCAACTTAGATATTTGAAAGAGGCACCTGAAATATTGACCAAAAAGAACAGCTAAAGTAAAGTGAAAAAAGAAAAAAAATAATAAGTTTGTAGGTAAGATTGTTCTAGCTGCACTAAAGCTAGTGGCAGGAGGCGTTAAGTGGCACAAGAGCTCCTGGAGTGATGGACGTTAACCAGTGTAAAAACACTATTTCATAAGATGCAAGCTCCCAATAACAGCCTGTCAGTGGTCAGAGGAGGCAAACAGTAAAGTTGCCACTTGGCCTTCTGGCCAGACATGGAGGATACTGAGAGGGTTGTCAGATGAGGGACTTTCAGAGCTAAGGTGGCCATTAAAAAGCTGCATGGGTCAAACTACCTGGCCCGCTCTATCACTGGGAGCTCTCAAGAGTCCAGACTTGCTGGGTTTGAAAGAGCTGCATTTCAACATGCTGTCTCTGTTACACAGTCCATTTAATAAAGAATGACTCAAACACAGTGGGCCAACTTTTACTAGAAGGTAACAAGTGGGTCTTGTGGACAGGCATGAATTTATACACAAAAACAAAAGTATGTGACCCTGCCATAACAGACAAACATAGCCTTATAAACATAGATTTCTTGCCTCTCCTATCTTATGTGGTCCAAAACTAAAAGCTCAATTGACATCAACAGCAGGAACACAGATTTTCTACGCCTCATGCTTAGAGGCAAGGCAAGATGAGAAAATCTGCATTCAGCGGACATAAATGCACTTTCATATCACATACAGTGAATCAAAGATCTAAATAGATACAAAAACGTGAAGTGCTCCCATGCTGTGAGAAGCAGGTCAGACTTAGTGTTAATGCAGTTGGCCTCTTCCTGTCCGAACTCTCAGGTGAGAAAGTCTGTGATCCAGCAGATGTAGCTGATAATGGGCTGGTTTGCTTTTGTTGCAATGGGGCACCCCCTTAAGCAACTGCAGGTCAGTTCATTGATATCTTGTCTCACTCCCAGAGCTGAACACATATCCACAGCCGACGTTTGAATTCAAATTATTTGCTCTTATTTACCACTGAGGGTTATTTCCAAGATGATTAGGCAAACTTAAAGATCAATTCTGTCCTTGCTGCGAGGGAGTTTATGCAATGCGAAGCAGAACAAGGATGGAATACATATCTAAGCAATGAGAGATTGAAAAAGGCTATTTGCTTGTGAAAAAAACAAACACTTGACAGTCCTGCTGCTGATCTGCCATTAACACCTACAGACAGACTTCGATCAAGCTGTCTGAGTCTCCGTCCACCACTGATTCTTACCGACTTCCATTCTTCCCACTCAGTAACACCACTTTCACACACATACCAAGTGTGTCTACTGCATGATAATGAAGACAGTAGCTGTGTAGTCGACTAATAGAAGCCTTGTAGTAATCCTCTACATACACGTGTATTCACCCTTTCATATCTAAGCCAAGCAGTGTCGGACCAGACAGACCACCGGATCGGGTTGCAGGTGTTGGACTGAAAGCAGTATGAATCACCCGAGCGAAGAGCGCCGCTTTTTCGGGATTCTGCACTGTGAGGGGGAAATTACATGTCAGACAGCTCCACGTGCTGTAAAACATCAAGATTATCACATCATGAGAGACCGGGGGTGTGTCTCGAATTGCTCACTACTTCAGTAGGTGGTAAATCACTAGAGAGTGAATTGGATTTTGGGCACTAATTCAATAAACACTGGGACAGCGACAGATCAATGACCTGTCACACAGTTCCAGAGCAGTGGCAGTGTATAAAGATCAGTCACATTAACATAATGTTAAGTTTGGTAGGCTATAGTGTAAAAAATAAAAATTAGTGATTTGTAGGTAGGCTAAGGAGCTAGCACTGACAAAAACATTAGTCAGTGATTTTTAGGTGATTATAGCATATTTTAAATTACCTTGATGGAAAGTTTTGGTAGAAAAATGTGTCAATCCAGGTGAAAACTGGTGCAGTCTATGTTTTGCTTTCAGTTCATTCATTATCAGTGTCACATAGTGGGTTTGGTAAATCCTAAAATCTACCTTATCTGTCATTTTATTAGTAGCAGCTGTGTCTACCTGTTGTGACTGTAGGCCTTTCTCAATACAGGAGTACGCCAAGTTTGAATTTGCGTCCTTAGATGTACAGTTATGTTGTTTTCATGACAAAGTTCAAACTCCTGTTTTGTGACAGAATAACCTCAAATCAAAAGGGCCCACTTAACAAGCTTTTACAGAGCTTTCATCAGCGTTAACCATGAGATGCAGTCAACAGATACACCTTTTATCCTCTCTACAATGTATTTTGACAATAAAATTTGCTGCCCTTTTTCATTTTCTATTATATATATTTGCTAATATTTATTAAAGTGTGGCAAAAGCAAGACAAATATACAGGCACACAATTGTACAACAGCCCAATACAAAACATGAACATTAACTTTACCTTCAGCCAAACAGCAACAAATCTAAGATTTTGATTCTGAGACCAAAGTTTAGGAAAAGATTATATAAGTTTAAAACGCTGCAGAGACATCAGTGCCACCACTAAACTGCCAAAAGGCTTTCTGGGATGAGAGTGTTTTCTCCAGGATGACCATAGATGTTTTTGGTAGCATTGCAGATTTGATACCTCCGAGAAAAAAAAAAAAAAAAAAAAAGCATATTTTCAAAAAGGCATTATTTTTGATATATAGTGACCACATATGCAAGATCTAAACGACAAATGAATAAAATCACAAAACTTAATTTGGTGACGTAATAACAGCATTAGAACAATAATATATATATATATATATATATATATATGGCTCATATAGTCTGCAATCGCAGCTAAATACATGCTGGGACACTTGTTTGGCCCAAGTTCATGAAGTCAACTGCCAAAGAATCCTCCATAAAATGAGTGGAGCGTACTAAATGCGGACTTGGAATTGGGCCATGTTTGATGACATTGCACAAATAATGCAGATTGAGAAAGGCCTAATGTGAAAAGGATCTGCTGGAAGTGTAGCGAAGCAATGTTTTTTTTTTTTTTTTTTTTAACTGTGCATTCTGGGAATTTTCCAGGGAGCTGAACTTCAAATGCACTGCAGTGATTGTGGAAATGGGCAGTTTCCTACCTACAGGACTAGAGGTCATTTTGGGACACGCCCTCGGTTGTAGGATACATGCCTGGTGTGATTTCCACTGGCTCAGCATGAAGCACTTCAGAATGGCTTTTCGCATGTTCCCACCTCTGCTCACAGAAATGCTGCCATGATTTATGGCTTTGATTTGGTCTACGTGCCCGATGAATGCTGCTCAATAAACAGGCACATTGTGGAGATTGAGGTGGAGTGGGTTCAGTTGTGCTTGGGTCACAGAGTGTAGAGAGCTGTTACACATGTCTGCATAAGTCTCACCCTGGATTCTGCAGCATCACCTTGGACAGGTTCTCAGTAGATTTGGGCATGTCAGTCAAGGACGGGCTGAAGGCAGACAGCAGCCCGCTCTGCAGACAACAGAATGAGGCAGCACTGTGAAATGAAAATCTGTAGGAGTGGAACAAATGAGTGACAGCTGCCTACGATAGATTTACAACTATACAATGGTTTAATTGTAGTATATACCGTGTCATCAGTATTGATGACACCGTTTTCAAAGAATATAAGAGGGTAGAGTGAAGAGCTTTGACAACATTTGGAGAAACGTCAAAATCTAATATCAGGTAAACCAAAGTCCTTCCAAAAATGAGGGCAAGCAGCTTGAAACTATTACATATTCTTCAAATGAAGGGGTACAGTTTGACTGGCAAGAGAGCAGCTGTAATGTACAACCAGGTCCATTCTTGCCGTTCCATATAGATTTTACACTTTAACACTGTTCTCCCTGAGTGTTTCCACATTTTCACTCTAAAACTGAGAGGGAATGTAACAATTTGCTGCCATTGAAACAGACCATTTTAAAAGCCACTTCTCCACACAACAGTTACACACATTCTGCTAGCACATATTCAGACTGAGCGAATGTGGAACTCTTGAGGCCGTCTCATTTGGAATCGATGTTAAAAAAATGAATAGCAAGGACTCTTCTTGGAACCGCAGTGGGGCCTGGATGTCTGTGCTTTACTTGGCTGTAATAGTGTGCAATTTCCAATAATGAGGAGAGCAGAAAGCTGTCAAAAGCCAGAAGTACATCTGTGTCTATAACATGGTGTGTGAATCCATTATACAACACAAAAAGTTATAAAGCACAGGAGGAAATGCTCCATTTGAGTTGCAGGCTTTACAGTCTATTCACTGACCGTTTTTTCTTTCATACTAAAATAACTTGAAGATGGATACTACAGTGAGTGTAAATATAACATCAATATTATCAGATTCTGTCATTATCAATGCTCTTTCATTGCCGTTTGTAAAAAAGTACTCACCCCCCTTGGACTGCTTGCATTTGCCCTCTGAGAAACACTAAAGTAACATGTCATTTGAGTTTTTTCAACAGTAACTTTCCCTCTGCAATAAAGCTTTGAGCAGTGAGGCACTGAGGCAACAGTATTTGTATGCACAGTGTTTAACATCTCAGAAATGCCTGTAGCTGCAGGCGTCTTGGTAACCTGCTTCACTAGTGCACTGAAGTGATGTAGGTGTAGAGATTTGTCTTCACTCTGATATTAGAGAATTTTTCTATGTAAAAAAACAACAACAAAAAAAAAACTTACACCTGTGATTCGATGTTGTAAAACAAAACATGAAGTCAAAGCTTTTCATGGGCACCGTTCATAAAGACATTTCTTTCTTGAGGGGGCCTTAATACACATTTACTGACTATTAAAAGTATTTTACAATATCTCTGTAGATATAGATGGATAGAAAAGGAAAGTGAAATACATATATGTAATATATGTATTGATAATCTGAAGGATAAGCATTTCCTTTAAGAGAGACAGTATTCTTTGGTTGAGGTAAACAGCACACAGTGATACATTTGACACCACAACAAACTGCAGTAAACTTTCCATTTTCAAGTTTAAACGTTTGACATTTTCAGCCATTGTTTACTCAAATTTAAAACAATTTACTTAATTCTGCCTAGCACATAAACATTTAGGGTTTTTTTTTTCTTACACCCACTCTGGCTTACGCAACCCAAAGAATATTTAAACATTAACAAATTATTGGAGAGAAACAATGGCTGCGGTTTCCTTGGGAGAAAGGGTGCATTCACACAGTGCTTCTTTAAAAACACATGAAAAGGAATGAAAGCCAAGAGGGAGCTGTTGCAAGCCGGACGAAAAGCAGCCAGTTTTGAAAGCCCCTGCACCTGGCCTCCTTTCAGGAACAGCAGAGAGCTTTTCTAAGGTTGAAAACAGTTCAATATTGTGGACAGATTGTTCATGATGTGCAGGTCTGCCGATTCTTTGTGAGCCAATTAATCAGAACGAAGAAGTAGAGTTTCATGCTAAACAGAAAAGCGGACAGTAGCTCTTATTGTGATCAGAAAGAATCTACATGGATCACACCGGTGCTGTTGTTGCAGAGTTTCGGATGTGGTATGAAGTGTGAATGAGAGTTCAACATGAGCAGTGTTTGCTGAAGGAAGCAGGTATTACAGCTGGTAGTTATGGAAACAAAGTGCACGATGCTGACTTGCTTTTACAAAATTACCAGCAGAAAATGCAGTTGAGGCAGCATCTTTTCTGAAAGAGGCAAAAACAGCAGAATAGTAGAAGAACACAACAGGGCTCGTCTGTGGTGGTTTGGGGGACTGTCTGTACCTGGCATTTCTCTCTGAGCGTGGCAACTTCAGTCGGGTGGTTAAACCGGAGTATGATTCCACTTCCTAGCTGTATGATGGCACCTAGATGGAACCGAAGGGGTAAAAGCATATTACCAACTCACGTACCAGCTTAAACTTTACCATTATGTATAAATGCTGCACTAACCACTGAATTATGCATTACACTGTGAGAGAGACTGGAGGAGGCAAAATGTGATGTGTTTCAAGACAGATGAAAGTGACAGTAATGGTGCTGCATGTCTGCCAGGAAACCTTTGGAGGTGCAGCACAGTATCTATAATGCATAAAAAAGGTGAGGAGCAAAAGACTGGCCATGGGAGTCTTCCCGTCATTGAGGGATTGCAGTGAACTGTCTCTGCACTGAACTTAGGGAAATGTTGACAAATAGCACAAGAGTTCTCCTACATTTTCCTCTGCTGAGGTAAAGTGAATGAATTGCCATGAAGAACACAATCCCCAACGTGATTGGCAGTGGCCTAGACCAGGGGTATGATTTACCAGAGAAAATGCTCCAAGGAAACTTGAGAAGTCTTGTACAGCTATAGAATTGAAGTGAAGTGATATTAGGGTTTATATATCAGACTCATGCTCATATGGCCACATCCACAGATTTTCTTGAGGTCTCCTCTCCATTCTCCTCCTCCTCTCTCAGCACAGCAAATACTAATCTTGCCAATACTAATGACTTCTGACGAGTGACAAAGCACCTGAGAGGGCAGCCTGTGATGGATTCCAGCTGCTGTTGGACTGAAAATTACTATCATTTGTTCAAGAAAATAGCTTCAGATGCAGCCGTTTCTGAAAGGGATATTGGATAAATTGAACTGGTTATAAGAGAGACTAGAGTAGCCAGGCACCACACTGCCTGGTTCTGTGTGCAGTTTTTATCTCTGGAAAGCAAAGCAGTGCGGATGAGGAGGCAGTAAGCGGTGAAAGCCCTGGCAAGCAGGGCCTGCTCAGGGGGGGCAGGAGTTTCAGCTCCGCTTGGCTCTGTCCTTTGAAAGGTTAATGCTCTGGCCCACTTCAAACCTGTCGGCCCTATCAACTCCATCTGCCAATTAAATGGAGGGCCTGGGGCTTTGTCTGGAGCTTTGTCCGGGCCCTCTCGCCCTTCAAAATGTTTAGTAAGAGAAATGGCATCTGCCCTGTGGAGAGCTGTGTTCACAATCCACTCATGCCCCGAGTGTGCTGCCGTGGGGGGAGCCAGGAACATAAAGTGGATTTCATTTGCAGATATGATGCAGTGATCTCATATAACTGCATTCAAAATGGATGAATGTGTTATTGCCTCCCACTAGCCAAATAATTGGGAATCTGAGAGAGAAATCTTCATTATTACAGACCCCCTGTTTATTAAAGAACATCAGGAGCATATTAGCTTTGCAGAAATGCTTACCCTGAGTCAGCTGGCAGGGATCAGTTACCACAGAGCCATTGACTGAACACAGTGCACCATCCTGAGGGATCAGAGTCACGGCCCCAGCACGGTTCTCAAGCACACAATGTTCACCAAGGAGCCCAGGCCCATGAAGCACTACAATACAATTAAATATGAAATCATAAAAAAGAAATACTGCTTATTTTCAGTCTAATGGATAACACAGTAGCGGGGAATATAGTTTAGTAACCTTGACTCACCAATATCCTGACTGCATGATGCTTCATCACTCCCGATCAGGGTTCTGCCCTCCTATAGTGAAGATTAAAAGGTCATGATAGAATATGCAAGCTGTTGTTTGACAAGCAGAGCCATTAACGAAGGCATTGGACCTTGGCTGGTAATGATTTGAGAAACAATTTGTGAATTATATGGAGTTGAAATGATCTAGTTACTTTCAAATAATACAGGATGATTCCAGTGCTGAGCAGGTCTTCATCAATTGCTATCAGATGAGGTAACTGGCAGTCCAGGACCACTCCACCCCCCTCCTTCCTCAGAGCCACAGTCTCCTCCTATAGGACACAAGAGAATATAGTATGTGGGGAAAAAAACCTCATTCAATAGCCTGTAGCTGGAATGGCACACAATATGAAATAAAAATGCTGACAGACATTTAATGGCAACCAGCAGAAAACTGAATTCTTTATAACTGCTATTCCTCGCCTGAAGGCCAAGCAGAATAGCGCCGTTCCAACCATGTGTCGCCATGAAGCAGTAGAGTGGCTAACGGCAAGAGAGACACCATAAATCATTCAGATTATCGTGGTGAGAGTCAAACTGTACATTGTGTTCAGCGAGCGAAACAGACGCAGTGCCACCGCCCACACACACAGGTGGGTTGTATACCATGCACCATTGCCTTTATTGATACATAGCTCCCAACACTGTATGTTGCTATTAAAATACTCCTGAGCTTGTAAAGTATGTCAACTTTAGATAACGGCAACAAACTTCAGCTAGTTCCATGTCATTTACAATGTGTCTGAAAGGAGTATCGTATAGAAGGTCAAACTAAAATAAATTCCTGTGCCTCAAAGGCTCACATCAAGTGGAAAGCATGCCATGGCTTAAAGATAAAGCTACAGAGCATTTATTTTCCATATATAGTGTATTATTTGTTGAGGAATGTGAATAACTGTAGTAAAATGAGTCATTATAAGACTATTTCATATGGTCATTTTCAATTTTTCCTCCATAAAAAATGGCATGCGTTTGCATAAATGCCAAATCTCAGAAGCAAAATGATGAAAACCCCTTCAATGTCCATATTTCACACATAAGCTATTGATTAATACCGCACTATAGCGATACATACAGCCACATTACAGTTACATCACAGCTCAAAAGTCAAAACAGAAATTAATGTCAGCATGAATCCATTCTGCTTGTCCAGAAATCCCTGCTAAATATGTATTTAATGGTGTTACAGCACCTCTCTACAGAAATGCGATAAGGAGAGAAATTGATTTAATCCCTGAAAGCCATTTCTAAAGTACAAAACGGCTACCCTTAAACCTCTGATCTGCTCCATACGCCGCTTCACTGCCTCCAACAATTGTTGCAGAGGAAATGTAGAAGCATGAGTCACACCACCTTACAGTGTATGTGTCTGTCAAGGGGCGATATTCGTTTAAACTTTGTATAAAATGTCACTTAGTAATATTTCATTCCTAACTTGACTATAAAAGTGCGAGTTAAGCTTTAGAAAAGACCAGACAGGCTGCACACAGAATGAGTTTGTTAAGCAGTTAATTTGTCTATTATTCAACAACAAATAAAAAACACAGCCTTGGATGACCTGGCTAGGTTCAAAAGACACACGGAATTAAGCCATAACTAGAAACTTAACTCTCTAGGCAAGTATTTAAGGCCGCTAACCTTTTCCTCCCAGGACAATGGCTGTGGTTCAATAAGCCAGAGTGTCCCCAACTATGAGTGGCCCTATCAGAAGTATTCTTCTGTTAAGCTGGTGGACTAATGCCTCACACTGCCATGGATTATCATAAGTACCTCCCCAAGAGACAGAGCAGAAAATCTCACATATGGAGAATTCAGAGGAAACAGTCTGGATAAACTAGTCCCCCCCTCTCTCTTTCAACCTCCTCCTACTCTCTTTCGTATAGATTGGACCGTGAAGTGAGAGACGTGTCCACCACCAGCACCACCTCACTCATTGGCAGTTGTGAGATGGGAGAAATCCTTTTTTCTAATGAAGAAGGAGAGGCATCGACCCCAGCCCCTGTACTTAATTAAAAGGGATTCTTCACAGACTTCATTAGAGGTGAGGAGCAGCCTGGCAGATTAATGCACTTTGTCACTTTCCTCAGACAACAGGAACAGATGAGATCCTCTTATTTTCTCCTCACGTTCGCATGCATACCAGAGAAAGTTGCTCTTCACCACACCCAGTCAGTCAGTCAGTCAGTGTGTGTGTTACGAGGACAAAAAAAAGTCTGCTTTTAGATTGAGGCAGCTGGTGAACATACTGTAATTAACTGTGGCCTAGACCAGCAGCCAGGCTCGGCCAGCATTTAGGCTTCCATTAAAAGCCATCATCTGTGGTCGGGCAGAATTTTTAATGGATTTTTCTCAGCACTTTGACAGTTCAGGTTCCCGACTAGGTTAATATGCATTTCAAAATACTGCCATACTAGGCCATCACTGGCCATCAGCCTTGTCAAGTGGAGCAACAGAACAGATAAGCAGGTACTGGATCCAGAACAAGACAAAAATGTCTGCATTTGAATTGCTGTTACAGTAAAAGGTTAATTTTCTTGGAAGAGCTGCATTTATATCCCAGATTGCTGCTCTTTATAAAAGTTAAAATGACTAACATATAAAAGGGAAAGGCAATTACATGGCCAGTTTTCAATATGGCATGAAGCCTGTGTTCGCCCACAGAAAACTGGCATCTTATTAACAGTCATTTCAGTTTCTTACCCACCCTTTGTTATTTGTGTCTGTGCTACATGTAAAAGCAGAATCTCAACGTGTTGTTCTGGTTGTAGTATTAGTGTGTTGTGTAATTAGCTTGATATGCACTCCAGCCATCAGCATGTTGCCATTTATGCAACTTGTGGTTAGAAACTAGAGTGGGATTCAACCTGATAAAAGCACTTCTGGGCTCCTAATCAGTCAACATGTTCTTCTGCTGTGTCCCACTGCTGTTTTCTCAGATTCTTATAATAATTTGTGTGTAATTTGTTAAAAGAATGTGAAAATCAACTGGACTGTTATCTTACCGACATGTACAGTTGATTTTAGGGCCCCAGCAAGGAGATTTAATCCTTGTAGGCTTGAATGACACCTTTAACGCATGTGCTCGCCATGTGTGTTCCTTGTGTGTTCAAATGTGGCTAACTAATTTTCATGAATTACATTAAGAAAAGAGTCAATCTAGCTTGGAACCAAGCCTTACTGTCACATGAAGAATCAAAGGCAAGCTGCTGATAAGAATATGTAAAGGTCATGAAATGCTATGATGACTAACTATGATGTATGACAGCTGACCGTTTGAGGTAAACTGACATTAAACAGAGCCAGGCTCCGAGCATTCAAGGCTTAAGTTGCGTTTTTGTGCTGATTGTAGCGTGTTTGGGAAATACAAAGAGCACTAGGATCAAAGAAACACTGTGGTTCATTTTATCTCACTGAAATGGAGGTTCCTCCCACCACACTGTGTTACAAGGGGACCTGAGAGGGTGGCTGGGGGAGCCGATTGCAACTCCACTCGTGATGTAGACCTACTCACAAATCTGTGCGAGTGTGAGTGTGTGTGTGTGTGTGTGTGTGTGTGTGTGTGTGTGTGTGTGTGTGTGTGTGTGTGTGTACACAGTTCACTTTACCCTCTTCCTGCCTTTTTTGTTCTCTCAATCTGTTGCCGTCTCCGTCTTGTAAGAGGCTGCTGTGAAATACGATCTCATATTAATTACTTTCTCTTTCCCACAAGCCCTGTAACCAATCTGGGAAGCTGACGATGAATAACTTTGCATTCTAAATCTGCTTTGAATACAGAATTCAAAATTCTGTTTACACCGCTCTTGGTCAACTTGTCTCCTTACGGCCCAAGCAGATAATTTCATCTAGCTCTCAGCAACAGCATCAACTGAATTAAACACAAAATATATGGAGACTTGAGTTAGAGAAGGCTGCTCTTAATTTAAAAACCTTGTGCTAGAGATAGAGAACATGCAATATGTACAACACCGTACGCTTAAACATGGAGGTTGGATTATATCAGAACCATTATTTTTAAACACCACATGTTGAAGACCATGTGCTAAAAAAGAAAATAAAAATAAAAAGAATAAAAAGAGAAAAATCTACTTTAAATAAATTCCAGCAATGCAATTAGGCTTTTGTCAAGTACGTGTGCTGAATTTTGAAATGGCCAACTTCTAACTGGGGCTGGATGTGCTTCTCTGTACTGAACTGGGCAAAGACACCACCTCTATGGTCTGTGCAGCAACCCCACTTACCATTTATCATCCAGGCAGAATGCAAATGCACAGGAAGACAAATGTCAAATCCATAAAGTCATTCATCAGACACTTAGAGTTTCGGCAACACCAGTGTGCCTGCTGGTCACCGGTACAGTGGCCTTTTCGCCTAGGTGTCACATTGTATCATGCATCATAACAGGTGCTTCTACATGGATGGCCGCAGCTCTAAATAAAGGCATATTTTTCTGCCAGTAGAGATGGACGATGTTCGTCTCTGAGCATAAAGTCATCACTGCTGGAACATGCAAACAGATTTACAACACTGCAACTTTAATTAATATGCCGGACAGTCAAAAACAAAAGCGCCATATGCCAATAATCAAGACCTCTTAATTAGGAGCGGTGACAGCAGCTAATGAGCTCCGATACACTGTCATGAATAAAGGGCTGTCGAGCCACTAAATGTCACCTGCTAACCACCATACAAATTAAAATGTTAATTATCCAACATACACATATATAGCAGACATTCATGTGTAGGGTATTTAAAATCCTTGCACAATGTCTTCTTAAATGTGTAGCTTCACAAAAGCAATCTGACCTCTTACTCTGGTGTTGTGGTGCAGGATCACTTGTGGCTGCTACACGTGAGAAAAACAGTCTATTTAGACATCTTTTAAAATGGCCAGATCCACACCACATTTTACACCCATGCAAAAACTGCTAGAGAGAATGTACTGCTAGCGTGTGTGATGGAGACAAGAAGTCACCGCATACTTTTCATGACTGGCACGCTTCGCAGTTCATTGCATAATGCAACAGGCTACTTGGCTGAATACGAGGAGTCCCAAACACATGACATTTGGTGTTATTTGGGAGGTTGGGCACAAATTCAACAGAGGAAAAGTGTTCAATAAAAACTCTGGGCTGGCAAACAGTGGCATTGTTTTGTTGCAGCTTGGGGTCTTGTAAGGATGCTGCCACCCTGTCCCAGCCTCAGAGAAACCATATTGGGTTGACAGAGGAGGCATGTCTGTTCTGTTTCTTTCTGTCAGACTCCCCAAGCACACTAACTTTATGATCATTACAAGAACTCTGCTTCTGGATAAAATTACATTGAAATGCCAGGTTGACTCTACTCTCATTGCCCTTTCCATTCCATGAAGTGGCTGCTGGCTGTTCACAAGACCTGCAGTGACACCAGCTGGTACAATGTCTTAACTGCAAGCGGGCGAGGTCTGTTTAAACTGCTGCTGGGAGCTTGCTGCTTTGTTGATTGTTAGTGTTAAAGTCAATAGAGCAAACCTTCACACTCCATGTACTCAGTGGTCCTCTATTTTGCATGCATACATCCCTCTGTACCAAGCTTCAAGTGGCATCATCATTCTTCACCAAATACAACGTCGGATGTTGGACTTGAATAAAATCCAAATTTGTTATGACATATTACTAAATTGAAAATGGGGAGGGAAGAAAACAAGATAGGAAACAAAAACATAAGCAGCAAGGGCGCCTAACAAACTGGTGTTTGTCTAGAGACAACAAAGCTACAAAGAATATAACTGAACAGTTTAATCATTTTATTCTGAAATGTTTACCCAACTCTATAGAAAAAGGAAAAGATTTTTTAGATGTCAAGCTACAGGGTTTTACTGTGAGTCTTTGGCTGACAGCCTTTGGCTGTCTTGATAATACTACCCGATTAACTGAACGAACTACAACAAACTGGATCACTGGAACAAAGCAATTCATCAAGCAATTCTCTCTCTTTCTCTCCCTTTACTGTCTTGTTATCTTCTAGCTCATGTCCAAGAATCAAACTTACAGTACCGGGCTTTTGTGAGTCAAACTAACCAATGTTAAATTGGCCCCAGGATATTTACGCAAATGCTCACTTGGCTTCTTTATCATTGTGTTGTAAGAAGAGTTTATTTGAACAAATTGGCAAATCAAACTCCTGTTAATTCTGGCTAAAAGTATTGTAGAGGTGGCTGCATGGTGGGCTTAGTCATACATGTAGGGGACAAAGAAAAAGCAAGAAAGAAATCACAATTATATGAATAATTTAAAAATGAATTTGTAGATTATGGTTGGTCCTTCAATGTTAAAATAAAAACTGTGCAAGTGTGTTTTTTTTTGTGGTGTGGTTTTACTACATTTAAAAGACGGTTTAAATACATGAATGAATCATTGTTGTACCTGCAGAATACTCTGAGTCTCGTCCCATTTGTTGGTCCACTCCTTGGTCAGTGATAGAACCTGGGGGGAATAGCAGTTGTATTGTTTACAGAGGAGAACATCAAAACACCCCTGTTTTTCATTTGGCAGGGGATGACTCACCTTTGCCTCATTCTGATGCAGCTCCTCCTCTACCTTCACAGAGGAAGACAGCTCCCCACGGGAAACCTGGAGTAGTAGTGAAAAGACAGCCCAACCTACAATATAACCTTTGCATAAAAGACTGTCAACATACATACTGTAGTATCCTTGATGGCCTTTTATGTGAGCTTGAACATATGCAGGACCTGACTGGCTTCTTCCAGTAGCCTTCGGAGCCTGGCAACCTCTGCCTGCAGCTCTCTGATCACCTTCACGCTGCCGTCTTCGTTCACCGTGGGCGAGTTCACTATGTTTTTAGCTCGGCTGGCGTAGCGCAAAGTGCTCAGGGTCTCCCCGTAGTTCACATCGGCAGGAGAAACGGCTGCCGTGAGAGGTCAGCGGGGAGGAATGCGCACAAGTTGATGAGCAGTGGTGAGATTAAACACGACAAACAAAACGCAGCATTATGTGGTTAACATTATCTTCAACATTTTCAAGAACAGGTAAGAATAAAAAGTGCCGACACACACTTTCTGAAAACAGCCCTGAATGTCTTGGTGTCAGCCGAGTTCTGATTTACAGTACATACTTGCTACCATAGTAGTCATTGAGTTTCCACCCAGGCTGTCTTTTAGTAGCCATGTCAGCACAGAGTCTCTGTAAGGAATGAAGATCTGCTTCTTTTTTGGTGACTGTCTTCCCACGCAGAGGTCAGCTGGGAGGTCACACAGAAAGGAAACGCCAACTCAGAGAAACTGGAGACTTCCAGTAACATATGAAATGTTTCATCCTCCTGCTCTTTGATCCATTCTGGGAACAACAGTGTCACTGCCCAATATCAATATCTCTTAAAAAGTGTTACTAGGTTTCACTAAGGCCTTGAGTTCGCCAATACCCTCAATAAAATTCAACAGCGAGTTTAATTCCAGCCATAATTTTATCTGAGCTTAGGGTCAATAGTTTCCTTCAAATGATAAAAAAAAAAACAATTTGGAATCAAACCAAACATAAAATTTCAAATCTATAATAAAAATGCAAGTCCTCTAAAAACAGGCAAACTAGAAGAGTAACCTCGATCCTGGGTTTCATTTTGAAATAGACGGGGTGATTCCACAGCGAACACAATTACAGTCCTTGCATAGAATACAGTCATTACTCTATCTATTACTGAGCTGACTGGCTCTATGTTAGATAAAGATGTGGCGCCATGGTGTGTCAGTCATGCTGTAACCACCATTTACCCAGAGCTGAGATCACACTGCCCAGTGTGACCAGGGATTTGTTGATGTTGGCACCTTCCTTCATCCTGGTGCATGTGGTGCAAGTGGCATCAGCTCTCTCGCTGCCTGCCAGGTCTACCAGGTGGATCTTACTCAGGGTCTCATATGGCAACTCCGCATCAAACCACGCCTGTGGCATGAAGAAGCATTACTGAGCAATTTTAGTTCAGTTCAAAAGAGGCAACATCACAGAGGAATACTTGAGCATATAGGCGGTATCACAACAAAAGTGCTACTTAAGATGGAAAAAATGAAAAACCCTTTGAAGATGGAAAAAACATGTTTTAAAATGATTACACAAAACGGATAAACAAGGCTAATTAGAGCTCTTGAGGGATGCCCTTTACTAACAACAAAAGAGTTTTCAGGGAAACTTGTTTTATGTTTTATGTAATTTGAACTTGCAACAGGATACATTTAAGCACTGCAGTTCACCTGGGTGAAGCTGATGGTGAAGATGGCGTGGGAGCGGCTGCTGAAGTCATTCATGCCTGTGCTGGCCGTGGTGCGGTTGGCATTGCCAAGAATGATCAGGTCCTCCATGTCACTGTGGTTGTGTACCAAGTGCTTCGACAGATCTAGTTGTAGTTTCTGTATTAGAGTTTCTGCATTTTATACAAAATCAGGGGGTTTAGAATAAAACCTTAGTCTTACTCTCTACATAGGGTCCATCCCTGGGGTGCTCTCTCACTCTCAAGCCTCCACCTTCTGTGGGTGTAGTTCTCTTCTTGAGAAGGTCCTGCACGCGTTCATTGTAGATCTCCAAATAGCTGGTGTCAAGACAGAAACACAATTGCAAAATTTGATCCAAGATTACACACAAAGGAAGGAAATTAATAACGGGTGTCAGTGTTGGCATGCGAATGGCACAGCACCAAATGAGAACAAAACAAGCTCCTATTCACCGTCTACTACGAAAAGAGAAGCACAGTAGGTTTAAAGGCAAATTATTGTGCATCCATCGTTCTGCTTGCATTGGCAATGAATAAACAAACATGGTTTCGGCAGAGCACTTCAAATCAATACTGTGGTGGGTGTGTGCAAGAAGCAAAAGGACTACTCTGAGTGGCTGATTCAAAAACAATGCGAGGCATGGAGCAATTAGGCTTCATGAGAGCGTGACAGTAATGAAATGGCAGAGACCATATCCTGTAGCCATGCAGGTTGTTTTCTGGCACAGCTCAAACAGGTTACAATATTAGATGGTTTCTAAATGACTAGAGGCATGTTGTAGGTGCCATTATTACAATAACAAAACAGGGTGGATTAAGCCAGTTACATATGATTCCAACTACCATCACCTCCTCAAGAATACCAAAATGTATGCATGATGTTTTACAATGTAGGGATGAATGTGCAGCTACCTACTCAACATAAACAAAAAATAGTCATCGGTTTCATTCATGGGCAAGCAGTGGAGACTACATTTATGTTGTGTGTATCAGGAATGTTAATGTGTTAAAAGGGTGTTTCCTGTAACACTGATGGTCATTGATGATCACACTTTTTGGAAAATGTATTTGGAGAGCAATGTATAAGTCACACCTCTGCTGGGTACATACCAAAAAAAATACAGTGCAAATGTGTTATTTGTCAAAAGCTGTCTCTCAGTCATTTTCAAGCTATTCAACATTTCTAAAGCAAGGCCTGGCAGAGCCAATCAAATAAAATCCAATTCTAGAGTTGAATTAAACCCAAATAATGTGCCAACAGCACATATGATACCAAATGGCAAAATAATGATTTCACAGCAGCTTGATAGGTTTCAAATCCTCAATTTTATCTCCCAACCTAATCATTTAGGAGCAGAGCTGGGACGTGCAACCATGAAACGGATACTGTGATGAGACTAGATATCATCTGGGATTTTGATAATTATTTGATTAAAGTAATAAAGACTTAATGTCATTTTTTTCTAGTTTTAGAGGACTGCATTACAGTTAGGTCATACAGTTCTCTGAAGTTATTTGACTGTTCTAAGTTAAATGAACAATGAATACCTTGCATGAAAGTACCAACAATTAACAAATAATTGATAACATGCATTAGTAGTATTGGTTTAGTCTTTTTTTTTAGTGTAGCATTACTATATTTTTTAATATTTAGTATTAGATCAGCAACTAATTCAAAGAGCGTCCCCCCCACCATAAGAGA
The DNA here is from genome assembly GCA_005408345.1 of Macquaria australasica. Lineage (NCBI taxonomy): Eukaryota > Metazoa > Chordata > Actinopteri > Centrarchiformes > Percichthyidae > Macquaria > Macquaria australasica. The sequence continues at coordinate 879,792 of SEMN01000057.1, forward strand.
CAATAAGTTTGGATTCAGTGCTATTACCAGACCACTTTGTCATGAACAAATTTTCCTTACCAGCTCTAAATGCTTAGTACCAAAAAATATACCTGTCCACCCAGCTCCTGCTGCTATTTCTAATATTGTCATGGAGCCAAATACTGTTCTGAAATCTTTTTGAATGTGTGAAAGTTTAATGACCGATTAAATGTGCAGAATTATATCAGTCCTGCACCATGACTTCAAGATAAAAAGAGGCATCACTGTATGTATGATGGTCCCTTACCTGACCTCTGTAGAGAATGACACGGCATCACTCTTGCTTCTATGAGATATTTCGCAGAACAAGCCTTCACAGATACGTGGGATTAAACCTTTATCTTCCTGGCACATTATAAAGGAGACAAAGTCGCATTTAGAACTCTTATTACAAAATGATAGTGTTACACACAGTGTACTTTTAAATGACAATTTCATTTTGCTCCTATTATGTTCTCTTAATTTGGGTGTCTATACTATGCCGTGACCACAACTCAGCACATGCAAAGACTGCTGAACAACATAAACAACAGCTCATCTGATATGGAGTTACTGAAGCATAAAAGCAATTCCACTCCGAGCTGCATGCCCTCTTGTTTTAATTACAAAGTAACAGATAGTAAGCATTAAGAGCCATATATAATTATCTGGGATGTTGACAGCGGCTCTGCTGATGACCTTGCACAAGTCTCAAGTGGTAGACAAGCAGAAATCTCACTGGTAATGTGAAATTTCCATTGCTGTGCAAGGTGAAGAGAGAAAAGCTGTGGGTTGCTGCCCTCATCACATTTTCTGATTAGTGGGGAGAAACATGGAGATAAATGGAGAGAAAGGGGAGGGACGTCTGATGAGGCTGCCATCAGTCAGCTTCTAATGTGGTGAGGAGTCGGCGCTATGTGCACACTGGGTTAGCACTACTGGAGTATTCTGCAATATAAGCTCTACAGTGAATATTGTGACATTCCCGGGGTGTTGCTGATGACTGAGGGGCTCATTTCCAGGACACATTTGGGATGCAGGTTGGAAATGACCTACTAATGTTAATAGGATAGCTACCTCTCAAGATAAATTAAAAATGGCACTTTAACCTTAGTAAGAGTGCTGAGAAAGCTGAGAGAAGGCCTTACTTTATGGCCCATCATGGTGTAAGATTTTCCTGAGCCTGTTTGGCCATAGACAAACACGCAGGCATTGAAACCCTCAAATGCAGCTTTCAGGACATCAAACCCCAAGTCACGAAAAATCTAAAGCAGCAGAGAAAATGTTAGTTAAAATATCTGGTGAAAAAAAACACTTCTTAAAAACACATGAGTGTTTGATTGATAAAACAAAAAAAAATTTTTTCCTACAGTACAATACAAAAGGATATGCAAAAAATTGAAACAGATAAGGTAGTAAACAGAAGAATACAGATACCCTCTCCTGGGATGCAAATGTTGGGCTTCCTCTGTCAGCTGAATCATATGAGAAGTCATAAGAAAAGGTCTTCTCTCGGTCCTTCAGCCCGTCCCCTCGAATAGTTGAAGGCTGGAATTTCAAATGCACAGAAAAGTCTTAATAAAAACTTAATTGGCTGCAGTAAAGTGCATTTTGTGATGAAATACCTTCAGAATAGATGTAGTGTTCCCCTTCATATGAACGATCACCTTCGATGCCAACTGCTTTTCTCTGTGGAAAGGTGAACGTGAGTGGCATAAGCGTTCATTCAGAGAGCTTGGAGGAAATTAAAGCATTAATGCCATCTACCTTTCGTTCAATGGACGGACTCGGACCGCTACTCGCACTGAAGCCATTATTAATCAAAATCAGACACAACACATCCAACAGCCAGTTCTCCCAGCCTGTTTTCTCCTCCTTTGAAAGAGAAGTCTGCCTTCTGCGTGAACATCAATGCAGCGTATTTCACACCTAATTATCACACCTGGGGCCTGTGCTCACTTTGTCGATGCACTACACAAACTAGCCACTGAGGTGTGTTAAGAATCGATCAACTGTACCCAAAACAAAGTCTTTTTTTTTTACTCGTGCCCTTTTGTTATGCAGCTGTGGGTTGATATAATTGTGCAGTGTTTGCACTCATGATCTTCTGCAAGGATAAATTGCAGGCTGGTGTCTCGGGTTCTGTCAATTAAATAATATAACTGGGTAAATATCATATCCACTTATACAAATGGAAAGAGACTCAACCAAACTTTACACACGTAATTACATGTCAAATGGTATTTTGAGTTTCTAATCAATAACCCCAGACACTAGACCCATCCATAATTAGGCTATCTAATGTCTCCCCTATGCAATGTTTTATTTGAATAACTGGGTCAATATATTGCACTTGAGACACACGGGGAAAACTGCAGAAAGACAACACTTCAACACAGCGACAAACAATGACGTTTATTGGTGTCATGGTCAAACCGAGTTTAGGCCATCTAACGACGTCTTAAATAATGTGGGAGAAAAACTCCAGAAGATGGGCCAGATGTCCTCAGGATCTTCACCACACTTTGAAAAACTAGCAGATACTAACAAATAAAACACTGAGTCCAGATGAGTCCAGATGTGAGCAGAGTTTACTGTTAAATCAAGCAATACAGCAAACACGAGTCCTCCCATGGGACGACTGAACATGCAACGCACAGATCCTGCCTTTTATCCTCTTCTGTTACCCCTCCCTCTGTGAAGGTACCACCTCTTGACCTTGAACTGCTTTTTCTTGCATTCTATGCCAGACACCATTGGGGTTTTTTTTTTTACTAATTTTCCTTCATTTAAAAAATAATGGTGTCATCTTCTGGATGACTCAGGCTCCAAAAAGTCTGACCTCCTCGGATCACGATAAATGTGTCAAATGCCAGGTGTTTTCCAACTCCCAGGGGCCTGACCTCATCAGCCCATTAACTAATGGTGTCTGCTCATAGCTTTGTCTATTTTTTTTAAAAATCATGGTGCTCTAATACTCTAGATACTTTCCATGTCCATTAGTGCTCTTGCTTATCTAGTCATGTCTGCTGTTTCATGTCTCTTGCCCTTTATCTGATTTTATTATGATGCTTGTGCTCATTAATATTGTCTGTGCACATTACAGCATTATTACATACCTTTGCACTACCAGACTTCCAGTGATTCATCATACAGTTGTTATTCCCAGTGTTAAGTCATACTATATGGATTTTATTCCCCACAATAATCAGAAAAGTTGTGTACGCTTGTGATCTTTTTGCGAAACATACCTTTACTGCAAGGTCTGTTGAGCTGTTACACACGGCATAGGCCTACTTAAAGCACTTAATTCAAAGTCTGGTTAGATTAAAAAAAAGTTTTTTTAGCCAGTGACGTTCAAAATTCAGCAAGCTGTAAAAAATAATGGATTAACCCACAAACCCAGCCTTCACGCCCGCAAGAATAAACGCACATTGACGCATTTATTAGCACATAATAGCCGGACGAACAGTATTCTCAAAGGGAGGCAGGTTTTTCGATTCTTTCCATGTAACGTGAACGCGGCACTGCCGTTGATCCACGTTTCCCATGATGCAGTGCGGACACGACCCGGCGGGGACATTCAAACATGGATGTCCTGTAAGAATTCAAAACTGAGGCAGAAACACTCGAATAATGTTTAAACCAACGTCAGACTCAAACGACGCGGGAAATAAGTCCAGCATCAGCCGCGGAGACGGTGAGGCAAAGAGGCGCCTTTCGTTTCCGTCAGAAAAAGACGTTAGCGCGGCGGAGGAACCGAACATGGTGTGTAAAGCCCTAACGTCACAAAGTGTCCCCGACGACTCGAATTCACGCCGACCCTCCGCGGAGGCCGGCGGGCAGCTCTCACCGCGGCCCGCACACACGCGTCTAAAGGCGGGAGACACAAGCGGGCTGAAAGGCGCCTCCCCCGAACACAGTGTGAACAATGCTGAAGACGAGGAAAACGCCGCTACGGCCTCCACGACCATCACTCCAGGTGGGTAACGTCATTTCTGGCACGTTTCTTGAGATCCAGCCCGGATGTTGGGTGTAAAGGTGAGTTGTTATGGTGTGAAATCACTGCATTTCATTTTCATTTTGATGGTGAGTAAACAAATTCCAGACCTCTGTTCTATTGTGTCCAGTATTTATATCAAAATACTGCATATTTAAGGCAGACATGATATTCTGATAGTGTAGATACAGTTTTGAGGTATTTGGAGTACCATTGTATGCCATTTTATACTCTATAATATTAAACATTTTACTTCTATATTTATTTAACAGCGATAGTTTAGAGCTGTAACGCTTATTAGATTAACTGATCAGCCATCAACTATTTTGAAGAAGGATTGAAGTCGTTTATGAAGCAAAAGCTCTAACCATTGTCCCTACTGCAGGGTCTTAATTATGATGGTTTGCTTTTATCATTGTAAAAAAAAAGAAAACTAAAATCTGGGGTTTTTTGGACTGTTGGTTGCACAAAACAAGATATTTGAAGATGTCATCTTGCACTCTGGGAAACTGTAATGGGCATCCCAGCAGTGTATGAATTAGTTAAAATTAGCCTCACCTTGACCAGCTGCATTAAAATGCTGCTTACGTGTTAACACATCAATAATTATAATCCAGCAGTATATTTATGATAACCTACCCTATCTGATATACTTTTAAAAGTGCCATTCTGAATTGTGAGAACTTTTATTTTGATTATATTTAGCTGATAATACTTTTGCACTTTTGAATGCAGGATCTGAGTAATTCTTCCACCACAGCCAGACAGTGGCTGTGTGTTAAGTTTAGGGGGGAAATGGGGACAATGGCTTTACGAGAACACTGGCCTTGCTAGATTTCATTAACATTTTAACTAGATCAAAATTGAGCAAGACCAGTCCATTGCTCACCCTAATGACATTATTCTGGTCTTCATTTGGACAGATAACACCCAAGAACGGGGCACTTCTGGTCAGAGAAGTTTGCAAGATTCCAGTGTGACTGCCAGTAAACAACATAGTAACACAGAGGACAGTGATGCTGAGGTGGTGAGAAAAGCACAGCACGAAGGCCATGTGAATGTGGTCTTCCCTGGCACTGTAACCCAGGAAGGCTGCTGCCGCTTCGTCAGCGAGATCCTCAAGTGCATTCTCTATCAGAGGCAGCAGCTTCCCATGACGTATGACCAGCTGGTGTACTCCCAGAAGAAACAGCAAGCCTCAATGCAGGTCAATGGTGAAAAATGATTTTAGTGCGCATCAAATGTTCATAAATTAAGAAATGTTGTTGTGGGTTTGAGAGGAACTAAAAGTGTTTGGTGAATGTTTTGCTTTTCAGGATAAAGACATAGTGAGTCGGAGGCCAGTGCAGTCTGCAGACATGGACTGGCGCAAGTGTCAACAGACCCTTCAGGATCTAGAGGAGGTGCTGCAGCAGCTGGAGGTGCTGTTTTCCCTTAGCAGGGTGCCCCGTGTGCTGCTGCTAATGGGTGGATCCCTCGTCCTCCCCAAAGAGCTATATGAGATCAACATGGAGGCTCTGGTAGTGGCTGGTGGGGATCAATGTCTACGGGTATCCCCATGCTTAAGGCAACTCTTCCGCACTCTTTTCGTGGCTGACCTTTTATCTGACACCAGACCTGTTCGCCTAATGTCCACCACTGTCTTAGCGCTGGCTCACAGGGATTGCGGTGTAGGTTCGTTCCGCCCTAAACTACAATTTAAAGTGCCAACCCGTGTAAAGAACCACATTATTGCTCTGTCTACTGATCCCAGCACCTGTAAGGAACCAAGGGCAGAGGGGTCAGACTGGCAGGATTATGTGTGGTTTCAGGCGCCCATAACTATCAAGGGCTTCAGCAACTGACCCAAAAAGTTGGGGAGTGCATAGTCTGATATTGGAGCTCTCTTTCAGGAGCCTGTATACTACAATTCAATATTGAATTGAGCTGTCCATATTTTATGGAGCCCCCCTGGGGTCAGCTGAGAAAGGGTAAAAAAAATTTAAAAAAAAAGTCGTGTAAATCTGTACTCTCGGTTTACATATCGGTGCTATGCAAACGCAGGGATTCATAAACTGTGCCCATGGATTTGCAAACAACTTCTTTCTTCAGAGAACAAGGAACGGCTTACGAGTCAGAGAGCAGATTACAAATAAACCATGCGCACCGATTTGTAAACCGAGTATAGATTTACACATGGCTTTTTTTTTTTCTTCTCTCAGCTGACCCCAGGGGAGCTCTGTAATATTTTAATGAATTATGAGATTTTAATATTTTCTACTTATTAAAAGTTTTCTGAAGAGGCTTTGTTGGCATGTGCTGAAATCTGTTTATATTTATCAAGAATGTTTTACATGTTTTGCATAAAATATCACTATTTTTTCAGGACATTAAACACAGAACAACACACATAACATTGGTGCAGTATATTTTTAATTGGCTTAACTTGACAGGTTTAATGCATTATATTGCTTTCTTTAATCTAGTTTTTGTTATACACTGTGAGTGCCAGTATCATCTGTGTATGTGTTTACATTGATTAAAACCTGAAAATGATTTTGACTGCTGCAGTTTTGGAGGCAATCAAGCAGTGAAGTGCACTGTAGTGTATTGAAAGTGATCTGATTAACAAGGATGTGCATTTGTGCCCCTGCCTTGGAATGATCAAACACAACAGCAGTAAATGTACCATAATTACATTGATCTGAGCTGCATCAGTGGCTTCCCAACTTCTCCACTTTTTTGACAAACTGGACAAGGTCGTTGGCTAGCAGCTGGGGCTCCTCAAAGGCAGCGAAGTGACCACCTCGAGGCATGAAAGTGTAGGATAGGATGTTTCGATACCTAATTTGTGCCCACGATTTAGGGCAGTGCATCAGCTCCGCAGGGAAGGCGGCGAGTCCAGTTGGCACAAATATCCCTGTCCTAAAACAAAAGATGAAACTTTATCAGAGTTATAACATGATAGGATAATAAGGTTGTCAAAACTGCCAAATGAAAGTCACAGTTTTGACAGTATGAGCATTTGGCCACACACTTTGCATCCACTCTTTCGTCAGGATTACTCTTGAAGTTCTCTTTGTAGAAGCGCATGGAGGACACTGTGGAGCCTGTGGTCCAGTAGATCATGACATATGTCAAGAGGTCATCCAGGCTGAATTTCCTGTACAGATGAAGCCATTTGTAATTAATTACAGCCAGCAACAATCACATAAACCTTGTTGAATCTATGTCTTGTACCTCTCCAGCCCACCATCCGCCAGATCCCTGTTCTTCATATCAGTCCAGGAGGAGAATTTCTCCAGAATGTAGGCCACCAAGCCTACAGGAGAGTCATTCACTCCGCAGCCTGTACACACAATTTAAGCTACATTAAGAGCTGAAATAATAGTACTCTGAGATGACAAAATACTAGAAACAGTTGATATGTTTCGGGTGGTTTCTCTTAAATTCTTTGTAGAGTAGTAAGTTCGCACTTGATCTGTCAACACTGTCAATGTGATCATCAGAATCCGAGTCTGTTATGGTTTCATATGTCCCCACCTGCAGTGTCTGGTTTAGTGGCCTGGATGTGCAAGTAGCCTGATTCCCTCAGAATGTTCCAGACATTCTTCTCAAAGTAAGGGAACAACCGGCGAACATCTTCCCGACTTAAGCCCACCAGGAAGGGCAGATAAGGACCAATTATGAGGGACAACAGTATTTTGAACCCCTTTCTTGATATAAACATGTTTAAGTGGAGTCCTTTCACGCACCTGGGGGGAAAAAACAAGATTTCAGGTTTTGAAACATTTTAATCTGTATTAAGTGTTGATTTATAGCTATTAATGCTTAGTACTGAATACGTTTTAATCATGTTTTTGTTTTGCAAAATCTTCTCTATTTGCACCAGTCTCCAGGAATTTGTAGTGTCAGGGATTTTTGGTCAGTTGAGCGCTTTGCACACTGCAAGCACTGTTTCACAGCTTAAGTAACAATGTCACAATACTCGCTGTAACAAACAAGTGGGTGGTGGAAATTCCACTGCAGTGATAAGTTGTTGTATGGAAGGGCTTGTTTTCTTACTGAGGCTTCATCTGTGCCATGTTGGTGGTGATGAGGGAGCCCCAGTCCCCTCCCTGCAGATAGAACTGGGAGAATCCTAGACGCTCCATCAGGGTCAGGAAAATCCGGGCGGCAGCGAGACTGTCAAATCCTGAAAGATGCTGTAAACATCTGCTGGTCAAGCTGAAATGCATGAATTTATTTAGAATCACCTACCTTGTTTACGAGGTGCATCTGAGAAACCGTAGCCAGGGATGGATGGGCATATGACCTCGAACACGAGACCATCCTGGTTCTCCGTGAGAAGTGGCAGAATCTTGTAGAACTCGAAGAAGCAGCCAGGCCAGCCGTGAACAAGCATAAGAGGCAGAACCTTCTGATTCTCACGCTGTGGTGGCCGCACATGGATGAAGTGCACATCCAATCCTGCATTCAAAACAAAAGCATTTAAAAGAAAAGAAAACTCTGGACTGATTCTTGGCCAAAAATCCAAATTATTACGGATTACTCTTAAGCAAAGCAAACCCTGTTGATTCAGCTATGTGTACCTTCTATTTTAGTTTTGAAGTGTGGATACTTGTTAAGCACTGCCACCTGCTTTTTCCAGTCAAACTCATGTCTCCAATAGGAAACCACTTTCTTGAGATGAGTGGAATTGAAGCCGTAATGGAAGCCGCTATCTTCCAAAGGAGCAGTGTAGCGGGTCCTGTCAATGCGCTCATGAAGATCCTGTTGAATAAGAGCACTGCTGATTACCTCACATACACATGTTACTGTCTTATTATTAGCACCTGTACTACTTTAAATGTGGTAATTGGTGATGGAAAGTTTAATTAACAGCTCAAAAGGACCTTAATCTCTTCATCTGAGGTTTGCACTTTAAAGGGGTAGATTTTATCATCCTCTGACAGTGGCTTCTCCCCTGCTCCCCACCACCCTTCACCAAGAGGAATAGTCTTGACTTGTCTTCTTTTGTTCATTATGTATGCCAGTATCGCCCCTGCTGCTACCGCTGAGCCTATCAGAAGCTGCTTCTGGACAGCTTCCAAGCCACAGAAAGTTTCCCTGCAAAGTGCGTAAAGAAATTAGATTATTACAGCTCTGACATCATTACAAATGTGTATATCTCTTTTGGTCAGAAGGATGAACTCCTTATTCCCCTACCCTGCTCGTTATACAATCACTCAGGAATTTTGTTTTACCAGGTAGGAAACATATTTACGGATATTGATTTAACTTGACCGTACATTTGGTTACTGAGATTGTTCTTGTACAGAGACGGATAGAAACAGGTTAACCTGACATTTTTACAATCATTCTCGGAATAAAGGTCAAATAACAACACAAAGATCTTAATAACATGTTTTTCTAACATCAGATCTCAAGGGCCTCAGCCCGTCCATGAGTACACATAATATGGCCTTTTAGAGTAATATTATGTGTGGGATTATTATGTGATTGTTATATTGCATTATATTACCAATATGTATATACACACAGAATTGAACACTACATAATTATACACTACAATTTCGATATCATTTGAGTATTAGTGGTAAAACCCTACTTACTTTAACACTTGAAGTTTATGCATTGTGCAGTTCCAAAGGTGAATGCCCACAGGTGATTTCTTTTAGACCTGCACTAGGACATAGGCCAAAATGTTTTATTTTCCCCACACTGCGCATCAACGTTGTGTACAAGGACGCCAAACTCCAGCCACCGTGTGTTTCAACATAGCCTACCTTGTTTGCCTCCTTTTAAGCGTGCTTTGAGGTAACGTTTGAATCTCTACAAAGGGAGACGAACGAACCTACAAAATGAAAACTCTCGACTGGACTGGACTGGTGAAGGGAAAACCCAAAGCAGAGGGGGAGGAGGGCTTTGTGCTGCAGAGATTGTTGATTGGCTGTAGGATGCGTCACTCCCAGAGAGCAAAAACAGCCGTGACGACGTTGTTTATAAAACGGGAAGGAAACGTCGGACGGCTGTTGTTTTCTTGCAGTTCGCAGTTACAGAAACATGATGTGGAAGATTGTCCTTACCGCTCTTGCGGCGGTTTTCTCCGTCGGGTTAGGTGGTCTGGTAGGGGGTTTCCAAAACGTGGATGTGAATGATGAAGGTGCGCAAAATGCCCTGAACTTCGCCGTCGTCCAACACAACAGGGGCAGCAACGACCTGTACCTCAGCCAAGTGGCGTGTGTGCTCCAGGTTCAGAGACAGGTTAGTAACGTTTAATTCGGATTTGTGAATGTCTACAGACTTGAACGGAAAGCCACCTAGCTAGTGAAATAAAGATAATCCTGATTACCCAGTCAACATGTAGGGCGTAGTGTTATATAAGACATCAACAGTTAAAGTAGGCCTTACTACTGTACCCACGAAAGGCTTCATTTCCACCCGTAAAGTACCTAAAGTCACTATAACATGCCGCAGTGATTTATCTAGCTACTTATTTATATAGGCTACTGTGTGCGTGGATCCTAACACTAGGGGTTGGCAGTGAAATAACATGTTTGTCCCTTTGACTACAAACACCATAATTCAATCAAATCCTATCCTGTCCCGTCAGGCTTTAACAGATGTAAAGTGCATGTGTCTCTATGTCTCTGTAACATGTCGAGGCAGCTGCAGGTCCACCCAGGCTCTGGAAACCTGCTCTTTAGCATTCTTTGTGTCTTTTTATGCCATTTTACAGTAGTTTTGTGCTAACACATAGCTCATTTGAGTGTTGGTGTGAGTTCCATTGGTATTTCACTGACACAAAGTGACATTCAAAGTGGAACTTGGCTGGAACGTAATGGCTGCCAGTTTTTGCCTTGATTTTGTATTGTCCTGAAATCTACTGCGGGATTGCTACTGTTTTTTTTGTCATTAAGGTTACAGTGATCTGTATATCCACGACCCACCCACTTCTCCTTACAGGTGGTTTCTGGCTACAAGTACCTCATAACTGTGAGAATGGTGAAGACCCCCTGCAGAAAGGACAGTGCAGATGAAGTGTGTGCCGTCCATCAAGACCCAGAAAAGGCTCAGGTAATGACTTTATTAAGGGACTACAACCTCAGCTTCAGTTTCAAATCCCCATTTATTTTTGCCATTGGGAGTTATTGGACACAGTGTTTAAATGTCATACAGACTTGTACTTCTCTCTCCAACAATAGACCACAAAGTATCACATTGTGAATGTAATTCCTCTTATTGACTCATCGAGCTTTGTTTGCTGCTGTTACCATATAAAGAAGTTGAAACTAGACAGAGGCTAAAGGAAATTGGCTAGCAACCTGTACCAAAAACACCACACCAAAATATGATCATCTTACATGATCACACAGGGCGTATAATAAATCATGTGCATACGTTTTTATGAAAACCAGATGACTAAATTTAACAAATGAGTCATCAGTAATCTATTAAAGTGTAACTCCACCCTCAGATTCTGCTGGAACCGTCCCTCCCAGCATATTTAAAAAATGCAAGGAATGAGGGAACAACACCTGCAGGAGGCGTGGCCTCGTGGCTACGTAGTGTGTGCGTCAGGAGACATGGGGGAGACTGACTGACACCGATAAGAGTCTTTATATAAATGTCATGATGTACACAGGTCCCAACTGGTTGACTCTTATGTCAGCATTGACCTCGCAAGTTCAGGGCTGATTTTAAACAGTAGATGGCGTGTTGAGCCATTTTCAACCCACAGAATGCTGATTTTTATACATTTGGTAAGAAATGTCAATATTAACACCAGCACTGATGTGTTTTATCACAGTGCAGTCATATCATTTAGTTTACAGCTCAAAAAACATGTTTAATTGTGCAGTACCTCTTTAATAATTATAGTCCCTTGAAAGAGGAAAATATATAATTACTTTAATGAAATCTGATCATGAAATAATTACGATCATTGGACATGGAGAATGGGGGAAGACGTCTTTTACAATGCTTTAAGATAAGATAAGATAAAGTCATCATACCCTCTTAAAAACAAAAAAATGCTATGTTAATCTTTGACTGGCATAATTGCAAAGATTCAGTGCTATATGCTGTTTTATTTATATATATATATATAATGTGTATTCTGATCTTTGTCTTCCTCAGCCTTACCAGTGCACATTCACAGTGTGGACCCAGCCATGGCTTGATAACATCAGGGTGCTAAATGAGAAATGCTAGAAAGAGAACTACGTGGGAAATCTTCAGTGTTTGCATTGTTTGCAGAATAACCTTCATGCAGATTAATATGTATTTTGCTGTAGACAAATCACAAAAGTAACAGTTCCATTTTCTGCCTACTTCACTGTATGTTAGATTGAATAACGTTTACAAATGTCAGAATTACCTATGCAGTGTAGCGATGTAGAGGTGCATTAACTTTTAGAGGAGCAATTTTGTAATGCATAATGACTAAACCAAGCGAATAACAAATAATTGTGTACTAAACTGTTGATCAGCCTATTACAAACCACACACTGTTTTAAAATTAAATGAAATTAAAGAAGCATGTGAACTTCAATGAATGTCTCCATATGGTAAATGCGTTTAGGTATTAATCTTTTGCTGTCCAGACCTCAGTTCTATATTTTTAGTGATGTGATTTTTCCGGATTAGCAGAAAACCCTGCACTGGAGCGCAGAAGGTGTTCAAGCAAGCTAGTGAGTGAGTGAGTGTGTGTTCATATTTGGCTGAGTGAAAGTGAACATTAAGTAGCTAAAATTACTAGCTAGTGTTTGCTTATCTGCTAAGTTAATAAGATAGTTAACGTAGCCAGCTGTCAAAGTTGGTGCTGGTCTAGACACATGCAGCACTTGGCTGTATGAATGGTTGCTTTTCAAGTAACGTTAATCCTTATGATTACTCTGATTACTGTGAATAACCACATTTGGATAGTTTGATTAAAGAGTTTACATGGTTCATAGTATACAAAATAAAAAAATGAATGTCTTGGGTCATACTTTACCATCCATATGATATATTTTCCTGCTTTTTTGTCCTTTGCCAATCACATGCCTGATCGAAAGTAGCGGGGAGAAGAAAAAAAATCTATATATTACCTTCACCGAGGTCTTTCTGGACGTGTTCCTGGATTTTATGTTGATATTTAAAAAAAAAAAAAAGAAAAATATGTATGTATGTGTGTGTATGTATATGTATATATATATATATGTATATATATATATATATGTGTATATACATATAGTATATATATGTATATATAGTGTATATATATATATATATATATATTATATATATATATATATATATAATATGTGCATGACTACATACATGTGTATATATATACTTTATATATATATGTGTATATATATATGTATATATATATGTATATGTATATATATATGTATATGTATATATATATATATGTATATGTATATATATGTATATATATATATATATGTATATATATATGTATATATATATATGTATGTATGTATGTATGTATCAATTTGGGATACAAAGAAAAGGGTGAAAAAACTTATTTTTAAAATCCAGACAGGTAAGTAGTCAAGTATTTTTCTGTTTGAGTAGAGAAACTTAAAGCATATGAGACATAGCCTAGGCTACAGTAAGTGAAATGGCCTTGTATGACCAAGTGTTAATGATTTACAAAGGCTGAACTCTTGAAACCATTTTTCAGTTTAAACCAACAGGCAGGATAAACTGCATCAGCGTCATTACGCAGACATGAAGGTCCTAAACAAAGACGAACTACAGATGGCTGAAAGAGTTCTGCTAAAACACTTACCCAAGAGTTTTAAGGTATAGAAGTACATTCCTCAATATGTCTGCATGTCATCGCAGTGTCTTTGTACTTCTAAACCAATCTAGTTCTACTTTTGACATGTTTTTAGGTATACAGATTCCTATATGGTATTAACAGGAACAAACCAAGTACACTGGAGGTAGTTGTTGACACATGGCCAGATTTTAAAGTGATCATCTGCCGACCTGACCCCAAGGTGAGTTCCTATCCAGTCGGAGAATTGGACACGTTGTACCAAACTTTTGTATGACACAGGATTGCTAAAATTTGTCTTTACTTCACAGAAGGAGCGCGCCCTGGAGTTCATGAAAAAGGTGACTATTGTTATTACAGCTAAAGCACTGCTTTATTATTCAGTCATGATGGGACTTCACGACAACACTGGTTATTGTCAGTCATAAGTCAGTGGTGTAATGTAATTTAGTAGCCTACATTTACTCAAATACCATAAGTAGGCTACAGTTTTAGGTACTTTTAGGTACTTTACTTGAGTATTTCCACTTTATACTTCCACTCCACTACAAATTTAGAGCTAAATATTGTACCTTTTACTTAGTTACTACTTTACAAGTAAGATTTTACACACAAAACATGCAGAATGATGAGCTTGTAACATATGATGCATTATTATTAAACCACCCAACATTATATGATATTTGAACTCCAGCTCGACCAACTAACAGTAAAATGATAGTTAGACATTAATGCATCAGTAATAATCATCTATATAACATAATATATAAAGGGACCATTTGTCTGCATTGAGCACTTTTACTTCTGATACTTTAAGTACATTTTGCTAATAATAGTTGCATACCTTTTAACATTTTCAATGCAGGACTTTAACTTGTAGTGGCGTATTTCTGCAGTGTGGTTTTGCTAAGTAAAGGATGTGAATACTTCCTCCACTACTGGTGTAACCCCTTGCAGAGAAAAAAAACTGAATGGTATTAACATGTGAATCATTTTTGTCCTGCAGGATTTGACATTTCCCATGCACCCATGCTCAAACAAGTGTCTTCTGACAGGAGTCAACAATAGGGGCTATACTTTGGTGCATCTTCTGTATTTGCCAGACAGCAGCTATCTGCTCACACCAGCAGTTGACAGGTATAGTCAGATAATTAAAATGTACCTTAGAGGATATCTGTACTATTTCACTTAAAATCTGCATCAGAGAAACGTAAAATAATTTTGTTTCTCCACTCAGATAAAAGGTTATCATGATCTTGTTCTCTACAGCGAGCTCGAATCAAGGATTCCGTCTCTTAACCTTACCCATGTTGCCTTGGTGAATAAAACCTGGAGGTTTGGAGGGAATGAGCAGGGCTACAGTAACAATAAAAACCTCATCAGCAACTTCCCATCATTCTGCATCACTGACGACCAGGGTCAGCCGGTGTCCTGGATTCTGGTGTATGATTACTGTGCCATGTGCATATTGTACACTCTGCCACAGCACAGAGGGAAAGGCTATGCCAAAGTCCTGGTCAGCACCATGGCCAAGAGACTCCACGTTGAGGGCTTCCCAGTGTACTGCTTCATAGAGGAGGAGAACGTGGTCTCCTACAGGCTCTTAAAAACCTGGGCTTCACTGAGGATCCCTCATACAGGGCGGCATGGTTTGAGTTCAACTTTTGATTTTGTAACCATTGTGATTTCTAACAATTCTTTGAATGTATAGCTGACATATAATCAGGTAAACATAACTTTAGTGTCCTAGGGAATGAAAATGTGATTATAATGTAAAGTTTAAAGGCAATGAAAATAAATTGTAATTGTAAAATTGTGCAATAAAAGAGAAGTAATTGTAATCTTTCCTGGTCATATACTGACTGTACATTGTCACATTTTAATATGTGTTTATTATATATGTGTAGTACAAATTTTATAGGCTCTCCAAAGCATTACATCAAAACCTGGACTGTAATAATGGAGGTGTAAGTGAAAGACCCAAATAATACAATAATAATAATATCACCTTTTTAGAATAGGTACAGGTAGAGGAGAGATCCAAATGAAATTGAGCTCTGTTGATTCATGCTTTGCTTTCTGTCAGCACTGAACAATTATAAAATTACGTTCATACACACATACAGTTTATCCTCTACATCTACCACAGAGGCTACCTCATTTTATACACACCAATGCATGTATTAGTAACCGTGGTTCACCAAAATAAAGACATTTCGTACATGCCTTGTTTTGTTCCTGTATGTCCTCCTTTAGTCAAAGTTCAAGTACAGGTGTTTCCTTAAATAGAATACGGTAAACGTTTCATAATTCTGAAACAAGCTTTAATACAGTCATATTTAGAGTAACATCTAGCTTCTTTTTGGACGTGGATTTACAGGTTATGGTCTCGAGAAAGAACTGTAATGTTGCCCTTTTTTCTATTATGACAAAAATGGAATTAAAGGGTTTCACAAATCTGAAACTGGGTTTAGAACAAGTATTCGACCTGTTTCAGAAGTGGTAGCCTGTAATACACGGAGCAACGGAGAATATGGAAGAGGTATTTTCACCCACGCAACTCACGTGTCACCTAGTGTGAATCGGAAGCCAACTTCACCCGGAAAAACAACGCCTGCCCAGGACGCCTCTCCACAGACTTCCATGCGTTCCCAAACTGTAGACCGGACTTCGGTACACTTTCCCTGATATTTCAGAGTGGGAGAATATCACCAGCAGAAATGACCATGGAACTGACCGGAGAGCAGCTGAAAATCGCTGAGACACAGCTAAGAAGATATTTACCTCGGTCACAACAGGTGTGTCCCGTCAGCTCTACTGTGATATATAACTTATAATACATTCTGTGGCGTATTGCAAGTCGATCGCTGATATTAGCCTTTTGATTGCTTGACAACACCTTTAAATATATTCACTGCCGTTCTTTGGACTACAATGTAACTAGTTATTTCATTTCTAAGGTTTATGGTTGCTTGGTCATCAGAAACAGAGTCAGATCAGACCCTGTAAAGGTTTTAGTGGACAGGTGGCCAGACTTCAGTGTCATTGTCTGCAAACCACAATGTGAACAGGTAACTACCGATCTATATGTATTAAATTATATATATTCTTTGTATTTCTGCATATACAGTATCTCATTTGTCTGACAGAAGGGTGATCTCTTCAAAGACACACTGGTTTTTGCAAGTGATGAAGCTATTCTAGAGGAAACCATAAGGAGGTCTTCTGTTATTGATTGGACCAGGTACCTTTGTCTTGGTAATAGCAATAAGCACGATTCTTCTTTTCACTGTCTCTTGAATAATAACGTGGAAGTCAGTTCATTTAACTCGTTACTTTTCATAGCACATTGCTCTTACATAATGACCCTGTCGCTGTTGAAATACTAGCAGGGGCATTAATGCAGTGATCTTTGCACTCCTATTAAATGTGAGTTTAAGGTGTGAATTTAGCTTTGTTTTGAATTTTATTATCTTTTATTTCATTGCATTCAAAGTCCTCCCATTGTGAATGCATATCATTTAGTGATCAGAGAAAGATATGCCACCACTTTGTCTTATTCCTACACCACAAAAAGTCTTATGAGTGCAAGGATCAGTACCTTAGTGCCATTACAGTATCTGAATGATTATATGGCCACCCTGTAAGAGCAAAGTGCTATTAAAAATAGGTCAACAAAAAAGGAGAAATTAGGAAGATTTGATCTGTGATGTGGGGGTATTTATATTATAAGGGAACAGAAACCCTCTATTCTAAGAAGACTATGTAAAAACATATGTATTACCTGCTGGTTCCAAAATATCAGCGCAACTTTGTGACATTTCTTTGTCTTCCAAATACCTCAACATTTGTACATTTATGGTTTCAAAGCAAGGTTGAAATCACTTCTGACAGACTGAAAAACTGGAATCTTTAATCCTGTTTAAATACATTTTATTTTCTCAGAACTCAAAAGAAAATACAAATACCAAATTCAGTTTCACACATTTGTTAATAGCTTTTCCATTAAAGAAATTAACTTCATTACTTCTGTCCAAGGAATCAATCTTCGCCACATTGATATATTCAAAGCAGTGGCATCAGAAAAAGAAGTGTCCAGCAGCAAACTGGCCGTGTGTCACATGATGATACTGGAGGATGTATGCAACCTTCCCTCTATAGACAGGTAGAGCCTATCCATGCAGTGATATCTTAATTGTCTAGCATGTGACAAAACCATTATTTTAGTTTTAAAAGTTCATTAATAAAACAGGATTCTGCTCTGTTGTTCATTAGCTCAGGGATCTCACTAAGCTCTCTGGATGAATCACACACTGGCCTGGTGAATCAGACATGGAAGTTTGGAAAGAACCAGGAGGCTGTCAGGATGATCCGGAACATGCTCACAAACTTCCCCTCCTGCTGCGTGCTGGATGCTGAAGCAAAGCCTGTGTCCTGGATCCTGACCTATAAGTCGTGTGCCATGGGGATGCTGTACACTCTGCCAGAGCACAGAGGGAAGGGCTATGCCAAAGTCCTGGTCAGCACCATAGCCAAGAGACTCCACGCTGAGGGCTACCCAGTGTACTGCTTCATAGAGGAGGAGAACGTGGTCTCCTACAGGCTCTTTAAAAACCTGGGCTTCACTGAGGATCCCTCATACAGGGAAACCTGGTTTGCATTCAATGATTTATAAATATCTCAAAGAAGAAGCCCCCTTAAATGACAAGTTGCTCTCAGAATGTGAGCCAATTAATGAGCCTTTGTGGCATAGAAAAGGGGAAAGATGAACTAAAAATGCTAGTCAGAAATTAGGGTGGAAATGCTTACTGCATGGGAGCATGTTGTATTTTAAGTTCAGGTTCAGTTGCCTTAAACTGAAATAACTTCACTGACAACATGCCCTCTCTCTTCACACATCTCATCTCATCTCTTCTCCGAAAAAGCACTTGATGAATGACTGGATCTGAAATGAAAAGAAAAAATCTTAATGTAAATGATGTGAATATTATCCTATGTTTAGAAAATAATGGGACATTTTATTTTTCATCCACACTGCCCTGGTGCTAGGTGTAGATGATATTAATACTTGTAGTAGGGCTTCAGGTAATGCCAATGCTCATTGGTGAATTTGTAAAATATAATGACACATTTGCTACACAAGTAACTACAGCCCAAAGTGATGCCTTGACACTTTTACTTCATCAATCATTTATCAATTAGATTTAAAAATCCTCGAGTCACCAAATGATTAGTGAGCTAAAAACTTCAGTTTCACTAGTTTATGGAGCAAATACTATTGGTGAATAAGGTTAATAACAACATAATCAAACAGTGTGAATGCATGTATTTCTGAATAAAAACCATGATTTATTAAAACAAAGTGGGACCAGAACTGACAGTATTTTGAAAGGAACAGAAAAGCCTGTTGTGACTGCTTTACCTCTGTTCTGTGAACTCTTCCATACGAATCAACCACATTTTCCAGTACTCCAACATCAGCTCTGAGCTCAGCTGATGAGCATGGGCAGGTGAGCCGTCCTTGTAGGCTACTACAATGAGTCCATTTTCAACCTGCAATGCAAAGAGATCAGTCTGGTATGAGGTTGTTCTTTTGTGTGACACACTGTGGCAGACATACAGTAATCACAAAGATTAAATATTAAATATAGTTTCTATCATTTATCTTTTAAGTACGCAATCTGACTTCAGGCTGAGAGACAGTTAAACAATCTGGTTAAAAAGCAGAGAATTAAAAGATCATCACATCATTGTTCTCAGTAGATCACCTGGTATTTGTAGTTGCCATCATTGTTCAAAGCCCCAGCGTAGGCTGCCACCTGAACAGGGTTGTCATATGTGTTGCTCAGGAATGGTTTGGGCTTCTCTGAAGTCTTCCAGTCAATAACACATAGTACACCCCTGCGGACATAATCGGGCTGTGAGTGTGGCGAAGGTAGTGAGATAAGTTAAGTCTGGTATGGAAAAAGTCAAGCCTACCTTTGTCTGCAAATCAGGATATTTACCTGTAGCGAGCAACGCAATCCACAATTCCCAGGTAGTTCAGCGTGTCATGTTGCACAGTGCTTTCAATAGCTCTCACTGCACCGACATCCTCCAGTATGTGAGAGATGCTCTCCATGTATCCCCGTACCTCAGGTGGATACTCTGGTGTCTCTGAAGGATTTTTGTTCTTCCACGTTGCACCTGACGTCAGAATGTCCTCCAAAGCTGAATGGAAAAGCTGCCCTTGCCTGAATAAATCTGATTGAATACAACAACTTTTGGTCACTTTTCAGTTTGTCCTGCCTCTAGAAACAACACAACACCCAAATTACAGTTACCACACAGCAGCAGGTTACATTAATGTTACAAAACTCACTCTGGCTGTATTCTTTGAAGCCTTCCTCCCCAAGCTCTGCGATCATCCTCTTCTTCCATCTCTCCAGGTAGAAGATCTGCTCTGGGGAAAGAGTCTGCTGAAGAATGCGGGTCACACTCGGTACGAAAGACCTGCCTTGGCCCCGGTTTAACCCAATCCGGACTGGAGGTCCTAACTCTGGCTCCTCTGTTTCTAGAGTCTCTTCGCAGTGTGTGAAGGGATGAAGGGTTTTGGGTACCCTCTCTGGCCTTGAGGAGGGCGCTTGAGCTTTGACAACAGGTCCATAAATGTGCTCGTCCTCCACTTGGAGGGTCTCGGGGGTTTGCGAACCGACCCTGGACGACATGACAGACTTCACAAGGGAAGAGTAGCGCTCACTGTCCACTGAGCTGTACGGGGTGCGTCTCTTTGGGGACGTTAGGCAATGGCAAACAGAGAAACTGCTCACAGAGAGGGAGGTGCATCGAGGGACAACGATGCCCCCGACGGACACCACGCGTTTAACAATGAACATACTGGCGACTTTCACGCCGACGTTACACGCTTGGAAGACTACAACATATTAGTTACCTAACTACGTATACGTACAGTGGTTTCAATACTTTTACAGTACATTTACATTTTTTGCCTTCATTTTGGTGACGGTACTTGCCCCAACTTGTTCCACAGTACCTGGTCCAAACAAATACAACTGTTTCTGAACGACGCGCCTCTTCTGTGGCACACACTTCCGAAGCTCGAAGTTCCGGGTTTATGGTATGGCTGTGAAGTTGGGAAACTCGGCCTCTGATTGGCTAGTACTCGTTGCCTCCATTGGTTATGGTTAGGGATAGGGTGGGGTTAGGCAGAGTTAGCCAATCAGAGGGAGAGTAGGGGCGGGACATGACGCAAATGAGGTGGGGGAAAAAAAATAACGAGCAGAAACTACATTACCCATAAGGTGCAGTGTATCATTGAAATACATCCCTCCTCATTTTAATTACTTTCATTTGCCTTTTCTGCTCAGTATGCCTCGACTGTTCGTCGCCTAATGATAACAAAATGTGACGTTGCCGTTTAAAAAGAAGTTATCATAAATCCCATATCTCAAACCGCTGTAGTGTGATCGATTAGGTCATAAACCAATCGTAGCATTCGCAAATTCGACGTCGTCCACTCATATTCCCCGAGAGGCGGGATTTAGGCTTTCTCCGCCAGGATGGGGGCGACGAGACGATTTGACAGCTCGTCAGGCAGCTAACCAGCCAGCAGAGGGGAGAGCTTCCTGCACATAGTCTTTGTTTTTATTTTATTTGGGTTGTTGTTGTTGGCCTTGTTTATTTCAGCCCCGTCATGACATCCACCACAGACGAAAGCTACAAAGAAAAGGTAAAGTTACACGAAGCGCGGGACGTGAACGTCACCGAGAGTCGGCGCTAGTAGCGTGAAGGTAGCCAGCTAACGTTGCAGCTAACGCCAACGGTTGCTTTCTGGCTAAGCTGTTGCCGCTAAACTCGTGTTGTTTTCTGCCCACAAAACGCCAGCCTCTGGCCAAAGCTGGCCGACTCTTTATCGACAAAGCTGCCGAGGAGCTGGCGACGTTAAACGGGCAGTGTTTTGTGTGCTGGTGTTACCCAACTCACTGGACGTGTTAAAACATGTAACGGCTAACGCGCGTTGTGTGTTCCAACGTGTGATACAGTTGAGTTACAGAAAAGTAGCACGGCTCGCACGGCTTTAAGGTTACAGCTGCTGCTACGCGTTTACTCCATGAAACCGCTTTATTGCAGAGCCGTGCGGCGGACTGCCCCCCGGCAACTCGGTGGACTTGAATGGGCTCAAAGCATTAGCATTGTGACAGGCGTCCAGATAACGTTATCATGTCCTTTTGTTTTAATTTCGCAGGTTCCGTTTTTTTGTATTCAACTTTATGGTCGTTTTGGAGGATGTAGTCTGAGCTGCTGTTGAACTGTATTGTGTTATATTGAGAGGAGTTTCTTATATTTTGTCCATCACATGCAGCCTCAAAACTGTCACAACACAAACTGAACATTATATCCTCTGTGAGGGGTGTACCTAATAGACTGGCAACAGAGTGTAAGGTGTCTTCTTTCACCAGCAAGAACGTAAATAGTCAAGACTATGTTTATTCCTGATGTTATAATATAACAGATCAACAAGGGCGTGGAACGAGCTCTTAAGCCGAAGCAGGCCTGGAGTCTGTGTCTACTGTTAAATCCAAAACTGCCTCCAGACATTTTATCCAACACCACCCAGACACTTGCTTCCTACTCAACTCGTGGAAGAATGATTTGCAGCACTACAGTATTTAGTAGTATTTCTGAATTCGGAGGGCCCCTGTGCGTGTTAGGAAATTCTTTTTTTTTAATGTATCAATGAGCTCTATGGATTGAGATTGTTCCCAGTCTAACATGTTTTCCTTTTGTATATCTATCTTCCAATCTCAGTCTGTCCTCAGTGTGAAGTTGTTGGCTTTGGGCTCTCAACATTGTAGCTACTAACAGAACATTCATCTGAACTGTTTGTATATTGTCAAGCTAGGAAAGACATTGAGAGTTTGTGGTTTGCAGTTTAAAGAAATGTCAGAGAGGCAACGCTGTAGATCAACTGTCAAATCAAACCAAAATAAAGTAAATCAAACAGCCAAGTGACTACAAACAAAAAAAGATGCATTTGTATGTGACAAGTGATATTTTTTGTGTGTACGCATAAGATCAGCCAGCTTTTTTTTTTGGATAACCTTGGTGTATTCTTTCTCCTTAGATGCGCTCTGTGTCTGTGGATCTAAACAATGATGCCTCTCTTCTCATTGACATTCCTGATGCACTCTGTGAAAGGGACAAAGTCAAGTTTACTGTCCATACAAAGGTGAAAATAAAAGTCTTTGTACCCCAACAATGACACATTCCAACACATACATTTACTCCTAACCTTAAGAATATTCTATAAGGGTATTTGCTGATATGTTGGCAGTTTTCTTTACAAAATACTTTAAAATTCGGTCTGTTCCCAGACAACACTTAGCTCTTTCCAGAAGCCAGAGTTCTCCGTTCCCAGGCAGCATGAAGACTTCAACTGGCTACATGACACTCTGGTTGAGACAGAGGACTATGCTGGACTAATAGTGAGTTGGACTACTTGCAGACATGACTCGAATAAATAGACGGAGGCTGTAATCTCTGTTTGTCTTTGGTGCCTGTGTACCCAGTTAAAAAAATAGTATATACACATTACACAAGACCATTTAACCTGAATCATGACTCTTTAAAGTCATTTATTTCCTGGTTTATCATTCACAGATTCCTCCAGCGCCCCCAAAGCCTGACTTTGAGAGCCCGAGAGAGAAGATGCACAAACTGGGGGAAGGTGAAGCCACCATGACCAAGGACGAGTACACTAAAATGAAGCAGGAGCTGGAGGCGTGAGTGTGGCACTCAAACAAATGTGACATATTGTTTTACAAAAAACATCTTTTTACTGTATCTGATTGTCTGTGTTTTCTTTTCTTATTAGTGAATACCTGGCTGTGTTCAAGAAAACTGTCCAAGTGCATGAAGTCTTCCTACAGAGATTGTCTTCTCACCCCATTTTGAGCAAAGACAGAAACTTCCAGATTTTCTTAGAGTATGACCAGGATGTGAGTTCCTCATACTGCTGACTTCCTTTTCCGAGTTGTCCGTTGGAAAGAGAGGAAGTAGAGTTTACTGGACACTTGTGACACATGGCTTACATCCTGCTGTGATCAGCAGTTATACTTATCTAATGTAGTCTTTGTCAGTCAGTGGCTGTGGTGTTTGTTAACAGAATTTAGCTAAGAGTTAAACACTTTATATACTTAGGTACTAGTCTGATAAAAGAGCATAGGCTACATGTATTTGTGGACCATATTGGTACAATCACAAGCATTACTTCAGTCTCTACTTAGTTCCCACAACATCATATAACATGCTTTAACAAATAAATGATATTCCTCTCGTATCCTTTTAGCTCACTGTGAGAAGAAAGAATGCCAAGGAAATGTTTGGAGGATTCTTTAAAAACATGGTGAAGTCAGCTGATGAGGTCCTTATCTCAGGAATAAAGGTGAGGCTTCTGCATGATCTGCTTGCAGTATATATGCATGACAGCATTACAGATGCAATGTCGTAGCCATTTCCTCAGTTACCATTGTCTGTGTGATTGTTTCCTACACAGGAAGTCGATGACTTTTTTGAGCAGGAGAAGACATTCCTGCTCGACTACTACAGCAAGATAAAAGATTCCACTGCCAAAGCAGAGAAAATGACCCGCGCGCACAAAAGTATTGCAGGGTTTCTACATTACCATATTAAAATTGATTTTTTTGTGTGGCGTGGAATAAATGTATTTATATTTGCAATTAGCTTAGTTTTGACAGCTAATTTCTCTTATTACAGATATTGCGGATGATTACATTCACGTCTCTGCCACGCTGAGCAGTCTCTCTGCTGAAGATAGTACAACAAATAAGTGAGTGTAATGTATAATTTAAAGAGTTTTATGCAAAGATACTTGGTGTTGAAGATTATATCGATGGTTCTCTTTTGGCCTTATTTTTTGGACTGCAACAAAACTGCTTGTATGGGTGATTTTTAAAAGCTGGGTTGTGATGGAATTTGTATTCTAATTGGATTAATTCACATCTTTATCAAAGACTTAATTGAGTGTTCCATGTTATGGTTTCACTTTTTTTCTCAGGCACCTGGAGAAGCTGTCAGACCTGTTTGAGAAGCTCAGAGTAAGTAGAACTTCAATTACCAACAAACTTAAGAGAGCTTTGTAAATATTTGTCCTGATTTTATAAATCCATTGTGGGGAGCTACTATGTGTCTTTACTTGTGTCCCTGCAGAAAGTGGAGGGAAGAGTGGCATCTGACCAGGAGCTGAAACTCACAGAGCTCCTAAGATATTACATGAGAGACATCCAGGCCGCCAAGGTGAGACATGTTTATCTTCTACCTTTATACAAGATGCACAGATTCACAATTATCTGGCATATGTTATGTTTATGAACTTCACATATTGCTGTATTTCAAACACTTTCTGCGACCCATTCCAACCAGACAGAACAATACTCATCGATATAATAAAACTGCTATTTACCACACTTTCTTTTGGTTCCTTATTAATTCTTTTATTTCTCATGTGAAACTATCTGGAACATGGCAGGACCTTCTGTACAGGCGAGCCCGGGCATTAGCTGACTACGAGAACTCTAACAAGGCTCTGGACAAGGCTCGACTGAAGGGCAAGGACATTCCCCAGGCAGAGGAGCACCAGCAGCAGTGCCTGCAGAAATTTGACAAGCTCTCGGAGTCTGGGAAGAGAGGTTTGTGCATCCGTGCATAAGAGATGCAGGCTCATTCTGTGTAAAGCGGTATGCACTGTGCAAGCCCTTTGTTTTTTTTTTTTTAAACTGGACACTTTTATCCTCCTAGAACTCACCAGTTTCAAGGGCAGGCGTGTTGTGGCCTTCAGGAAGAACCTCATAGAGATGGCTGAGCTTGAGATAAAACACGCCAAGGTGAGCAGCACAATAAAGCCATGTGATAGTTTACCATCATCACTTATACTTTGTGATGCAGTTTGGGGATTTTTACACTAAATTTCCTATAGGGACATACACTTTGTGTCTATGGTATAATGTAGATGAAGTATAATTATATTGCACAGACATAGTGTCATTAATTAATCTCTCATGCACCTGCAAACATCATCAGCAGTTATATCTCAATCATCAAATGTCAGAAAGGTGATGACTATAAAATGATATTTATTATTAATATAAAATGATGAATAAAACTGAGAATGCAAAATGAGTTAATTTAAAATGGAGTTTATAAATGTACCTTTTGGTATATTATGAATGTGTATTGACTGCAGTAGTAAAACTGGCACACAAACAAAGAATAATGATTCTGTCACCTTATTTTTCATTTCACACAACCATATCACACTTTGCATGCTCCAGAAAATAATGTGTAAAAATGTATGCATGAGGTGCAAACATACCAGTTTATGTGTGGGAAATGTTTATACATCTGGCCCCAGATGTTTTTGCATTTTACGTTTTTCCAACAGCCGGAGTTTATAGCAACTTTTATAGAATGGCTTCATAGAATTTTTGTCTGCAAAAAGAGGTTTTCTGCTTACTGCGTTTGTCATCTACCACTGGTGTCTTGTTGTCTACCTGGTCAGCACTGGTTTAGTTTGAATGCTCCAAGAGACAATATTATAAATCACCAAAGTTAAAGGACTTTTGAATTGGAAAAGAAATCCAGATTTATTTATCTGTTCCATTACCCCTATTATCCATATCCCTGTATACATGATTATAATATTATCCAGGTTACTACATGCCACAGCATCCCTGTTTCTTTTTAAAATCACCCAGCAAGCTTATCCGGTTTACTCATAATCACGATGATGATTTGTTCAGGTTTTCATAAGTGAGTGAGATATGTTGTTTACACGTGCAAACACATTAGATAGGATACTCAAAAACCTGATTATAACTAGGATACAAGTGTGCATTTAAATGTTTTATTTGGTGAGATATTGGATGCCCTCATGACTGGATTCTTCAGGAGTATTAATACTGTTTTCTCCTGTCTCCACAGAACAATGTGACTCTATTGCAGGGATGCATTGACCTGCTCAAGAGCAACTGACATGTTTTCAAGTATTCCTGTCCTACCATCACCAAGTGACCAGAGTCATAGCAAATGGAAACCTGGCGTCCCCGGGGCCTCGCACGGACATGAATCCAAGCCCTATCTTTGCTCTCACCCATGGGTCTGATGCCACTTTAAAAGCCTGCACAAGACCAAGTGTCTTTTAAGCAGAATGTCTTCATGTTTACAGAGTCCCTGTCCTCTGGTCCCTGCCTGGTCCATCCTTTTCCAATATTTATGGAAGTCTAACTCAATGTGAATGCCTCCAGAGAATGAGGCTGCCAACATTAAGGTCTTCCATTCCTTTGCACCACCAATAGGTGATTTTTTTTTTTTCCTCATTTCTTGTTTTCTCATTTTTATGTTATGCACATAGTAGAAATCCTTGCCTTTTTGATTTTACTTCTGCCTCCATAAATTCTGACTCTAACCTCTTCTCTCATATATATACTTTTAATTACATTTTTTAAAAGGCTTAGAGAATGTTTTTCACATAGCCATAACCTAAGTTTTCTGATTCATATGCTTAATCTGTTGAGGTTGTTTTTTTGTTTGCTTATGGAACAGTTTTACAGAAGCAAAACTAGTGCCTGGAAAAACATCCTCATGCTCTGCATTCCCGGGCTCTGAGATTAGAGTACAACCAAACCAACCCTCTTTAAGGAAACTCATGACCGATTTAGAAATCGAGACAGATCATCTTCAAGTGGTCTAAAATAGCTGCACTTCACCTCAGGAATGGACAGTTGGATTGGTCCCCACGTTGCTGTTTGTAAGAAGTGGCCTCAGATCCCACAGTTATTAAAGATGCAAATATGGATGAATCATAAAAGATTTCAGCAAGAGATTGGTGAGGAGAATAAGTCAAACAATAGGTTACTTGAGCATCTAGCATTTTTATCAAAGCAAAATAAACAGTAATGACTGAGAGTCCACTTTTTGGTTTTATTTGCACAGGGCACTCGTAATACTCGTCAACCCCTGCACTACATGTATTATGTCCTCAGCAGCTTCTTCACCCCAACCAACTGCCAATTCACTCTCATTCGTTTTCAGCGTGTAATTATTGTTGTTTTGCCATAAATTCTCTTTTGTTATTGATGGGGTCTCATGTATCAGACCTGATATATTTACCAGATCTTCTAAACAGTTTGTTTAATTTAAACAATTATAAAAAATTAAAAGCACAAAGAAGATTAAAAAAATACTTAACAATCATGACCAGGCTCAGTGGAGTGTTAAAATGCGTTATAGTTTTTTAAGAAATTGAATGTATTTCTAATGGATTCCAGCTGTGTGAATTCCTTTAAATGATTTTCTTACAGAACATTAGCATTTTATAAAATTTGTAATGATGGCATTGAATAAATCCTACTTTCCCAAGTTTGAGCCTTGCCATTCTGTATTTGTTTTCTGTTGTATGAAAATACACTGAATCTGTATTTTAAAGAGCCACCCATCATACCACTAGATGGCAGTATCCATCTATCCACTGTATCCTGCTTCCACCAAGTTTTAGTGTGTGAACCCTTGAATTTAAACCCAGATGTATGTATGTTTGTGTTAAATCCATTGACCACAGTGGATCCTGCGATGGGACTGTGTGGTGTATTAGGTAAGCTTTGAGGAAATGCCAGAGTGCTCATGGGAATCACCACCACCAAAATGCACATTTCATGTCCTACTTTTTCAGCAGCACTAAGCAACATGACCTAAACAAATAATCTGCAGTGAAACAAAATATTTTTTTGTGTATCAGGTCATTTGTGGTAGTCTCTGCATTATAGTCAAAGTATGTTTATCTATAATGTGTTTAAGACAGATGGCACTTGCAAAAAACTCGCATAAATGTTTTATGTTTATTTTTTGCAGTACTCCACAATGTGCTGCGAGTTGATTATTAAAAAATGATGGTAACGGTGCTTAATAACATTTCATTTACCAGTAATTCCACACATACAGCGGTGAAGGTTACACCTGAATGATTCGTGGAGAAGTTATAACGATCGTGCATAGACAGAGTATACTGTACCTGTCCATGATGGGTTTGTCAATATTGACATCACCGGTAGTGCAGTCACAGTGACTTTGGTCGATTCACTGATTGGATGAAACCGCAGACAACAGCCAATAAGATCATAACACATTATCAGTACAAACAGGCTAGTTTGCCAACTGTGATCAGAGCAAACAGTATTTGAAAGCATGGCATTTAAGAATTCTTGCAATGGTGGATCCAAAGAAAAAGGCCTTTTTTTGGAACATGAAGTGGAATAAGTAATATAAGGCCCAGACATGAAACGTAGCTGTCTGTTTTATGGTGCCATGGTCTAGGCATTTACTTACAGAGAGCTTGTTTCACTTGTGTGTGAAAATATGCAATTACTGATATGACTATCTCAGTGTGAAACAGAAAAGTATCAGTCCTAAATGTAGTCTTTTCATGTTCCCTTTGTGTAGTGTGAATATGATAAAGAATTTCCTCAGTTCTTGCTTTAAAACTTCTGAGGCAATGATGCACTGTGAAAAGGAACAAATCTGCTTGCTTCAAAGACTTATTTTGCTGATTTCACGAATTTCCTTATCTCCCCTTAGGCACGCTTAGATAATTTGCAGACTCTAAATGTATGATAAGCAGTAAGATTTTGCACATTTTTCAGCGCTTTTGAATACATTATCAGTTATTGGCCACTAATAATAAATTCAGCACCATCTTTGTGATCCCAACTTTCTATCATATCAGAATCCTCAGTTAACACACACACACACACACACACACTGCTCTTAGACAATCAGGCCCAGGAATATGAGAATGCATAATGGAAAATTATATAACAAAAAGGACAGAGCAAATAATAGGAAAAAGGCATCAGTTCACATGTACTTTTTCCATGCTATGTCATGTCATGAAATGTAAGTGATTCTGAGTCTTTTACCACTTCGCTTGAGGTCATGGATAGGTGAATAGCAAAGAACCAACATGCCAACATCTTACTTAGACTGACTGAGCCTGTGAGAGCACCTGCCTCACTGTTCATCTGAGAAAGCATGATAAATGCAGACAGAAGCCTTGGAGCAGGACTGGAGGCATGAAGCATGAAGACCTCCTCAAATAGAAACCGTGTCCTCTGAAGGAACTCACTGTAAAAAGTGCACCTGCAGGGTTTGCTGACGTAACTGAACTGTCTGTGCTTCCTTAGTGAAACAGAACAGGATGCTTCTTCCTGGTTCCCATCAGGTAAAATTTGCACACAGCTACGGTCAACCTTTATATCTCCTGAGCTGCATGGTACAGTAAGTGTAAAGACAGACCCCCAGCACTGAGGCTGTGGGCTCATACAGTATATCTCTTGTCACCCTCCCTGCCTTTAGAGACCCACAACACAAGTGCTTCGTACAACAACTCTTCTTCTTTAGCATGAAACATTGCAGATCGCAAGTTTGAACTTAAGGAAAGCTAGCCACTAAATGTCCAAAGAGCCCTTTGGCAGTTTCAGTATTCAGGATTGAGCCATCAATATCCTGATGCACAGTGACAAATTAGCAGCGTTCTCATGTTTGTGAGTTACATATGGAAACTTATTCAATGAGAATGAACATAATACTGATAAATCACATAATCTTTTTTGATTCACAGTCAATCCCACAGTGATTTTTTTTTTGTTGCAAAACTGAAGTATTTTCTTCCTTCCATAATGCAATTATGTCATTAACACAACAAAGCTCAAAGGCCAAACCTTTTCTAGGTTAGTGTGCCCTGCCCTGCCCAGGCAGTCATTTGCTCCCATGCACACAATACAAACACAATGTTATCTCAAGTTCTAAAAAATGTACATGCATAGACCAACAAGACATGTATTTCACTGAGTAGAACTTGGTTGTGTATACTGTAAATGCGGTTTATTGTTGTTCATAAACAAACAAAATGTTCACTGTTATGTTTTGAATCTCCTCAAGTTAAGTATTCAATTTAATTCAATTCATTTTTATTTATATAGCGCCAGGTCATTCAATTCAATTCATTTTTATTTATATAGCGCCAGGTCATAACAAAGTTATCTCAGGGCACTTTTTCATATAGAGCAGGTCTAGACCGACTCTTTATATATACAGAGACCCAACAATTCCCACCATGAGCAGCACTAGGCGACAGTGGCAAGGAAAAACTCCCTTTTAACAGGTAGAAACCTCAAGCAGAACCAGGAAAGAGAACATACAGCAGCACAAGTTCCACATAGAGATGTAAAGTAATAGTTGTGGTAATGGTATTGATGTTAATATTAATAGAAATAATACTAATAGCAATTTTATAATAGTAATACTAATAATAAGAGCAATAACAGTAATAGCAGTGGTGGGTGTAGAGCAGGAACACGGGGGCAGCAGGTGGCTGCAACCATAGATCCAGACTCTACAGCTCCGGAGGCAGAAATACCTGCAGAAAGCAACAGAAGGAGAGAGAGAGAGTAATGTTCAGTATCATGAAGTTAATGTGAGGTTCTTTACAATACAATTTGTTGATGGTTGACCAGGACAGTCTGTGACTAGACCTGAGAAACAAGTGCCTCCACTTAACAAACTGTTTTATTAAGCAGTTTGAGTTGAGATTGAGGTTGAGTTGACATTTTGAGTCTCAAGGATGCCTATAAAAACTGCTTGTGACCTCGGATGTGGACAGAGAAATGTTTCATTATTAGTGCAGAGTAGCTACGCATTTCACTGACAGTTGACATGTCATACTTAATTAATCACTTACACAGGCACACAATGATTTAAGACTTCACATTGTATTAATGCATTCCATTAATACAAAATCATTATTATCGTGGGCATTAAAATAATGGAAGGTGTGGTAAACTCTAACGTCACTTGTGCTAACAATATTATCCTGCAACTTGTAGGTGACCTTTCTGCAAATTCAGGCGTGGCTAATGATGATAATTTCTGGGAGGCCTGTAGCCTTGCATGAAAGGCTTACTTTTGTATGTCAAATGATCCTGATGCTCTGGTCTGTCTAGTTCTGTCTACGTTCTTAACGTAAAGTGGCGACACCATAATAGAAAATTGTAGCCTAAATAAAAGTAGAAGTCCTGCTTGGTAAAAGCAGACATCAGTGTAGTATCAGCAGTACAGTGCATTTATGCATTAGAGATAAAAGACGCATTAAAGATAAATACTCAATGCAAAGAATGGCCCTCTAATGATGTGCAGCCAAGTATTGTTCAAACCCACAGAACTCTATTTTAAACTCAATGAAGATACCAAAACTTTCCAAAGATACCAAATATGTAAGGCTGCAGTTTGGGGAAATTTGCATTAAACCAGGTCTTGTGGTTTGCATATTTCTCTCAGTGAGAACATCATATAGCTTCAAAGAAGAGCTAGAACAGAACACGCTGATAGGCCTACTACGCGTACACAATACAGCCAGATATAGTATACTTTTAACAACCTTATGGCTAATAAAGGGAAAACTGTATGTTTTTTTTAACAAACAAAACTACTACTGTTACTACAAGCTGTACATGTAATGAAGTATTCTCTTTGATGTATGAAGTGTAACTTCTCTCAAAATAAAATAGTGAAAAATAAAACACTAAAGGAAAAGGTCGGTAGCCACTTCAAACAAACCACTTTTGTTTGACTGAAAACGGCCCGACTAAATGAGCCTTTTCCCCACACACGTAGAAGACTACAACTCCCGGCATGCTCATTTCCGGCCGGAGTGCGTCCCAGCCAATCGGAAGCCTCCTGGGTTTATGTAGCTATCTGGGGCACGGGGCCAGCACGTCTAGCCAGCTCGAAGTGCCACGACTTCACAGCGGACCACGGATCGTCCAGCGGAGAGAGGGGGGAGAGCACTGGAAGAAAGCTAGATAGCTGGATAAATAGGTAGCGTTGCACACAAGTCACTTCATCTACAACCCGAAGCTTTTTGCCCGTTTTCCGTCCCATCTGAAGCGAGCAGGCGTAGCTACATCTCCAGCGGGGTAAGTGTGGGAATCTCGGGATATTTTTTTATTTTTATTCATTGAGCCAGCGTTAGCTAGCCCGGGAAGAAGCTGTCTACTGCTAACTCCTGAGCTAACTCCTAGTAAAGAGAGGCAGCCGATTAAAGTTGTCTAAAATGATTTGAGATGTTTTGCCTCTCCGGCTGTTCATCACAGCGGTTTGAGCGCAGTTTTGCAACGTAAACCGACACTTTGCACCATAATGTGCAGGGCGACAGCCAAGTTCATTGATTCACAGTGTTAGCTGCAATGCTAGCTTGCAAGTAATGATTAAAAGCATACCTCTTAAAAAATAAGTACAGGATTACGCACTCTTTATTTGTTTTAATGCATGTTTGAATGGATACCGGTGTCCTTGATGTCTCGTGAATCTTCGAGGCCTTTGTCAGCTGTGGTCTCAGTATGATCGTGTCAGTATACGTCTGGTATTAAATAAACTATCTTTAGTAGTTCTTGGAAGTCAGTGCGTTTGTGTTAAAGTGTGGATATAAAGTGGGTGTTTTTGTACCAATGTTTCTTATCCTTACAGTATGTCGGAAACTAAAAGTACTGAAAGGCAAGTACTGTCTTTAAAGGAAAGCAAATGTATGTATTTACATATTGTACCTCCATGGCTTAATAAAGTCAATAGATTTTCATTTAAGCTGAAGACTATTCCGTGTGTGCATTCACCCCCGTATATTCCAGATAATTTAGATTTATAGGGTATACAGTTTGTAACTGTTACACCTTTAGTAAGTTTCATCTTATAATCCTCTCTCTTAAGACCGTGAGATCCACTCATCTTCACAAAGTCACCCAGAGTTGGTTTGCTGAAGTCATCTTTTTCAGTTTAGTCTGAGTGGAGATGCACCGACGTGGGACATCACAGATTAGGAGGCAGTACAAACTCTTCCCTTTCATTTCTAGCTCTTCCCTGCAATGGACAGGGACTCTGGACTCTGTTTCGATTATACTGAAGTAGCTTGGCAGTTTTCCTCTGCCATGTCACAATGTTGGTTTGTTTTAAAACAACAAAGCTCCACATCGGAGCTCCTTTTTTGATAGGATAATATCCCCATCCATAATATAAACAAAGACATAACTGATAGTGCTGCAAGAATAAATCAAAAAAGGGGTTTTCGTGTCCCTACGCTGCCATCAACTTTCCTCCCCTGCAGGCTAAACTTTCTGGTTTGTGACCTGCGCCTTTAAGAGCCTTAAAGGGATAGTTGAAAGACCCTTTAAGGGATGTTTTTCTAAAGGGCAGGAAATTAACGCTAGCCACCATCCAACTGCTGGGAATTTTGGCAACCCTTTTTGCCTGTATGGTTTGGGTTTCTTTCCCTGACTTAAATTCATATTTAGGTTGTGTCTTGAGCCCCTTTCACACATACACTTAACTCCATAATAGCTCTGATAATTTTAGCATCCTCATCAGATGTTGAAAAAAGGTGACGAGTCGTTTTCAAATTATCTTTATATTAACTATAATGCTTACTCCACACACGCAAACTGACATTTTTCAAGTGTTTGATTTTGTTAGTGCATTTGGTGCATTTCTGGTTGTATAATGCAACAAAAATGATATTATACATTTTCATATAGGACCACTTTATGTTAGTTCATCTGCCACCTTACAATGGCAGTGTAATAATCCAAAATTAACATTTTAATGTGCAAAGAAATTCAGTCTGTCAAGTCAGATACTTTTGAAACAAAATACTGTGAATTAGACATTTCAAGTTGTAAACCATATTTTTAAAGAAATGTTTTATAGAAGATTTTCTTAATCGTATATGTTTGGGGGGGGTGGGGGGGGGTACTTGCTGTATTTGCTTTGGCTTAGTTTGTTTCAGTGCTTGTACTTGTACTCAGAAAGTTCAGTTAAGCAGTGTATGAGATTTGACTATGAGGGTGAATTTGAACTGTATGAACAAATTCCCCCCCCCCAAAGTGCAAGGCTATATGGCAAGTGGGTTTTGAGCAGCTGTTGTTTGTCACACAGTTTGCTGATAAGATTTGCTGGTCTGCATTATGTAGCCAGCCTCAAGGCAAAATTTTATGGGGATAACAGTGACACCTTGAGGCTTTTGAAGGTAAAGGCCGTGGTTGTTCTCCATACAGTATTAATCTCAATCTCATCAACTGCTGTGCTGCTGTCAGTTCAGTTTCTGAGAAACACTGTTGGCAATATTACAGTTTTGGCTTACCTATAAATTAGTATGTGAACTTCTGTCTCCCCTCATAGAAATCCCTGCTCTTTGTTTCTTTTAGAAAAATAATCTTTTTAGTTGCTAACTGTGTTAACTATTCTGTCATTCTCTTTTTAGGTTAACTGAAATTGAACAATGGATATCTACGACCCCCAGACCCTTGGGATAATGGTGTTTGGTGGATTCATGGTGATCTCTGCTGTCGGGATTGCTCTTGTCTCCACCTTCTCCATGAAGGAGACCTCTTATGAGGAGGCCCTGGCTAAACAACGCAGAGAGTTGGGTAATATACAGTCTGCTCGCGCTGAGAAAAAGAAGAAGGACAAAGTATCTGAGAAGAAGAGCCGTGGAAAGAAGAAAGAAGAAAAGCCCAATGGAAAGATCCCAGAGCCTGAAAAACTTCAAGAGGAAGCTGAAGCAGATGACACGGTCATTGATCCTGTTGCTGCCCCAGTTATAGCTGCTGCTCCTGAGCCTGTCCCTGCTTTTGAGGTTAAACCAACTGCAGCCGCAGCCCCAGCGCCAGCAGACACCCAGCCCAAGACTGCTGATGAACCAAGCCCTGCTCTTGCTGAGCCCTCACCTGCTCCCTCACCTAAAGAGAAAAAGAAAAAGAAGGTGGCTAAGGTTGAGCCAGCCTCTACCCAATCAGCTCCACTCGTGGCTGCCCCTGCACCAGTCAAGTCCTCTGCGGTCCCTGTATCAACCCAGACCCCTGTGTCTGCATCTGCCCCAGCCAAGACTGCCCCTGCATCAACTAAGTCTGCCCCAGCATCAGTTAAGTCTGCTCCTGCCCCAGCATCAGTTAAGTCTGCCCCTGCCCCAGCATCAGTTAAGTCTGCCCCTGCCCCTGCATCAGTTAAGTCTGCCCCTGCCCCTGCGTCAGTTAAGTCTGCCCCTGCCCCTGCGTCAGTTAAGTCTGCCCCTGCCCCTGCGTCAGTTAAGTCTGCCCCTGCCCCTGCGTCAGTTAAGTCTGCCCCTGCCCCTGCATCAGTTAAGTCTGCCCCTGCCCCTGCATCAGTTAAGTTAAGGCTGCCCCTGCCCCTGCATCAGTTAAGGCTGCCCCTGCCCCTGCATCAGTTAAGGCTGCTCCTGCCCCCATCAGTTAAGGCTGCTCCTGCTCCTGCCCCTGCATCAGTTAAGGCTGCTCCTGCTCCTGCCCCTGCATCAGTTAAGGCTGCTCCTGCTCCTGCCCCTGCATCAGTTAAGGCTGCTCCTGCCCCTGCATCAGCCAAGCCTGCCCCTTCCCCTGCTCCTGCGTCAGCCAAGCCTGCCCCTGCCTCAGCCAAATCTGCCAAGTCTGCCACAGCCCCAGCCAAGTCTTCACCAGCTCCATCCAAGACCGCCCCAGTGCTGGAGGCTGTCACTAAAGACGTTCCAGTGATGGCAGTGCCCCCAGTGGGATCTCAGCAGGCTCCTGCACTTGCAGGAAAAGCACAGGAGCCCAAGAAGAAGGCCTCCAAGAAAAAGACTGAGCCTGGTAAGCAGATATGTTTTAGAGATATATTTAAGATTTTGCAGTTGTAACTGTACATTTTACTTTATTTTTTAAATGTTACCACATTTTATTTTAATATATCTATAGTTTTGCCGTAGTTCTTTAAAATGACACTGTTTCCAAAATGTTGAAATCTACAGGTTATCTCGGCATGGGAAGAGAATAATACACATAGCTCATCAGTCTTGAGAATCCGGTCTGTAGTGTTCTTGACCAAGACTCTGAAGGGTATCACATAAACTGCAGTTTCAAGTGTGGCCACTATGCCAAAGTCACCATCTTTAGGTGCTTGGTAACTTTCCCTCTGTCAAATTTCAATATTCTTACAGTGATTTATGAGGCTTTTTAAACCAATAATTTAACTGAATTTTTAAAAAATGTATTAAAGTCTAACCTCGCTTCCAGATATCCCTGCCTGTTAAACCAGTCATCGTTTGCACAGGACTGCTGTTACCGCATCAGTACTTCTCAAAGTCTATGCAAACTACACTTACCCACAAACCCTTCTCTGCATCATAATACCGTCATTGTTAAAATGACCCTTCTCCTTTGAATTGGAAATGGTTGTTTAGGCAGGAACTACATTAGCCATAACACTGGTGAAGGTACTCAGACTTGAATGTTGTGGAGTGGGGACATGTCTGTACAGTTGACGCTCGCAAGGTAATACAGTAATACCCTGTCAGTACTGATGAACTTCTAGCTGTGTATCCATGGAAAGTAGTGACGATGACAGTAGTGGGTAATGTCCGGCACTCAGCTCTGGAGGGCATAGAGCACGCCAGCTTGTCCAAACACCACTGCCCTGTTTTGTTAGCTGACAAAGGCTCTCAGTGCCCTGACAATGGGTGGTGGTGGTGGGGGGGGGGGGGTTCTCCCTTGCCTGAGGCTTGTCTCCGCCTGGTGCCGCAGTACCCCACCATTTTGCCATCTGAAGCTGCCCAGGGCCCCAGACCCAAAGGATAAGACGCATCTTTTTCTGAGGCAGTGTGGGAATTCAGACTTCACTGTGACCGCCTAATGAGCTTTAAAGCTGTCTGGCTTTTTAGTTTTAAACAAGAAATACATTCTGAATTCTTTATCTTATGCCACTGTGTTATTGTGCGTGTCACTGAAATGTTTTGTGTTTGCCTCTTTAGTGGTAGCTGTGGATTCTGCTGATGCACCGCTGTACCTGCCCTACAAGGCTCTGGTGTCCACCATCAGTAGCATGGTGTTCAGTGAGGGAGAGGCCCATAGGCTCATCGAGATCCTGTCTGAGAAAGTCGGCATCATTCAGGACACCTGGCACATGGTATGGGATGCTGAAGTCAATGATGAAGAAAAAGACACCTGTTAGACTAGCTGGAGCGTACAGGCACATGATAGTCCACTGAATGCATGTGAAACTTGTACTTGATCTTTGTTGTCTTTCTGTGTACGTATGCGTTTTCAGGCCACTCAGAAAGGAGACCCAGTGGCCATGCTGAAGAAACAACTGGAGGAGAGGGAGAAACAGCTGGCAGCAGAACAAGAGGACACTTCTGCAGCGAAGAACCGTCTCAGAGAACTCACCAAGGTTAGATGTACAAGTGTCTGTCTGGTCTATAAAGCTGCAGGTGGTTCCAAATTCCTGCCACAACACATCGTCTGGTCTATAGCCATGCTGGCCGCCCTGTGAGACTAATACCCATTACATCAGAAAACAAAAATGTTGGATGGATGAAAATTACTTTGCTATTCCTAGATCCTTTCTACTATTCAGGCAAAAAGTGCAGCTTGGCCTGAAGGTGGCAGCAGAGGAAATAGACATGTTACCTAAATTAAAAGGGTTATTCTCTGGTGAACATGTACTGACATTTGGATTGCAGTCTTCTTTATCTTTTGTCCTGAAGGTGGCACTAGAGGAATGGTAACAAGGTGACCTCAATACACAGGCCACATCTATTAAGAAGCATAAAGGGCTCAGTCAATTTCATGGTAATCCACCCATTACATTTAGATATTACATGAGACGTGGTACATATCATGTGATCTATGTCAGCCTATGGGTGGCAGTACATGAAAGGTCAAAGTCCATCCTTATGGTAGATGGTATGATTTTGCTCAGTGAGTGTCAAGGCCCTCTGTCCTGTATATTTTAAGATATTGTGTAGACAAAATAAACACTAATAGTGGTGCTCAAGGAAAGGCCAGGAGGTGACTCGTCAGCAAATTTCACCAAAACTTATTTATTACTTTTCACATTTTCTTGTCCCAAAGTTTTGAATGTAAAATTGTGTCATCATGGTGGCACTAGAGGAAAAGCCATGGTATCCTCAAAAAAAATTTCATGACGATCGTTGTGGAGATATTTCACTCTGAAATGGCTTTGTTCTTTTGCCACAGACGCATTACAGTGAATCTGAATCTGCTCTCTAACCGTGGTGTCTGTTTATCAGGAGCTGTCTGCTGAGAAGTCCAAGGTAGCCAGTGTGGAGACGAGGCTGAGTTCCCAGCTGAGTAAGAGGGAGCAAGAAATGATTGCTCTGCAAGCTCGCATGCAGGCCAGTTACCAGGACCATGTAGCCCAGACCCAGGCACTCAATGCAAAGGTCATTACTCATACACAAATTACAATTTCTTAATGTAAAATTCAGATTAGTACATTTTAGTTGCATTTTGTCCTTTTTTTGGTCCCCCGTTGATCTAGCTGCTAATGAGAAGTGAAAATGCAGTTTTCCCTTTTTTGAAATGTCTTGAGACGGATTTAAAAGCAGCTGTCCAAAGTGCAAGAGTCCAACATGGCTGGATTAATTAAACATTTTTACAGATCCTCAGCCTGCAGGACCAGCTGGAAAAAGGCCCCAGTGCCCAGCTGGCCTGTCTACAGCAGGAGAACTCCATTCTCCGCGACGCCCTCAACCAAGCCACTAGTCAGGCTGAGAGCAAGTGAGTGTTTCCCTGTAACTCTAAATGAGCAGTAGTGATTCATAATGACATGCATTTTACCTCTATATACTGCTACTAATGTGTACAAATTCAAATTCATGTTCGGAGCACCAGGCAGAAGGTTGGCTCATATTTCTGTGAGGCATGTGTCCTGACTCTTTCTCCCTGTGTCTCTCTCTTTCAATCTGTCCTCAGACAAAATGCGGAGCTGGCCAAGGTGCGTCAGGAATGTGCAAAGTTAACCAAGGAACTTGGAGAGAAAACAGAAGG
Source organism: Macquaria australasica (assembly GCA_005408345.1). Classification (NCBI taxonomy): domain Eukaryota; kingdom Metazoa; phylum Chordata; class Actinopteri; order Centrarchiformes; family Percichthyidae; genus Macquaria; species Macquaria australasica. The sequence goes on from SEMN01000057.1 coordinate 919,504, forward strand.
TCTCCTTGCTGATGAGCACATCAGGAAAGGGCTGGAGGCCAAGGTCTCCGCTGCTGAGAAGCAGCTCTCCCTGATGCAGGTTGGCCTGGCCTGTGGGAACACCACATCATCTCTGTTATAAATTACATTGGACGTGATCAAGTTTCCAAATGGAAACAAATTTATTCTATCTTTTTTTTAAACCCTGTTTCTTGTTTGAGCATCCAGTTAGTTACAGAGTCTCTACAAAATGCAAGCCTAGACCATCCCCACCTATCCCCCTACCTTCTAATGTTATGGGAAGTTTAATTGCCTTGTAATCATGGAGCCCAGGGCTCAGCTTGAATGCAGCCATACAATAATGGGGCTGCAGGGAAAATGCTTCTCAGCACCAGCTGGAATGCGTGCATGTCAGAGCACCTCTCCTCTCCAGCATTCTGCAAGTAGCTGGAAAAAAAAGAGCAGAAACAGTCTGATGCTATTTACAACACGTGACTTTCAGACACAAAGTACATCCTTTTATTTATTTATTTATTTATTTATTTATTTATATATATATATATATATATATATATATATATATATATATATATATATATATATATATATATATATATATATATATATATATATATAAAATATATAAATATATAAATAAAAATATAAATAAATACACATACACACGCTATCAGCCTACGCAGTCGCTCACTGATGGAATGCTGTTGGTCTGAACTATTACGGGTAATGTGGAGCAAGTGAGTCATCACTTCCTGATAGTCAAGTGTTCATTTAGTTTAATCATTTACTAACATCCCTCCTAGCAGTCTCCAAACTTGTTGTACAACAATTTAGGCCATCAGTCAATATGTAGACATGCTCAAATAATACAAGATGGTTGTTGTCTAATTTCTTTGACTTGAGATGAGCTTTGGTGCTTTTGTGAAATTTGTATTTGCTGCTGGACTGTGATTAGCATTCTGACATCATCAACAATTAGCTGCTTTGACTGAGTCTGTCATAGAGGCACAAGCAGGCTAATCATCTCAAAATCCCCTTAAGTTTAAGTTTAATTTTTTTCCTTAAAAAAATCCAAACAAATTTCTTGACATGCTGTTAAAATGTCTATTTTTAGTTTCTTCTTACACAACCTCAAGGCAAAAGATATTCTGATTGTCCCATAGGTGGATTACGTTCTAGTATGTCTTTCTTTCTGAATGTGTGGAAATCTGATATTTTAACAGAAATGGGACACAGTCCACATGCACTGATGTAGCCTTGCCAAGTGGAATCATTTTGTGAATCTTTGCTGCCCCCTGCTGTTTGACACATGTTGATTCATTTTGTCATCAGGTCAGCCATGCAGAGAGCGAGCAGGCGCTACAGAGGAGACTGGAAGAGGTGTGCGAGGAGCTCAGAACAACACAGAGTAGAAACAGCAGCCTGCAGGCCACTTTGGACAATGCCCAGCAGGACAGCAGCACACTGTCAGGTCAGCGAATGGGGGAGCAAGGTCTTAATGGTTACCAGATGTCAAGGCAAAGGACTTACTTTGGCATCTTGATAGTAAAATTGGAAATGGAAATTACATCTTGGATATTTATGGCATTCTTGAGCTTTGGGTATTTTCCTGGAACCAGCGGCTATATCACAGAATGTAAAATATGGAATAAGTTGTGAGTGCTGTGTTTTGATAGTGGCCTTTGTCCCTGCAGAGTTTCAGGTGCGTATTGGGAGTCTGGAGGCTGAGATCAGCGAGCGTTCTGCTCAGGTGGAGGCCCTCACTGCCCAGCTGGAGGAGACACAGGCAGAGAAAAGCCAGCTTGTACAGCAGGTGGCCTCCATCAACTCACTGCTGGAGGCCAGTCAGACCAAAAAGGAGGAGGATAACAATCAGGTAGGACAAACGTTGACAGTTTGACTTTTCTGAAATGGCCAGACGCTAGACCACACACAGTCAGTACTAATGATGTTTGTCATGTCTGATTTGGCAGGTGAACGCTGCAGAACTGGAACAGCTAAAGCTCAGGTAAGTGTTTGAGCTTCGTTTCTTCAGAGTCGACGTCACATCCAGAGCTGTTCCATTCATTGACTGAAATGCTATGCCCCCTCTGCAGCCTTCAGGAGAGAGACAACAAGTTGAGCACACTTCACGAGGAACTGAAGCAGCTGCAGTTGAAGCAGGAAACCGCTGTAAGTGTTTGTAAGATCTATTACCAAATAGTGTCACTTCTTTATTATTGAGGAGAAATGCATATTATTTTATTCATACAAAGATGTGGACTGCGGCTCTGCTACTCACAAATAATCTGCTTTTCTAACAGGAGAACACTATTGTTGAGCTAGAGCAAAGAAATAAGAGGTATCGTGGTCTTTACTCTCCATCTATTCAAATCTTATGGATTTTCCACTCCTTTGTTTGTTCTGTGCCGATTTATACTTCATCCAAACTGTGCATCCCTTTTTTAGTGAGGATGCCAGCCTCATCACATCACTTCAGGATGAACTTAAAAAACTCAAAGAAGAGATGGTGCAACTTAACAACACACCAGTAAGTGTACCTCTCGATGTGTTTCATGATTCTACCTCCAGAGCTGCCCTGCAGAACAAAAAATGATCTAAGTGACTCATTTGCATGTCCGCTCTGTTTCAGCAGTCGGATACCTCCGCAGAGCTTGGACTACTACAGAACAGGTAAATGGAAAAAAAAAAAAAAAAAGGTCAGTTTCACATATTGTTAGGCCTGTTTTAGATCTCTGTTTTGTCTGTTTTGGTTCCTTGGCTAGCCTGACTGAAAAGGATGCTCTTGTCACATCTCTACAAGAGGAGCTGAGAGAAGTGAGAGAAAAGACGACCATTAATGCAGTAAGACTCTCCTTACACACTAGTGGCTTGTCCATTTAGACAGCTCTGCTCTTAATCACCCTGATTATGTCATCCATTGTTTTAGCAGAACGTTTTGGCAGAATTGACGGCTTTTCAAACTGGCACCAAAGAAACTCTACAGACACTCTTCCCACAGATACCCGTAGAGACCGAGCAGGTAGGCAAAAGGAGATTTCATAAGAGGAGTTGCTGAGTGATCTTTTATTCTGATGATTTTGGTAATTATTCTGTAAAATAACGTGCACATGAATTATTTATGTCTACTTTTCTCCTCACTTAGTCCAACTGGTTACAAGTATTTACGCAGAAAGCTCAGGAGGCTCTCAGCCAGCAGAGCCAGGAGTCTCAGTCAAGCACAGTAAGCCACAGTTTTATACTGTTACCAGATACTGGTTTGAATTAGCCCAGCAGAAGAAGGTCTGAATGTGTTTTCTTTGTTTCAGGAGTTGCTTCAGAAACTGAAGGAGGCTGAGGAGAGCCATGGCTCACTGCAGGCTGAATGTGAACAGTACAGGACAGTCCTGGCTGAAACAGTAAGTGACTGAAATAAATAAGTGTGTGTGTATAGAGTTAATTTATACAGCTCATTTAATCCTGTTTCCCTTCTCCTTTAGGAAGGAATGCTGAAACATCTGCAGAAGAGTGTGGAAGAAGAAGAGCTGGTATGGAAGTCCAAGATGGCTAACTCAGAGGAACAGCTGAGGGAGGTGAGTCATAATACCTCCTTGAAATCACTGACATTTTTTCACCATGTGTGGGTCCCCCTTCCTTATTTTTCAAACCTCACAAATGTCTCTCTCACACATTACCAGGCTTTGGAGAAGGCCAGCAAGCTGGAGGCAGAAAACCAAAGTATAGAACAGGTGGGGATTTTTCCATACTTGGTTTAAATTGCACCTTGAGGTAAGCTAGCAGGTAAGAAATGTGTGAATCTGTTTTTATTTTGGTTCTCTTTGCAGTTGAAGGAGCAGCAGATGCTTCTGGAAGCCCAGCTGGAGAAGCAGTCGGACAACCAGGGGACCTCAGAGGAGATGGAGCAGGTACATGAGCAGGTTAAATCTACAGATGACCGCGACCTCACTGGAACTGGCTCTGTAGCTAAATGTATTGTTATATTTTTATGTTTACGTTTCCCTGTCAAGGAGGCGTGAACTTGCATATTATTTCCATTTTAAATTTCATTCTTGCATTCAAAAACATTTTTACATAAGGTGATAGATTTCACTATTTTCTATTACTATTTGTATTTATTCTTAGTAGTTGAATAGTAATATTTCAACATTACAATCAGTGAGTGCCCAGTCTTTTTTGTTTGTTGTACTTTGGGTTATACTCTTGTCTACTTGGGTAGTTTTTGAGATAAATATCCAGACTCAGACAACATTTCAGGGCACATTCCTACCCTTTATTGATCGAATAATATGATTTTGTTAAATTAATGAAATATTATAGAAATAGTGGTTAATGTAAGGAATTAGCAATCCATACTTGATATAATCCTAGAAAAAACATTTCACATATCTAAAGGTATCACCCTCTTGTGCTGCATTTAAAACTATACCTGTCTGACGTGTTCATTTCTATGCTGCCCTCTGTATTCAGCTGAAGCTGCAGCTGTCAGAGTGTCAGAGCCAGCTGGATGTGGCCCAGAAGGAGGTCCAGGCACACAAGGAGGAGCTTGCACAGGTGACTTAACTTGCTTTCCCATCCTCCAGACAACAATATTAACACATTCCTATATCACTGTAACTGCGCTGAGAGGGAGAGATGTCGTTTATAAGATGTCACATGTCAAGGAATTTGTGGCAATCCCTCCTTAACCTACGCAACCAACAAGGTGAGGTGTCGTCAGTGACGTGTAACACAAAGGGGATTCATGGATGGAAAGTTATGTAACCAGCGACGGCTTCCTGTTTCAGGTCAGAGAGCAGCTGGACGAGGTCACGATGCGGGCTCAGCGAGAACAGAATGGCCCAGCTGAGGCTCAACACAGTCAGGTCAGGGTGCAAAGGTCACCCTTCACTTCCTGTCAGAGAGTACTGGAAAGTGACTAGGACACTTCTCCTAAGATCTCGTTTGTTAGTTTATTTTTTAATTAGTTCTCAAATGAGCCTGGTTCCATTTCAGAAAAAATGCCCCAAATATATTTGTCATTGATTTGATACTCTGCATTTATTAAGACATGTTCTTTGTGGTCAAACCCAAGTCCTAAATCAAGGATGTGGCCACGGTACACAGATTCTGGGTAACGCATGACTCTGATACAGAAGTGCTGTATTTCCAGTCTGTCCAGTACTCCTCCGACACAGCGGCTGATTATGCTAACCACTGTTTGCACTGACTGAGTGGACATAACCCTAACCACTGCTTTTTCTCGCCTTTTTCTTCGGCATGCTCGCTCCTTTGTTTTCAGATATTTGTTTGTACGATTTTTAACAGCAACAGAAAGTTTGTGTTTGACTTTAGCCTTTCTCCTGAAACGGTGTGAGAGGCAACTAGCTTGGCACACAGGTCGAGCAGCTTTTGTGTGTGTGTGTGTGCGCGTAGTGCTGCTGCTTTGGCACAGGAATGTTTGGATACACACATGCAGTGTGCTAGCCATTTGTCTGTGTCTATATTTATTGTGTGTGTGTGTGTGTGTGTGTGTGTGTGTGTGTGTGTGTGTGTGTCTTTTTTGTTTGCCATCAGGTCCAGAACGAGTTGAGTCAGACAACTGAGAAGCTGCACGGGGAGGTGGCTCAGAGACAGCAGCTCTTGGAGGAGTGCGAGCAGGTAGCGGCCATCGTCGATACACTCTTCAGTCATGTCACACCAGAGGGTGATGAATAAACTCAGTGGATAACATCAGTGTATGTGTGCGTTGTCAACCTCCAGGCCCAGAAGACTATAACAGAACTACAGGCTCAGCTGGGTCTTCTGAAGGTTTCTGCAGAAGCTGACACAGAAGATGTTGCTCAGCTCAAGGTGCGGTAACAAATGACACCCAGAATCCAAACGTTTAACTGTGATTAATGCTTTTATTTTTCATCTGTCCTGGATTATTATGAATCTCACACCCCTGCAGAGTATCGGTAACAAAACATACTTATCAGCTTTATAGTTTAACACTGTGTATTTGAAGTTGTGCTGGTCACCTTGAAAAATGGAGAGCTTTTATTTTCTAGCAGTAGGTGTTTGATGTCTCTAAAGCTCTCGTCCTCGCTTGATTTATGGAGGCTCAAGTGTTCAGTATAAAATAAAAAATAAGACATTTTAAAATAAATATTAATATTTCAACTCGGCTCATTCTCATTTTTACAATAGCAGCGTTTATTGCGGGTAGATTTAATCTAATGCAAGCAGTTAGTTATTTGTCCTGTTTGTCTTGATTGACAGATAAAGACTTTGTGATGAAAAGTGATATAATGAAATAGAATGGTAATTGGGGAAAAATGGAGCTGTGAAATAAACTTAAAATGACCTGCAATAAACTCTTATTGTGAAAAGAAGCAGGAAGAAGTAACATTAATAATAAGGAGTTGGGTTTTAATAGGGTTCCTGAATAATTTCACAATTTTATGGTTACAGGATGTAGTTTGTATTTATTTAATGTCTTATTAATGTAATATTGAACACTTTGGGTCTCCATACTAAGTCTTATTTTAACTTGGTGCTTTGAAGTAATGTTTGCTACTGCTGCTGCTGGAATAGGAGCGCCTGGAGAAGGAGAAGAAGCTGTCCAAAGACCTGGGCCAGGCAGCCACCAAGCTCCAGCAGCTTCTCAAAGCCACTCAGGAGCAGCTGACCAAAGAGAGAGACACGGTGAGAACACTACAGGAGGAGCACCTGGAAGGCAAGGTGAGACAACTGACGTGGTAAGACTTCACAAACACACTTCCAAGCTCAGATTGTCTAATCTTTTTCTCATCTCTGTTTTCAAGGGAGAATACGTGGAGCTGAAGGAAGGAACGTCAGTCTGAGAGGAAGAACTGCAGACACTACAAAAAACTGCCAAATATGCCTTATGATTACCATAGTTATGCATTCCAAAACAATTTCTTTCTTGTACTGTAGTTGATTGCATTTGTTGCAACTGTAGGAATCAAATGTTTGATATTATGAACATTTCAAAGTAAGATCAGAGGAGAGGATCCTGCTACAATCTTTATGAAACCCACATTCCATCAACAATTCTGGCTATGTCAGAAGTTATTTAACCCCCTGCCTTATATTCCAAACATTTGCCCATAGTTCAGTGTTAAAAAGGGAAACCGATGGTGCGTCAGACGTACATCAACCTGTGCAATTACTTTGTATGTCTTTTCTATGTGGTTGAATGATGGGAACATTTATGGTTCAGTGTTTCATTACCTTTAGGGCCTGCTTTCCTCTGTAGCTGGCTGCCAATAACACGCAATTGAATTTGTATGAATGAATAAACTACAGTGTAGCTCCATGTAATTCCTGTTCAGTGTCTGTGTCGCTGTTGAGGTTTCACTGCAGGCAGGAAGCAAAAAGTTGGCTGTTGTGAGCAGGTTATATTTTGACATAGTTTCATATCTGAATCAAACAGCAAATGTGTGCACTGTACATCTGCCTCATGACACTTAAAAAGTTAACACAGGTAGGCTCTGGATGACTTTTAAAAGCTTGCCCTGTCACGCCAGGGCGAAAGCTGTTTGCAAAAGCCTGTTTCAAGTCTGCTGTGTAGGGAAGTCTTGGTTTCTGACAGGAAGTCTTACTACACATCAACATCCTCACAGTAGCTCATCACACAGCAAAATTGAGGGATATAAATTCTCCCCATAGCACACACTACAGCTCCAGTCTCTCTGTTCTTTAAAAACATGGCTAGTGTTTTCTAAAGCCACTGCATCGCTTAAAGCTTTAACACAGCGCGGTTCAGGTTGCATCAGTGGGTTACAGGCACCAGGAAGTACACGACGGAGCTTTGTATGGTTTTGTGTGGCCATGTATGGTTTTGTTTCGGGTATGATGTCTCTGTCGTCCTCCCCCTCCCCCCAAACACACCCACGGCACTATCCACGTGGGTGGGTGAGCGTTAAACACAAGTTTAACCTTTACATTGGTAACGTGGTAACTTTAAAAATTAAGCAAAACTCTCAGGTGGGTTGAAATCTTCGCGGTGTAGGTTTGATGTAAAGGGGGACGACCTTCTCAAGCCTGAGCTACGTGACATTTACAGGCCAACAACCAGCCGTTCACTGCAACAGAAACAGCCACTTGGGGAATATACAACAAAACAAACTATATAAAATTAGCTCAGTTGTAAAAAAAAACAAAAAAAAAAAATAACAGAAACGGCACAAAAGTTACCAAAAGCAGTCCACTAGCCTGTAGTGTGAATGTGGTAGTAGATTAACATTTGAGTTCACTTTTGAGCAAAACAGTTATAAGCAACACAAAACATGAAAGGAATAGTTAGACATTTGGGGAACATTGGCTTCTTTTTTTTTTTTTACTGAGAGTTAGATGAAACTATTGGTATCACTTCCATGTCTTTATGGTAGCCTACATTTGAAGCTACAGCCCATAAGTTTAGTTCACGGACTGGAAACGGCTAGATTGACTCTGTCTTCAGGTAACAAAATCCACCTACCAGCAGGTCTAAAACACGTTATATCTTGTTTTTTAATCCCTACAAAAAAATCGGAGTGTGAAATTAACAGTTGGCTGTTTCATAAGGGGACTATTTCATGGAGTCTCCGCTGGTTGCCTGGCAACTGGGTTTTGCTGCCTTTGGCTAGAGCCAGCCGGGCTAGCTGTTTATGCTAAGCTAAGCTAACTGACTGCTGGTTCCAGCTACATATTTAACAAACCAGAGTGTGGTGTCAATCTTCTCATCTGACTCTTGCCAAGAAAGCGAATAAGCGTATCTCCCAAAATGTCAAACTACTGCATTTAAACAGTTAATGGTAATGCTGGTTGTGTTGTGCAGGTATAGAATAAGGCATGAGTATAAAATCTGTGTAAAGCTGATAACGGCTTGTCTTTTGTCTTGCAGTTTTATTTATGGCATAGAGATATAGTATATATATATATATATATCAATTATATGTATAGTGTAAGTATATATCCTTGAGTCCATAAACATTTTGGTACCAAATTCACCTTGTGGTCCTTATGGCTGCAGTGATGGACTATGAATGAAGAGTAAAATGAGTGAAAGAATTTCTGATTTTATGCGACTGCAAATTTAATTTACAACTAAAAACTAGAGCTACCCGCTATTTGTGAAGAACTCTGTTTTATAGTCCCATAAGAATTTACTATATTTCCAATGTACAAGTTTATTATGGACAGCATCACTTGTAGTGCTCGGTTTAACTCAAACTACACCTTAAACATGGGTTAAGCTCAAAGTCATCTGGCTAACCCAGTAAATCCTGCCTCCCCCAGACCCCAGGATATCTGAAGGGAGGGGGAATCCTTGTGGTATACATCCAGGTGCTAAGACCAGCCCCCACCTACCTGTTGATTATAGCCTGCATCCATACGTCCATTTTCACCAATAACTAGACACCAACAGTAAATATGGGTTCTAATGTAAATGACTGGTTTGCAACAAACTCTCATGGCACCGATAGGCCACAGTACCAGTAACATTTTGTCAATCATGAAATGAAAGGAGATTAGATGGAATGAAACCAAATAGTGTGGGCTAAGGTTGAAAATGTCACCTAACCAGAACTTTTCTAATTGCTCTGCCAAATCAGTAACTAATCATATCAAATTTGTTGAAAAAGAAAAACAGCACACTTGCACAATTGGTTGCATTGAATTTATTTGACAGTACCCAAGACAGTGCAACAACTGCTGCAATTTCAGTGTAAATTTTAACTATTGTTTGTAGGTGTGCATCAAAGTGTAACAGTCTAGAAAAACAGATTTATGTCCAAACTTACAGGCCCAACCATTTTCACCTAGTAAACTCAAGTAGGGGGCCCATTAGGATATAGTTGTATACAGTGTACATATTATTAACCAATCCATAAAAGGAAGACAAATGGTGCATACATCAGTATGATTCAAACTAAGTACACAAGAACAGCTAATTCTTTTGAGAAATAAATGTACCAAGAGTCAAGTTGCAGACAATAGTATCATTAATGTATTGATATGTCAAAGAAAAAAAAAAATTACATCTGAACAAGACTGATTTCACAGTCAAACTGGTGTACCGGAGCAGTTTAGTAGGGCACAAACATCAGAGGTTTGTTACAGGAATCTAATCCCATCCTGAGCCCAACCCTTCCCTTTAAGCTTTGTTGAACCAATCCAAAAAACAAAGTCGATTTGGAAATGTTGCCATTATCCTCTCAAATCCCTTTAAGTTGACCTTGTATTGAAACAGGGGTTATAAACGGTGGTTTGTTTATTGCCCAACACTCACAATCTTCACAGGGTAGCCTTCCATTTTGATTACGTCTTTTCCCATTCTTGCTGCAAAAGCATCCCTGTCGCCACAATCTGCTATCTCATTCAACTGCATCTCATGTTTGACACCTGTTGAAGACATAAGAGTTACTTAAAAGAGGGAACACCATTTAACTTGTACACGATTGTTGTCAATGTCTTGAAAAGTAGTGTGATTGTGAAAAAATTTGAACAAAGCAGAAAAAACAACACGTACTACTCAGGATCTTCCTAAGGGCCCCTTTTGAGGCAGCATAGTTCATTTTTTCTTTGACGGGTGCCGTTTCAGGAGCCCTGATGTGAGGAGAAATCATTATCCAAGTGTCCCACACTGAGACCATTTACTTTAACATAAGTATTCATACACACAAGAATGTATCCTCAGAAGAAGACTGGTGCCAAGATTACATTGATAGTCCTTCTCTACAGTGTGCAATCAGTTGAGGATGCAGATGGAAAAAAATACATTTAAGAGTAGTTATGCTTCAGTTGCAATACAAGGACCTACCACATCACAAAGACCAGTTCTTCTTTTTTGCTTGATTCACTGGTTTCAAAGTGGCAGTCATACAGTATGTAGCGGCACTTTCCACTATCCAGCTGTTTCATGAAGAACTTGTAGATATCCTCGTTGTCCAGATCTTTTTCCCGGTAAATTTTCTCCACCTCAATGCAAGAACCAGTGATGTGAAATATCACCAATCTCATACGTTCCCTCTGATCAGCATCAGTTTTCACTACTTTCATCTCATTGTAGATCTCCTTCACTCCGTCAGCGACTTTTACTCCAGAGGCCTGTTTTGAGAAAACACAAAACATTACCTGTCAGTATTTAGTACAAAAAACAAAACAAAACCCAAAGACAATCAAACCTATCATCTATGACTTGTTTTGTTGACACAATGACATTTTACTAGATGTACTCTTCGGAAGGCATTAGCCCCACAGGTCACATGTAGTGTTGGTGAGCTAATGAATTCAAAATGTATCCAATGTTCCACACATTTTAAGTTACATAATGCCTTAAGACAGAACATAAGAGAAACACAAAGACAAAAAAAAAAAAAAAAAAAAAAAAAAATGCACTTTGCTTTTTTAATTTAATTAATTAAATTTGGTTGCAAGATTTTCTATGAAGACAACTTCCTTATCATTTGAATTATGGGATTTAATAAGTTCAGCACCAAGTCTAATTTGCCAGATAAGTGTAGAAATTCTTGTTAAATGAGAGAATGATATAAAGAGAGACAGTATCGCAGTATGAGCCTTTGGTGAGATTTGAGCCTCAGCTCATATTTGAGCAGACATTGTTCACTTGTAGTTTGTGGTTTTGAGACACAAAGCAGAACTAAAAGATGAAGAAACAGGAAGTTCTTCAAAACTAGACTTTGGAGTGAAGCGTTAACACTATTTAGGCAATTCAGCGCGCAAATATTCCACCAGCTTTTCAGCAGTAACATGCCATGGGTGTAGCATCCCTATGAATTTTCAAGGCTTCGGCTCCGTCACATTCCAGTCATTGTGGAACAAGTTAGCACAAGAAAGACCGCCCCAAGGTATTCTCTCAGAACAAGTTTTAAGCACGAACAAAGCTCCCTCCATTTTGGAGGCAAAACCACACCTAGAACAAGCCCTTTCAAACACCAGACTCTCTTTTCACTCAGCAAACCATTTCCTCAAAGAAACGTCAAATGAAAATCTTACACTGTAGAGTCTAGATATATTGACAACCAGGCTTCACTGAGTTTACACATTTTCTTACATATTGCCTATTGTTAAAATGAGGATATGGCATTTCAAAGTTTGTGTCCTGTGGGGCACACACATCACAAAGAAGTTGTTAACTGACACAGCACAGTTCAATCCAGCCAATTCATCTTTGTGAATGCTACTCACCATTGTGCTTCTGATGTGTGAAGGAAACAGGCAGCAGAGAAAAAATGGCAGCAGCAGTCAAAATGCTGAAGGGTCATAAGTAAGGAGAGCAGGTTGACTCATAGAGGAGGAGCCAGGGTAAATGAGCACACCTCCAAAAGTAGTTCCACTCTCCTCTTCCCAGGTGTGACAGTTTCAGCTGCATCCTCAGCATTTGCATTTCATCCCATTTCATCATTTGAAGCCTAAATCACAATGGATATATGTGCTTCACTGTCTGTCACAATACAATACATTTTTGTCACCTTTTCCATCTTTTTAAGTTTGGAAGAGGTAGAGATCTTCCTTTTTAGGTAAAACCCCAGGTGAGCTTGAGCCAGTCATGGGTGGGAGTGGCACATAACACCCTTATTTGGAGAACAAACCTGTCTACATATTTAACTCATCTGCTGCTGCAATGCAGTTGAGTGGCCTTATAAGGTAACAGGTGGGATGAGTGCACAGATATACTGAAAGCATTTATCTATCTACCTATGTAAAGGTAGATGTTACGCCTCCATCAGATTTCAGTAATCATAGTCAATAGTTAGATGTACAAAAACCTGATGGGTTCAATCCAATTCTACACTTAACACAGCATACATACCACCTAAGAGGATCAATCTGTACGATTTGGACGACTTCATGATATGAAAGTCATGTTCTGTGAAGACTGATGAGTCAGTGCTGGGCCTGTTTTTCTTTCTTTTTCAGAGGCCCAAAGTCACACATAAAAGGAGTGTAATTATACATACATGACATGTCGGTGCAAGACTATTGGAAAACTGCTGGATTCAAAGAGTGAATAAATATACATAAACATGGGTTTGATCCAAGTCAGATCTTCATCTCAAAAAACAAAACAAAACAAGAAACAAGAAAGAAAATGCATTTAAACAGGGCATATCTGATAATTCCATGTCTGTCTGTAGGATAATAAAATCTGGATTCTCCTCTGTGAAGTCCAGGGGTGTAGATAGGAATTAGGGGCCCAGTTCACAGGAGGGGAACCTTGGCCCCCTGCCACTTTCCTCTGGTCCCACACCATTACCTTTCCAGTGGTGGAAAGTAACTAAGTATATTTACTCAAGTACTGTGCTTGAGTTCAATTTTTAGGTACTTGTACTTCACTGACTATTTCCATTTTCTGCTGCTTCATACATACAGTATTGTGAGTAAAGAGTTTAGAATATTTAGGGATCACACATCACACACAGACACACAGGTATTTTATCAGCACTCTTGTGAGGCGGAATGTAAAGTCCAAAATGTGTAATGTAATGCTTCTGTCTGCTGTAACATTATGCTTTTGTTGGAGGCACTAAATGAAAACTGCTACAACTACCAATGACAAAAAAAAGTCATTTCCTGTGTAAACTACTTGTAAACTACTGAACTGCCTTACTGGCAAACAAGAGAATAATATTCTTCATCTTTTTATAGATGATACACATAGTTTAGGTTCTTTTTTCAAAACTCTCCTTTTTGATGGAGACTTTAGTGCATAATAAACCCTTCCTCCACAGTGACTATTTTTAAATACAGATACTCTGCTTCAGCTACAGCTCAGTGGCTTTGCTTCCTCTGTGTGGATTAGTGGTTTACAGAGTCACAGTCCCGCCCCACATCCGCACTAGCTTCTGTTCCAAAAAGCAGGGTGCCTAAATGTCAGCATGTTATAGCCTGCCTGCTAACACTTGCATTGCAAGCACTGGAATCAGTGACTCATAAAGAAATACAGAAATATCATTAATCTATGTCAAATAGTTGACGATCTGTTTAGCAGAAGTATGACAGAGTTACATAAAGCTAACTTTTGGAGGCTGTTTTGTTTTAGGTTTATCATCATAGCTAATGGCAGCAAGCCCGAACCACACAGAGCAGGAAATGGCTGCTGGCTGCATAACTCTCTGTCATGCTGCTGCAAGCACATTGCAAGTTTGGCTAGAGCCCAGTCAGTGACGTCAATCAAAGCAGCAAACCCAAATCTATGAGAACTCTGACATCTACTGGTAACCTACAGGTAGTGTACTGGTCGTCTGCGTTTGGGTTATGTTACATGTGATGTCTAAATCTGTTGCACTCTGTGGAGGGTGACACCATCTTCCACCGAAGGCCGGGGGCCGGTATGTATGAAGAGTTAAATTTGTGTGTCAAAATTCATAAAGAAAGACAATGAATAAGAAAACATATGGCAACATATGGCAAAGGGAAATGGATTCCAAATATATAAATTGAATTTTTTAAGGAAAGGATTCCTTTTTAGGTCAAACCCTGTTTTCTCTGTTTAGATATGTGTGAAATAACTACATACATATAGTATATAATTAATATGTTATGTTAATTATATATAATTAACAATCATTTTAGAGGACTTTCACAGATAGCTCTCACTTAAAATGGTTACTATAAAGTATGTTTATATGCAACATAACTTTAAGTGGAATATCTTATGTAAGCTTTCCTCTTGCATGCTACATTATATTGAAGCATATATGATTTGGATACAGTGAATGATGGGTAGGCTGGCTAACTTTTTGGGTCCTTATTTTACACCTACGAATCACTGCAGTCGGCACTTAAGAATCACAGTTAAACTTAGCTTAAGTTGCTTTTAGTTTCTTTATACAAAGATTTCTTTTTACTAAGAATTTTTGGACTCAAGTCAAAGTAAAACCATTCTTAAAACCATTTCTTTGAGGTTTTAGACATAACAGTACAGCTGAGAACACTTTCAGCTTTCAGCTGTAGATGTCATGCTATTAGTCAATAATTGCAATAATAATTGAGAATATATTATAATTGAAATAGTAATAGCTATTGTTTGGCCTAGGAGATATGTTGATGTGGTAATTTAATGTGAAGTAATCTATTTCTGTACACAGAGGCAAGTTAGTGATTATTTTTATGAGCTTGCAAAGAACTTTCTACCAAAGTGAAATGCCATACAGAGCTGCGATATATGATAGAATCTCCGAAAGCCTGGCTCTGTCCAAATGTAAAGAAAATCTGCCTACCAGCACCTCTAGCATATTGCGCAAAATGTTCAACTATTCCTTGAAGTTAGTACTTGAAAGAACAGAGAGGGCAGAAAGAAATTATTAACACTATAACATTCTCAGTGCAGTGGACATACATTTGCACAAGATGGATATCTTTATTGAATACTGAATAAACAGATTCTTATTTGTGGGGCATTGTTGCTTTATTAGATCAGCATCCATTGATCAATGATTCAGATATGATGACTCTTCAACACAAGTCTGGATTCTTCAACTGTTAACAGTCAAAGCTCCTCTACAACATCGCCAGATTCAGCCACTGTGGATGAAAACACAAGCACAAGTCACTGTCTGGTCCATAAACCATTGCTTTATATTTATATATATATTTTTAATATGATTTATTTTGGGCATTTTTGCCTTTATTTGATAGTGACAGCTGCAGAGAGAGACAGGAAAGGTGGGAGAGAGAGGGGGGATGATATGCAGCAAAGGACCCAGGTTGGATTTGAACCCCAGCTGCTGCGGTAAGGACTCAGCCTTAAATGGTACACGCTCTACCAGCTGAGCTACCAATTGCCCCAATTGCTTAATATATATTTGTAACACTGCCACACATGGGCTCTTACCTCCATGAAACCCAACTCTATCTCACCAGACCCATCCTTGTCCAGGGCCTTGAAGGTGTCTGTTGTAAATAGAAGAAAACATCATAACTCTACATAATGCCTGCATGGCTGTAGGATAAAAATGTGGTCACAACGACAAAAACTCACTGAAGAGCGACTCTAAGCGGACCAGGCTGCCCACAAAGCTGTCAAAGTCAATGGTGAGGTTTGGTTCACTGTAGCGGGCCACAATGATCTGATGCAGAGGGTTGCTGAGAGAGAAACCTGCCGAAATGCAACGAGATGAACTTAGAGATAATGTCTGACAGCACATAATGCTACCCCCTACCCTCTTGTCCCTCTAACTCTTTACAGGGTAGAGGACACTCAATGTAGAGAAATATAATGTGTGAAATGGACTTCTCACCAGCAGCCTCAACAGCCATCCGCATCTCAGAGGCGCTCATACAGCCACTTTGGTCTACGTCTCTCTCTTTGTACAGATCCTAATGGAGAGCCCAACAAGTTAATATGTGCTACCAGCCTTCTACTAATAAACTATGTTACACGTGGTATGTTAAAGTCAATACAAATAAGGAACACACCAGGAACTTCTCAATCTTTGTCCACAGGATCTTAAATTCTACCACTCCCAGCTTGCCACTTCCATCTTTCTTTGAAGAGTATGTCAAGGAAAATTGTAACATGCCCCACACAGAGTAATGTGTTACAGGTTCTGGCCCTCTGTCAGACATGAGCTTTTGCAAATTTTAGGTTTCCAAAGATACCAAATATGTCCGCTTTGACTGATACATAATAAAGCACAAGACATCTAAATCAAGACAAATATCTCCGTTTGATGGAAATGGAAATGGACTGAATATTTCATTCAGTGTAAACATCATATAGCATCAATGAAAAGTTGGAACATGCTAATACAGAAAATACTGTCAGACAGTGAGGAAAAAGATGATTTCCCGTCCTTAAAGGAACAGGAACATTTTTGGGAAATATGCTTATTCACTTTCTTTTCAAGAGTTAGATAAGAAAATTGATACCACTTTCATGTCTGTATGCTAAACATACGGCTAAAGTGAAGAGCAAGTGCCGGTAGGTGAATTTCTTACTTACTTTTGGACAGAGCCAGGCTAACTGCCCCCCCCCCGTTTCCAGACTTTATGTCAAGCTAAGCTAACCGGCTGCTGCTTTCGCGTACAGACGTGAAAGTGGCACCAACCTTCTCATCTAACTTTTGGCAAGAAAGCTGGATGTTAAGAGGTTAGTGGTTTTATCCTTGGACATAACTAAGGATAGAAAGGAAGGATACATCCAGCATATTGACCATGTTGCGGCAAGTCGTCAGACTAAACCCACTGGTTTTGATGTCATCTCCTGAAAATGAATACAACACATTAATACTGAACACATAATAAACTTGCCTGAAAGAGGAGAAAGAAATCATTTCTCTTACTCTTCATCACCACTCGGTTGAGGATTCTCTGCAGCTCGAATGCAGAAATCTCCACATCCTAAGAAGCACATGACACAGACACTTTGTAAATCATAACAACAAGGATTTGAGACCATAAGACGTCTCAAACTGTTATCATACTTACATGTCCGGCAAGCTGTCCAAAGAGTCTCTTGAATCTGTCACTGATGTCATCTTCATCAATATCAATCTAGAGATGACAAAGTGATAATTTTTTCCCCTTCTTTGCTAAAATATAAATATCAATCTTCAAAAGCATACATATCAAGGGATATGATTTTACCTGCTCAACATTGCACTCTACAGGATCATCAATCTCTCTAAAAGCAGCGAGAAGACACAGTTATATGATCATTTTGAATGCTATAATTATCAGCACTATTTGTCGTTATGAAATAGCACTCATTTGTGAAAGGAACCTACTGGAAATCAGCCTGTTTCTCAGAGAACACCCGCACATAGAAGTCTGCGTTCTTGTTGGGCTCAAAGGTGGAGGGGATGATGAGGTACTCTCCAGGGGGAAGACAGAAGTGGTTGCACACCTCTCGCAGGTTGATGAAGGTCTCGGAGCGCGCTGCTGAACAGTTGTGCAGGAAGAAGTTTTTCTTCAGGTTCACTTGCCTTTTGCCAGAGTACTGTAAAATAATATACATGCAGTACGGTCACATGAGGGCGCCCTTCCTTCTGACCTCCCACTTTTGTATGTTGTGTAAATATCTGCATGGCAGTTTCCAAGAATTTTCAAGACTGAAAATTGAACCGCAATGCACCAATTTCTTTGAATACTCATTCTTCATGAAAAATTAGTGCTCCCAACAAGTTCATGAAGCATCTCTGTCTTTGTGTACATAACTCCTCAGGCAGCTAGACAAAGACAAAAACAAATCAAATGTCAGATTAGGTGCAAATGTTGCAAATAGAATCACCGCTGAAACAAGTATTATCACATTGTCATCTTGAAGGCAGATTCTTACCTCATAGATGGCAAAGCCGATGGTCTCCATGTCCTCCCCCATTTTCCTCCTACGGCGCCTGTTCTTCTGCATCAAGCCCACGATGAAGGTGCAGCCCTCCTCACCATCATCAGGGTCATCATCCACCTCGTCCAGCTTTATGACAAACTGAGGATTCATCCAGAAGGAATCTAGAAAGGGAAGCAAAGGTTAGCAGGGGCATTACAGCAGCCAAGACACACTGTATGTTGGTCTGTGACACACATAGACCAGCTCTGGATTTCAAATCTGGAGGGAAGATTGTGAAAGTGGTCGTACTTGGATAGTTTCTGCAGCCACCAGCTGACACGCCCCTTCTCCACGTGTCTTCAAACTCAGTCTCTGCCCATTTCTTGTACTCATCGCCTGTGAGCGCATCAGGGGTGAGGTTGCAGATCTCAAGGCGAGAGTATTGGCGCAGGAAGTCGGAAAATGACATCCTGTGGACAAAACAGTACGAGGGAAATAAAAAAACAAAAACAAATAGAAACTATCGCATCCTTTCCTTTAAATGCTCTCACTGGAGCATCAATACAATTAGCGTATATCAGCACCAGGAACCCAGAAGAAAAGTAGCTTCAGCAGGGTTTACCAGAACTCCCCGTCCTCAGAGCGGTTGGTCAGCCTTGCCCGGGCATCATCACTCACATATCTCCACTCAGAAGAACTAGAAAAAAGTGGCAATACATTCTTATTTAGAAACAGAGGTTAAAACATGGAACACATAAACCACAGGCCTGCAACTAACTGAATGTCACACACGCCACCTACACTTCGAGCACCAGAAGAAGCTTCAAAGCCAGAGTTTGTCTAACGACTTTTTTACGTCAGGATTTACCAGACGTTCCACTGGGCGTGTATGTCTCTGTGTGTTACATGCATGACAGGAACACATGTACACTTAATACCCTCATCCAAACAAAGGATGCAGATGTTTCAACTAGGCTGGGTCCTCTTATGAAAGAGGTGTGATTGGGAAAGCCCATTTATAAGAAACAGTTGGAAGCGGTTCAATTAAAATTTAATTAAAAAATGCAGTAATGTTGGTTGATCAGTTAACAGCTGTCACTTGTCAAAATCTCTACAGCCTGCATGACCAAAACCTTGAGATTATAACAACAGTTACTTGTTTTTAAACCTCTATTCCATGTTTTAGTCACAAGATTGGAAAGTCCACATTTCCTGTGTATACCAATATGTTCTCTGTAGCTGTAGCAGTTTAGTTATACTTTAACCATTCGCTGACGTAGTCTGGTCTCGAGGGAGCGTCACAGCTCCATAGCTCTGTCTGACAAGGAGTTGAATCAATATATCAAAATATGCACAACATTTTAACCGGTCCAAAAGCCCAGTATGCACGGCACATAACAACATAGCCAAATATATTTTTGCAGCAAGAGTATCAGTGTGATATTACTGTTGATGATAATGTTAAACTTCTCAGCAGCAGCTCATAATAAACCAAACGCTTTACCTTGAGCTGGCTGCTTCCATTATTTTACTCCAAACATGGCTTGGCGCTCAGAGGTTGAGGAGATAAAGGCCCTCAAGAGGGCATCGATGTCCAAAGCGTTCAAAATGATGATGATGCCAATGATAGCTACTAGAGCCAATTACTTAGAGCTAATATGAGCATATTCATTGCATTTCCTGCCCTTAAAAGAAGTGCACGATACTCACTTGTCACTCCAGTCTCCATTCCACTCCACCTGACCCCATGGGTTTCTAATCCTGATCAGCTGCACAATGTCTCCTCTGTACTCCACCTGACACAGAATCAGGCGTCAATTACTCTCAACCAGAAAAAGACATTAAAGGGAGACCCTAAAAACAATACAAATATAATAAAAAGGGGTCAAACTAGCAAATAACCAAATTGTAACATCTATGACAGAATACAGCATACATGGTAGCCACTGCAGCTTCACTTTACCAGGATGGTCTGTCTGGTATGCATACAGACACAAACATTTCCTCACCTCCTCCGCTCCTGTCACCGAGTAGGCGTGGCCCTTCACCAGCTTGCGATATGTAATGGCTTCGGAGTCGGCCGAGCTGGTAATCTGGCATGGAGAGGAAACGCTTGTGAGGTAAAAACTACCAGATACCACGAGGATACCAACCTCAATACATGAGAGTGAAACAAGAAGCTCAAACAAACATCAATGGAGCATCCCAGAAGGGAGCCTCTGTCCAAGGCCTTCTTAATGATTTTGAAGAGGCGGGGATCTGCCTTGTTCAGCTCATGCATCTCAGCAATGCCTCCAGTGAAGTCCTCAAAACCCTCAGTGGTGCTGCCTCCTGAAAGAGCCTCGTAGCACCCATTTACCCTAGAGGGAAAAGGAATTCATGAATGACCAGAGCAGGAAAAGAGATACAGAAACAAACAGAAAGGTATCCAGATGTTCAGTTCTTCCATACTTGGCGTAAGCCTTCTCCAGCAGCGCGCTCCAAAACTCTGAACCCTCGGCTGAGTGAACAAACAGCAGCTTTCCATCTCTGGTGGGCAAGCGGTCATCAACCACCACATCCACCCACTCACCAAACTGCCAGAACTGAGAGACACGGAGAAGACACAATTAGTAAAATCCAACCTGTTTGTGCCACTTTAGCTCTAAAAGAAAGAGGATGTGCTGTACCTGAAAGTGAAAGATGCCAGCGTAGTTCTCCTCAAAGCTTTGGTCCTGGGGGACAACACGAGACAAAACCTGTTTGTTGAGAGTCAAGGATGCGATAGCTGCCAGGAGCCAGCAGTCACCTGAGCACAAGTAAACAGTGTTAGAATAAAGGGAACTCCTGTATAAAACATCATTAACACCCAGACGATTTCAAGTTGCCACATTTGGGCTTTATGACACACACAACTCAGTTGTGCAAAGTCATGGCTATTGTCTCGTCTCTCATTGCTCATCAGCAACAAACAACTCAGTCTCAGCCCACACATGTATGCATCCTGCCAGACTGGGTGTAGACAGAGAAGACTGATGGAGTTGTTCCAACATGTTCTGTACACAGTGACAACTGATGTCAGGGCACAGGCATATACTAAGAGTTATGTAGTTTGGATATTATTTAAAATGGTACTAAAATACTAGCAAAACACAGTTTCCAGAGATGAAACTAAGCAAGATTATTTTGAAACACAGAGTAACAGTGTCAGTGGCATGCAAAATCATTCATTCAAACTGCTGAGAATGGAAATATGAAAATGTAAAATACTGTAGTTATTAGTGTTAGTGCAATATCTGTTTCATAAGAACTTGCAACACTGAAGAATGGTCCCTTTCAAAAACTGTTTTTCTTTCATTCATTTAGAAAGAATATAACATTTCGAGCCCAGGTTGGCTCTTCATCAGGTACAGAGGCATCAAGTTAACTTGGGTGTGTCCAAGATCACACCCACAGAATTGGTGCTCATACAAAAAACAAAGTAGGCCTGTTTTAAAAAGGTAAAAAACAGACACTGTTGGAAGAATGTGTGAATTTGTGTGTGAGTGAGTCTCACCAAGTGCTCCTTGACAAATATCAGTCCTGGTAGCGTTTTCAACTATGAATTGTGGATTGGAACACAATTCCTGGGTAAAAAAACAAGAGTAAAAATTGAGTCAAATTGCAATGCTTCCACACATCAGAACTTTCTATTTGGCCTCTAATATATAAAATGTAGCTCTTAGGGTCCTGACACACTGCAGGAAAACAATGTCCACTGTACATGCAGACTTAATGCAAACGCATTGAATCACACCCATACTTATATTGCAAACATTACAAAGAAAGCTGCAGTTTGCAGTTTTGTACCTTTTAAAGCCAAAAATTGACACATCTATCACTTTTTCATAATAAGAAACAGCAGACTGGTTGATAAGATCAAGATGATAGAGCGTGAAGCCTAGTGAGTGACTTCTTATGTGGAAAAGAGGATACGACAAAAATATTACAAATATATAGGAATATATACAAAAACCTTCTCCAAACCTTCATTCAAGATAAGAAACACCCAAATACACATTATGCTGTCAGTGATGCACATAGCGAAAATTCAGTCTTCAAATTCCAGTTTTAAAAGATAGTTTAATAATTTAAATATTTTAAAACTGAAATCCTTAGGGCCAATATAGCTGAGCGCAGGGGTTATTTTTTTTCGAGCATGTATAATAACTGCAGCCACAAGCCACCAGCGTGTACTTTTCAGCAGCAGCTGTTACCGTCTACTTGCTGTACCCACCGTGGGTCTTTTCCAGGCGATGCCCCGAACTTTGTAGGAATTCGGTCCAAGTTCATTAAAGCCTAAGGATGAAGGCAGAGGCCCAAAGCAGTCATCCTCAAACAGCTGCCCTCTCTCCAGACAGCTTCTCCTCAGCGATTCAAAGTCCTGGTTGAGATATTTCACCGCGTCAGCGTTGGATCCAACTCCATGTGATCTCTCTCGGTTGTGCTGAAGTTTAGCCGCAATGCCGGACATTTTAAAAGATTGTAAGATTTTCTGTCTGCCTGCGACTGTCTCCTGGTGTGTGTGAGTGTGTGCGTGTGGTCATACAGGCTTGTGTCATATGTGTAGCTCAACTGTCTCCACACCCTGTTTTGTTCATATCAGTCAGTTCAGACACTTGCTCTGGCTCACCTGTTTCATCCAGCTGACTCTACATCTGGCTTTGATTGATGGCTGATGGTCTGCCCACAAGTGGCCCACGTGGGTTAATGAGTAAAACGTGTGCTGATCCACAAAAAATGTACTAAGCGCCACAGTTCATAATTTATTGCCAACAATCATAAACAGTGAAAACAAACAGAGGCAGAGACGATATGAATATTTCATCTGACATATCTCAGACTATTTTAACCGTTTCTTGTGTGTGATCTGTGCAAGATTTTATAAATAGTCCAGAGGCCATAGTTTCTAAGTTTTTTTTTTTTTTTCATCATTTGACAGAAGAGAGCTAAAAGAGCAAAAACCAACTAATAAGACACATTTTTGCCTACTGCACAAAAAAGAAAAAGAAGAAAATGACTTATTTCAAAACTGGAATACATGATGATACATCTCCAAATTATTATTATTTTTTTTCTGTGTGTATGTTCAGCAAATATCATTTACATTTACCAATACATTACAAGCCCTTTTTAGGCATTTGGAGGATCACAGAGTGTATATGAGATATCTTTTCATTGGGTTTATGTGAATGAAATGAATCTATTGATAAGTGATTGAGCTTCCTCTTCCAGCAGATATCACAAAGGGGTCCTTGCTTGTCTGGTCTCCAGAGTTAGTAGATCGCCAGGCACAGCCACTGTAAGCGGAAACAAAATTATACAACATGCTGTCTAGACTAGAAATGCAGACAAACCAGCAGCTTTTGTTACTCTCCCACACACCTGTTGCATATCCAGCTCAATCTTCCCTGAGTTATCTCTTTCCAGAGACTTAAACATTTCTGGTTGAGAGGCAGAAGAAAAGATACTGGTAATGTAAACACGCCACAGCTCTCAGATCATACAGATCAACATGGGATGTACTGAAGTGATAGTGTTGTGTTTGCTGACACTTACTGAAGAGCATTTCCAGTTTAATGAGACAGCCTACAAAACTGTCAAAGTCTATGGCATACTGAGCATCAGCGTAACGATTGACAATGGCATGCAGCACAGTGCTGTTGACGTTGAAACCTGGGGAAGAAAAATAGCCATCGCTTATTATCATGTCCTGTTGGCTGGGAGGGGCAGTTTCAGTTATAATATAGTTTTTAAAAGGTGCCAGATATTAGCATGGAGATAATGGAAGAGTTATGTTACACAGCCTCGCCCATGCTTGTTTTGTTCCTGTGACAAAGTATACATTAATGAAATCTATGTGCAGGGAGGACGTCCTCCAACTGGTTTATCCAGTCTACCAGTAACCACCTTCAGCTGCAGGGTTAAGTGGTCAGACAATGCAGATAAGAAAATGAGCCCATAAAAATTTGCAACATAGGTAAAGTACTCTTTGTTTACAAAGCATGTCATAGACATTCTTGTGTCTCATAACTTGGTAAGCATGCATGTCAACTACAGTGGCATACTCTGTTTAAAGATAACTCAAGTCTGCAGGCAATCTATCTGAATAACTAATTTTGATTCTTATCAGGAAAGCAAATATTATCCCTGAATTGCAAGTCATACAGCTTATACTTAAAGCAGACTTGTTAATTATAGTAAGGATTTAGCCAACGAACAAATACAGCAAAGGATGACCAGGCTGTCATAATTTACAACCATTTGTTTCAGTGTTAAAGAGTTTAATGAGGATATTTGGAAGAGTTTAGTGTATGAGATTGCTCACGTTATAATGTTTGTTACCTGCATCAGTGGCGGCGTCTCTCATCTCGTGGGAGCTCATGGTGCCAGAGTTGTCGGTGTCACGATTCTTGAAGATCTCCTATGTGACCCAGGCACCCATGTGTTGCGTTAACAGACAAAGGCAGGTGTTCCAATATGACCAACACTCATTTCAAACCACATAAATCACAACTTACCAGGTATTTCTGGATTTTTTTCCAAAGCACGTGGAATTCCATCAGTCCCAACGTGGCACTTTCATCTTTCTGGACAATGTTAAGGTTTATAAAAAGCTCATCCTGGAAAGCCTTTAATTACTCATTTAACTAATCATTCACGCGTCTTTATTTCACAGTTATAATGCACCCAAATCCCCAAATTTCAATGTTGAGTTTCAAAACACCAACTGTGGGGAGATCATTGTTTAAAGCGGATACATCCAGCAGACTGACAATAAGACGACCTGTCTCAAGGCTGAAGCCATGTGTCTTGATATCAGACCCTGCGAGAAAGTGACAAAACATAGCTAGCTCCAACTCTTAAGTGAATGAAAGTAAACAGACAACACGTCAACATATGTGAGAGTTTGGTGTACTCACGGTGAGAGACAACGTTGTTCAAAATTTTAACCAGTTCAAAGACCGAAATCTCCATGCCCTGTTTGAAAAATGCATATTATAACGTGAGCTTTCATTTGTAATCCAGGTTTAGAGCTGTTTGCACATTTCATTCACTGTCTGTTATCGCGTTGCGCTACCCACATCGCCAGCAATCTGCTTGAAGATGCTCTTGAAATGAGGATCCACATCACTCTCAGACACCTTCTCCTGTGAGAGAGAGACACCAATGTCACTATTGTCAAACAAAAGCCCAAATTATAGGCATTTTGAAATATCGGTGAATGTTGAATTTAACATAAAATGGATTAAGCATTGAGAATTTAATGTGACATATAATTCCTTCAATCTCAGTACTAAGGTTGAAAGAAAATAATGTCTTAAAAAAGTGACAAACATTTCACATTAATGCATGCTATCTGTAGACTTTCTTACCTTCTTTATATGTGCTTTAATTTCCTCCTCCAGTGGACTAAAAAAAACAGAAATTCACAGCTTGAGCACACTCTGCTGGCGTGCAAGAAAACAACATTTACAGTAAGTTTTGACTGAATTTGAGACTATTCTGCATCCCAAGAAGGAGCGGGCCTCTGAGCTTTGTCCACTAGATGGCTACATCTCTGAGGTCTACATTATCCTGGAGACATCAGTCAGTCTGTATGTTACTGTAGCACAGATACCTGGTTTCAGCGTGTTTCTCCGTGAACACCCTGAGAATGAAGCTGCCATTCTTGTGAGGCTCAAAGGTTGAGGAAATTATGGCATATTCTCCTGGAGGAAGTCTGAAGCGGTCGCACACTTCCCGTGTGTTGATGAAGGAGCTGCTCATGGCCACAGGTCTCTGTCGCAGCAGGACGTCCGGACCGAGGCGAACGTTGTTGGAGCCTTTGTACTAAAGATTAACAGGAGAAAAACGCTTTTTTACTGGAATGTCAAACAGCTACCCAGAAATTCACAATGCAATACTCATTATACTTGTGATGTCTATTTTGCATTTAAAATTTTAAGTAAGGGATCATTACTGCCATGTAACAGTACAAATACAGACCTGATCCGGGACCTGTGAAAAGGAAACAGACAAAATATTTTAGAAAATCAGTAAAATATTTATAAAAAACAGTCAAATACAGAGTACTGATTTCATATGAAATATCAAATAATTCTGAGACACCTTATAAATGGCAAAGCCAATGGTCTCAAGGTTGCGGTCAAGCCTCTTCTGCTGTCGTCCATCCTTTTGCATCAGCCCCACCAGAAAGGTGCATCCGTCTTTCCCATCCAGACGCACATCATCCACATCCTCCAGACGTATCACAAACTGGGGGTTGGATGAGAATGTGGCTGAAACACAGAAAAGTGGTGTCCTTTAAGTGAAGTAGTGTGACAGAACTTCTTGCTCAGACATACATATGGTTTCTCTTTCACCTGCGTTATTGCGGCAGCCGCCAGCGGTGGAGCCGACCCTCCACATCCCTTCGAACTGGTAGTGGTTCCAGTTGCCCACATCATCACTCGTGAGGGTGTCTGGGGTCAAGTTACAGATCTCCAGCCTGGAGAAGTTCCTGATGAAGTCTGAATAGGACATCCTGGGGAGAGGAACGCACATCTCAACAAATAAAGTTTCATGTGTCATTTCTCACGCATTAACTTACCATCACCTTTCCTAGCCTGAGTCTAAAATATTGCATTTATTGTAATGTAAATGAAAGGTTAAAGACAATGGATTTACCAGAACTCTCCATCATCAGCCACATGGTTCAACTTTGATTTCTCATCCTTATTGATGTTGTTCCATTCACTGGATCTAATTGTGATTAAGAAAAATGATGCTTTTAGGAAGTTCCTGGAAATAACCAATGGTAGCTGATGGTTAGGAATAAATGGATCTAGAATACAGATAATTACATACCCATCACTCCACGGCCCAGTCCACTCCACCTGACCCCATGGGTTCCTGATGCGGACCAGCTGAACCAGCGTACCTCGAAAATGAACCTGGGAGAGAGGGCAACAGTGGGCAACGTAATTTGCATGCAGTGGAGACACACACAAAAAACAACCTAGTTACTGTTGACAGTTTAAATAAATTGTATACCTCTTCTGCACCTGTGACTGAGTATGCATGTCCTTTGACAAGTTTGAGAGCTGTAACTGCCTCTGTCTCAGAGGCACTGGTGATCTGAAAGCACAAAAAACAAACATTTCAGTTTGATGGCATCAGTGCTGTACTGCTGCTGGCGTGTTCGTTTGCCTATCAGCATGCAAATCAGTATGAAAATAAGACTCACATCAATAGAGCAGCCCAGCAGTGAACCCAGGCTCAGGGCCTTCTTCATGATTTGGAAGAGCTTTGGTGTAGCCTTGTCTAAAGTGTATACTTCTGCGATTCCTCCTGTGAAATCCTCAAAACCCTCAATAGTGTTTCCTCCTGACAGGGCCTCATAGCAGCCTTGCACCCTATTAGACACAGAGAGGATGTTAACAGATTCACCTATAGATTCACTATATATTGTACATTTTCACTGCATTAACGTTTTTGATGAAGCGAAAGATACAAGAGGTACAATCCATACTTAGCGTAGGCTTTCTCCAGCAGCGCGCTCCAGAACTCAGAGCCCTCCGCTGAGTGAACAAACAGCAGCTTTCCATCTCGGGTGGGTAAACGGTCATCGATCACCACATCCACCCACCCACCGAACTGCCAGAACTGAGAGGAAAATATTCCCATCAGTAAATACAACATCAAATACTTTATTCAACTGTCCTGCATACTGACTCATGAGCAAGACGTTTGCGAGATCCTTGGATAATATGATCTGTGCTCTGCATGTCACACCACAGGCGATATGTGGTAACATCAATATACATTATTTCATTGTTTTCTAAACTACTGCCATGAAGCTTTTGTCATGAAACACTGTAACACTATTTGTTGTATTAGCTACTGGATTTGTCTTTATGTATGAACCTACATGACTTCATCTTTACCTGGTGGTGGTGCTAGAGGGACTGTAAAATGTGTATGCAGGCACAAGATACTTGCTTTCACATTTGGTCAAGTATTGATCTAACTCATTTATTGTTGAATGAATTGACAAAAACTGACCAGAATATATTAACAGAACTTGAGCCCAAGTCTGTACTTGAGTATCCTGGAGTGCTCTATACCAGTGTGCAAGTTTTCATTAAAATAACTCATCATTCTATGGTCTGACATGGCAGGAAAAAAACACAACGAAACAAAGAGAAAAAGAGAAAAGGAAGACAAAAGCCCACTGGAAGGTCAGGGTCAGTGGGCAGATGAGAAAGGAATTTGTCTGACCTGGAAGTGAAAAATCCCGGCATAATCTTCAGTGAAACTCTGTCCAGGGGGCACCACACGAGCCAGGATCTGATCGTCTAGAGTCAGAGAGGCTATGGCAGCCAGAAGCCAGCAGTCACCTGCACAGTAAGAGCAAATACACGCTCTGAGATTGGGCAATATGTGGTGTTCACCGCAGTGCAGTAAACCAGCATGAGCCAACAAACCCCCCCTGTGATAATTCCTTCTTACAAGCTTAATGAATGGGTGGAGGGCTAGACCTGGGATGTTTGTGGTTGTCTTCTAAAAACCAAAGCACATCATTCATCTGTTCATTCAGTCATTTACCCATCCTCTTTCCCCTCACTTACCCAGGCTTCCTTGGCAAATGTCCATCCTTGTGGCTCCATCATCAATGAACTTTGGGTGTGAGCACAGCTCCTATAAAAAGCACCAAACAATCACAAAAAGTTAAACATTTGAGAGTAGTTTTGAGAAACATTTCCTTGGATTGTCCGGTATCACACTACTGAGATGTTAAGAGGAAATACCATTTACTGATTTTGATTTGATGACTGTGTTAAAAGTAAAAATACACCCATGAAAAGAATTCACACGTACAGTAAGGAGTATTGCTATGATCCAATACATTTTTGTAAAGTCTCTCCCACTTAACAATTAGGAACCCAAAATTATTGTGCTTTTGTTCTTAAAAGAAAAAATTCTTCAGTCAAAAACCTGCACAGACAGAGTGTTAGTTTGACTTTTAATATTCAAATCAGCTTCGTTTCATCCACACACAGCTACGCACACAAAGATCGTGTACTGTCAGTAAGCTCAGAAAAAGCAGGGTCAGACTGAGACTACTGTGTAATATTCATAGCTTCTTTGATCACTTTATTACTACAGTGAATGGAGTATTTAGCACTTTTTCACAAGTTCAACCTTCTGATTCAGATGCAGTTGGAAAGTAGCTAGTTACAACTATTCTTTTTGAATGTATTGTCTTCACTTCTGCTTCCGCATTTCTTAGCTTTAAAATATTAAATAGCTGCAGTTGAGTAAAAGAAAAACATCCAATACTCACTGACAAGTCACTGTCAAGCTCACCAAGCACAGTATAATATTACAGTACAAGCTGTGTTACTCTTTGTTTTCAGTGTTGTGTGTTTCTTAGTGGCTTGTTACCGTGGGTCTCTTCCAAACAATGCCCCTGGTCTTGGATGAGTATGGTCCCAGCTCTTTGTAGCCCAGTGATTTAGACTCAGCTGGAAAGCAGTTGTCCTCAAACAGGCGTCTACTGTTCAGACACTGCTGGCGCAGAGTCTCATAATCCTGCTTGCAGAACTTCACTGCTTGCTCGTTGGTGCCAATGCCTTGTTCCCTGTCCTGCTGACGGGCCA
Organism: Macquaria australasica; assembly: GCA_005408345.1. NCBI lineage: Eukaryota > Metazoa > Chordata > Actinopteri > Centrarchiformes > Percichthyidae > Macquaria > Macquaria australasica. The sequence continues at coordinate 949,423 of SEMN01000057.1, forward strand.
GTCGATTTGCCGTGGATGTCATCCTCACTTTTGAAGTGTATATAGACTCCCTGGATGTTGATTTCCTTCTTTGTGAGCTGAGCTGGGTGAACACAATCCAGGCGTGTCTTTGTCCCAACTGCCTTTATAGTTGCCACAGGTGAGAGGAACACAGGGTGGAATCACAGACAGGGAGGTCCCTACAGGTGATGTAAACAAACCAGACAGCAACAGCCCTAAGCAAATCTGCAATTAGATACAAACAGGGACACACCTAAAAGCAACTTAAAGTACCACTCTCATTGCCTCATTTTGATTTTGTGCGTGCGTGGTGGGGGTGGGCAATGTACAGTGTTTACTGTCTCCCATTTCCTGAAGGGTGCATACCAAAAATAGAGGAAACAAACACTTTTTTATCATCAAAGTGCTAAAAACAAAGTAAAATAAAAAAGTTGAGGTGTTTTTCGTCAACAGAGTTTTAGGAAGGGATTACATGTAGTACCGCTGAGAGTTGTGAAAGGGAAGCTTAAACTCATTAAATGAAGCGACGGTTAAATTGAGCAAGAATAAGAATGGGATGTAAATGACGTTGCAACACAAAGGCTGGGGGATGTCTGCATCCAGTCAGCTTTGGAGCGCATTATGCTCCAAAGTGTGATTTTATATCCTTATTCTGCGCTTACATCCTCTATGCTAAGTACAACAAAGCTAATCCTTAGTCAAACAGTTCTCAGGCAGTGATCAGCTGGTTTAGTCAGGAGCTAAGTGTTTCAGCTGAATGCAACACTGTTTGTTTTCTAAGAAGATGATTCATGTATAAGCCTCAGAAGTACCGAATACACGCATAGTAAATAAGGACATGCATAAAGGGTAGTGAATGGTAGTGAATCCACCCTTGTTTAAGTTACAGCAGAATGGAGTTAGACAAAACAGAAAAGACCATTTCAACTGTCACTTATAGAGGGCTCACTAAACTGCAGTGCTGGTGGTGCGGACTGGCTGCTAATCAGCTTCTGATCCAACGTGGAGGCAAATGTGATGAGCTGCAAATGTACTGCGTATTACTGCTCAAAGAAAAGAAGCAGTCCATTAGTAGAAAAATGTCTTCTCTGTCTTATACAATCGTATACGGACACAACAACATAACCAAGAGCATTCTGCAAGAAAAATCCTTTGGTTTCAGCAGATTGTCTGGACTTTTCTTGATGTCAGACCTGAAATGGATGCTTTTGTACCACATGAGACATATTTCTATGGGTCAACCATCCACGCCCAATGGACATATTGAGCATCCTCTTAGAAAACAATTCTGAGGTTATCCACACCGCCGCCAAAGCTCACTGTCTTAACCATTGAGGGAAGCTTGGGGAAGGGTGGGTCATAAACCACTGAATGCTGTGTGTACACAGCCTTGTTTATGAACATTACCTGACAAATAAGTGGCAATAATACCCTCTGCTTTTCAGCTTTAGACTCAATACTTATGCTGATTTTCACAGGGAGCTCTCTGTATGGTACTAAGTTACAGTAGTAACCACTGTGAGTGATGATGTGCATGAGACACACAAAAAGGACATACATTTTTTCATTTAAGTTCAAACTCAACTAACTTTGTTCTAAAATGTCGGCAAAGCAGAAGGAAAAACCTCTATTTTTCATTGATTTTCTTGGTTATTGATCTTTTGAGGCAGTTTGCTGACGTACTGCACAGCAACTGCTAGTAGTCAGTGATTGATCAGCATTAGAAAACATCAGTAACACTCTAATTGAAGCATATAATGAGTTGTAATGTCATATAAACCATTACAAATGTTCTTAACAGTCCTGTCATGATTTATGTCTCTTCTTATGTTAGTAACTGCTTCACAATGGCTATAATGTAATGCTAGTATTGGTAGAATACATTATTTCCGTGGCATTACAAATGATTAATTATGTATGTACTGTTGTTTTACCAAACATCTAATAGATCATTGTCATTATGTAAGTAAAGACTACTGTTAGCCTGAATGCAACCTTGCTTTCACTTATATATTTGCTTCCTATTTTGACTAGATTAGATAAGCCAGCTGCTACATATTCAGCAAGGTTGAACATGTAGCACTACTCTTTTTAAATAAATGTCCCTGTCTTCAATACTAAACATTTGTGACATTTGTTTCGGCTCTGTACATCGGCTTATTGGATTTTAAATGAAGCACTGACTGAGGTTAAAGTATCATCTTTTAGCTTTAATTTTAAAGTGTTTACATCCATGACATTTTTTACACATAGGATCTATTTTAGGGGACCAAAAGTAAATGGGCAACATTTCTTTGGAGTTTCTGTCAACCTGGTGAATGTAAGTCCAATATTCACTCTCCTTTTAGCTCAGTTTTGATCTCCACCAAGTCCTGTGGTAAATTTCTGCTTTTTTTAGCAGCTAAATGTTCCACTGTGTTCACCAGCTAGTCGCTAACTTTGTCTGTCTGCCGTTTGGTACTAAGCAGATAGTGCACAGTGGATTTATTAGATCGCTGCAAACACCTGCCTGCCTCGTCTGGTAACCACGCTGATGAGAGCAGTGAGAGTAAACCAAAATAGTAAAGCAGTGGGTCCGAAAAACCAAAACAATGAGCTGAAAGATGCTAAAATGCTTCTTAGAGCTGAGAGGAACAGCAGAGTTGGAAGATAATTGTCTGTGAGTTTGTCACTACGACTGACTCCTTTCACATTCTACATATCATATGTCATTTCATCCATAGTTAATATAAAATATTGATTAGAGCAACTTTAAAGGCCATGAAAACTTCCATTATTAACAATGTCTCTATAACATTAAATATTCATGAGTAAATAAGAAATAACAACAACAAAGTAAAACAAACATCACTGTGTATTACACAACATGTGTATTAATTATTAAGCGTTTAACATTAAAAACCCTCAGCTTATAAGGACTAATTTGCTCTATCAGGACTGTGTGGGTGTGTTCGATGATTGACAGTGAGCAAACAATCCTCCAACTGTCATCAAATTCTAATTCAAATGTTGCTAAACGCTAAATCCTGATTAGGACACAGAAGAAGGTGGCATCACTGTTTTTCCAACTGATCTCCGCCCATTTCTAATCAGTAAAAAGAGCACAGAGAAAGAAAGAGATACATAAATGTTGAATGTGAAATAAACTGCTCTAACTTTTCCTGAAAACAGTGTTCATGTAGAATCTCATCCCTAAAAAGTAAAAAGCTGATTTAGTTTTCAGGGCCTTTAAATAATGTTATCTAATGTTTGCTGGCAGATTTTTTGTTTTTGTCAATGACTGGCTGAAGTCTACGATCCACAGACATCAGCACACACTTTTTATTAGTATTAGTATTTTCTAGCGATGCACTGCCAGGCCTGTGTAATAACATGCCACTTTAGTCCTACAAAGTATCACATGACACCAGGCAGTTCCACCTGAATAAAGATTAGGAGGAAACTATGCTAATATTTGTTTTTTCTGGTAGTGGGTCACTTTATTTATTTAGAGTCACTTCAAACATTCTGACAGTAGGAGTGTTACTTTCCTTCTCATTTAATCAACTACATGTACACTGAATTTCAAGCAACATTTAAGGACCAAAAGCCATGTGCTCTATTCAACCTTTCAACAAATATCATTTTTAATTCTCTATTACTGACAAATTGGCATTCATTTTTGAATACAGTGTAAGTGGAGCAACACAAAGCCTTGGCTGCATCATAAGCAAACAAAGGATAATAACGTCTGTAGCTATTTGGTGGCTGGTGACCTTGAACCTTTGCAGTCGTTTACTGCACATTATCTCTCAGGTGACACACAATTGTTTTAATAGGACTGACATAGATGAGAGCTGAATTTCACCAAAGTAACAATTATCTGAGCTTATGATTAACTTTTATAGTGATCATATTTTGTATTGACCTGTCAACAGAGTAGTTTCAATGCTTTTAATGGTTTTGTTTTCTAATACATACACGTAAATTAAAGACAAAAGTAGTTTTTATAGCCAACTCTCAAGGAAGGGAGGTTTGTTTCTGTTTATTAAATGCATTTTTACTTAGAGCTAAAATGTTATGGGTATTCAATATTTGGTAATCCCCGTTTCAGACAAGCACAGGACATTTTTGTTGGTGGCTTATTCATCCAGACTTGACACAAGATAAGCGCCACTCTATCAATTCCACTCATTTTATAAAGAAATATTTATTATTACAACACATTAATAGGATGAATTCTGCCACTTCTTTGGATTGATGTGGACTTTTTCTGATTGAATCTTTCTTCCTTTGACCAAAACGTCTTTGTTATCCCACATTAAAGTACAGTAGTTTTGGTTTGAACAGTATGTATCTGCAGGGCCTTTAGCGACACTGTGTGGTGCTGGTGTGAGCTGTGGCCCCTCCTCCTGTAGGGGCTGGTCTTCACTGCAGTGTGTGTGTGTGTGTGTGTGTGTGTGTGTGTGTGTGTGTGTGTGTGTGTTTGGCTGGCCACCAAACCACTGCCCCCTTTTCACAGATTTACACGACTACCACAGTCCGACTAATTTCGAAGGAGCTGTCTTTAAAGCTGTGGTAAGTGAAGTCGCCTTGTTTATGTCATTTAGCCAGCGTGCGGTTAACGGTGCCTCATGGTTTATTGTAGTGTAACGTTAGGCCACCGTGAGGCTTGTTTGATTCAATATGCTGCGCGCTGTAGCACTAATAATACTCCACACAGTTACAGCTGTCATATTCACGCACACAGATTTAAACCAGCTATGGCATCCGGCGTGGAAAGAGTGTGATTGTGTTGTAAAAGATCTACTGTTGTCAGGGATCTTTGAAGCAGACTGCAGGCCAGAGCGCGCAAAAAGACAGGCCTAGCCTACTGTACCTCTGAACAGGTGCCATAAACAATCTGAGCTTGTATTGCATGACTTTTTGATAGTAGGCCTAACTAACAGGCCTATGAATTCACAAAGCAGCCAACATATTTGCAGCATCTGTCTTTTTAGAGCAGAGGGGACCCCAGTGTCGGCTGTTGGTTGTTTTAGGGTATTGTTTAGGTTGAAGTCCTATATCATCACAGGAATGCATGGATCAGCTTTTCTCTGCCCATTGCGGGGAAATAGAAATATCCTTTTGGTCAATAGCCAGCAGTAGCCTTTCTTTAGCTGTCTGACAAAGCAGAGGGACATTCCTGCAGACCCTACAGGCATGTGGGGCCTCAGGGTGGGGGGCTGGCCTATAAACAAAGTGTTTCTATCAAAAGCATAGCCTGTTTTGCACAGCAACACGTCAGTTTTGTTTTCTAACTCATTAGAGAAACTCAACTCAGCACTGTAGCTCCATCCTCGTTGGCTGTTTACTGAACTGAGCTCATTGGGATTCTTTTCCAGTGGAGCAGAGCGGTGTAACAGCCAGCTTCTTGACATATTTGGTTCCTCACAAAGCTATTATGTCCTCCCTGGAGACTTGACTGAAAGCTGCGGAACTCTCCGGCATAGAAAAGCAAGTGCATTCACAGAGGACAAAAAGACCCTCAGTCCATCAGGGCCTGCTTTTCCTAACTGCACAAGCTTCTGCAGCTCATGGCAATTTAATGTATTTGAAAAAAACAAAACACTTGCCAAAACTTGAGTGAATGACCATTCTCTCTTTGTCTCATTCTCCCTCTCAGCCTGCCTATACAGACCAGGTATCCTATTTCTAAGTTCTTTTGTTATTTCTGGGTATGTGTTTAAGGTGGTGGGTGTGCTGTTCTTTGTCTCACATTTCTCAGTAATCACTTTTCATCTGTTTATTCTTCCTGTATGTCTGTTGTTTCTTAACGTCGTTTTCTAAGTGCAGTTTCCATAGCAGCACATTTACTTTGAGTTTACATGTCACCAGTGAGTTGGTTATCAGAGGTACCAGAGGCCTGAATTTTTAGTATTTGCAGGATTTGTGTTTTGCAAGGCCGTAGCCAGAGGTCCCACCAACGCCCCCCCGCCACTTTCAGAAAAGTTTAACCAGAAACCAAAAATAAGGTCCCTAAATCTTTTTAATTACTTGGGCTTTTTACAATTTATTTACTCAGATAACTGCTCATTTATACCTCTTCTCCTCACTCAGGAACTCGGGAACACAATTCTGGGGAGAAAATGCTGAATCCTCTATTTATTTTTATTTTGTTGGCCTAAAGGAAGTCAGATTTAAACATACTGAGTCTAAAAATAATGAATCACCTTATATAATTTAATATATATTAAAAACTTACATATCTATATTATATAAGTTTTTAATTATAGAATGTAAAATCCCCTCAGGTTGCTAAACCTACAAATTCAACAAATTAATAAATGGAATACCAGGGACCTGACCTCAGTTTCCTCAGTGGCCTCGAGTTTGTGTTTTTAGGCTAGCAGCATAATGTAAGACTGATTAGTTGAAAGCAGAAGAAAATCAATCTTTATCACTAGTATGAACGTTGTCTTTCTGCACACACTCCCACACCTGATTGCTGTGCTGTAACTCTTAGACAAGAGTGTGCTGCTAGCTTTCTGCTATTTATAGACAGCACAGTGCATGCCCACCCACCACTCCATATTTTTATCTCGCACCAGTATGTATCCAATTGGAGGGATATCTGCAACCATATACGCCAACAGGCTGCGGGCTGAAGGCATGGGCTCCAAGGAGCAGGCTGTGCTCTTCTCCAACCAGGACTATGAGGCACTGAAGCAGCAATGTGTGGAGTCGGGCTGCCTGTTTGAAGACCCCTGTTTCCCCGCTGAGCCTCCATCCCTGGGCTTCAAGGAGCTCGCCCCCCATTCCTCCAAAACGAGGGATGTGGAGTGGATGAGGCCCACGGTGAGAAAGTTAATTATGAGCATACTCAAAGATTTGTTAACGACTTGCTGCTAATGCACTGATATCTTTAATAGGTTAGGCAGGACACAAGATAACATATATACTTTTTAGGCACCCATTTATGGATGAAAATATGTTTTTAAGACACAGACTCCAGAACTAAAGCTGTACATTGAGTGGAAACACCCCACCCATCATTCCTTGGAATGCTTCTCATGTAATATTTATATTAAACAGGCATGTGGTTTTGACTCTTCCTGGTGAACTCAACAGACAAAATGTATATAAACAAACATATCAGTGACACTGTCTCATTTCATGTCTGCAAACTCAGACAGAACAAGTAGGGACAGGAACTTCTCGGACCACTGCAGCTGTTGGCATCGCATGGCATTCTCTGACCGCTCCCTCGCTCTGACAGTTGTTTACTGTGCTTCATTAAAACACAGGAAGCTGACGTAGTAGACGCAAGAATAGCAACGGTTTGAAAGATGTGTTGCCTTAAAGTAGATCGTAACAATGTGTTGACTAGTGTGAATCCTGAGGATTTGATTGTCTTCACTCAGGCGTTTAATTTCTCCACAGGAACTGACAGATGACCCTCAGTTCATTGTGGGTGGTGCCACCAGAACGGACATCTGTCAGGGGGCGCTGGGTGAGGCCTTGTCGTTATTGTTAATGCTGAATCTGAAACCTGAAAAAAAAAGAAGAGGAAGACAGATTTAGATAAAGGTTGCTAAATGCTTCGTCTCACATTCAGGTGACTGCTGGCTCTTAGCGGCCATCGCCTCTCTCACCCTGAATGAGACGCTTCTTCATCGGGTTGTCCCACATGGGCAGTCCTTCCAAGACGACTATGCTGGAATCTTCCACTTTCAGGTACTGTAAGATCATCTTCTACTTTTTGCTTCTCCTATCAAGTGTAAGGCAAGCAATTTAGAGTGATGGAGTTCTTGATTATTGCTCTTTGCTGCAGTTCTGGCAGTTCGGCGAATGGGTAGACGTTGTGATAGATGACAGACTGCCTGTCAAAGACGGGGAGCTGCTGTTTGTCCACTCTGCTGAGGGCAATGAATTCTGGAGTGCGCTCCTGGAGAAGGCTTATGCCAAGTACGTTTTGAAAAGCCTGCACAGTTTCTAAATTACTCATTATGAGGGTTGTTGGTAGGAAGTTGTAAACCACATCCGAAGTGCTGCTGTTGATGGCAATCAAACTGAAGTGTGTTTCTTATGTGGTATCAGGCTGAACGGCTCCTATGAGGCTCTGTCTGGAGGAAGCACCACTGAAGGGTTTGAGGACTTCACAGGTGGCGTGTCTGAGATGTACGAACTCCGCAAAGCTCCCAGAGATCTGCACAGGATTATCGCCAAAGCTCTGGAGAGAGGCTCTCTGCTGGGCTGCTCTATCGACGTACGTGCTGAACACACAGGCACACCACCAAGACACGCAGATCAATGTTGCACCATCTTGAGAAAGCCAATAACATTAAAAGCACTCCTATTTATTTCTGTGCCAGACAATTCATACTCAGATGCAGTAATCGTGTTGTCGTATTAATACAGATCACCAGTGCCTTCGACATGGAGGCTGTTACATTCAAGAAGCTTGTGAAGGGCCACGCCTACTCACTCACTGGATTGAAGGAGGTCTGTCTGTGTATGACTCTGTTGTCTTTAATCGGTTATCAGTATGAATGATATTAATAGTTCTAAGTTGCCAATCGCTCCGTGTGTTATGTAGGTTGATTTCCGTGGCAACATGGAACGCCTAATCCGAATACGTAACCCCTGGGGTCAGGTGGAGTGGACTGGTGCCTGGAGTGACAAGTGAGTGTGCCAAATCATAATAAATGTCCCCGTGTACTAAAAAGATTTCCATTACATGTTTTGTTTGGTTACTGTCTTCTTTCATGAGTATTATATCTCATACTGAATGTTCACTCCTGTCTGTCTGTCTTGTCGTGTGTAGTTCCCCTGAATGGGATGAGATTGACCCTTCTGAGCGAGAAGACCTGCACCTTAAGATGGAAGATGGGGAGTTTTGGTAAGATGTCCCACTACTGTATGGCAATTGTATGTACTGTAGGTATTTTAAAGGGCTAGTTCGACATTTTGGAAATACGCCTTTTCACTTTCTTGCAGAGAGTTAAATGAGAAGATTTTAAAATGAGCTTTTGCAAACAATAGAATCTCAGGTCCTTTTATTTTTCACCTTTTGCATTTAGAAGTTAAAAGTGACAGACAAGATTATTACCTTAAAAGACTTAGTAGAACAGTTACTGGAGAATGAACAACACGACTCCTCAGTGCTTAGCACCTGTCTCTTTACTACAGAGTGGAACTGGTGAATGGTGAAGGATACTTCATTTTTCCTAGAGCTAAATCAATAAGTTGATTAAAGTAATATTTCTACATTTTGGGAAATCAGCTCTTTTGCTTTGTTGCAGACAGTTAGATGAGCTTAATACAAAACAACAGTCAGCAGTTGGTAGGAAGCCAGTACCCCCACCCCCAAAACCACAAATTGTTGTTTTTGCTCTTCGCTTTTTGTAGGGATTAAACAAACAAGACATAACATGTTAATCAGTGAGCTTTTGAGGTGCTGGTAGACGGATTTTGTTACTTTTGGACAGAGCCAGACATGCTGTTTCCTTCTGTTTCCAGTCTTTACGCTAAGATAAGCTAAGCTAACCAGCTGCTGGCTTGAGCTTCATATTAAACGGACAGATATAAAAGTGGCATCGATCTTTTCATCTAACTCTTGGCAAGAAAGCGAAAGAGCATTACTCCCAAAATGTCGGAGCTATTTAAAAAAAAGTTGCATCCACGTTTTTCTGACCCAAAACTTTATTTTAATCTTCCAGGATGTCCTTCAGTGATTTCAAGAGGCAGTTTTCTCGGCTAGAGATCTGTAACTTGACTCCTGACGCTCTGAGTGAGGACAGTCTCAGTTACTGGAACACCATGAAGTTCTACGGCACGTGGAGGAGGGGCAGCACCGCTGGAGGCTGCAGGAACCATGCAAGTGAGTCCCAGCCGTATGGTCGCAGGAAAAATGCCTTTCATGTAAAAGTGCACACACTGACATAGATAATATTACCCATAAAGTAATCAAGTGATAACATTTCTCTGTTAAAGCGCAAACAGGTTCCTGTAATGTTACTGTGACTATGAAACAGGCTAACACAAATGCACCATCTGTGTAGACACGTTTTGGATCAACCCTCAGTATAAGATCACGTTGCTGGAGGAGGATGATGACCCGGAGGACGATGAGGTGGCATGCAGTTTTTTGGTAGCTCTCATGCAGAAGGACCGCCGCAGATATCGGCGCCATGGGCAGGACATGCACACCATTGGCTTTGCTATCTATGAGGTGAGAACAGAGATGGAAAATCAGGATTGTCCTTCTGCCCTTCTCATTGTCTATTCACATGTTAACATGACATTATTTTTAAACATTTTGCTTCAGCTCATTTGTGTTAATTTTTTCCCTTTTCTTCTTTTGTGCAGATTCCAGATGAGGTAGGCAGAGCATCAATTACTACCACTGTTTATTTAACCAAAGAAGTTTGACTATAACCATACTGGTGATTCCCATTTACTATGAATGATGTATATTTTACAGTACTGCTGATCATGTTAGAGTCATTTTCCAGGTAGCCACTGGTTTCTGCGCATTGTGTTCATCACATTCATTCTAAGAAAATCAGCTTACAGAAACTTGAGATGTTCATTCCACCACATCCATCACAATTGATTGTCTTGTTAAATCAATCCACATATTCAACTGCGATCAAGAAATGATATTGTAATTTGACATCAATAAAGCAGACTGGATGTTTATTGTGATGGATGACCTATTTCAAGCAAGTTTTAAATCTTTGTAAGTTAATTTGCATCACATATGAAAGTTCCTTTTTCTTGAAATGCAGTCAGAAGTTAAAACAAATCAGTGTGTTATGCTTTGTAAAATGGTTGGCAGTAATGTCAAGTATATATGATTTAATTTAAATGGACCTAAAAACATGCAAATGCAGCTCAACCCATGTCTTGTGTCTTACTGCCCTTAGTACAGAGGCTGCCAGAATGTCCATTTGAAGAAAAATTTCTTTTTGAGCAATTCATCGTGTGCTCGCTCGGAGACCTTCATTAACCTGCGAGAGGTGAGCACGCGGCTTCGTCTGCCCCCCGGAGAGTACCTCATCGTCCCCTCCACCTTTGAGCCCAGTAAAGAGGCTGACTTTGTCCTCAGGGTCTTCACTGAGAAGCAATCAGAAACAGAGTATGTGTCTTTTGCATGCGATTGTAACGTCGGTTTATGTATGTGTAGAAATTTAAATCTCATGCTGATATGTTTTTGTCCATTGCAGAGAACTGGATGATGAAATCTCTGCCAATTTAGGAGATGACGTACGTATCAGTGAGACGTGACAAAGAAAATGTTACATGATATGCTATATGAACTAACTAGGAAATAACTAGGATCCAGATGATAAACTAATGCCTTTATATCTGTGGTTTCCTACAGGAGGAAGTAACTGAAGACGACATTGACGACTCTTTTAAGTCCATGTTCGCTCAGCTAGCAGGAGAGGTAAGATCCGTCTTACTGTTTGGAACGTTTGTTGGCATTTGTACTTGCTCACACTACTTCAATAATTTTTATGTAATAATGTTCCTAGTGGTAATAATGGTATTTTTAAAGTCATATTTAAGATATCTAAAGCCTAAAAGATGCAAAATGGTGTCACCCTTGTTATGGTGAAGAAAATAAAGTCAATAAAGTCGTTCCTACTTGAACTAAAGACTTGCATATTCTCTTTTCTTGTCCTCTGTGCTTCTCCAGGACATGGAGATTTCCATTCGCGAGCTCAGGACCATCCTTAACAGAGTCGTCACCCGACGTGAGTTTTCTGTTTATTTTTAGTTAACAATTCATAGCAACTGGAAAGTTTACATATTAGTAATACATCTCCCATTACTGTATTAGATTCCACCGCAGAGTGTACTCCATCCGTTTCCTGGACTGCCTCTCTTACGAGCCTGTGTGTCACTGTGTCTCTGTAGGCCAGACTGTTTCAGATGAGTGTTCTTGCTATTTCAGACAAAGATCTGAAGACTGATGGCTTCAGTATGGAATCATGTAGGACCATGGTCAACCTGATGGATGTATCCTCTTGAGTTATCAGGCATGAATGGATCAAAAACTTTATTACATTGATTTTATTAAACAGCATGCGAGTGATTGTCTGTGTGTAGTTTCACCCCTTGACGCCGTGTTTACCAGAAAGATGGTAGCGCCCGTTTAGGGCTGGTGGAGTTTCAGATCCTCTGGAACAAGATCCGAAATTGGCTGGTAAGAATGAGAAAAGTAATAACAATGTCAAAGGAACCGTATGCAATTAGATTCTCTGGATTTTTTTGTTTACGTTTCTGTCTCGGTCTCTCAGGTCATTTTTAGACAGTTTGACCTTGACAAGTCAGGTGCCATGAGCTCGTATGAGATGCGTCTTGCTGTGGAGGCAGCAGGTATAGTGCTCTTGATTATCATTTTACACAATTATTAAACTGTACACACTCAAAAGATGAGAAGTGCGACCCTTTCTTTTATTTGTATTGCCCTCCTGTGTAGGTTTTAAACTGAATAACAAACTGAACCAGATTCTGGTAGCCCGGTATGCAGAGAATGAGATGATTGACTTTGACAACTTCATCTGCTGCTTGGTCAAGCTTGAAGCCATGTTTAGTGAGTGTCATTGTAATACATGTTGTTCTAAATGTATACTGTATGTGTGCAGACTGTTACGTGTTAATACAGTGAGAAATACAACACCACTGACAAATGAAAACCTTGAATCTTCTAACAGGGTATTTCCAGCAGTTCGACAAGGAGGGGTCAGGAGTGGCTGAGATGAATATCACAGAGGTGAGTGCTGTTTAAAAAGAAAATCTCAGTTCATTTTGTCAATCTTTTCTCTTCATCTAATCTTTATTTCTCGTATTGCTAGTGGCTTTACCTGACAATGTGTGGTTGAAGAGAGCAGTCTTCACTGGAGGAGGGTATAGAGAAAAGGTACAGTGCCTGCAGACTGCCTTGAACCTGCAGCCCTCAGCCCTTAGTGACCTTTTAACACATCCCACCTCAACGTACCTAAAGTAGTAAAAGAGCTGTAAAACAGACAACCAAAGTCCAACCACGCCAAGTGTCTCCCGGCTGAATTTGACAAACTATGCAAACCTACAGTCTGTGCATGACAAAAATCATTAGCTGTAATGTGCATTGTAAGGTGATTTTTATATCTCTACATTTTAATTTTGCTGTCTATATTGCTGTCTATATGAATATGAATGTCAACTTACTAACAATGTGTTTGCTACGCAACACAAAACATAGAAGAAATCTGATAGTCTGTCACTGTAGTGCTTTAAGAGGTGAAGTCTTAGCTTCTCTTGGTCATTCTGCACTCATGGTTTTATTTTTGCACCTGCAGATGGCAGTACAGACCTGATCTGTCTGTTTTTGATTCATTAATTTTTTGGCATTTAATGCTCAAGTTTAGTCTGTTTATATAGAACACCAATCTTTTTCTTTAGTTGAAGTAAAGCAGCTGACCTTTGTTAAGTTTTACTTGATTGTTCTTATTTTGCACTGACAATAGTTTAAGGAAGCTGCTAGTGAAGTCACCTCACATTAGTGAGAAATAGTCCATCGGTCCACTCAAGTGACATTTACAGGGATCACATGATACTGAATGCCTTATACATGACACCATGTTATACACAGATATTACAAATGTGTCAGTTACGTGTTTTGTGAATGTATGTTGTGCCTTCAATAAATATTTCCCTCATGATTTCTCAGTTTGTTCATTGTGTTCATGATGAGTTTGACCCACATTTGGCTGCTCAAACTGCACCACAAACAACAATGTTAATGCATTCAAGGCAAAGGTTATATTTATTGTAAGCAGAGAGAGGCTTCTGTAAAATGTCAAACATGTTTACAAAGACTTGAATCTATTACATTAACAACAGAATACTGTATAGAGACAAAAATCACGACTGGGTGTATGCTTCATTTAAAGTTAACTGAAGACGAGAACATATGCATAAAATGTTCACATACACCCAGCAGATGATGCTGGTATTAAACAAATGAACTAGCAATTGCTAGGACTTTAGAGTAATCTCCCTCCATTCTACGTAGATGTGTGGGAAGAGGGACCTTAATCCTTGTTCCTGTAGGGTTCCCATTGTCCTCAATCAGAACAACATTGTTCGAATCAAAACGTGCGCTCATGCGTTCTCCAGGCATTTTGTGTCCAACGATTAGCGCTTTCTTCTTCTGTCCTTTGATGGCAAGCAACACTCTGTCACCCACTTTTCCTACGCCATTCGCGGTGTAGACATGGATCACTCTTGGCGCACGGTGATGTGGTGTATTTCCAAGAGTACTGTTGTCCACTACACGCACTCTTGTCATCTTTTGAATGGCTGCTGCAACAGTGGAAACACTGACAAGACAAAAAGTAAATTGGTCATCTTCAACTTGCAGTAGTCCTGCTGGGGCACTACCCATCACTAAATGTCACAGATTATGATACTGATTATAGCTCTCCTCCAGATACCCGTCAGTCAGCAGTCATGACAGAAGTTTAAAGCAAAAATTCACTTTTAGATTGAATAACTTTGACCTTGAAGTTGCTCCCTAAGCTGAATATTAGAGACTATCTGTGGGGATCATGTCATATGGAGAAAAATGCTTAAGCTGCTCCATAAACAGTGAATAAAGAAATGACTCAGGACTGGCTCCATCATTTTTAATAATGTTTAATGTCTAATCCCCATCTATTTTTTGATAGCCCTCCTATAGTTCTGCCCTGAGACCAGAGCTGAAATAACTCAAGGAAACTGACAGCATCCATGGTGGCTTCAATGGGATATCTGGACAATATTCACATGGGTGGAGCAAAATCTTTAGCCACCAGAGTTGCTATTTAAATATCAATATACAAACCCAAGCACCAACTTACAACGACAACATACAGTAACAATTGTCCCTTTAACAGGTTTCTACAATAATAATAATAATAATTAAAAAAACACGTGTTCATCCTCACTCTTTATTAACGTTTGCATAACTGACAATAACCTAACAATCAATTTCTAAAGTCACATTTCCCCCTACAGCCTTCTAGTAAACTCTTAATACATGACTTGGCACAATGAACAACCATCCAACCATCCATCTGAAGCCACAATAAACGAGATGTTTTGAGTGGAGGGGAGGCTTTAATAGGTGACCGAGATATGCTGCTGTATTAGTGACTGTAAATGGTTTAAACTGATCTTATTAACTCAAATTACAGGAATATATCTTACCTAAAAGTCCTCTGATGAATTACGGACGTCGTCTCTACGAGGAGCCCGGTAAGGGATCTCGAAAGCTGGGGGAGAGCCATAACTACAGAATACTGTCGGAGAGAAAGAGAGAGAGAGTAATCATTTTGGCTTACTGTCTTTGCCCCGAATAATAACACGAATGCCAGAATAACAATCAGAAAGCGTCGAAGTTTAAGATTAAAACATCCGCCTCGTTGACGTTACCCTTCTGTCGCGCGCCGTGCCAAAGTCAAAGGTCTAACGTCAGCAACACGCGACCAACCGCCGTGAGCCGAGCGAGCTGATTCGACGCAACACGCACCAGCGCGTGAGAAACAAATATTCCTCACTGCGAACAAGAAGATAAGCATTTGGCTTAATAGTCGCCGTTAAACGTCAACCCCGTTTGTGCTCGCACACGCCGGAGCGACTAAAGAAAACCGCCCGGCCCCGGTTAGCTCGCTCGTCACACAGACGCGCCGCCGAAAATATAGAAATGCAAGAGTGTCGAAGCTGCGGAGATCCAGCGGGTATGGAAGGCCAAGAGGACCAAAACGTCTACTTCGACGTTCAAATTTGACGTCTTAAGACTCCGATTTTGAACGTCTTAAGGCGTTTAAAGTTGGGTGCTACCACTTCATCAGTTTCTGAGGGGAAACCCTACATATGATAGACCTATTTCACAATATAGCAGCGCTACAATCTTTTGTCACTGCTACTATGGACCCTGAGCAGCGTGTTTTCTCTTTTCTTTGCCAAAGATAAGAAATGCAGATGTTAAGCTTCTTGACGCCATTTTCTCTCCTCTCAGCCACCAGAATCCAAATTACCCGCACAAACTGAGCCACCCCGTACAAATGGACTGTCCCAAATAGTAATTCACAGTTGCATATAAGACACCTGATAGGTAGGTAGCCCAAAGGTAACCACTAGTAAGAGCCCACATGACCACGAGGTAGGTGTAAGTACAGCCCAACCAGCCCCTACGTCAAAAAGGGGTGTGTATGTTGACGCCAACCAATGGCATGGAAGCCTTAAGGTCCAAACGTCTTAACGCGTTCAAAATTAACGTCTAAAGGCGAACGTCGACGTTTTGGTCCTTTTGGCCTTCCACAGTCGTCTCCTCTGCGTGACCTGCCCCTGCTCGCGTCACGCCCCACGCCCCGCCTCCCCGTTGGACTGGTTGGGTTGGCGACAGTCGCTCAACTGTCCGCCGGACACGACCGAAGCAGCTCGGACTGGTCTCGCCGTCACTAAAAGCTACACCGTCTGACCGACTTGCCTCGCCGGGTTAGCTCTTTCGTTGTGGCCAGGGAGCTCCGGCGAAATCTAATTTGACGCGGAGGTTTACCGACAGTCGTTAGACAGTCCCCGCCTGTTACTTGCTACATCGAGGGGGCTAAGTTAGCTAACGTCAACGTTACTGTTGACTGCTGGCTCACGTTACCTAATTGTGTTAGTTTCTGCCCCTGCTGCGCGTCATAGCAAGAGCAAGGTAAGTTGGTCTTCTCATTTATTAACTCTGCATTTATTGGTGTTTCACGACAAACGTGCCGGTTGTTCTTTACAGCCGCAGACAGCTAGCCGATAGCTACGTCGCTGGTAAACTTGATGGTTGCTGTCAGAACAATAGACGAGTAAACGCATCCCGTTAAGGCTAAGACATGAACGAGCCCCCGCAACAGTAAGGGCAGTGGTTTCCATAACTGAAAACAAAAGTAGCTGTCGTAGTTTTGTTTTTAAACGGGCTGCTGTGAAATTCACTTGCCACACTCGAGCCACAAAGCCCTAGATTGAGTTCGCCTGCTGGTCCTCATCAGGCACTTGGGTGTTTGTTTGTTTGTTTTTTTGTTTAGTCACCGATCACGTTCTGGTCTTCACGTTGAGGCAGATCAATAGCAAGATGTCGGAATATATTTCAGATAATCTCGAAAACTGCTTGGGCCTTGGCTGTCTGTCTGCTTGTGCATGGACTTGAGGAAACTAGAAGAGATATTAGACACTGCGGCTATAGTTTAGTTGTAGCGTCCAGGCCAGTGTTTTGACATACCTTTTAGATAACCAGTGGGAGATCATATCTCAGCTATCTAACGCTATTTGAGCAATGCTGTATTGAGACAGTAACAGGTTTAACCATAGATATAAAACAGTTTTGTACATGTTTTATATCTATGGGTTTAATTGTGCTAGATTCACTGATATGGGCTCCTTCATCATGTACTGATGACTAGTGCATAGCCTATAAAGGGATAAACATGAGCTGGCTGCTAGCAGTCTCAATATTTTGTTCACGAGCCATACTGTGGTTCAGACAGTTATTGATGGGAAGCCTTCCAAGAAGTAGTATCAGTGTGACAAACTCCTGCTCTTACCAGTTTCATACAAGATAAAAAACAAAGGGCTTTACTAGCTTGACCCCTTACAAAATGCTGAGGGTATTTGTGCTTTTCCTACCTTGTATCATGCTGAAAGCAAGGATTGGCCATTATTGATTGGATTGAATGTTTAGTGGTATCAATCAGTCGATTGCGCCGATAATGTTAAAAATGATGACAAATGCCCATCACTAGCTGAATGGAAAGTGATACCTTTTAAAATTGCCCGAGCAGTCTGACCAGCTGCCTAAGTCTTGAATTTATAATGACAAGGAAACAGTTAAATCGGCTCTTTACATTACACTCACATTCTAAGGCTGTAACCACACAATTTGTGGTATTATTACTTTATAAATCACTAAAATAATGAAACGATTAAATAGCCGCAACTGTTTGTGGGTTTTTTTTTTTAGACTCTAATCAGCTCAGGCTTCCCTTTACAATCAAAAGATGGGGTGGGACACACCTCAGTCCTCTGAAGGTGGAATTCAATTACAGTAGTAAGACTACTCTTCAGAGATAACAACGTAGTTCATTGGATTTATAGAACAGTGATTAAGACTGTGTTGTGCTGCTGATTTTAGATGAGAAGCTAGGTGCACTTGTGTCCTATTTAGCGTAATAGTATTTTATCTTATAGCATCGACTTTAATTTGTCAGCCATCTAATGTTAATGTTGGTATGATCTCTTTTTTCGATTGTTGAATTTCTAAGATTTCAGTGTAAACATTTTTGACCAAGAAATGCCGAGTATTTACGCATGAATCTATGACAGCAGGGGAAGAGATTTTATTTGAACACTGACATTTAACTTTCTCCCCTCATTTCCTCTTTTTCTACTGTGTGTGCTCTTAATTTTATATACATGCTGTGACATGATTATGAAACCGTGCTCTGACATCATCATAGTGTGCCATAATCAAACCTCAGGCACTGAACAGTTGTCAATGATTTACGGGCTAATACAAACAAGGCTAATATGTGCAAATCTGTGTTATCAGCCATCAGCATTGTTATAGAATTCATGCTTTCATGCATGCAAGTTTGCTACTCTTGTGAAGCAAAATTCATAGATATTAAAATATAAAGTAGGTTTGTGAATTCACAAGATGAACACAGCTAATAATGGATTCAAAACAGTGTTTACATACAGTATTAATACGTGGACATGCAAGTACAGTCTGATTACATTTGAACAAATGTGTGTCTACATAGGCCGGGTGTCGTTGGCACCCTCCTTATACGGTGTCCACTAATTTATTGAGAGGGGTTTATTTTGTTAAGTAAGCTTAATTTTTTTTTGTCCTATAAAGTAAATGTACTTGTGGTGTCTGTCAAAGACTTTACGAGGTATTTTGAACACTTGTAAACCTGTTTTGCTGGAAGTACAAGTGAACATGTTAGTAAAAGTGGAACTTTTCAAGGTTGCTTATAGCTTTCGTGCACAGAGCACACAATAGATTTCTACTTTAAGGGAGTGGTTGGCTTGACTTAACCGACCACATAATCATAAATAACATATTATATTGAAGGTTTCCGGAAATTATCTGGATTATAGGATAGTGTAAGAGTTGAACAAAACCAATTAAACTTACTGTTGGCACCTCTTGTGTGTCCCTCCTTTGTTAAATTTGGCTTTATTTAGTTGGGAAAGCAAGGTGGAGCATGTCAAGTTGATAACCCACTGTTTTTATGCGTTGAACAAAGCCTGTTCAAATGTTAACTTATGAAGATTAAAGGAATAATGACACATAGAGAAAACAATACAGATTTAAATGGGGAAGGTCATGAATATGTGTACTGTTGCTGATTGTAGATGGAAAGCATTAGTGTTGTGCAGTTTCAGAGGCCAGTTGCATTAAGATGGAGGAGCACTTAACAGTAAAAAGGTTTGCTACTGTATTATTTGCATGTAATGAATATGCAGCTGCCTGCATGGACTTTAATGAGGCACTGAATTGTATGACATTTTCATGTCATTTGGCTTAGTGGAGACATTTCGCTCTGATATTGTTTGTGTAACTACAAAAACATATTATCCAGACAATTAGACAAACCACACTGTTTTGCCTGCTTAAGCTGTAGAGCAAGTAGCAGACTCACTCTAGATTGAGTTTCAAATGGACAAGCATGAGATTTTCTCCCCCACTGCCTTCATCCCCTTTGTTTATTTGTATTTTGAGAATGTGTACCAGACTGATGGTACCATAGCAACTAGCATCAGGTGGAAAGGTGGCACAGTATTTCTGTGCCGCTGAGTCATGCTGTAATCACACACTGCTGTTAAAAATTGTCCTAGACATTGAAATTATAATGAAATCAAAATTAGTTTTAGTAAGACTTTTGTCTGCAATGTTGCCTGCTACACTAAAGTCATAGAAAAATCTATTTGATTAGAATTAAAATAGATAGCAGATGCAAAATACACAAAAACACACCCCTTGTTTCATCAGGGCTTAATCATGATCACTGACAAATTAGTATTTCATATGTCATGCTGCCCAAATTTCGTATTTAGATTATAGCTACAGGGTTTTAACACTGTTTAGGATTCAGAATTAAGGTAATATTGCCAACAGAAGCTGATTACAAATCTTGTAGAGAGAGGACTTGATTTGAGAAAACACAAACTTGGTATTAAATGTGAGGGATAATGTTTGTCCCAACTACTATGGTAGTTCATTCACTATTCACTAGTCATTCACTATTTCAGCTGAGATGTTCTGTCTAAATTGTACTCGATTGCTGTCAGGAGTCATGGTCCAAATTCATGTATCGCACTTTTAATAGCACTTTGAACAGACAGCATGGGTCCCTGTTTTGCTTGGATCATGTGCGTGCACGAGGACATGCTAGCATGTGTCTGCCAACGTACAAAGGCAGTGCAGTAGACTGCAAGGAAGTAAACATAGGTGTCAACAAATTACAATTTAAAATATTTTTTTTAATTGGGTTTGCAAATGTTCTACGAGGAAGGAAATGCACTCACTGCACCTCAATGATACACACAATGCCCCACAGGGCACACAAAACAGGGACACATGGCCAGGAAAACAAAGGCAAAGATTAAAGCACAGGTTGTGAACAAAATATTGGGACCTGACAATATTGTGCAATCCTGAAATAAATACCACCTTAAAAAAGCTCAACTTTTGAATCAAGGAGCTGTTGACTCAGCTCTACTCCTGCAATCAATTATAAGCCTCAAAAAGATAAAAGGCATTTATTGCAGTGTTATTGCATTGTATCGTAAGGTGTTCATGTTATTGTGTCCAGCCCCTGTAAATTAAAAGCAAATACAAATGAAATTTTATTTTTAACTTAATTTGAGCTGCTCACAATGAGTGCCCTTCTCCATTACACACTAAGATGGTCAAAGGGAACCTCAACAGGCATGCCTCAAAGACTGATTAAACACTTATTTAAAAACAATGGCACCCACACTAGGATCTGCAGTACCTTTGTGGATGCGATTAAATTGTAGAGAATGTGTTATTGGATAAAAAGTTATCTTTGTGTTTTTCCAAAGCTGTGTAATATGAAACTGATACATTTTTGCCAAGGTCTGTCTTTTCTTATTGCCTTTTATGTTTGATTTTCCAACAACATGCGCCATAAAGGCAACACTTTTCAACAGCCGAGTCAACTCTTGGACGTCAGCGGTTCATTTTGAACTGTAACATACAAAAACAACAAAAATAACCCAAAATAACTAAAAAAACCAGCTAAACTGGTGTGATGCTGAGTGCCTCACAGTGGAGTACAGTATGCCTTTTGGCTGACATGTATACATTTTAAAGATTGACAACATCACTCAAGAAGATGCACAACAATACTTGGACCTGTTTTGGTATTCCCATGACACTGACATTGCAGCCATGAGGTGGGCTTTCTGAACCATAAGTAACATCTATACCTTAGGTGTTATAAGTTGTTTTTGAGATGTGCTCGGGTCCTTTTCAAGATGTTGGTGTTGAATGTTAAACAGTCTGAACTGTGGCCACGGGTCCAGGATGTGCAGCAGTGTTGTTGAAGGCACAGGGGGGTATGTTGTGTCCTCCTTGGGTTGAGACCGGTCCATTTGGACCCTGTAGTCTCTATCGGCTTATTGTTCGGCTCTGGCTGCATCCCTCTCCAGTGATGTCACAGCATTCCAGGGAGCGGATAAATGAGTTAGTGTTAGCCGGGCAGATGAGCAGCATCGTGAATGCTGCTGGTAGTAGTGGGTCGAAGGGCACAAGTATAGCAGCGCAACTGTGCAAACACATTCGCCAGCGCTCACCAGAACACCTACACGCCTTCTCAGAGCCCTTCGTTCAGTCTGAGTGAAATGTGAAACCTTTTAGCCTGTAGATCAGGATAGGTCAATTTTTTATAGGATGGAGAAGGTTCTTCAGTTTTCAGGTTTTTTGTCTCAACATCTCAATATTTTTATGTATCACCTCTGTTCATTCTTAAAGAGAAAGGTCTGTCTGGATTTACTGCTATTCTGGGATTATTTTACAACCAGTATGAAACCTCAAGGTTGGGAGTAAACTTCTAAGATCATCGAGGCTCTTGCTTTAGTGTTGGGATCAGGATGTTATTAGTAAGGTACATTTCTCATAGGACTTCTTACGCCTCATACACTATTCATGTTTTGTCAATGTTTTCCATCATTAGCCTTTAGGTAGCTTGTTTGCTTGTTGTTTCTTACTGAAATGCATCGTAAGGAAGAGTGAAAAGGAACAGAATATAAAGGTAGCCAATGTGCCTAGCGGGCCACAGCTGTTGAGCTTGACTTGTCAGGGTTAGACACCCTACTCCTCAACCTGCATTAAGAGTTAAATGACCCAATGTAATGTGAAAGGGTTTCTCCGACTTTTCAGCTGCTCTCTGCAGCTTTCAGCTCATTGTTTTGGTGCTCTGACCCAAACATAGACTGTATGGTTGAGTCACCCACCATATTAATCAAATCCAATACATGACTGTACGCAGCCGTGTAAACAAGCTCAGGCAAGCTGAGTGAGTGTACGCTACCTTCCTAAGAGGAAACAAAAGATGTACACCAGTGACTGTTGAACAAAGCTGAACATCTTGCAAGCTAAAGAACCAGATATTTATTTCAGGTGTTGGGGGACAGAATCTGAACTAAAAGGAAAGTGAACATTGGACTTAAGTTTCTCAGTTAGCTTGAAACATGTCTCCAGTGGGATGCCAGTGTTGCTCTCTGTCTGCTGAATGGGGAACAGGGAAGTACCGGTTGGTACTGAATACCTGTTCAGTACTCCTAGGTGTTCAGAGTATACATTTTCACTTACTACAGTTATTTTCCTTGATTTCAGAACAAAGTTGAAATATGATTCATTGGCACATATAGTGGCCACAAAGAAGGAACAGAAAGTGTGTAATGATTTAAAACATGCAGGTTTCAGTTGTCATGCACGTGGTCAAAAGCAACAGCATGTGACTAATGACAAGACAGAAATGTCAGCCTCAGTAGAAAGGGACAGAAAATTTAAATTGCATTGTTTCATTTACTGTAGAGTCTCGTATGATGTGTGTTTTCTAGTTATTTCCACCATCTCTCCATTTCTGTCAGTTTGTCACATACAGTGTGACCAATTATGCTAGAACGCAATAGTAATCAGCATAATTAGTGTTCTAACACTTTTGTTTCTTCTCTGCAGGTTCTCAACATGCTGCAGTGAGCGATGCAACGAGTGTTGATATTAATAATGGCCATCTGGGGGGCGCATGGATGCCCCAATTCAGAGAGCTGCCCGACGCCGCAGCCCAATTCCACCTCCAAGGACTACTGTTACTCGGCCCGAATTCGCAGCACTGTGCTCCAGGGCTTGCCTTTTGGTGGGGTGCCTACTGTCCTCGCCCTTGACTTTATGTGCTTCCTGGTGAGTCCTTCTGTCGGTCAAATGGAGTGCCCAGTTACTACAGCTGATTCAACAATATATCCTAATCATGAATTAGTGCAAGCCCTTCAATTTTTGGGTTTTCTTCAAAACCCTCAGAATTGAGGTAAAATACTCCCATGAATGTGTTTTTAAATGATAAACACCTTCAAGCTGTTATGTAACTTTTGTTCAGTACGTCTTTGTAATGTAAATAAAGGGACTGGGTGTTGACAGACACTGTTTATTTTGTACTTCTAGGGGCTGCTGTTTGTGTTCTCCTTCTTGAGAAAAGTTGCATGGGACTATGGGCGCCTGGCCCTGGTGACTGACGCAGACAGGTAATCAGAACACATTGGTCCAGTACCAAAGGCTTGTTTGGAGTCATGGAAAGCAATAACATTATAGCCAACATGCACTGATATATCAACTGTGATTGAAATTTGATATGTTAAAATCACAGTTTCTTTATACATGTAACAAGTGCTGATAATCTCTTTTTTTTACCAGCTAAAATAATTAATTCTACATTTTTCTCAGAGGTGTCACTCAGTTTTTGGTACTTTGTGTTAACATAAACTTTACTCCCTCTTTTACATAGTAGTTTGCAATCTGTCGTGAAGTGCAAAACATTTCATCTTGCAAGAGAATTTTGACAAACACACTGTTCGACATCATGATCCTCATGTGACATCAGGCTAGTTGCACACAGTCGCAGGAGAAATAAGCATGTAACGCTTGCCAGGGGTTAGACAACACTTTCTGAAAAGCCAGTGTAGCAAGCAGCAAATCCTCTGCTTGACACAGAGCCACTGTTAGGCATTGACATGATTTGCCTATAGTTTGAAAGTGTACGGTGGTCAACAGGAACAAGTGACAAAAGCCTAACACCAAAGGGTGACTACCTATGACAGCCTTGTCGGCATTCATGTGTTAGTGTCTCAGAAGGTACTAGCCATTATGGCTGGTGACCCTTATTGATTCATCTGCCAAAGACAAATACTATCAGTATTTTCCACTTGTGGCTGTTCATTCTGGATGCTAGTTGACAGTGAAAAATTCAGCAGCGTGTCCTAAGGGTGGAGTTAGTTTTCTGACAGAAGCAGACATCACAAGACTGCTGTTGGAATAAGCCTGAAATTGAGGAAGAAGAAACCAATGATGAGTAAATGTAGATTAGTCAATTTAAATACCCCTTTAGATCCATTTCCCAGACCACTTTAAAGCCACTGTCTGCATCTAAACCTCCATGGACTGTAGTTCCCCATTATTATATGATGATATGCTGCCAGATATATTGGGATAACTCGAGACTAATGTCTGAACACTGATGAAATAATGAGAATAGTCGTGGAAGCAGCCAAAGAGGCGCCTGTCAACAAGGACAGACTCCACTGCTCCTCATAAACTGCTTCACCTCGAGGTGAAACAGTTAGGGAGAGAGGGAGATCAGACATCGCTACAGACCTCTCTGACTGTGAACCCTGGAAAGTACACGACACAGTGCTCCATCACCTACTTCCCCCTGCTGTGTTTGTGTGATGTTGCAGCTTCACTATTTTTGCAGCTGCATGTGAGCAGAGAATGGGGTTGCAGCATGGTGGGAGGATGGGCGGGGGGTGGCAGCATGGGACACTTGTAACAGACAGGAAATGTAGTTGTCTCATTACACTGTGCTGACTTGAGATGAGCATCTGTCTTAAATTCTGCAAATCTGAAAAGGGAATGTAACATTACTAGGAAGCTTGTTTAATCATAAAAAATGGGCTATAAATTTGATGCGTCTGTTGTTCCAGCTACCTAAGCCATGACTCTCAACTAAAATGAATGAAAGGGTTATTATACTAGAGGCCATACATGCATTTATATGCCTAGATAATGTATACTAGAATGAACAGAAACCTTCATTGGTATGCCTGTGGTGTGATATGCTGCCCCACTTTTTCCTCTGGATCCAGCACCCTTACTGGCCAACAGGGCCATTTCCTCTTAACTAAGCTGAATAGCTTTGTTTTGCTTCTCTTTTCAGCAGAAGAATGGATCAACGATACAGTCGCCTGGATGATCGGGAATAGTATGTTATCACTCCATATCGTAGACTCACTTTCTTCTCTCCTTTCCCCTCTCTGTAGTTAACCTAACTCATACCTCTTGTCCACTCTGCCCAGGCTGCTGTGGGTTTCAGTCTGTTTTTCACACTTGATGGTGTAGTTTTTTTTGTTTTTTTTCTCCTTCAACTGCAGGCGTTTCACAGTGCCAGGCTCCTAATTATTCTCCCTCTCCTTGTCACTCTTGTATTTCTGCTGTTGGGTGCCCCTGTCCTCTCTCATTGTCCTAATCAGATCTGTGTGTGCTAATCTGTGTATTGACCTCTTTATGAAGCACGCATTTCTGCTGTGTGAGTGCACCGCATGAGCTGCACAGACAGGATGCTTACAGGGAGAGGTAATGCTTCCCTGATCTGTTGTAGTTCATAGACAGGCCCTAACATGGTGCACCTAAAGTATATCCTGTCTACTAGATCTGAGATGAGCCATTCCGACTTCTCACAGGAATGTGCGAGAGGAGGGCCGACGGTGGATTACAGCCGCAGGCTCTCTCTTCATTCCGTTAGAGATCTCTTAGAGCCCTGGGTGACGTCATCCTTTCATGTAGTATTCAACACTGAACCAATGTTGGAATTCCAGCAGAGCCTGGGTCTTCATATTTTCCAGTTATGTATAAATTGAACTGACATGACCTCCTCACATTTGTATACAGTATATAATAAGGTCTTGATCCTGGGTTATGTCCAGGAGAACTCGTGGCTCTGCTGGACAAACTCCATAAATCTGCCTCTTGATGGTCGCTGGGTTTATGTTGTTTCCTCTGTTACTGTTGTTCTGTGTAGAGCTTTGCCTTCTAACTTTTTATTGCAACCTTTCCTCTGACAGTGATGGTGTACTCAACCTGTGTAAAGTAGACTCCTAATGCTGCATGAAATGTGACTGCAGAGATTGTTCCTGTGGTCGACTGGTTTACCAAGCTAAATCTTGTGGCCACTTTACCCACAGGGTAAACAGGTGTGAATCTCTTCAGTCCATTTCAGGGCGTGTGTGGTTGTGTTGTCAACTTTTCCATACTGATGGTAATCCCACTGTCCTGAGACACAAAGAACTAACATCCCTTTATGGTACGTGGTGATAGGTAGTCCTGTAACATCGTGCAAATGCTACGTGTTGTGTTTTCTGCATGCAGTGTGGCCTCTGCCCTGACATCAGAGACACCAGAACGCTATGAGCGCCTTACCTCAGTTTCCAGCTCTGTGGACATCGATCAGAGAGACACAGTAAGTTTGCCATTGTTCTTAGGATAGAAAATGGTGTCCTTTCATCATGTAGGATATACTGTATGTTACACGTGATGACTGGTTCAGCACCTTCAGTACTCTGCTCTCTTCTTTTTTTTTTTTTTTTTTTAGGGCTTCTGTTCCTGGCTAACTGCCATCTTTCGCATCAAGTGAGTCAGCATATTGTAAAGAGGAAAAATTAGTGGATCACTGATTTAAACTGGAAATGGTATTTTTCTCTGCTTTGAATTACTCTTAAGTAGTTGACTTGGTTGGTGTGTCCTCTCTGTAGGGATGACGAGATAAGGGAGAAGTGTGGTGAGGATGCAGTACATTACCTGTCCTTTCAGCGCCACATCATTGGCCTGCTGGTAGTGGTGGGTGTACTGTCTGTGGGCATCATCTTGCCCGTTAACTTCTCGGGAAACCTACTTGGTGAGTTGATTGAAATGTACTACCAGAGGACCATTATGTTTGTTTTTGCTGTTTTTTTTTGTCTTTTTGATTTTTTTCTTTTTTTTTTCTTCTTCTTCTTCTTCATTTATCTGTCTTTGTGCTTTTTCTTTCTTCTGACCAAAACTACCTTCCCATGAACAAAAGTAAACAAAGCTTTGCAACCTTCTCTAGCATGTTGGCCACAAAAATTGTAAACTTTTATAAGACTACATGTACAGCAGTGTACAGTATAACCTACAATACCATGGTTTTATTCTGTATGATAATAAGAATGCATTATACTTAAATTTGATTGTGCACATTCTTTTCTCCTGTGACTAAATGGTTTCACATGGAGCCTGGGTGCTGTATTTTTCTTACTTCCATGGTGCTGCAGGCTACCAGACTAGATTAATTCATTCATGGACACTCAGTGTCAGGGATATTCATTGGCTACCCTGACAGCCACACTGACCCTCAATCATTGACGCTATTTCCTTGTTTCTCTTTGGCTATGGAGCGCCATGTTAGCCCAAGTGTGCTGCATGTGGGCAGGACTCCTGGTGATTGACAAGTGGTTGTCTTGTTTCTTCTATATTTTCTACAGAAAACGATGCCTTTAGTTTTGGGCGAACCACTATAGCAAATTTGGATGCAGAGTGAGTCATTTTTTGTTGTCACTTTATTATATATATTGTATACTGTACTTTGAAGCCTTATGTTGAGTCTTCACTTTCTAATGCTGTCACATAATCCTTTTTTTACTCTTTGTTTTCCCAGTAATGCACTACTGTGGCTGCACACCACCTTTGCATTTCTCTACCTGTTACTGACGGTGTACAGCATGAGACGGCACACCTCCAAGATGCACTACAAGGAGGATGACCTGGTGGGTGGCATGGTTTCAGAAAATGGCTGTTTTATGCACTCCTTGAACACACACAGATCTGAATTTTGTTGGTAATTACTTTCTTGTCTTCATTTCCATGCAGGTGAAACGCACTTTGTTTGTCAATGGAATCTCCAAATACGCAGAGGAGAGTGAGATAAAGCAACACTTTGAGTAAGCACTCTTCATGATCACTGGTATCATGGCTCCACAGTTAATATCTCACAATGCTTAAATCTGTCTGCTTATAAAATGGTACACTGCTCTGTTACCATGGCAGTAAGCTGTGCAGTAACTGTATTAAGGTGTATGAGAGCCATGCCTCTTCCTGTTGAAAGCAGCTGTCTTGTCCTGGCCCATATGGCTGGGATCAGACAATGACAGGCCTATATGTGTAATTGTCCATAATAGAAGCCAGATGAGCAGGATCATGCAAGTCATGTGTCAAGATGGTCTAAGACTGAGGAGGGGGTTTTTGGCTCAACTTCTACTCAGCCAAATAGTATTAACCAAAATCTTATCTTTGCTCCTGCACTGCAAAAAGCCTTCCACGCTCGAGTACAAAAAAAGGAGAAACATCCGGTGACAAAGAAAAATGATGAAAGCCTTTTACTGTTTGTGGCTGTTGGATTCTTACCTTTTGTGTGACTTGCCAATGTTATTATAATGTGGTTGAGATATGTCATCTACTGTATATACACTTTGCTGTTGTTGCCAAGACTGTAAGTACTGTAGTATGTCTACGTTTGTGTTTTTTTAAACTTATCCAGTCTTTCACTTTCTCCCTCCCTGCCCTTCTTTCACAGGCAGGCGTATGAAGGCTGTGTTGTAGTGGAAGCTCGCATCTGTTACAATGTGGCCAGGCTGATGTATCTCAACTCTGAAAGGTAACAATGTTTTAACAGGACCCGAGCTTGTTTCATATAGAAATAGTCCTCCTTCAGCTGATGTTTTGTATGCAGGAAGAAGACAGAGCGCAGCAAGAAATTCTTCCTTGACCTGCAGGCCAAGGAGCATATCGACACCATGATCAACCCAAAACCCTGTGGACACCTTTGCTGTTGCATCATCAAA
The DNA here is from genome assembly GCA_005408345.1 of Macquaria australasica. Classification (NCBI taxonomy): domain Eukaryota; kingdom Metazoa; phylum Chordata; class Actinopteri; order Centrarchiformes; family Percichthyidae; genus Macquaria; species Macquaria australasica. The sequence continues at coordinate 978,613 of SEMN01000057.1, forward strand.
GGCTGTGAGCAGGTCAGACTGACATATCGTAGCTGTTTCTCAAAACAATACACTCCTGAAACTTGTTTACAAGCTGATACTAACAGCATTTTTGAGGGGAGGATAAGATCTGATTTTACAGTCCACTTACAGATTCATGTGGAAATTCAGGGCTAAGCAGGAAAAACATATAAGCAGTGTACTGGAACATACCTCCTGCTCCTAGAATACCCACCAAACCACACTTCATAGTAAACCACATCTAATTATAATTTTGTATATTATAGTCTGTATTTTTGTTTTAGTCACAATGCTCCTTGTGCTAACTGTTACATATATAGCTGAACTGTAAAGTTGCATGGAAGAATTTTGTGATTCCTTTTGATAAAAAACAAATTGGCCATCATCTTATTAGTCAACTGAAGCACAATGCCAAACCCATAATAGTAAATGTTTTCTGAGGTCATCGTCTTGTGTGCGTTGTGTATTTTTAAATTTTGTTTTATTTATGGATCTGCAAAGCACATTGAGTAAAAGGGTCCCAAGATGTTAAAAATCAAGACATAACATAAATAACATTTAAAGTTACACTGTGAAAATCTTTAAAACCCAAATAAAATCAGTACAAACTAACACCCCCAGAAATAAACATTAATCTTAAAATGCTAAAATACAACATTAACAACTTTTCTAGTTCTAGTATCATGGCAGGTCTCACCTGCTGCGGTTTCACTATCTAACTACTGATCTATACTGTTATTACATTAATTAAAATGTACCCTATGTAATAATGGTTTCTTCATTCAGTGAGTGTAGTGTTTTTTTATGCAATTATTACATCTGTAAAGGCAAGCTATAGTTTGAGTTGATATTTATATTAATTGCATTGCAAGTGATATTCACTATTACTTCAATGTGAGATAATGGCAATTAGGAATAAACTAAAACTAAAAACAAACATCACAGACTCTGACTTAGATTTCCATGTCCTTCACAGGAAGAGGCAGTGAGCTATTATACTAAGCTGGAGGCACATCTAAAAGATGACTCCAGGAAGGAGAGAGAAAAGGTTAACAGAAAGCCCTTAGGAATGGCCTTCGTCACCTTCCAGAACGAGTCCATAACTGCCATGTAAGTACATTTACATGTGGTAAAATTTGTGTATCTGTGACATTTTGAATGTACTGATTATTTAGCTCTTGACCTAGCCTGGGAACATGACGAATCTGCGAGCTCATGTTTTATTTTCTCTGGCATATGAATTGGTTGATGCCCGGCTACTCTTGACCCACTCTAATGTCTATTTCTTTGTTTGGGTGGATGTTTCGTTGCAGAATCTTGAAAGACTTTAACGCGTGCAAGTGTCAGGGCTGTCACTGTCGTCGGGAACCCAAGAGCTCTCAGTTCAGCGCCAAGCTCCACACACACAAATGGACTGTCAGCTATGCCCCTGATCCACAAAATGTCTACTGGTAAGACCACATTCAGGTCACACATTCTGTCTGCAAACTGGGTTAAATATACATTTATTTTTTCATTATTCATTACATAACTGCACCAATTGCAAAAAGGGTGGATTACATTTTGGCAGAATCAAAGTACTTAATACAAATACCCAAAGGGAATTCTACAAACACTGATTTGTTGATATGTAATGCTCTTAATATCCGGCTGAGGAATAATTAGACTTCAGTCCACTTGGAAGAGAAATTCTCACTACAGATGATAAACAGTTTTTTTATTTATTTATTTATTTTTTTTAGCTGCAGTGTCAGTTTACTGGGCAGCTGTGTCCATAACTGCGGGTCATCACCCAGTGTCAATATAACCGCTACATAACCTTTATCCCACAGGGAGCATCTGTCAGTGGGAGGATTGTCCTGGTGGTTCCGCTGCTTGATCATCAACATTATCCTCTTCCTCCTCCTCTTCTTTCTCACCACTCCGGCCATCATCATCTCCACCATGGACAAGTTCAATGTTACCAAACCAGTGGAGTACCTAAATGTGAGTGTTGAACATTTTAAAGCTGCTTATCGGCCTGATTTCATTTCTGACTATTTTTTTTTGTGTGTGCGATCTTTATCATCGCCATACTGAGCGTTTATGTCCAAGCCATCACAAGTCTGCATGCTGTTGCAGAGACACAGGAATTCACCACTCGATTTCTTGACACAACATGTCCATGTCTCTCTAATCTGTCCTCCAGAATCCAATCATCACCCAGTTCTTCCCCACCCTCCTTCTGTGGTCCTTCTCCGCCTTACTTCCTACCATTGTCTACTACTCTGCCTTCTTCGAAGCCCACTGGACCCGGTATGATTTACACGTCCTGCAGTCAATAGTTCAGCATACTCAGAGTCATGTTGTCTTTATTCCCATTTGAGGTTTAGGTTGTTTGAGCGTGTCTGTTTTGGAACATGTGTTAATATTTCCTTTGGCCTCACAGGTCAGGAGAGAACAGGACCACGATGCATAAATGCTACACTTTCTTGATCTTTATGGTCCTGTTGCTGCCCTCCCTAGGACTCAGCAGGTATAGGATGTTTTTGATTTGTGCCCTGCAACACAATGAAATTTAAAGCTATACATTAATTCCTTTAATATTTGAGTTGAATTACTTTCTTTCCTTGTATCTTTGCAGTTTGGATGTTTTCTTCCGCTGGCTTTTTGACAAAAGATTCTTGGCAGATGCTAAAGTGAGATTTGAGTAAGTAGCATAATTTTCTGGACATTTCAATACGCATCTGTAGCGCCCAGAAGAACAGGATGAAATGTTTAGGCTGTAGATATACAGCGTAAATAGTCCAATTTCTTTGGTACCATAACTAGTTTAAATGTATTGTGAACAATCATTATTTTAAACTTAATTCAGTCATTCAGCAATAGCCCAACTAGGTTTCATATACCTAAATTAATTTGGAATTAAATTGGCTTCTGCATTAATACATTTTCAAACTTCAATGTGAGTCTGACTTTTTCATTGCTCTTTAGGTGTGTGTTCCTTCCTGACAATGGAGCCTTCTTCGTGAACTATGTCATTGCGTCTGCATTCATTGGTAATGCCATGGACCTGCTGAGGATCCCCGGTCTACTTATGTACATGATCCGCCTCTGCCTGGCTCGCTCTGCAGCAGAGAGGAGGAACGTCAAGAGGGTCAGTGCGTTAGCCTGCTTACCAAGTTGAAATCATTTATGGATCCATGAACCATAAAGTAGTTTAGTTTAAAAATTAATAGTTGGGTATAATTTGTCTCTTACATGAACATCTACTCTAAAACTGAATGGGGAATTAATTGTTTCATTGTTGTGCACATAAACAAGCCAATTAAGCAGCTAAAATAAGAAACCCAAGACTTTAATGTCATAAAATACTATACATACTGTAATAAATGGAAATATTTTTGTGTGTGTGTGTTAATCAGCATCATGTGATGTAGATATTGAAAGTAAATTAAATGTTTGGACATTCTTTAATATCCTGTCATTGTGTCTTTATAGCACCAAGCCTATGAGTTCCAGTTCGGGGCAGCTTATGCCTGGATGATGTGCGTCTTCACTGTGGTTATGACCTACAGCATCACCTGCCCAATCATCGTCCCCTTTGGTGAGTTCTGCCATTTATTACCCCTGCTTGGGTTACTGCTGTTTCACATCAAGATAGCGTGCTGATTAAATTACTGCAGGGGAAACGTACAGAGGGCAGCGAGCAGTTGGTGGTTCTGTTCTTTATACAGAAGCTTATCAGCAGGCCTAATTGGATTAGTTCCACTAATTGTTTTGTCTCCCTTCTCTTTGCAGGGCTGATGTACATGCTGCTGAAACACCTTGCAGACAGGTACAACATGTACTACGCCTACCTGCCATCCAAACTGGACAAGAAGATCCATTCCGGAGCTGTCAACCAAGTGGTGGCTGCTCCTATTCTCTGTCTCTTTTGGCTTCTGTTCTTCTCCACTGTTCGCTCGGGTAAGATGAGGACTCCATCTACAGGCCACCAATGTCCTAACACATGCCCATACTTATTTACAGTATATCAGTCACTTTGGTCTAAGTGTTATAAAGTTCAAGCGCCTGTTTCACAAGTGACCCTCCACTTTCTTTCCCCCAGGGTTTTCAGCTGCAATATCCATGTTCACCTTTATAGTTTTGATCGTCACAATCATTATCTGCCTCTCTCACGTCTGCTTTGGACATTTTAAATATCTCAGTGCTCACAACTACAAGGTAACAAGATAATCACCCTTGTATGCATAGTATTCATGTTTTCTAAATTTGCCAGTATTTCAGACCAGCATTACATTCAGCTGCTCACATTAAATGCATGTTTTCTGTCCTAGATTGACACCCAGGAGGTGGACGGGTTGGAGAATGGGCGTCCAGTGTGCACTTCTGCCTCCAACAAGGCAGGGGTATGTATTCAGTCATGTTTATTTTATAACAATACGAGCCTCAAGATCAAGTAGGGCATACTGCCAAAGCGTCTAGGTGCTGACCATGGGGCAAAAGTCAAAACCAAAGGAAAAAATGGGTTGCACACTCAGTCCCGATGTGAAAACTTTATTTAGTCATTCAAAGTTTTAGCCACAAGGTCTTTGTCAAGGCATAGAACAAAGTCAAACTGTTGTAGCTTAACAGATGGAAGATTGGGAGGAAAACCGATACCACTACCTCTGGACAAAGAAATGTCCATATAGGTTAGCAAAAACACATCAAAACTGCAAAAAATATCAGCGGCCTTTATGGATCAATCAAATTCAAATTAACATTTTAATGATGATATACAACCAAAATACAACACTTATACTTGGGGTAAAACCTGGGAAAGAAAAATACCTCCATATGTGCACAAGAACACAAAATGGACTCCATTTAAAAAAAAAAAAAAAAAGATTAGAAATTGAAAATAACGATGTAGCAAAAAGATTGAGATCACTGTATTTTAATTTGAGAAAATATAACATGAGGTGGTTTATAAAATATTCTAGACAAGCATGGATCTGTTTTTAAGATATGCCAGTATTTTCTCCAAATAGGTCTGATTTTTTTTTTTTAATTTTTTTTTATAAATGTCAACTTCCACAATATTGTGTAATGAAAGAGGACCTTGTTTTTGAACTTCAGTGGCATTAAATGTATGCTTTTGGTTTGTTGTTTTTATTAATTGCAATGTCACTCTATTGCTCAGTAATAACCTTGGACTTGGAATTGTGTTTACTTTGTGTAAAAATGCCTTTTCAAGTTAAATGGATCGGTACACAACTGTTCTTAATCTGCTCTTAAAGACTTGCTGTCGGCTGGCTTCACAGAGAGATCAGTATGCTATGTGTGGGCATTACGATCCATGTGTTTACATGTTTTTTTCTTATTATAGTTAATTTTGAATTCAAATATTCACTGAAGTTTTATCAGTGTTTCCTTTGTATAAACAGAAAATGTCATCAGCATACTTCTTGTATAACAATGTTATTGAAAAATAATTATTAGTATCTCCATTGAGATTCCCAGTTTGCTCTAAATAGCTAGAAAACAAACTTGCAAAAGTGCAGGACATGTTAGAACCCATAAAATCAACCTTTTATTGTAAGGAGAACTTATTCTGAAACATAAAATAGGAGTCAAGACTTTAACTTTTTTTTTTCTCCCCTGCAGCAAATGTACATTGCTCAGGTACTTCAAGACCCAAATTCAGAGGAGGCTGGTTCAGGCAGTGGCGAGGACGATGGCCAGGGGTCCTCGCAGGACGAGGAAATAATCAATGTGGAAAATGGCCTGAATGAGGACTTCCAGTCTGGTGAGGACAGCCTCATTGATAATGAAGTGCGCCACTGATACTGCCTGGAACAGGAAAAATAAGTTTAACTTGAGGAGTGCACTGAATATGTGAATTTAACTAGGAACTGAACCAACAGCTCTCCAAAGCATCTCAACCTCCATGGAGGGACTTTACACTAACATAAGCACACTGTCTACTAAGGATTTAATGGATCGTTGCTCAAGGACTTCCTTCGTTGGGTCTCACCAAACCACATCTTCTGTCTGTACCTGCAGAGGGAATCTACTCTGACAGTGCAAGGACAGCAACATCCTTCTGCCCCGATATAGCTGAGGCACACCCAAAAAACTGCACATAGACCCATGAAAGAAAGACACTAATGAACAGATGAAGAATAGTTTGCCTTGTCTTGTAAGGGGAGGGATATTCTGTCTGTATTCCCTTAACATTATTGCACTTGAAAGAGAGGACCTGTCCTATAAGCTCACGTTTCAATAAGGTACTCTAGTACAGCATGCCTTCAAGTTCAAAAGGTGAAGGGGATTTTCCTATAATCCTTCACTATCTCTAACTGTCTGCACTAGATGCTTCCTCTGAATAAGCAGCTGGTTCGAGGGGAGAACAAGAGAGAAGTTTTCCACACCACCAGATAGCTTGGTCTGTGCAGATATGAAAATGGTTCTCAAAATGGTTCTTCCAATTCCATAAAAGCCTTTCAAAAAAATAAAAAAATAATTGCTACTAACTCCTGGACGCTTTGACACTGTACAGCTACAAAACTCTGGATTTGTAAAATAGCCTTTTTTGACATGGTATTTATTTGTAGGCATTTTTAAATGCTATCAAGCTTGATACATCCCTAAACTGTGGAAGAAAATAATTCATATCTTGGCACACTACATTGATAATGATCTTTTCGGCGTTCAGTCTCAGAGCCTTTGTTGGGACTGCTAGTGGACTGCTGCTACTGAAGCTTCCCCCAGTAGGGGGAAATCCTTGCACGGCTGCCGCAGGAGGACTGGGGGCCAGGAGCCTGCTGATCCTTTTGTGTTGCTCAGCAGATGGAGAGAAAGGCCTTTTGGGGTTTTCTGGATCAGTTTCAGATGATACTCATTGTGACTGGTTCTCTTTATATGTTGTTCTCATTTGTATCTTTTTGTCCGTATGTTTACGTCTTTATGTAGATATTTTGAAATTAGCATTCAGTTTAGGTGGCTACTGATAGTTTTATAAATTAGGTATCTATATCTTATCACTCAGCCCTCTGTCAGGTCCTCTTCAATATTAACTTTAATGTAGGCACTTCATCATGTAGGTAGCATATTGTAAGTTAAGTGGTCATTGAGCATTGTTACAGTTTCCCCTGCCAGTACTCAATGCCGAGTTGTAGATTACTTAACTCTAATTGCGCAATTTTGGTGATAACATATCAAATCTTAGGCTTGGCTGCTCAAGAGAGTTACACCAGTGGATGAGGTCCAGATCTATTTACAGTCATACTCTTTTTCAAACCTTAACTTTATGCTATTGAATACTACTATGTCCCCCCCTCCCTCCCCCAATTGAAAACAGTAAGGCCTAGCTTTGTAATGAAATGTACAACTCCACATTTAATCATGAAACACGCAGATTAAATATTTAACATATTCCTGATCTGCCTCAGCCATATTAAGCACCTTCTTATCAGGAAGACTCAGACACAAATACATTCTTTAACAATACAAACACCAAGTAACAAATTATAATGTGAAACGCAGTGCCCACACAGTCATGACCTTACTCAGGATTTATCAAGTTCTTGTTTCTGTCATTTAATTTCTTCCTCGGTCAAGACAACACTATGAGCTGCCCCATTAAACATAAAGACGATTGTTGGTAAAGCAAGGCAAAGTGCTGCAGACAAAGTACCACTAACAGTCTGTCACTGTGGACCAATTATTATTATTATTATTTTTATTATTGGACCATAATATGAAAAATGTATTATCCAGCTGCTCAGAGAACCATCGTGGGAAATGTGCACTAATCTTACTTTCACTTAAATGATTGATAGAGAAGGGCATGCCCCCCTGTGGGTGTGATGATGACAATGGTGAACCTAAACTGTTTCCATAATTTGTCCATGGGTGTATTAGCACCACATATGGGTATATTATTATGGTACTAACAAGAGAATTGTTTGACACCATTGAGTCTGGTGCTCTTCTAGTCATGATAAGGTGATTTTATATTTTATACCTCTTCATTTTTATACCTCTGAGATGTCTTGAAATCTCTGAATGTGTCCTGTCAAAATAACATATACTGTCTAGCTTTGAGGGAGATCTCATCTTGTCTAACAACTTGTTCCACAACTTTTTGTAAGATGAAAGTGGATCAAGTAATTGTGTGATCGCTGTATTTAAACAGCATCAAAAGGACGGTTCACTAGCTAACCAGAAATTGTAAGTTTTATACTATAACAAAACTGTCCAGTCCCATGTCTTGGCATTTCATTTGAGTACAGATCTACATTTGTCAGTCTGATTATTGCAATGATTTCCAGTAGTTTTTTGCTAATTCCAAGTCTTGGATCCTCATGATGAATCATTTTATTTTAGATTACCTTCAGTAGATCTGTATAGACAGCGGGACTCACTGGAAATAAATGGTTTGTTTTTGTAAACAGCCAAGCACTCTCTAATAGAAGTTCTTAGCTTGTGTCTATAATGTGTTCAGAAATGAGTAGTATAATGTCTCTGCGTCTCAAAACTCTGCACAATTAGAATGTGTTATAGTGTGCTTTACCTTTTTTAGTTTTACATTTTTTTTTAGATAGGAAGAGTAACAATAGCAGATCTCAGCATTTCATGTCTCATTTTACTATTCTTTCCAAAGGGCCGTCTGTACAACAGATACAGTATATACTCTGTATATCTGTTCTTCCCCTCCCAGCTCTTTGAACAATAAATCTGTATTTAATCAAGTTTGTTGACTTTTTTTTAATTGTCCCCTGGCATAGTCACTTAAAGTGACAATATGTGACTTTTGAAAGAAGAACACATGTTAATGTTCTTAGTTCTTCTCATATGAAAAGTTAAATTAATACACAATAAAATATACTACTGTTCAATTCAATACACAGGGATTTTGCTGCTACAACTTGGTCTAGTATGATCAGTAGCTTATGGTGGCTAATGTTAGCAATCTTTGATAGACGTTGCTGTATAACAGATTTTACTGTGTCAGTTTGCTGGCTTTAGAACTTCTCTACTTGAACTCCTCTATGTCGACACTATGTTTTAGCATTTACCATAATACTGTAACTGTGGCCACAGTGACCGCTGTTAAAAAGGCTCACACTTTTGGCTTGTGACTACTTAAAGCAATAGCCTTGTTCCAAATTCACGTTCCATACAAGCATAGCAAATAATACAGCACTAATTGTCAAAGCATACTGGTTTAGCAGCATGCAAAACAAACAACATACATAAACATTTTATAGTAACGGGAAATTATACAATACATTCAACATCAACATTTCATTCACATCAAACTGCGTCTTTTGAGTGTCACAGCCAATTAAACCTCGGAGACATCAAAATGCCTTTAAGATTTAACACTAATTTTTATGTCTCTACTAACCATGGTTGTTTTTTTTTCAATTTCCTTTGTGCATTGCACTGGGAGAAGCAGCACACTAGTATGTAGCATGAATTTGGCACACACCTAATGTCCACTTGTGACCCCTCTTTTGTGGTCGATATGTCTGCTGGTTGTTTCACTATAGACACATTGTTTTCTGTGTTTTATTTTTAGAGACCTTAAGGGGTACAATTATCTAGCAATTCACTAGAAAGAAAGGCAAACGTTTGGAGAAAAAAAATGTAGCAGAAATGTGTTGTTTTTCCCCCTAGCTCTCCTGTTTTTCTATTTCCTGACTTGCGACCTCTCAGATTTATCTTGCGACCTCTTTTAGGGGGTTACGACCGGAGGTTGGGAACCACTAATTTAAACGATGTAGGTTGGATACGTGATTGAAGTGGTGCAGGCTGTATTTTGTTGGGGGTTAGGAGAATGGAGGCAGATGATTGGAGGGCCAGGGGTTGACGGAGGAGTGGGGGGGTTGCAGCCCTCGGTGTCCGACGCTGTTTGCTGTTTGGGAGGGAAGTGCTGCCGTGGTGCTACAGAGCAGGGAGACCGAGGTGCGACGTGGACAGGCAGAACGGCACCTCTGTCTTTTATAACCCAACAAATGAAATTCAGCGACACCACGAGACCAGACAGTGAGCTATGAGCAGGACCTAACGCTTAAATGTAGCATGTCGGCAAACTGACTCACCACTTGTGTAAAAGAAGTCGTCGTCATGGACGGAGGGTTGACTATCACTTTGATATCGGTTGCGATGTTTGTAGGTACTTTTTTACTCGGATTCATCCCACTGTTGTTCAGACTCTCCGAGGTAAGTGTTTGTGATCTTTTATTTAATATAACTCCCTTCATGTTTTCCAAAAAGTCCTCAAACTATTCAGTCATGATCAAACTTCATTTTAATCTGCAGTGCTTATCGTTATCCGTGCCCCCCACACACTTGACTGCATTACAATGATTTACACCCGTAGATAATGTTGGTTTTTGTCTTTATGAATGAGCCTCACCATAGTATTATTTGCTTATTGTCATTGGAAATCTGAGAAATCGCTCCAGCTGTTTAGTCTGTCAGATAAATGGCTGTGGGGAAGAATCGGCTGAAATCATGTGTGGATCCCCAGAAAAGCCTGCAGTTTATCTCCATCCTGGGGGCAGGACTCCTGTGTGGGACAGCACTGGCCATCACCATCCCTGAGGGAGTGGGCTTACTGGAGGACTCGTGGAGAGGTGAGCAGTGTATACAAGCTCCAAATGCAAACATGAAAATGAACTGGAATCACAACCTTACAGTAACTGTATTTATCCCATGTCCTTGGTTTTCTTTCCAACTGATCGCACATAATCCACCCCTCCTCACACGCCGAATTTACACCTGTGTTTGATCATAACCCCTTGAGATGACTGATGAAGCACATGGGGATGAAAGCAGGCTTAGCGGTCTAAATGTATGCCGCTCTGCCTTGTTGTTTTTTATGTGGATTTGATCAAAAGCTCTTCCCGTCCTTCATCTTCATCTTCCGCAGCATCCCCCTCCTCTGATGAGCCATCCGGCCTGAATGCCAGTGAGAGAAATGCAACTTCCACAGAGAGAGAGCTTCCACCTCGGTTCTTCATTGGGGTGGCTTTAACTTTCGGGTTCATCCTCATGTTTGTGGTGGATCAGATCGCACTTTACTTCTCCATGCGTGGCAAGTTGGCAGAACTCTCATACCAGCTTCATTTTGCAGAATCTCAACTCTGCACATATCTTTTTATTTATCATGTTCTCATTTCAGACCAAACGACTTGCTTGCCTAACAGTGCCGGCATCACAGCCACCGTGGGGCTTGTTATTCATGCTGCAGGTACGTAGCACAGCATTTACTGTACATCTTTTTTTGGCTTGTGTTTGCCCAAGGTACACAAGATGTTTCAAGGAATTCCAGGCCATAAGCATGGAACAAAGCACGAGAAAAGCACCAAGAGTTTTTCAGATCCTCATGTGACTCAGCATGTGATTCCTTCAGTGACTGAGGCTTTTAAATGACCTCAGTTTTCTGAGTCTATAGCACAGCCTGGATGCTTTACCTCAGTTCAGATCCAACTTTGGCTAAATTCTGCATGCAGCATGGAAAAAACAGACACATCCATCAGTTTGATGTAATGTTGTAGAGAAAATGCACAAACATCCATTGAAGAAGTAGATTGTTCTGACCATTAATAAGATTTTTGTTTGCATATAGCTGATGGATTTGCTCTGGGTGCAGCTGTGGCCACGGGCCAAGTGACAGTGCAAGTGATAGTATTTTTTGCTGTGATACTACACAAGGTGAGGATCCCTGAGATAACATTTCAGTAGTTAGTACTGATCACACACAAGATGTAATAGAGCCAATAGTAAGACCTGACCCATCTTTTCTTATCTCCTAGGCGCCTTCAGCTTTTGGTTTGGTCTCCTTTCTGATGCATGCGGGCCTTGAAAAGAAGGACATTCAGGGACATTTACTGGCCTTTTCAGCTGCAGCACCTATACTTGCCATCACCACTTACTTCATATTACACGCAGTAAGAAACAACATCATCATCATCAGCCATCTTGTGTCTGTAAAAGAAGACACATTATATCCCAGCAATTCTACAGTTTCAGCTGGTGGTTCGATATTATTTCATTTGATGTGTTTGTGTCCGCAGTCTGGCAGTTCATCTGAGAACCAGCTCAGTGCGACAGGTGTGGGGATGCTCTTCTCAGCCGGGACTTTCCTCTACGTGGCCACAGTGCATGTTCTCCCTGAGGTCAGCAGCGGCAGGACAGGCCAGACCCCCCCTGACCTCCAGCAGCACACTGGAGCCGAGGCCCACCAGCAGCGACACTTGGGGCTCCTGGAGAGCCTCACTCTCATCCTCGGGGTCGGGCTCCCGATGGTGCTGGCTCTCGGGCTGCGAGACTGAGAAAGAAACATCAGGGCAATTAGGTTCATTGCAAAGGGCACACTGCCACCACGCCCAAAAGGAAAACTTACAAACTGTACTGTGTAAACTACCGGTATGGCGCAATGAAAGAGAAGATACAACGTGTCAAGGAAGAGAGTTTACCTTGGTGTGTTCTGATCTCAGTGAAACTTGCCTTTGAGTCCAGCTATTCTTTGTGTATCAAAAGAGCTCTCCAGTGAGTGTAAAGAATCCGATAGCTAATATATTGTCCTCGGTGGACTGAGTTTCCATTACAAGACTGAAAAATGGGCATAATTTGTTGCCAAGTCTGAATTCAATATACCTGTAACCTGTGGATAGATTTACAGGAACAACCAAATAATCTGATACTGTCTGTTACCCAAACAATGAGAGATCTAGGTCATACATTTTAAAATCATTTCTTACTTTGTTTGTATATTCAGGAGCTTGAAAACAGGTCCAGACTTTCAGTCTATCAATGTGCAATAGTACAAATTGTGTAGGATATGAATTTGTTGTGCAGTTGTATAATTTGTAGTTTTATAGTTTAAAAGCTGATATTTTCTATCCGTACAACTGACAAAGCCTCTTGGATGTGAGGGGGAACATCAGCAACAATAAGGAGGAAGTCCAGCAGTTCTTTGCTCCTGTTAGATGATATGTCTGGCAGAAACAGTTGGCTGACAGGAGATACTGTACATAACTGACTTTATGCCTGTGTCACTTTAAGAACCTGGGTGATCTAGTTTTAATGACGACTGCTGTTTGTCTATCAGTCCCTTCTTTAGCATATGCAGAAGGTTACATGAAATAAAAACACGTCTGCTCATGTTATGATGGCTTACTCGACTGCTTCTTGCTCTTTTCAGTTTGCCCCACACAACACGTTTTGTGATGCAGAGGGAAACTATCTGATGCTAATTCATCTTTAATGGCCACTGTGTCACATTGCACCTGCCTTCTCCCTGGAGAGTTTAGGTGTGCCAAGTATAACCATGCCAGTGTTAAATACAGATACGGAAACAAAATGTCAAAATGAAGGCATTTTACACTTTAAAGTATGATTTTATTAATTAAGATGTAACAAAACATTAAAATGCTACAAAGTTATAAAATCTAAGAAATAATGAAATATACAAAACACAATCCATATAATAATCTGATTATTAGAAAATATCTATGTATATCATCACACCACTAATGGCTAAATTCAACACACTCTTAAAGTCCAGAACAGAAGTGATGCATTTGAAATCAGGTGCTGGAGGAGCAATAGCTATTATGTTTATATTCTACATTTACAAATGTCATTCTACTTCAGTCCATGAACTCTGGTTGTAATTTTAATTTCATTACACGTTCTTCTTAATCTGCCCTACTTAATATATAGAAAACATTAAAAACATTTTAAAAAGTGCTTCTAGTGAGACATGGTGAAATGGTAAGACACTGACGAAAGAAGAGGACCAGATAAAACAACACAACGGTCAGCTGAACATTAATCATTAGTCCGGCCTCTTATGCCCTCACAGCTCATCCAGAGCGCTGCAGCTTGGCTCATTGTCAACCTCCCTAAATTCTCCCATAACTCCTCTCTTATCTGCACTCCACTGGCCGCTAATGGCTGCTAATATCAAATTCAAAACACTGATGTCAGCCTTCAAGCACCCCAATGGCTACAGACCACAATTTAACCCTTCACTCTCTGGTCTGCAGCCTTCGCCGGCACCGCTCAACTATCTGCAGGCTCAAAACTCTCCTCCAAGTCAACCTTGGAAGTTGATCCTCAATCCCCAACGTCCAACCATTGTAGGGGTGTAATACTACATTGTGTCATGCCAGGTCACTCAATATAAACTGCTTGATGTTGAAACAAAACAATCATCCCATGTGGTATATTTATCTAAGAAAAACAATGCAGCGCTGTGGCTCCCAGAGCAGAGATGTTGTTTTGTTACTGTATATAGAAGCTTTTGGTAATACTGCAAAGCATTGCGTCCCAACCTAGGGGTCGGGATCCACTAAGGGGTCCAAAGATAAATCACAGAAGTTCCAAGATGATTAACAGGATACAAAAGAAAGATAAAACATACATCTGCAATGCAATGTTAAGTTTATTGTATCAGACTTTTCTCTAATTTTGAGTTTTTTTCTAGAATATTTTTGGATATCTGAGAAGCGAAAATCACCCTGGTTGAATTGTTCACAGCTCATAGACATTTTCAACCTGCAAAAAAAAGCTGGAAACCACTGCTTTAGTTTTTATTATCCTGATGGGAGGCCACAACAACTCCACACTTTCATTCATGTGATTTTAAACTTATAAAATATATGGCACAATCTCAGGGACTTTCTGAGTCATTAATGACAGCTGTGACACGATAATGATCCACAGCATGTTCCAGGGACCCAACATTCACCCTCCAGTGGCAGCCTGGTTATAACACATGCACACAGCTGTATGACACATACTTGCTACAGTTAATGCCAGAACTGTACTGAAGCCTGTGAGAGGAGGTGCTGCTGTGGAGAGTCTTTCTGAAGTCAGGAAGGGAGTTCATCATTTCTTTCATAGTTTCATGTGGCTCATGGAGGCAGTCAGCTGAGCCTCCAGAGCCATCTGATCAAAGGTTCGACTGTGCGTCTGCTGCCTCACTCTCTCCCTCATGTGAAAGGAGGCCCGAGCCAGCCTGTGCGCCTCCTCCAGTATCTGCTCTTGCTGTCTCCGCAGCCTCTCCCTCCTCCACTCCTTCATGGAGATGCAGCTCTCTCTGACCTTCCTCATTGCCTCCTCCTCTCTCTGCACCCTCTCTCTCAGCCTCTGGTGGCAGAGCTGCCTGTGTTTGTTGTGCTGATGCGTCTGCTGAGCCCTGGACCTGTGCTGGGCCGAGGCGTGCAGGGCGGCTCTCTCCGTGCGACGCTGGCTCAGCTGGACCAGGATCTGTTTGTGCTTGAGGTGCTGGACGCTCTGCAGCTTGGCCCTCAGCTGCGCTCTCTGAATCTGCTCCTCCTCCCGGGCCGCCCGCTCCTGCAGCTCCCTCAGCCGTGCCTCTGCGGCCTGGGCATGTTTCTCGCAGGAGTGTTGCAGCTTCTTCTCATGTGTGCTCCTCATCTGTGCCTCCTCTTCCTTCACCTGCTGCTCTACCTGCTGTTTCAGCAGGATGTGCCGTAGCAGCTCCCTGCGGTTTTCCTCCTGCAGCCTCGTCCTCTCCTTCCTCTCCTGCAACACTTTGCTCCTCCTGGCCTTCTGCTCCCTCTCCATTGCTGCCTGTCTCTCCCTCTCTCGCTCCCTCTTCTCCACTTCCTCCTTCTCTCTCAGTAGCTTCTCCTGGTAGCGTTTGCGGCCCCCTGCCTCCTTCTGTGCGGCCTCTATCTTTTCTCTGCGTTGCGCCTCCACCTCCTCTTTTAGCCTCCTCCAGCGGTCTTCTTGCAGCAGCACCTCCTGCTCAAGTTGTCCCCCTTTCTCTTTCTCCTGTCGCTCCCTCAGCCTCCTGCGGGCCTCCAGCTCCTCATGCCAGCGTTGCATACTCTGCGTCAGCCTCTTCCTCCTCTTTTTCTCTGCCTGAGCCCGCTGGGCCTCCTCCTGCCTGCGGGCCTCCCGTCGCTCCTGTTCCTCTTGCTGGCAGAGCTTCAGGCAGGCCTGCTCCTCCTCGTGCTTCACCAGCATGAGGGCTGCTATCTTGCGGTCTCTCTCTGACACCGTGACACACATCTCCTTTTTGATGTCCTTGGTGAGCCTCTCCAGTTTCTTCTCAGTGGCTGGGGAGTGTCTGAGGTCTCCCAGACTGAAGCTGCAGACCGTGCTCCTGTCTGAGTGTCTGTTACCAGCAGCAGAACAGGAGGACCTGCTCACAGATTTCCCTTTCAAGCACAGATCCGCATATGGGATGGACCTGGTTGTCTGTCTGTCCCTTGAGTGATCCTTCAGTTTGGTTTCAGGCACCACTTCCAGGCCCGAGACTTTATTACTGCCTGGCCACCTGTCCCCAGCCGCCTGGATAATCCTCTCCCTCTCCTCCCGGCACATTTGTAAAAGCTTCATTCTCTCCTTTTCGTAGGAATCATGCATAACTCTCACCGCCTCAAAGGGCACATCATTCTGTTCAGCTATCAGCTCGTTTAGCGATTTAATCAGAAGTTTGACAGGTTTGATACCGAGTCGCGCACAGGACTCCGGCGAGCGGGGGCTCGTTAAAACACACGGACTCCTCTCTGCATCGGCCGAGTCAAAGTCGTTCAGGTCCAAACGGAGCCCAGGAGAGGCGGACCTCAACTCCCCCATGACAAAACAGCAGCTCAATTGCCTGGATGCGAATTTCAGGTGCTCAGAATTGCTTCTGCTCCCGGTGCTCCTGCGCAGTCTGTCGGCTTCCCAGCTGGGAGGTCATGGAGGGATTAGCTGCGGCTCTCCAGACACTCTCTACCTCAGCTCTAACAACCGGCAGGCTTGAAATATGTCCTCTAGACATTTAAGTATAGCTTTGTTTATACAAATGTGAGAAAACGTTAAACAAAGGATAGCATATCAGCAATCCTAATTTTTGCTTGTAGCCAAATATGACTTATATTTTAACACTTTAATTAGGCTAATACATTGCACTTTGCCACTAGAAACACTGTAGGCCCCTACATGTTGCGTATTACAATGAGTAAAATAATTAATAGCTTAAGTATAATAGGCTATGTAGGCCTAGGATAGGCTAGAATAGCCTAAATAATAGGCTATAGTGATAAATAGACGAGAAACCTAAAACAAAAGCCACAGAGACGATAAATCATGAAAGACCTAAAAGGAAAAAGCTCAGCATCGTTTATCGGGCTAATGTTTAAAACTGAAGTTTTGTGTGATTATTTTAAGCTACAATACTCTCGAATCACTAACGCTATACTTTTAATTAAACGTGTTTTTAACTTATTTTAATAACAAAACAAAAACAAAACTGTCTAAAATCAACACAGTGGACGGAGGGGACGCTTCTGGTTACCAAGACAACAAAACAATACGTCGGACACTTGTCAGCGCGCCATCTGCCGGCTGTTGCGGTTCACGATTACTGAAGCTAGTTCCATATTCGTCAGACGTCTGTAAATCTGAAATCTGGGGGAGAAATTTTACAAATAAGGTTTTTTTGTATTATTTACTTTTGGATAATTTGTAGCCTAGTTCAGTTGTCAGTAATACTAGTATGCTTAAGAGTGTAGCTGTTTGCCAATATTTTAGGCAGTTATTAGGTTTCGAGAGGCATTATCTCCAATAAATTAAGTGATGGTATTTATGAGTGTACAGTAAGCCAGAGACGGGACATTCTGGTTAAATAATTAAATAATAACTTTTATAGCACTTAGTGGTACTGCCAAATACCCAAATGTCCTCCTAAGTTAGCTAGTGATGTGTTAAACCTGAGGATCAAAACATCAGTCATCAATATCTACTATCCATTTCATTTGACAACGTCAAAAGTGAGCTCACGTTTATATTGATAATAATATCACAGATGTTTATCTTGAAAGTAAAGCAAGGTGTTAGTCCTTCAGCTTCAGCTTCAGCTTTCAATAACCACACCAGTGACAGTGTTCAAATGAAACACATTTCACATCCAGTAGTGGTGTTATGGGTTCCCAGTTTGCATATAGTGATTGATAATTACTTTAAATGCTTATCTTATTGTCTTGAAATGCAAAAAGTGTTATTTTCTTTATTCCTTGTAAAAAAAAATCCTGTTTGATGTATGCATTTATTTGGTTTTAAGTATTTTTGTGAGGCAGAAGTAACTAGTTTTAAAAAATAAAAATAAAGTTGTGTTATTATTATAATTATCATAGTAAAATTTTCCATTTCATTGCTAGTTTCGCTTCAGTTTCCTTTCTCTAATGTGACAGCACCAATACGTAACGAACTTCGTTAACGCTGATGAAACGCTCCTGGCGCGCCTTGTGTCTGCCACACAGGTACGTTGAAGTTATCTGAAGAGAAACGGACAGAGCCAGTTCAACAACAACCACAGCATGCTGTGAACTTCACTTTTACTGTGACCTCTGCTCGGGCATGAGAGTCAAAAGTCTCGGCGTTCAGCTAATTTGCGAACACGACTGATTTTGCCAGCTAACTTCCGCGCAGACCAAAGATGCGGACGACTGAAACGAGATGGTTCAGTACACCGCTCAGTACTTCCGTGTTTGCGTTAGCCGCTGACCCGGCAGAAGTTTGCCTCGCTAGTAGTAATATCGCTGCGCATTAGCTAACGTTAGCTACGGTTAGTTCTCATTTAGCACGTAAGTCGAATGCGTTACCGTATATCAGTCTGACATTTTGCGCTTGGCCGACGTTATAAGTGTGCTAGAGTCGCGGATTTTTATCTTGGTTTTTCTAACGTCTTTGGCTAAACTTAGACGACTGGCTATGCTAGGTCAACGTTTAAAATAACGTTAAAGAACTTGATCCAGAATCGGACCGTCTCTGTACTCTTTCTTCGAGATTTGTCACCAGAAGGTAATTAACTAGCTATAACGCTCGCAAACAGAAACACACCTGTTTTGCGTCAGCGTGTTCCCCTGTCGCGACGCACAGCTCGTCCGCTAGCCGACTGGAGATGAAGAGAACCAAGGGCGGCGGCGGCGACGAGGAAGCTCCCCGGCAGAATGGCTCTGTCGGCCGAAAGAAAGGAGACCAACAGCAAAGCGACGGGGACGACGGTGGCCGTGCCTTCGGCCCAGCCGAGCTGCAAGAGGGCGACAATGACCCCGGACTCAGGAGAGAAATACGGAGCAAGTACAGGGACCTCATCAACTCGGTGCAACGTGAGTCAACGGACAGGCAGGTTGGGGTGGCAGCCGAGTTTGTTGTTGGTGTTCATATGTTGACAAGTCTTTGGTGTATTTCCTTCTTGTGTTTTCTCTCTCTCTCTCCCTCCAGAGAATAGGGAAGATATGCTGAGCCCCTCCAACAACAAACTCACAGAAGTTTTAGAAGAGGCAAACAAACTTTTTAAAGATGGTAGGCGCGATGCAACCGCTGAAATACACCACAAATACATTTTCTCAGTCAGAGCAAACTCTTACTATTACACTAGCATCTCCATTGAAATAAATATGCATTGAAGGAGGAGCAGGAGTTTGCCTGGTTGTGTTTCCCCTGGTTTTATATTTATAGTATCCAGAGTAACAATTCATACCTGAATCACTTCTCATCGCCATCACGCAGCCCTACCATTTGGTCAGTTTGATTTCACTGTGTTCCTTGGCAGTCCGTCAGGCGAGGGAAGCCGCTCTGGATGCCCAGCTCCTTGTTGTGGCCACAGACCTGGGAAAGGAGAAAGCCAGCCAACTGTTTGCAGAGGGCACTGCTTTCGATCCCACTGCTTTTTCTGAGCACCTTGTGAGTGAGTCTATTGTGCATACGCATTATAACTGCATACGTAAGATGTTGGTTGGGAGTGTTGAGCACACACAAACATGCACCACTGAGGTGGCCCAGTGTCCGTTACGGCCGATACATATGGCAGATATGAGCTTATTGCAGATATAGTGGTATTGGTGTATGTGCCGGCCGATAAGTAACAAGAAATGTCAGATATGCCAAACTAGGTTTGAGGAAATTTAGAAACAGTGTCACCACCGTTTGTTCACGAAAGAGCACTGACAAATGTATTTTTCAACTGTAAAATGCCCTGCGGTATGCATCTTGGTCACTATTCTTTAAAAACAAATCTATGGGATATGTATCAAGATTGTTTGTTCACGTTATGTGTTTATGTTAAAATGGGATAGTTTAAACTCCCGAATATTGATATCGGTGTCGGATGCAAACACCCGGTATCGGTCAGAATACAGTATTAAGATCCCCAGAGTGTTCAAACAGACACAGTCTCTTCTTTCTTTACAGTAGTTTACACTTAATTAAGACCCTTCCTTTGGTTGAAAAACCTAACATCCTTGCCGACATAATTTCATTTAGAACTGGGGAGAAGGGTTTTTATAACATATATAACATCCCAGCTATATTGTTATAACAACATTCACAGATGGTCTGCAGTCTCATATCTTGATATTAGCGTAGCTGTACCTCTCAGCTCTAACTAGGGACGCTTACTGTTGTTACAGAGAAGTCTCACTTAAATGCCAATTTCCTGTCCTGTTTTGGAGAAAGACGGGACACTCACAGCTGTTTAGGAGATAGAACTTGACACAGCTTTATTCATAAAGCACTTTAACACAACTCGGTTCATGCAAAGACCTTTGCTGTACAACACAGGGGATAGCACAGAGATGTTTGTTTGTAATGTGAGTGCCAAGGCAGTATACATTGTAGTGCTCATGTGGAGATCTCTGCTTCTCTCACAGTTGTCCTTCATGGGTCTCAACCGACTGGAAGACGGGGGGGACGAGCAGCAGAACGCAGGTGGCTACCTGCCCCGGGATGCTTGGCACAGAGTGGCCAGGAGAGCAGAGTGCTGTTTCAGGGCGGCACCCTCCTTCCACTACATGTGAGTGCCTCAGCATGTGATGTGCCAGCTGTGACTTAAGTGCCAGGGCATTTTGAAAACAGTCACTTATGATGGGAGAGGCACAATGGTGTCGTGATGCCCCCATAAACAAGATATTGTTATTAATCAGATTTTACAGTTATAAATCATAGGAGCGAGATCACATTAAGCCTACGATTAAAAACTGTTCATTTGTAGTCTTGCGTTGAAAATTCTCTTAGTTTTTAAAAAAATTATTTATTGGTTAATTATTGCTTTTTCCCTGGTTTATTACCGTCCCTCAGCAGTATTTTCTGTCTCTGACTTTTTCATTCCTGTGGTTCTTTCCATCAGGATGGGTTCGTTCCATGCGGAGCCGCCTCCTCCAAAGCAAAGGATAGAACGGCAAAGGAAGGCACCCAGCAAGGATGCCAAAAGGATGATGCCTACTCAGGTAGCTAAACCTACACTTCCATGGCTCCAGTCATCTACATTCATGTGACTTTGACTTTGCAGACCTACATATTATTTAGTAGTAAGTAACAATAGGTTTATTTCCAAAGGCACTCATTTTCTTAGATTGCTGTATTTTCATTTTATAATATGAGACAGTGTGTCCAATCAGTGTTCAGATTGAGAGGGTTTTGATGTCCCTGGTACTCACTGCATCATGTTAATGTTCTCTGTCAGCTGAAGAAAATGGATGACTCCCATCAAGAAGCGACGGAGAAAGAGGTGGAAAGGATCCTGGGTTGCCTGAAGAGTTATTACCAAGATGAACGTGAGTCCACCTCACGGACGTTAACATTTCATCACTGTTAATTATTATTTGCTCACGTGTCTCTGTTTCTACCACAGCAACATCCCCAATATCGTATTACGAGTTTGTCATTGACCCCGACTCGTTTTCCCGGACAGTAGAGAACATTTTCCACACGTCTTTTCTAATCAGGGTGAGCTGCCTGTGCTGAAGTTAGTTTAAATTGAGCTCGTCTGCCCTCTAGTGGCTGTTAGCAGACGTGACAATGTTGTTTGTGTTTCAGGATGGTTTGGCACGGATGTATCTGGATGATGACAAATTGCCTTGTATAGGTAAGAAGATGTAACATTTTGTTGTATAACTCTGACTGGGGAATAACAAAGAAAACGTCTTTAAGTGGCTTATTTTACCAGGGTTGTGTGTTTTTGTGTCTCAGCGCCTGTAGAGGAGGGGGAGGTGGATGCTGGAGGATCATGCAGCCGTAAACAGTGCATCATCTCTATCAGCCCAAAGTCATGGAAGGTTTGGCCTGAACACAGAAGACTTAATCTAGCAACAATACAAAACTCACTATAAAAAAAATTTGTTTTGTGTTTTTGGTCATAAATTTATTGTTGAAACTGTTCTTTCCCAGGAGCTCGTAGATGCCTTCGAGATCAAACACACATTGATTCATCCTTTGAACACGCAGAATGAGTGACGGACCTTGCCGCTTTTTGCTCGCTGAAAGCTTGTTTTTAGGTGTTTTCTTTTAGATTTCTAAATAATAAAGATAAATTGTTGGAAATTTGCAGTGGCCAAGTCCCAGTGTAGGTCACACTGGCAAACAAAGTGACTTGAGATACTTAATTGCACATTTTGTTTTAAATTTTTAAATGTTTTTAGAAGTTTGAATAATAAAATAAAATGAAGAGGAAGCTGGTACTGTTTTAATTTATTTATAGTCTTTATTCTTTAACGGTATGCTGATAAACCTACATTTTTGTACTGCCCTGCTGCTTAGTGTCAATATTATTTGTATCTTTGTTTTAGCCATGGAGATATAGGGTGGGGTAGGTGGCTGGGGGAGTGTTTATATTGTGAAATTGTCCAAAGAAATGTCTTTATAATCTTCATGTTATGACAAAATGTTGGACACAAATATCAAAAAAGAAAAAAAAAAGAATGAAGCATAACTTTAAGCATAAGGTTGATTTGAGAATGAATGATTTTCATAAAATAGCTCTGGCCTGGTAGTGATGATGTGTGTGTTTTAGCCTGCTTAAGCGAAACTATAGCCTTGAAACTTGTCTCTGTACCTTTACCCTAGCTACGGTATATGCTGCTTTTCCATCAATCAACATATTCTGTCCTTGTTTAGGCTTCCAACTTGTGTAAGGTGCACCGCTGTTGTGCAGAAAATTTGCCAGCAGTTTCAACATTTATTTCCTCCTGAATGATAATCACAAATAGGTACAGGGAATTTGAGAGTCCAAAAAATGGATGCCTTTATTTATGTAGTCTTAATTGTGTCATTTTCATTTCCAAGAACAGTCTTGTGGTACAATGGGAAAATATATTGTTAGGATCCACGCTTCTACTCTCATTGTACAAATATGTAGGGAACAAAACAGAGTGGAACAAACAAAATATTCTGTTTTGCTATCATTTTTCCTCCTCTATCTGGCTGAGTGAACTTCATTATGTTTACATTTAGTTGGATGAACACACTGGTATCATCGTGCGTTCCCATCACGATGACGTACCGCCATCATCCTTACCATCTCCTGGGTCTCTTAAAGGGACAGGCACCCTTTATGCTGCCTCCCATATCTTCCTCTCTCCCTCTGAGCATTTTTTTTCCCTCCAAAGCAGTGCTCCTGCTCACCCATGCAGTAATGTGAGGCAAAGCTGCATATGAGGCTGGAAAGAGGAGCTCCCTTTTTCTCACTCATTTGATTAGGTTGGATTCCTTATGTAATGTAGATTTTATATAACAATGGCTTGAAAATATATGTCACAGGCGCACCACGGGCAATGCAGTGCAGAGCATTTATTAGTCACTGAGGCACACACATTTCAGACACAGAGGCGAGCACACACTCACTCTGTAGCTCCAGCAGAGATCTGCCTGCTTTGGCAATGCTGAGTCTGACTTATAACGATGCAGTTCTGCAGAAAGGTGCTCTGCCAGCCATGTAGTGCCAGAGTCACTTCACCAGAGGAGGACATGGAATACAAGATGGGGAGCTGCATTGGAATCTCACGCCGCCAGGTAAACAGAGGAGAGGGAGTATGCTGAACAGAGGCTGTCTGCAGTGTAGCATCAATGTCTGTGTGACTGAGCAGAGAGAGCATGCAAGAGGAGCTGGAATCGATTTTACTGGTCAAGAGTCTTTACTCAGGCAAAGGCAGAGAGAGAGAAGGTGTACTCCAGTGTTGGAGGAGGGGTGACGTGGGCAAGGAAAAGGAGCTGTGGAGATGGAGAGCAGGTGGTGAGGAAGGGAGGAGCTGAGTTTAAGTGTGATGCTGATTGTAGTGGAGGAAGATGGGAGGCAGGTTGACAAATGCTAAAGATAGGATTCGTTTTTTTTAAAGAGAGATAGGAGAAACCTGCAGGGCGAAGTGAAAGGGAACAAATATGATTAGAGCTTGCTGTGATGTCTGTCAGAAACAGCTGATTAAACCAGTGTTATTTATAGACATGATAATAAGCCTGCTGTGCCCACAGGCTGGGCACTCAGCTGAAGATGGCCTGTGATGATGGCAGATGAATAAGGGCCCAAAGTACGTTTAAAACCGTCTGTAGTCAAAATGTGTAAATTTGGCTCATGTTTGCGTAGTTGCTTTGTTATTCTTGCTGTTGGTGGCTTTGCTGCAGCAGGTTTGTGGTTGTGTGAGTGTGTTCTAACTGCTGTCAGTACATGTCAATCACTGCCAAATCTAGAGAGACACGGTGGACAGAAGCACCACCACACTCACGTTAAGAGGATGAAGAAATGTAAAAGGTTTGGAGAGATGTGAGGGAAAGCAACAGGTGGGATGAATATTATAACAGCATGCAGCCTTTTACGTGATCAGTCAGGGAGCTATAGGAGGTCTGACACCTCATCCTCCTGTTTGTTTACAGTGTTGCCTACAGAACTAGTGTCCCCTCCAGCTGACTGCCTGTCAGAGCGGGTCACCCCCCACATCCACACCCACACCCACACCACCACCACCACCCTAAGCAGACATGGCTTCCCCAGCTCCAGTTCGGTC
Source organism: Macquaria australasica (assembly GCA_005408345.1). NCBI lineage: Eukaryota > Metazoa > Chordata > Actinopteri > Centrarchiformes > Percichthyidae > Macquaria > Macquaria australasica. The sequence continues at coordinate 1,003,392 of SEMN01000057.1, forward strand.
TCCTCCCCTCCCTCCCACCCTCCCCTCGGTCCTGACCCCACTTCTGTCCCTGTCCTGTGTCCACCCTCGGACCTCTCCTCCCACTCCCACACATGCAAAAATAGCAACAGAGGGACTGGGGCTCCTCAGAAGAGAGGGCAGAAACAAACATTGGCCTTGAGACTGACGGTAAACACAGAGGGTTTGTCGAAAGCTTGAGGCAGACACTGTGCGTGGAAAAGTCTCTTGTTTGCAGTGGTGAGTAGTTTATGAGTTGGAGCACTGGTGCAGATTTTGGATTATTTGTTTGGTTTATAGTAGTCCTTCAGATGGAGGAGGGTCAATATGTGAAAATGGAGGGACAAATGGTAAAGGCTGGGGATTGTTAAAGCTTGTACTGAAATTTGTGTGACTGTGTTTTGCTTTTATCAACATCTCATTTGATGATTTCAGTGTATTTACTATAGTTGCCTTGGCCAGGTGGATGAACATGGTTTAAACGTCATATACTGTACACCTGCTTTCTTCAGTCTCTTACCTTGCTGAATTATATTATGTGTATTATCTGAGTAATACTATATTCTATTATATTAAAAATTATATTAGAAATACAGCATTGTGCTTAGTTTGGAGTTTGTGTTCCTGCTGGGTTTTTGTGCCAGTGCAGGGGTCAGATGCAGGGCAGGAAACAGTAAACTCATGCTGTAGGTGTCTAAGCAAAGACATACGGTGCTCGTCCAAACCCAAGAGCTTAAAAAGATGGCACACGTTGACTGATTGACAGGCCAAGATGAGGTGAGAAGAGACCTGGCAACAGACTAATCATATGATTTGCCCCAGTGCTTTCTGTGGTGCCAAAAAGCCCTGAAACACTGGTGCCAGTTAAAGTGCACACGCGTCCACAGTGAGGGGGCTGAAATTACACCCCATTTGCACAAATAGCAAGCAGGCAGGCATGTGAGAAGGGTTACCACATCACAGAATGAGTGAGAATTAAGATGTGAGGGGAAATAAGGATGTTAATTTTCCCATAGGATAAGCATAGGAAATATGTAGGGACAAAAAAAAAAAGATCAAAAACCGAATTAATTATTTGCATACACATAACTGGAATATACAGCCTCTACATTTGTTTGGAAATTAAGTGTGCATGACAAATTGTGCACAAGACTGGAATAAAGTATAACAGCAGTGGATGGGGCAGATCTCTATTTATAAAGTCTTACATATTCAGGTCAGTGCTTTCTGACTATACACAGAGCTACCGTACAGTCCCTGCAGTCATATGAGGAATGCATAAACAACCTTTCTGTGGCACGAGTGTTTAATGCTCAGCTACAGTTCAGTTTTCTTTGTTCTCATGAGGGAAAGAAAGTTGAGTGTCAGAGAATATTGATAGAATGATGAAGTGCTTCTACCTGTATGTATGTCTTTCCATAATATGCTGTTTATATAGAGGTGACAAATTGGATTAGAGATGCTCCTGGATCATTTTTATAGCCGTGTGTTCGTTAACACTGCTGGAAGCCGAGAGACACCACAATCTGTCGTCCACCGCATGAGGATTACTTTACGGGATTTCCCATCCTCAGTCACTGTGTCAATATGCTACAGTCACTCAGGCACATCACATCCACAAGCACAGAGTGACTGCATGCGAAATTTAGACCAGAGGGGGCCTGCTGGTCATAGCAACTTCCTGCTGCAGAAGTTGAATTTGTCTAACGTACCCTTAAAGTTGTGATCTCTAGAATCAACTTTTATAATTACAACATGGTTAGATGGTTATTCTATCAATGAGGATGCTGTTCCTGCTTTTAAGCCCACATCCGCAGAGGTGAAGCTTGCACTTTGGTCTGGGAGGGAGGTCTTGCATCACGGGTCCCTAATCTCCAAAACAACACACACACACTTACTATTCTCCCTCCCTGCTCGTTCAACCTCATACCAGAGACCTCTAATCCTGTGCAGCACGAGTCTGTGACTATTGAGGGACCAAAGATCCCCTGTTCACTCTGTGTCTCTCTGGGAATAGTCGTATGCTGATGGTCCTTCTGTGCTGGTGTCTTTCAGCCAGCTGATGTGAGAGGCTGTTGGTTTGGGCAGTTGTGGCCCCGCAGCTGGCTGAACCATGGGGAACGAGAGCAGCACAACTGAGGCGTTGGTAAGGGCAAGCTTGCTGGCATTGGATGGCTGGGATTGCTACTTGCTGCCCCCATGCTGCTAGAAATAACTTGAAATACCTTGAACTCGTGCACGGAGGACTAACAAAACTAACACTTACTCGCATGATTACTAACTGTTGGCTTCAGTATAACACATGGGATGAGCATGGAGCTGTGGACTTTGTGTGCATCCCCATGCTTAATTGAGGCTTGTCTAATTAGCATTTAGATAACCTTGTTCTATTTTGTGCTTAACAGGTGTAAAGCAGAAATAAAGATAAATATTTGATGTTAATGCCATGGCTCTCATGTGCCAAATGTGCCATGATCTATGTTTACTGCTACACACCAAGCTTGCTTTCTTGCATTTTATAAAATCCATCATTCTTATGGTGGTTGGAAGACCATTACTGTATGTATGCCTCCAATGTGCATGTAGAGTTATTGTTGCAATTAACTTGTTTTAAGAATCACTTTTTGCTGTAATTGTGTACTTTATAACAGCAATTACAAAAAAGACAGCTTATAGAAAAACAGTGATTTTCACATGTGACTGTGGAATTCAGGATTATCCTAACAGGATTAACATAAACATTTGTCTCATGAGCTATAGACTCTACAAACCATGTACACTGGGCCTCGCTGGATGTGATTGCAGAGTGGGGTTTAACATTGTTACTTTTGCCTCAAAAAACAAGGGTGATTTGTTTTCAGTGCATTAGTCCATACCACTACTGCTGTATGTTGTCCCATTAAAGATGTCTTGTTGAACTCTTTCATTCCCCATTACAGCCAGAAGAGGGTGCTCCAGAAAATGTTGTTCTGTTGCCACCTCAGGAAAATCAAAATGACTCCTTACAGGTACAATATTTGTGAGTGAGTGTGTGTGTGTGTGAAAGCCTAAGAGAGAATATTAACTGGTGGGTGAGATATTTTATGTCTTTTAACATGAAACTTTAAAAACAGTCTTCCTGATGTTGTTATAGTGCTCAATAGTGCCCCTAAAATACAGAAAATTCCTCCTTGTTTGCTGTTGATATTTTGAAACTAAAAATCAGAAATTGTGTCTTTAAACTTAACTTAAAAAGGGGGACAGACATACAGTAGTGCTGCTGGGGGACAGGACAGTGTGCCTGTTGATTGTTACAACTTTCATCATGAAAAGCAAAGAAATCATACTTAAGTTCTTACTTTTAAAGTGGCACACGGGGAAAATTAACAGATTTCAAACCGCTTGTACCGTCCACATTTATGTCACTTCAGGCAACACATTTGTTTGGCTATACAGGTGTGCTGCGATGAGCCAGTTAGATGTGGATTATTTTTATTTGACATCATATAGTCAAATGTGCATAACAGTGTAAAATGCTCCCTTGTTATTCCTTGTGACTGCAACACTCTTTATCACCCTGGTCTGGTTTTGTAACCTGGTTGTGCATTTTGTATATTTGTACTGTCTACGTCTGTAAAAATAAGAAAGGTCCGAAAAAAGCCTCAGGAGGTAGCACTTATACTGTGGTTGGCTTAATATCCAGTGAAAATCAGCCACAGGAGACACTTACTAACCAGCTGAAACAGTGTACTGACAGATGTTGTGTTTTTGTGTTTCTTACTGAGAGCCGGTCAAGAGGAACACAGGGTGTTTAAATAGCCAAGGGTGTGTGTGTGTGTGTGTTAATTAAGTGTCAAGGAAAAGGTGCTGTCATGTCCATGTGCACTGATGGTGGCTGTGATGATGTCACACCTCAGCAACACTGAGAGGTCAAAGTTGGATGAAGCAGGAGCTTTTATTATGCAGGAGGGTGCAGTGTGCCTCTGTGTATATGTGCCCGTGTGTATGTAACCAAAGCTTCTTGGAGTGTAACCTGATCCTCTCTCAGGGGGTCACTGCAGGCCCGACCCTTGGCCTAATTCCCAGCATTCACCTGCAGAAGCACTGTCAGTCAGTCAGTGCAGCCAGCCAGAATGCACAGCAGCAAGAGAAGGGGGGGGAGGTCCAAGCAGAGGTGGATAGGGAAGTACGGAAGAAAGAAAACAGGGAAGGGAAACAGAGGAGGAGGAGGGAAGAGAAAGAGTTTACAGTAGAGGGGGAGGAGAATTCTCAGCACTTCCCTGTGGCCAGCCAGCCCAGTCAAGTCAGTCCGTCTCAGCAGCAAGCACTGTGTTTGTCAGTGCGTGGTAGTGTAGTGTTTCTAGACTCCTCACACACACACACACACACACACACACACACACACACACACACTGCAAGAGCCCGAGGAGTCTCATGGAAATTTAACAGGGGAGCGGCAGCAGCAGAAGACAGGACAGGACTGTGGAGAGGAGGAGGAGGAGGAGGAAGTTAGCTGAGTCAGTGCAAGAGAGGAGAGGGAGCGTCAGCAGCATGTGTTGCAGCATGTTTGTGTCGTCCTCTGGCCCCTTCAAAACACAGAGTCCTGCAGAGGCTGCCTGTACAGTGAGCAAGGTAGAGGGGTAGCAGAGGAGCTGCACTGCACTGTAGAGTCACCTTCAGCACTGTGGAGCACACTGCTAGGTAAGTGCAACACAGAGATGGTGGGGGGAAACTTGTAGGGGGTGTGATGAAAGGAGAGAGGTGTACTATTTTACACAGGACAGGGGGCAGGATAGAAAGAGCGGACATGCTGAATCTGTTTAATGTCTCTGTGTGTAAGTGAGGGCCTGGTCCTGCTTTAGCACATGCTTTTTCCCTGTGTACAACAGTCATGTGTAAAGCATTAAAGTTGTGTTAGCACATGGGCACTGTCACATTGAATTAACAGAAAGTATTACATACTGACAGTTGGACAAGTAGCAGTTTCCAGGCAACTGCCGCTTGTTTTCTGTTTTGTTCTTGTGGGTTAATTAATAACAGACAGTTCTTTCTGTGTGGGGCTCCAACTAACTGAAGCATGGGATGTGCTTTTTCCACCTGACTGAGCTTCCACATCCTCACACAATGACCCAGTGGCCAATAATATGGTGAATGAGTGTTGGCTGTAAGCATGGACATGCTGTGCCACCAGGTTCTGCTCCTTGTTATTCTGTTTTAGCTTTTCTGAGTTGATATCAGCGGAGGCGTTAGTCTGTTTCCTCTCGTGTGACATTAGCTGGTCTTGATGGCAAGGTGAGAGAGTTCAGGCAGGAAAAAGGAAACCCCAAGACACGTAAACATACAGCCATCTCTCATGATAAAACTGTGTTCACGTCTGCATGCATGGCTGTTAAGGTGTGGACGAATTGTTTTCATCTTATTATGTAACTTTATTACAGAGAATAACAGCAGTAGGGAGATCACAGGCATTCGGAGTGACACTTACCTGCAGCAACGCTTTTTTGGGTTCTTTCACTCTGTTGTTCTTTAATGTTTTATGATCTGCAGTGCTAGTCTAAATTGGTACATTTAAAAATAACTTAATGTGGCTTGATCTTTACATACACAGATGTGAAGAGAGAGACTTCACGATTGGCCAACATTCTCGACAGTTTTAAAGACCCAGTGCAGTCAAGATTTGAACTATTTCTATTCTTGCGATTTTGCGAGCAGCAAAGCAGAGAGATCCTCCATCTGTGCTGAATGTGTCACACAAAGGAGGCTCTTGTAGTGGTGACACAGGTGAGAGAGTGACTCACAGCCTCCACACTACACACACAGCTTTACTTCTTAATTTGTCTCCAGTATCCGCATCTAGTAAGTACACCACTGAGGTGAAACTAGAGCAAGAGGTGGCATTTTGTTGTCCTTGTTGAAGGGTTGTATTGTATTGTATTGGAATGTATTGCAAATTGTTTATAACAGTGTATAACAGATAAAAACTAAATGTACAAAAAATGTCCAAAATGTTTTAAAGAGTTAATTTAATCATCATTTTCGCTTGTCACGATAGTCACCTCTGCTTGTGTGCAGCCATGCTGTCTACTACTGCTTCATAAATAATGAATGAAGAGATTCAATTCTGAATCTCAGCACTGACAGCGTTACCACAGCCGCGCTGTATCCTTCTGTACTCACACCGTTAAATCAACTCACATCCTAATTTGCTAAAAACAGGATCTCTCTCTCTCATGCACACAGGTTCCAGACATACTGAATATTAAAGGGCTGCGTTATACCTGCACATGTTTTTATGTGTCTGCGCAAGTGCACGTTTGTTTGCCCGCACCTGCACACCTCAGTTTATATCTGAGTGGGTGAAATAATGGAAACTTTCCCCTCCGTAAACTGAGGCAGCCTACGTGGGAAAGATTTCATCACATAGTGGGTCCACAGTTGTGTGTTGTGATGGCAGTGTTTCTGCAAGTGTTGTGGTGTGTGTGGCTGCGGTTGGACTCTGTCCATCTGTCAACCAGTGGGACAGACAGAAAGGAAAAACAGCTAAGGCCAAGTGCTCCGTGTACTGTCTACACATGAGATTTCAAGCCAGATATTTCTGGTTGTGATTGGCCGAGATCAAGGGACATCTTAATTATTTACTCAAGATAAAGGAAAGAACTAAAGACTGACAATGCCATCTAAATAATATCTACTCTTGTCAATGATTAAACCACGTGTCTGATTATGCTAGCCACAGTCCAGCAGGACAGGTTTGTCTTTAATGATTATTCTTACTCGCTAGGTACATTTTTTTGACACACTGGAAAAACAATTATGGCAGGCTTCCTTGTGAGGTGTTTCTAAGGTGGAAAACACCAGACTGTAATGACCGTACGCTTAATTTAATAAGTTGCTTTTTTCTTTCAGAATAGTAGTTATGTGTAAACAAAGCTGCAGAGATTAGCCCTGCACACTGAGCCTGGCATAAATTCTAGGCTATAATGCTGGAAATAATCCTTTAATCTCAGTAATAGTATAAGAAAAGCAAGTTGAGAGATAAAGATAAGGTGTTTGAGAGGAATACAATACTCCAGTCAATATGACACATGCATTACTATACAAACAACACTTTACTTTAAGGTTTAACGCATGGGTGGAGTATTTGTTTGTGATGTTTGGCTTTGAGCATTAAGTCTGTAGGTGTTCCCATGTTTGCCCGCAACATGCTCACACTTGTTTAATAAGTACACACTCTATCATGTATAGCGCAGCAGAGGCTCCAGCATGTAGCTCACTACGATTATGTCTCACTGTCCCACAGACTGAAGCTCACGCTGAGAGCTTGACCCAGAGGGACGACAGAGCGCTGCTGACTGAAGCCTCGACCAGCCAGCAGAGTCCGCTGTCTCAACCGGTGCTCCCAGACGTCCCAGTCATCGCCGGAGTGGAGGAGAGCAGAGGTGCAGCTGCAGACCAGGAGGACAAAGAGGAGCTTGAGTTTCCTCATGACCTGCTGCCCAGTCTAGACTTCAGCAGTGAGCTCAACATCTGGGAGTCCTCGCTGGGGTAAGTTCACAGGTTACATGCACACAAACACGCGCACATGCGCACACGCACACATGCACTATTATGCAGGTAATAACTATCACAGTTTCTCTTGTAATGTCAAGATAAAACCGTGACTTGATATCACAGAAAGAAGACAGACAAGTTCTTGCTTGGCTTTTGGTGGGTGTTACAGTTCTGAAGAAATGTCAGTTATGTTAATAACTACAGTTTGCATTACTTGTCTACTTCCTCCAAATACAGCGGGGAGGGTAAAAGCAGTGGGGTTCTCTACGTGCAATAATTATGCCCCACAAAATACCAAATACACACTGTGTAGCAGAACTAGTTTTAAAGGCCTTGAAAATCAATTTTCTCAATCAGCTACTTATTATGAGCACTCAGGTCCTACATGAACCCACAATTTTCTGCCGCAGTTGGAACAGTTTTGGTTATGTCACATGAGAGATCTCTATATGTCATTGTCCTTGCTTTCCTCACTGGTTTAAAGTGGGCTGGGCTCAGTAGGGAAAAGGTGACATTGCATACTTCTGTGCACCAATCAAAGTTTAGCAACATTTGGATCAAAATGTGGGGTTATTTGCTTTTGTTGCCAGCACTGTCAATCAAACCACACCCACACAGTCCTGATGAAGCAGATTACTGTTTTTTTTTTGAGTGCTAAACTCTAAATAGATAATAATAGGGATGGGTTTTTAGGACTTTAACTTTTTAATTGTCTATTTAGTAAAAAATATTTAATGTTATAGAGAAATACTAAATATTTGAAAGCAAGTAGGGGCTTTGAGTTGCTATATGTCAGAAATCTGCTCAATCAGGCAGACCCATTCCCTGATAAGTCTGGTTTTTTTCAATCTGCAAAACCATCCATCCATCTATATACTACACCTGTTCATTCCTGTTGAGGGTCATAGTGGGACCGGAGCCCATGCCAGCATGCACTGGGTGAGAGACAGACACAAACCCTGGACAGGTCGGCAATAAATGGCAGGGCTAACACATTCACAGACAATAACAATGTGATTAGCTTCAGCTACTGTGAGCAGGGTTAGATTCTACAGGCACTGAAAAGTCTTAACTTTACTTTGATCAAACACACACACACACACACACACACACACACACACACACACACACACACACACACACACACACACACACACACTCACTGTAGTGCCTTTTACAATAAGCAATCTATCATAGTTAATGTTTAGATTACTAAGGTTATTTTCTAGTAAAAAATTATAGTATAGTGAGTAGATACACCAGCCTTCATTGGAAGATGCAGGTTCATGATCAATCATATTATTATTGCATTACTGTGTAATAATGTATTGGATGTTCATTTTGCTTGATTTATGAGCATAAGGGAACAGATTTGTACCAATTATTCAGTCAAGGTGAAAGTTAATCTGATATTGATTTGTTGCATGTGTGAATGTCTGTGTACGTGTCTGTGTGTGTGTGTGGTGTGGGTTTGTGTTAGCAGAGCTCAGAATAGCTCAGGTGAGGGGAAATGTGAGCAGGTGAACCCCCTGCTGGTGGGCCTGCGGCATCACATGGAAGTCAGTCGACCACTGGTGGATCTAGATGCAAGGTACCACAGAGACTCAGCATGATGGGGGACAGCAGGGGCGTCTGCTGTGGGAATGTGGTCAGCAGTGGTAGACGGGATGATGAAGAGTAAAAGCAGGGAGCATGGAGTGGAACAAAAAGATGACAGGATGATCGAATGTTTCTAACTTATGCTGGAGTGTGATGGATATCTCTGTTTGGGTGTTGTCTGTTTAGGCAGACTTGGCTTGAGGTGTGGTCGTTTTTTTTCATGCTTGGGTGAATTACCTGCAGACTGACATTATGTTGCCTGACATTCTGCTTTTGTCTAAGTGCTGAGGTTAATTGCACTAATTTGTCTGAGGCTTGACTGTGTTCTGACAACCTGACTCATTGAAGTAGTATAATTATTAATGCTTAATGTGAATGTGTTAAACTATGAATTTAAAATAAGGGCAACACAGGAACTAATTGTGAATTCTTCAGTAAAAACTCAGTATCTACAACAAAACTTAGTTTTGTATGGTGATGCTTTACTTTACTTTGGGGGCCAAAAAAAGAGTAAATAATGATTAGTAATGAGTAATGAATGAGTGGTTACTAGTTTATACCACTCAGCAGCTGGTTCAGAGTTAATCAGGAACGAATCAGAAGCACCTGGTCTGTTCCGGGTTTATATGGCAGGCAGCAGCTTGTTGCATAGCAAAACTTGCCAGCTGCGAACAGTTTAGCCTATTTTTGCCGCTCCGCCCTTTAGTAGTGAGTGCCAAGTGAATTAGATACAGGCTTGAATGGCAGGTCAGTGAGGTGAGTGAGTAACATGTTGTCAGGGCAGAGGTTGTGTTCACAAGGAAATGACAGAACCTTTGTGGAGCATCATGTCAGACTATATAAACCAAACACATGCAGTGACGATTAGTGACTTTATTTCTCACTTTATTTATTTACATCCAGACATGAATAATTACTTTTGTCATAGTTGTTGTTGCTGCATGTATTAGAAAAATAGATAAGAACTTGTTCCGGTGTGGGCCAGATTTCAAGATACTGATGACATGAGTGGGAGTGTAACTATATAACTAAATAATGATGGTGGATCTATACACTCAGTGGGACTTAAAGATTAAGATGGTCTCACAGCATTTTCCTGTACTGCCGGCTAATGGCTTAGCAGTGACTCAGCAATTACAAGTGAATGGCTCAAAGCTAGCCTAAATGTTAGAGACATTTATTCCAAGCACTCTTAACATTATGACGCTAGCTGTGTACTTTAGGGAGTGTTTTGCAGAGCAATGTCACTGTTTTGATTTCTTTATATATATATATATATATATATATATATATTATGAGGCAGTATTTGTTTTGGTGGACAAGTAGGAGCATGTTTAAGGTTGGTTATCTTGTGACATGATTTATTACCATCCCTTTTTTCTTAAGATAGTAATAATAAGGCTATAATTATTTATATGACATTATTAAACAATTACCTTTTAATAATCACCATCCTTTACATAAAAATAGTATTTAAGAGTGAACCAAAAGAGTATTCATTACAGTGGTCAGGATGATGAATTAGGGAGTATTGCTCAGTATACATAATCACAGTACACAACAGCTTGGCTGGAATAAAGACTTTTCATAGTGGTTACTATTGTACAGTATATGGAGCAGTTGCTACTAGTAGTATTGTTACCCTCATGCTGCTAATACGATGTTCATACTTTAAAAGTTAGCATGAAAAATATAAGGCATAGTTCCAATACATCATTAACTAATAAAATTATATGAATGAAACTACTTTTATTAAGTTTTGGGAACAAGTATAAAGTCAGGCAGTCACATCACGATAGGGAAATTATATTTGAAGGCTTGTTGCTGGGGGTTTTGGAACAAATGTTAAAACTGCATAGGTGCTACTTAGTGTAATGCCTGAATACGTGGTGGTGTGTATGAACAGACCTGCATGTTCATTAACAACCATATGCTTATAAACAGCTGGCATTATTTGTTGTAGGGGAATGTACATTTCAGAATAGGCATCCTGAGTGCAGTTGTGTGTGGTGTGTGCATATCGCAGAGTGCAGTGTCTGAGCATGGGCTTCTGCTCGGCCAATAGCAGCGCTCTGTGGCATCGTGGAATGACCAGCTGTCTGCCTGCCAGTCCAGACTCTTAACTCTGTCACCCTACCCTCGTCTCAGGCCTCATGAAAGCAACCCAGTTCTCACAGATGCCCAGCCTTCACCTCAGCCTGCTGCCACACCTTACCCGGATGTCCGAACCCTGACCCCTCCCCCATCCGTGCTCCTCGACCGGGAGCTCCAAGAGGCCTTCCAGGAATGTGAAGAGCAAATGGCCTCACTGGGCATCTTTAATTCCACAGAGTCCCCCATCACCACGCCTGAGATGGTTAATGATGAAGGGAAGAAAACTGGAGAAGTGATGGTTAACAAGTCCAATGAGTCATCGTCACTGCCTCCAATCGTAGTCCAGCCAGGACATAGCAACGGGGGCCATGGAAACAGGAGTACACACGGAAACAGTGAGGCAGCAAACAGTGAGAAGGATACAGTTGTGTTTAGTTTCAGGAATTACATACTGGGCACTGAGAATAGTGCTGGGGCAGCAGAGACGGAGAGTGAAGCAACACAGAGCCTGGATAAATGTCCAGAGATTAAGCCAGAAAAAGAAACTGAGATAGATGAGCAGAAGGAAACACCCCCGCATACGCAATTAGGAACAGCAACAGATTCATTTACAGAAACGCCAAAAGATGTTGCGTTCACTGAGCAGAGAGACGATATAAGAGAGGAACATGTTGATTCTAATGCAGCCACTGAGGAAAATGGCACTCTAGATTTTAATACAGTGATTAGGGAGGAAGGCACGGAGACAATAACAGAGATTGGAGACATAAAGAAAGAAAATTGTAGTGTTGAGTCCAGTATTAATGTTTGTATAGCTGAAACTGAAAAGAAAGATGATTCAGTTAATGAAACATCCGAGTGCAGTAATCTTCATTTAAAGGATGAAGGTGCATTATCAGAGATGCAGTCAGAGACACACACAGGAGCAAACAATCACACTGAGGAGGATCAGGAGACAAAAACAGACAAATGGATGAATTCACCCAGTGACAAACAGGCTGAGCAGGACAAAAAGGCAAAGAAGAAAGAAAAAAAGAAAAAAAGGAAAAAGAAAAAGATGGAGAAGGACACAGAGACTGAACAGAAAGCAAAGACAATAGTACAACCTGAAAATGATTTACAGGCTGTGTCACTTGCAAATGCAGGAAATCACACTGATTCAACAGCAAATCTAGGATCAGTGTCACAGGCAGACACTCAGACTGTGGTTTGTGGGGAACATCTTGATAATGGGTTTGACTACAAGCAACAGCTGAGTCCCGGGGGAAAGCCCAGCCCAACTCCCCCACCATCATCCTCTCATAGCAGACAGGATCATCTTATTGACTCAGCCTCTTCACCTGCGTCCAACCATGCTCTTTCACAGAGGCCTCATCAGTCAGATAACCACAACCTTACAGATGCACCATGTGGGATGAATCACAGCTCAGATGAAAGCCCACAGTGGGAGCAACATGCAACCGGAGGGGTCATCAACAACCAAAATACACCCATGACATATGTCCAAACTACAGTTATCAATCTAGCTGCTTCTGCTGATAAGAGATCAGATGCACAAACACAGGAGGCTATAGTTACCTCAGAAGCAGTGATACTCACACAGGAGAATCGAAGCCCACTCTCCCACAGCCGAACTTGTGTGGGAGAGAGAGGCGTGGAGAGTGCCCTTGAAGAGGCTTTAGTGGTGGTTGCTGCGTTGCCACTGACAACACCCACGATGCCAGAAGTGATAGAAAGCAAGGGAGAGGGAGAAAGCGTGAGGCGTGATTCATTGGAGAGAGTAGCTACTGTAGCAATCACAGAGAGTGAAAAAGCAGTAGGAGAGAAAGATTTGGGAAGAATAGTAAAGTGCCTCAGCTCTGCAGACGGAGAGAAAGAAGGACTCCAGGCCAGCCTTCCTCAGCTCGCATTAATCTGTTCACAGGGAAAATGCTCACTTGCATTCTCAGCCAAAGAGGGACAGGCTGCATCTGAGGAAAGCTGCAGCAGCAAAATGCCACACAACTCGGCTGAGACTGGAATGAAGGGACCGAGAGGGACAACCGTTCGAAGTGCAGACACAGAGATCTTACCAACTGAAGAGGGAGACAGAGAAAAGGAGCCACTCCTGTTAGAAGCCTACATCAATACTTCTCCCCTTGGGATACTAGCTGGTCCTGATTGCCAGGTTCACAGTGCTGCGGGATTGGAGGGAGCAGGAGAGGGGGGAGGAGGAGGAGGAGGAGGAGGAGGAGAGGAGATGGGAGAGAGAGGAGGGCTGGCTAGAGAGCACAGTTCATTCAGCCAGCCAGAAGGCTCTGTTAGTGGGGTGTCATCAGCCGAGACTGAGACGTGTCCGCCCACCGATGTTGCCGAGTCACAGCTGAAGCCACAGAGCTGGAGTGAGCCGATTGCTACCATCATTGAGAGCATCTGCACTGAAAAGGACTGTCTCTCTCACCCCTGCCAGGAACAGCATGGTGCAGCAATTTCACCCCTCCCCACTCACTCTGAGCAGAGCTCCAGCAATACAAACGGAGGGGTAAGGGCTGATCTCGCACTGAATTTGATTTCAGTGGAAGCGCTTTCTTTCGGACACACTCGTGAGGAGTCATCCATCACAGAGACAGAGAGAAACTACAGCCAAGTCTTCCTTTCTTTAATCTCACCTCCGCCTTTGACTTCTTCACAACAAATCCCAGTTGAGCGGCAAGAAAGCAACAATCAACAGGTCCAAGCTGAAAGTAGCACAACAGAAGCCAGAGCAGCCAAAAGTGCAGCTGAGTTCCAAGTCCAAGGCCAGACCCAGAGCATTAGTTGTAGCCCTGCTACGTCTGGAGTGGGTGTGTACGCATGTAACAGCAGTGGACGCAACAACAGAGTTCACTTTGCGGACACTGTGAAACAAGAGGGCAGTTCCTCTGTGGATCTTAGGGACATGTCGGTGTCGGCTATGGACTGCGCCTCTTTGCCTCCGCTGACTGTTCATGAGAGTTTGCGTCATCCTGTTGTTGAGGCCAGCTACACCTTCCCAGACTTCCTCAGCTTGAAGAAGCCAGATATCCCCACAAATGCAGCTCCTACCAAGGATGAATCAGCAATACGGAGCTCAGCTGGCTTACCAAAGCCACAGAAAGATGTCCAGCTGGATAAAGGAGATATGGGGAGTAAAGATACCAAGGAGAACATTAACATAGATCAGTCTCATAACAATTTGGAGACAAACACTGTGGATTTACAGTCGGTGACCAAGGCCTGCTCAAAACAGCTTCCTTGTCCGACCGAGAAGAATCAGACTGGTAATGAAGACTGTTTTAACCTTTCACAAACAGCAGGAAGTGCCATCTCTGAGGCTGATCATCTAACAGGTGAAAAGGTGTCAGCAAAGGCGACAAAGCAAATAGAGGTGGAAACAGAGAAGGGTGCTGTTAATCTGTGTTTGCCAAAGGAGAAAGAGATAGATAAGTTACATGTTGAGTCTCAAGGCTCAGTGAAGACTGACCAGCCTCAAAAGTCACCTTTAATAAGTGATGCTACTGTCATTCTTGAAGAAAAAGAAGGTAACCAGCATCCTCTTTCCTCATGTTCGGGTCTCCCAGCCAATGTTACCTGCAAGCCTGTAAATGATGTCTCCACTGAGTTACCTGTTGGGCAGCTCTCTACTGACCCCAGTTCAAAACCTGAAACTGTAACCTTGACCTGCACAGCCTCTCTTCAGACAAAGCCTAGTGACTCCAGTTATCAGCCTCCCATCCAATTAGATCCAATACCTCCTCGTGGACTAGTTACCACAGATCCCATGAAGGTTAGTGAGTCCACAATTCACTTTGCTGATCCCATAAAGGGTGAATCAGCTACTTCAGGAGTGACAGCCTCTGACCAGTCAATTCCGTTTATCGAGCAATGTGCCAGTAATCCTACTTTTGTGCTGCGGCCTCCTGGCCCAATGTTGAGTCACTTGGAGTTCATTACTGACTGTGATATCTCTGTTCCTGAGCAGACAGATAACTGCAGTGCTGATGGTGACAGCACCAAAGTCTCTGAAGAAGTGGATGGCAACAAGAGCAGAGAAATGACACAAATCTCTTTAGCACAGGATCTGGAGCACAGTGATGTCAGTGTTAAAGCAGATGAGACTTGTCCAAAACTGGAGGATAGAAATGTTGCTATGGAGTCTGTCGTTGAACCTGAGAATTGTACGATTAATAATGTAAATATTTCATTTTCACAAGAGCAAAATCTTTCTCCTCCAACTCAGCCTCCTGTTGCAATGGGTGTACTGGATGGATCTGATCATGTAATTTCTCTATCTCACACTGAGCCAGACTCTATTGGCATTAAACCTGTTATTTGTGAAGCATCCATTAAGGATGACCTCATTAATGTCAGCTGCCCGCTCAGCTCTGACCTGCCTACCAAGGAGGCTTGTGATGAAATTAAACAAGACAATATAAAAGAGAAACACAAAATGGGAGAACAGACCTCCATGCTGTTTGAAGAGGAAAAGAAACACGTTGAAGAGGCAACAATGGATAATCAAAAGGAAACAGCAGACATCGGGAAGCTGCAGACAGGAAAGACAGGCACAACACCACAACAGAGTATTGGGCCAGATAAAGAGGCTGTAGAGGATATTGGAGACCTGCAGCCACCACATAAACATAAAGTACAAAAGACTGAATCACCAATAAGGAATATACAGGAGGAAGGAGAAAGGAAGAGCAGCATTGCATCTAAAAGCCAGACAGCGACTTCTTCCTTATCTCCCTACAAACCTGTGGGGTCGTCTGAGGACATACCAAGTGCTGAGGTAGAGTCTGGTAGTGAACCTCAGACTGTTTATGACCAGAGTTTGCGCCAAACTCCGACAGCAACACTGGAACGCAGCTCTGACAGGGACACGGCACCAGATTTGAGTGCAGCTCTTGGCCAATCACAGTCCACACCAGATCCAAACTGTTTTGCTCAGCAACAGGAGCAACAGCAGCAGCAGCGTCTGGGATCCAGACATCCCACAAAGGAATTGTCAGGTGGCTGTTTAGAGGCCGGAGAAAAGACTAACAGTCAGGTCAGGCAGGCCCAAGCACTGGTTCCAGGGGTGAAAAGGGTAGCAAAGGAAGGAGGCGGCTCTGTTGGGAGCTCTTGTCAGTCAGGAATCAGGGATGAGTTGACAGGTGATGACAGCAGTGGCAATGAGCGAGTGACAGGTCTAGAGAAAGGCGAGGGAGAGGGAGCACAAGCTGCACCAGGGGTTGACAGGGTTTGTGTGCTGTCTCACCTTGCCAGTGATTTAAATGAGAGTGGAAGGGCTGCTGAGAGAAATGCCTCAGCTGACATGGGGATAGTAATAGCTTGCTCTCATGTAGGTGAGACAGGACAGGGGATGGATGAGAATAAAAGCCCAGAGTTAGGGGTAGTTGGGTCAAATACAGATTTAATGCCAGACACTGAGTTCATGAGTGATCTTGGTGGTAAAGGTGAGCAAAAAAGCACTCTATCAGCTCCCTGTCAGGACCAACATGGAAAACCTGAGACCTCAAAGAACACTGCTGTGTCTGTTGAGTCTGCTCCACAGGAACATGAGACTTCACCTTTCCAAATCTCTGTTTCATCAAAGGTCAGCACAGATAGTCATGACATTCATACAGAAGTTATTCCAAGTGCAAACCAGGCTGAAGAAATTCATACAGAAATATTCACTACTCTGCCAGATCCTGTTGGGCAACCAGAAACTGTGGGAAAGGGTTTCAGTGCTGCCATGGCTGTGAAAAGCAACAGCAGTGAAACTGAGGAGTGTGAAATTCAGGATACAGTGTGCAAGCCTCTTGAGCTCCAAAGCTCCAATATAACCTCAACCACACAAAGCAGCCCAGTAGCACAAACACCCATAAAAGGCCCTGATGTAGAGGGGATCACAAAGGAAGATAAAGCAGCTTTGGATGAAGAGAAAGCTAGCAGCCAGGGAAAGGGACAAAGTGAGATAAAAACGATAAACAATGAAGCAACGGAAAAACACGGGGTCGTAAATCTAACTGGGAGTGCTAAAGACAGTGGCTCGGGATCAATTAAGGTTTCAGACCTCTGTGAAAGTGGGGTGTCACACAGCAGCTCCGAGACTACTGTTTGTCACTCTGAGGGGAGCATTGGTCTTTCTAAGGCAACAGAAAATGACAATGATATAACAGATAAAAAAACTCCAGATTTTATCACAGTCCCATCTGTTGTTTCGTCAAAGTGCCCGAAAGTTTTTGCATCGCCCCCTCTTGCAGCCCCCGCCCAGTCAGAGAAGCCACACGATGAGTCATCAAAGCCCCAAGATGATATTGTGGTAAAGCCCATTGTTGCTGCTTCCCAGTGTGAAGGAAGATCACTTGAAAAAGCTCCTGCCTGCATTTCTCCTGTTGAACAAGTGTCTGTGAATACAGAGGCCGCAGATGTGTCAGGGAGTCCTGCTCCTGGACTAACAGCCCGAAAACCAGATACAAACTGGATACAAGCTCTAAAAGAAGCTGCATCCCATTCTCAGAGTAAACAAGATAACACAGTGGAGACCTCAAGGTAATTATCATGTGAGAAAAATGCCTTAGGAATTAGAGATTATTCACTTCAATTGAATTGAAAACTGATTAGAGGAGCATGAGACTTCACGGTCATAAAACTATGTTAATGGAAAATAAATGGCATGCATCTACATGTGTCTAAAAGGTCAGTGGAGGCTCCTCCTTAATGTGTTACACAAAGTAGCACATTAGCTTGCTGTCACATATTATCTGTTCAAGTACATCACAGAGACACAGAGAGAAAGGCACATGTGTAGCCTGCTTTGGGTTTGTGTCACCAGCCACAATAATCAGAACCACGACAAAAGAATTATGAACTGGATAGATGCATATCTTCATTTATATGAATATTTCCATGGGTTGTAAATCTCTAATGTTCAGCCTGTTTACCAGTCATTTAGTATTCATCGATTTCTGCAGTTTCTTTTTAAACTTAGCATTCCAGTAACACCATGTTCAGGGCTTGTTTGGAGTGATATTACAGAGAGCAGTGTGACAATGAATATGAATGAGGAGGTAAACACAGAGCTGCACTTTGTATTGACTCGAGCTCGGGTCAGATGACTGTGCCTGTTGAAGTCTAATGGAAGTAATACAGCCCTTTATATTCAAAGGATGACATCAGCTGTGACATCGTCCCTGCTCTCCAGGGCAAGAATGAGCCTTTTCTCACACAAAACACAATGCAACAACAACACAAACACACACATGTACCTACAGTACTTCTGCACACACACACACACACACACACACACACACACACACACACACACACACACACACACACACACACACACACACACACACACACACACACACACACACATACACACACACAGACACACACACACACACACACACACACACACACACACTCTTGTAGGGACACAAGCCCCCTTTCCCACACAAACACATACATTTGTCATTTGTCAATCACTCCTTGTGCATGTGCTGTAAACTAAACAACAAAACCCCCAACCCCCTCTTTTCTTGCATTGTTTTTCCAGACCTTTCCCATCTGTGGAGTCTCCCCAACTAGAGTTTCTTACTCCGACTGAGGACATAACTGCTGTTCTGAGGCAGGAGGAGATCCCACCGCTGGAGCAAGCAGCAGAGAAGACAACAGAGATCCCACCTCTAAATCTTGTGAAAAAGCCAGAGGATCTCCCGGAAACTTTAAAGACGACAGCCGAGCTCCCAGAACCAACACAGAGCACAAAAGTAGAGTTCCTAGAAGAAACAAAGAAAGTAGAGGTCTCAGAACCAACCAAGAAAGAAGAAGAGCCTCCAGAAGCGGCTCCAGAACCAAAAAGGGAGCCGGTGACTTCTTCAGAAATACTAGAGGAGCTTACTGAGCTCCTAGAACCAACAAAAAGCACAGTAGAGTTCCCAGAACCAACGAAAAAGGGAGGAGAGTTCCCAGAAACAACAAAGAAAGAAGATCCAGAACAAAAAGAGGCGACAACAGAGCCCCTAGAACCAGAGAAGAAGCTGATCAGTGAGCAGCCAGAGGAGCTAGTGGAGAAACCTTTAGAGATCCCACCTGAGGAGCCATTTAAAGTACCAGCTGAGGAACCTGCAGTGACAGAAACAGTCCAGGATCCTGCTGAGGATAGTGGGTGAGTGTCTTCGTAAAGTGTTTTGACAGTGAGATTGGTTAATCTTTACATCTGAAAATCTGTTTTTTTTTTTCATGACCATGGTCTGTGTGTTGAAACAATGACCACAGCAAACAAGATCAACTTCCACTCATTGTCCCACTACTTTTGCTGTCTGATGTACATGAGAGATAATTTGTTATTGTCTGTGTCGTGTGGCCAAGGTTATGAATTAATGGATACAGTTTCCAGTGAAGGCCTACCAGTTTCAATAAACCGTGAAGTAATGTTTCCCTGTAATGCTGCTGCCAAGGGACTGTTGTCTTTCAGAGCTCAGTCAGAGTCTGGATTAAAAAAACATGTCCTTGTAATCCTCAATCAACTAAAATCTACGGATTATAGCCTTTTACCATTAAGAACAACAGGTTTACAGGGAGACTGGTAATTTTGTGGTTGACTGCTCTTCCAAAAGGAAACCACACATCAGAATGATTTGTATATGACCTTTTATACCTGATAGTTTTCCTAAAACCTATCATAACATTTCCATTATGGTGAGACATTTTATTGCAGCTAACTTATTTGTAAAAGGGGGGATGTCAGGGGGACATGTGCTGTACAGCTCAGCAGTTCTGCCTGTCACACATTTAAAATGGATTTCCATGCGCTTTGACAGTCCCCTTGGTGGCTTTGTTTGGCTTTCAGACACCTCGAGGGCGTCTGGTAGGTTGCTGCTGTCTGCAGCGGTTTAACAGAGTCTGATTGGACGAATGAGAAGGAGTCTCACAGTCTTGTGCTGGTTGATGGCAGTGAACCCTTAATGTTGTTAAAACTCCTGACTAAGTTAAATACACATAGTAAACCAGTGTGTCGTTCAGTCTGACCTCCATGTGGGCAGTCAGTATTTATTTAAGCTTTTTAACAGCTCTAGCTAGACTAACTTTCCATGTACTATGTCATTCTTTTACTGAACAACTTCATATGTCACTAGAGTGCTCATTGTGCATCTAAGGAAGTGTTGTGAAAGTACAGTGTTTTTCCAGTTTATTATTTACTATGTGATGAATGTCTTTTGGGATATTTTAAATCATTGCTGCTGATTTCTTTTCACTTAGCTTTAGCTTTTCTCCTCTTCCCCAGTTATCTCTCTTATTTGTCACTCTCCTCTGACTCTCTCCTGCCGTTTGCTGCATGCCCAGGAGCCATCCCACATGCCAGAGCAGCACTTGTTGCCTGTCAGTCACAACACTTGTCCCATCACTGCTGCTGGAGACATAAAGGTTTGTTCAGAGTAGGGGAGAGGAGAAGTGACACTGCTATTTCCACTATAGGTTTCATCAGTAGATAAAGTTACACTTGCATACGTGTGACAGAGACAGAAATGTGACTGCATGGTCGATGATGTGTGTGTGTGTGTGTGTGTGTGTGTGTGTACATGTGGTTGTTTCCCCGCCCCCAGAGGCTGTCCTAGCTGTCAGTCCTGCTCAGTCTGCGTGGCTTTGTGAACTGAAGCCTGTAGTGGGAGGAATTTGGGCAGGCACTCAGCCCCACTGAAGTCATTTGCACAGACCAGACAGAGTGGAACAAAAGCCAGAGTTCAGAGAAACACTTGAGCATGTGCTTCGACTTGAGTGTGTATGACAGAGTCAGTCAGAGTCACAGACAGAGGAGAGAAGGACTGGGACGTACAGTTATTGGCTCTGGTGTTTTGGAGTGCAGCAGGCGCTCAGCAGAAGTCATTTCCATCACTTACTGTAGTTAGCTCTGAAGTTGTGGGATGGATTCCTCCGTGGCTGAAATCTGGGTGAGTTGACAAGAAGTAGGTGGCCTATTTTTTTTTCTGTGTCTACAGTAGGTGTTTGTGTTTAAGTCCCTCCAGGTGGATGCAGCAGATGGTCAGTAGGTAACTAGTGCTAATTACGCTCTGCCTCTGTGGACCTCACCAGATGGGCGGAGGGACGAAGGGACAGAAGGCGCAAAGGAAGGAACAAAGTTGCAAAATAAATGTTGTACTTCAAAAAATGTTACAGGTTAGAACATGTTGTGCTCCCCTCCCTCCCCTACTTGTTGTGGAGGCTGCCTCTTTGATGGTTAGCAAGAAATCTCTACTACTAACTAACTGTAAGTTTTCCAAAGAATCTTGTTGGCATGGTAGACTTTTAAAATGGGCATGTCTGTGACTCTTTATCTTGGTATGTAGGATATTTATCATCCATGTTTTAGGAGTGAAAAGGAAGTTGGATGTGCTATAGCCCACATTGTACTGTAAATAGACTAGTCGCCATGGCGATTGTAGGTTCATATGACTTTGCTGGCACAAGGGAAGTAGATAATCTCATGTCTGTCATTTATTCAACCACACTAGGCTGCGTTTAAATGATAATCTCAGTAGTGGCAGAAGAGAAGTGGTGGATTATTTATGAAGTATGTGTTACCAATTTTTTCTTGCAGTACGTGTGTGTATGTGTGTGTGTGTGTGTATGTGAGGACAGTACAAGCTAGCTGCTGGCTACAGGACAGAAATTGTCCTCCCATCATTAGGACATTAAAAAAAACACTTTTCTTAGTAGCTTCAGCTGATTTTGTTTACGACTCTCTGTTTATCATTAAACACCCTGCCTGGACTTGCTGTCTTTCGCGTCCAGCTGTTTCCCGTAGATTACACTAAATGTGTGTGTCTATGGCTTGAATACAGTACAGACAAAGTCCCTTTTGTTTACTTAATACTCAGGATCAGGTTTGTTGTCTGGACTGTGATAGAAAATTACTACCATGTAGTATCCCTGGACTGGCCCTGTAAAATCTAGATTGAAAGGTGCCCTTGAGTAACGCCCTGCACAACGCTGAATTACCAACAGTAAAACACTTTATTGGAGAGTGTCCATGTGTTAATGCCAACAGTAAAACTACACTGACGTGAGGTGATGCTGAAAAAGAGCACATATGCTCTCTCTAACTTGTTGCATTCATCCTGTTATGGCAATGAAGCCTCTGCTAGTTCACACACACACATCATATCTTGAAGAAGGGCCAAGTTGGAAAGCTCCAGCTGCTAACCTCAGTGGGTCGGCTGACATTATCTCCACATAAAAGCCACTGCACCAGTAAATACTCCACACTTCCCTAGTGTCCAGGGTAATCTTATTTTCTTTGCGAATTGTCAATTCCCTTTTAGCCTGATTTATTTTTTCTTTCTAGCTTCACAGTTTGTGTCCATCTTTGGAGGCAGCAGTGAGTCTTATGACAGTTTGCTCAGACTATGTTGTGACTTGGTTGTTTCTATTTCCAGGCTGCATGTGCCAAGTTGGCCACAGATGCTGACATATGTATAGCTTTGGCCTGCTGGTGTAAGTCACTTACTGAGGATTTGTAACGAGAGGAATGGGATCAAATAAAAATTCATATATGGAATTGTAAGATGTTTCTTCTTCGTGCAACCATCATGCATTAGTTAGAAAATCCTGTGTTTCTATAACGGAATGATAGGAACCAGATCTGCGTTAGATGTAAACTGTAACTTTCTACGCCCTTTAGAAAAGCACACACCCTCATTAAACGTTGTTAAGTTCTGACTTTACTGGAGAGAGAGATGGAGAATAACAGAGCTCAGTTTCAGTCTGAAATGAGCTGGAAGAGACGTTAGGAAAGTGCAGCTTAGCAGGCAGTTGACCTGATGCTCGAGTAATGTAAATGTGCTTTAGTTGATGGAGGCATTGCGAAGTTCTATTCTGCAGAAGAGGCTACTGGGGTATTTTTAGAGCTCAACAGGAGGCATGCCCCAAGTGGGGAACAGCTGCATGGGCGTCCATCGCATTGCTTGTCAGATTAGAGAGCCTACCACTCCTGATAAGACGGGCCTGGATCAGGGCCAAATCCACTCCACCAGGTGGCCAATGATGACAGAGCCAGACACCCTCCGACAGGCTACTTCACTGCGGAGGGCAAGGAGAGCAAGCAAGGGAAACATGGACTGTCATGTAAGGAGATTGATGAGAGGAGTTACATTTTCAGTTTCATGTAATTTAAATGACAAAGTCTTTTTAGGATGGTTGGAGCGAGCTTTTAATTTTTCAAGTCATTACTAGGTTTAGGTGACGGCACAGAGCAAAGTGCTCCATCGTTCTCTGCTTTGAGGTAAGTTTCCGTCATGGTTCATTTGTATAGACGAAAATGGAGTGTGTCCTCAGAGGGCTTTCTGAATCGCCGTACTTGGCCTTCTTGTTTCGGTCCGTCTGTTGATGTTTTGTGTTCCCTCCCCTGCAGGGCCTCCCACGCTGAGCAGGCAGAGAGAGGTGACCGTGCCCCTGCGTCTCCCCCACCTCCTACCTCCGATTACCACTTCCTGCCTGCCCTCCCTCCTCACCTCCACGACAGCACAGAGTTCCCCACTCCTCCTCCCACACCCCCGGAGAGGCACACACCTGAAGCTCCACCAACCCCACCTGCATCTCCCCGCCTTCCTCCTCCTCCTCCTCCTCCAGCTCCTGCCTCCCCTCCTGTACCTTCTGCTAACCAGTGTAAGGACCACTGCCCTGCTCCTGCACCCTGCCACCCCCCTTTAAGGTATGAACATAAACTCTGCCTGACTGTCACTGTTCCTGAACCTCTTCATTAGGTCATTCACTGTGAAGTTCATTATGAAGCCCTCATCATTAGTTGTGTTAAAAAATGGGATGTGAATGTGTGTCAGATTTCTTTCGTGCCTCTGCTCTGCTTCGTTAGTAAGACCTTACAGTAGATTTGCCAGTCCTGACACTAGTCCCTTTAGCCTCCTTGATCCCAGTTCAAGTCAAATTACAGCATTAAATTGACATCTGGCACACTGAAATACCTTGTAGATGTTGATTCTCAGAGCTCCTGAACAGAGAGAGAGAAACTACTGGTACTACTACTAGTCATTCATGCTGTTTCTGTATTCTAACGTAAAGCAACAGTTTGACATTTTGAGAAATATGCTCTCTCTCTTTCTTGCAGAGAGTGAGGTGAGAAGATCGATGCCATTCTCACGCGTACACGCAGGTTAGCTTAGCTTAGCATAAAGACTGGAAGCAGTGAAACAGCTAGCCTCGCTCTGTCCAAAGCTAACAATATCTATCTCTATGTGCTGAACTATTTCTTGGCTGGTTGCAGTAACGTCCTGGAGTCTCCACTGGTTGCCTAACAACTTTTCCCGGCCAAGAAATAGTACAACACAGGATCCCCTGTAAAATGACATATTGTCATTTTTACACTTTGTTTTTTGTGCAGATTGAACAAAGAAGATATAACTTGTTAATTAGTGAGCTTTAAGGGGTGCTGGTAGGAAACAGTTTCCAGTCTTTGTGCTCAGCTAAGGTAACCACCTGCTGGCTCATGCTTCATATTTACCATACAGATATGAGAGCGGTATCACTCTTCTCATCTAACTCTTGGCAAGAAGGCGAACAAGCATATTTCCTTACATGTTTAACTATTCCTATAAGGAACTGTGAAATATAATTCTGACCGTGCTCACCATACACAGATACATCACATACAGCGTTATTGACATTTTCTAAGTGAAATCTAGAACAACTGTCTCGTCTGCTATTTCAGCAAACCACCTCATCAAATTACAGATTAGCATTGCTATGCACGTCTGCCACATGAACTCATAGGAAACGGGATTTGCTAATGTATGAACTTAGTGGTCATGGAAACTCAAATGTATACTGTATAATTGTGGCTTGTTAATGGTGGATATAGCAAAAGCATCAGGGTGAAATGTTTAAATATGCAGATCTTTTAAACATTACAGGATAAAGTAGAGCACTTACACACCGCGCTTTTTCACTGTTAGCACTACCTGCCCCATCATAACCACTTGATGCATTATGGCTGATTTCTTGCCATTTGAGCTGCTTGTGTAGCACCCTACTCACAGCACGAAGCTACTGTTTCAGCCCAGAACACAATGATTTCCATTCATTGCACCGATGCTGATTACATTTAAATGCTTCTCATTATTTTGCTATCAGCACAGTTTCCCCACTGATCACACTTAACATTCCTCTGCAATCCTTCTTGGCTTTGCAATTTATTTCATAGACCTTATTTTTATAAGAGGAAATGACTCAGCCACTTTCACAGTGCACTATTATTTCCAACCAGCAGAGGGTGTTTCCCCTTGACAGAGTCCAGTGTTCATGTTGTACTGCCAGCCTGTGTCTGCACTCTGCTGTCTGAATGCTGCAGGTATACGAAGGAAACACATGGAGACACACCAGCTCTCATGTATCTCACCGTGCATCAGTGTTGAATTGAAAAAATACTGTACTGTTTTCTGTGTAGAACTATACATATTTGCTTAGGATACTATGTGGCTTTCTAAACACCACCCTTGCTCAGAGAAGACCAGCATTTTGAAAAAGCTTGTGTAGCATAGTGTTGTTACATTATTTATGATATCTAAGAGGACTGTTAGGTAGCAGAGGAGAGGAGCAGAGTACCAGCATGGTAACATGCACTGAATATCCTGTTTGCCTGCAGACACACAGAGGTGCAACTATACCAACAGATGTGATGAACTATACTTTTAATCTGGTACATTAGTTTGAGTATGAACGTCATAAGCAAAGAACACTAAAACGTACAATCTTTACTGGTAATGAAGTGATGATGTATCAATCCCTGCAGGGGCCGGGCAACTCTACATTTATTGTCTTGCTCAAAGGCACTTCAGCTGGGAAAAGGCTTCCCAGCACAAGGCCTTGAACCTGCCTCCTCCAGTTGAAAATTAGCCTCCGTCACCATGTGATTAATCAAAATGTTAGTCATGCAAAAACAAACGGTTTTTATGTGCTTTTCCCTGAATGATTCATTGAGAGCTGCATGAGTAATACTTAAATCCTCCCTTGCTTTTTTGAATAAATAATTATTCAAAATAATGTATCTGTCAGTCACTCTCACACATTTTATATGCAAGCTTTCTGTCGTGAAGACCCTGACAGCTAAAAAGTGAGGAGTGCCTTGCTTCTATAATTTTCTGGACTCCCCTGAAAACCCACAAACCAATCAGCTCCTCCCCTGTCTACTTAATTTGTAATTATTCGAATAATGCTCTTTCTTCTATTTGAGACTGTAGAGAAAGCCAGATACAAAGCGCTGCATTTTACAGGCTGCAACATGTAACAGCTATCCCTCCTCATTTACCTGTATTTGTGACAAATGTGTTCTCCCCAGTATCTCATGCGATCACAACACATGTCTGCGTTTGAGATAATGGTTCGATGGGTATCTACGCCTTCGTTTCACTGGATCTTTCTTTTTGACGTTTCCCATTGAAGTGCCCTGATTACTCCACTGATTGCTTTTGTCGTTTACTTTGATGATACAAAGAGAAGGAGCACCACTGAACCTCAAAATATGTTGTAAGAAGATACACTATAAATGCAAACACATGGAGTCTGAGAGTGGTTGTTTTGTAGACACAGCCTCAGGAAATTGATCCCACGAGTGATTTGTTTATGGGAGCCAATGCAGCCTTTTCTTGGCATATGAGAAAGAAAGCTCCAGGCTCTCACCCTGCCTGATCAGCAGCTGTTCAGCAGGAGGATCAGACGGGCAGATCAGCGTCCTGTCGCAAATATCTAAAACCAGGATTCCCCAAAACACATGTTTGAACTGCATGTCACTTGTAGAGCTGCTTTGTTAGTTTGTCAGTTGGTGTTAGTGGCCCACTTTGTCGTAACTGTGCCATCAGTGATGTTTGACTTAAACTATGACAACAGCAATTTCATGTTTTACTGCAAAGTTTATATTCTATTTGTATTGTATGTTTTGTACTTACAGAAGAACCACATTTTCAGTTTAACTTCAAGACTTTTTCACATCTATTGTATGTTATTAGCTGTTGTGCTCATCAGAAACTCTATATCTTTATACTGTATTTTACATGAATCATACAGTTTTTGTTCTGATCAACTACACCATCATAGTGTGTCTTTCATTTGCTATTTTGCTAACACCCACTAGTCCAGCACCTATAATTTGTTGTAGAAGCGGATCCCCTCTTTTGTGGTCTTTCCTGAGGTTTGTATTTTTTCTTGGTTAGGGTTGTTTAACTAATCCTCGGTCTTTGAGTCTTTTTCTGTGCCAAATTAAGGGGCATGCAGTTTGTTTTCCATGTTTAATTTGAGCATGTGGCAATCGTTGAGACTGTACCCGTGATTAAGGTACATATTTTTATTTGAACTAGTTTGACTGTTAGCGTTTGAAGGTAAAGCTAGAACAGCTTTGATAAATGTGTGTGTCTTAAGTCCCACTTATCATATTTAATTCTGATTCAACTGTATGTTTCAACACAACTAAAACCCATTTCACGGGTACGTATAGGTTATATTTTTTCTACTGCCATGTTCTTAAGTAAACAAGGTTTTGCCAGCCTTCCCTCTAAGCTTTACCCACGCCCATGAAACCACAAATTGTTCTGCACCATCACAGTCTGCTTAGAAGCATACACGATAACATTCAAACCCTCTTGCAGGCTACACATATGTGGATCGTAGTGACCCTGATTCCTCTTGAGTGCCGTTATGAATCTTTCAGGAAAAGAAAAACTGCCACAGCCATATCTTCCAGCGCCTGAGTTTGTTGAATTTTTTATTTCTTCGTATTCTTCGGTCTCAGGTTGAAACTGCAGTGCAAGGCCAGACTCTTAAAATAGCAACACAGAGAGGATGTTCATGTCAGTCATTCAATAGAATAGGAACATGTACTTCACACATACATGCGTTTCTGCCCTAGATACATCTTTGAACTGGTATGAGGGTCTGTATGGCTGTGGCAATCAATATTTTTGCTTTAGCAGGGGTCTATGTTGGGAGTGAGTGGGCAGCATTTTTACTTGTCCCCTCGGGCTGTGAAACATCGACCAACAGGCCCATCTGAGACTAGAATGGCATCAATATTCTTTGTGAACATCAGTTAATGGACTTCATGTTTACATGCAAACACTCCCCTTTTCAAATGTGCTGTTATATTGGACAGGAACACTGGGTTTTGTGTTCTACGTCGAGCAGTGGAAATGGAGATCGCCCATTTCATTCTGTCTTTTTAGTCCACGTAGGCAGAGGTACGACACCTGAAACCTTGTTTGTGAGATTACAAGTGCTGCAGGCTGGGGTTGCCATTGTAGTGAGCCCTCTTTTCCTCACTTTCCCATGAGTGTACAATAGATTTGTTCTTCTCATATTTCCAACGCCTTTCTTTCCCATTGCTCCTTGACAGTCAATGGGAAATTTGCAGAACCTGTTCCTGCTCTTATTTCCATCCCATAGGACACATTCTCGGCGTCTGTCACACACAGATGTCTAAAAGAAAATACACGACTAGACAGAATATCATTATTGCTCTTCCGGTCTTTGATTCAGTTTAAGGTTTGATGAGAGTGCCAGTAAATTAGATCACCAACCCAACCTGCTGCTCAGGGATTCAACATATAGACCGTATTCATTAAGAAATGTAGATTCTCGTATGTCAGGAAGCATATGTCCTTGTCCCTTAAGCAAAGAGTGACACTTCTGGATTAAGCTTCTATAATAAAATATATATCTTTAATATTTTAAGTCTGATAATGGGTTGTCAGTGTTTCTTGTTTGCCTTCTTATTGGATGCTGAAAATAACGTGATATAATATATTAAAACTTTGATTTTTTTTTGGTCTGATAACGCCTGTTTTGTTAATATGTGCTGGTACAGAGTTACTGGTGGAGTGGCTTGAATGACAGAGAATATAATAGGTTCAGAGTTGAGTAATACACACACACATTTTCTCAGAGTCTATTGTTTACTTCAGGCATCACTCTGGTTGGCCACGCTGAGTGCTGGAAGCTTCCATTGTGTGTAAAGGAGGCACAAAAATGACATTTTCACTATGCAACTCACTGGGTGAGAGAGGGGGATCCTGGCAGTAGAAAAGTGAAGATGCACGGTTACTGTGGGAGGGAGGAAGAGAAGGGGGCTGACAGGGTGAAAGAGAAAGCGCCTGTTAATCAGTGCAGGTTTGGGGGTCTGCTATTGTTTGGCTCCCCTGCATAGTCGCGGTAGCGGCCGAGAAAAAGCTGCTTGTCTTTTTAAAGGCACAGGAGGCTGGAGTCAGGGGGAGAGAGTGGAGGAGAGAGGGGGGAGGAGGCAGCGAGAACAGCAACACAGCTCAGCATATCAGCAACCAAACAGAGAGGAGGCACCTCAGACACTCATGCAAGACGGCAAGAAAGCAGGATTATTATTCCACCCTATTTGTTTTGGATTATTCTCTTCTTGATATTTTGCTCTTGGAGTTTTTATCCTGCCTGGTGTTGCATCATTTTACCACCAGATGAGAAGCAGGAATATTCACTGTAGAGGAGCAGAGGATCGGGGATGCTGTGCATAAAGTGAGGAGCCCGGAATCATCCGCTGCTTTGCTCCTGATGCGAGTAGGACTCGCTCATCCTCTGCGCTGCAGCACAGTAAGCTCAGCCGGTGCTCACCTCCTCTGACACAGGCTGCCAGTCTCCTCTACCTGGATCAGAGTGAAAGGAGAAGGCGTTTTGGGGGTGAAGCAGGTGGATGTGGTGGGTGGCTGGAGATCAGGAGCAGGCAGGGGGGTCAGGGGGGGCAGAGCTAGCTGAGGATGGGAGCCAACGAGTCCATGGAGCAAGGACAGACCCCCTGTCCCTCTCAAGAACACATGTGAGTTTGACTTAACCTGCGTTCCTGCTCTTCCTGTTCTTTTTGGAAAATGTTCAGAGGTGCAAATAAAAAAGCAGAAGATAAACTCTTTATTTAAAAGCTGAAGGTCTGGAGAGCAGCTCCGATTGCGTCTGCTTTGGTGTTGTATGTAGGTTTTTATTTATTCATGGCTTTAAATTGGCCTCCCATGCAACACAAATGTTCATTGAGGGTGATTTATTACGCAGAATACAATCACCTGTGAGTAATTTTACGAGTATGCACGCCATTTTTGTTGTTATTTACTGTTTGTCGGATGAAGCCTGTCAAACATCTCTGTTAGACATTGTGTTCTGTCGCCTCCCTCAGTTTTTGATGCATTTTTGCTTTCCTTTATTCTATCTTTCCATGCAAAGTGCCATAAAACCTTTTCAGACTGCAAAATCCAACAATGTGACCAACTGAGCACGTCATCTTTGTTATTGTTTGCTTGTGTGATCTACATAAGAATGAGTGAATCGGCGCATGTGCGCAGGCACGTGTGCATCAGTGTGCCTCGACTAGAGAACAGTATGTATGGATGAAACATGATAGTGCTTCAGGGGAGCCTGTGGGAACCAGAATTAGGCAACGAGTGCAGTAGGTGCCGCTGGGAGGCTGGTGGGGTGATGTTTTGTCCTGTGTGAAGGAGGACGCGACTGCCGCGCTGGGAGCAGGAGCTGGTGACGGTGTTGAAATAGAGCACGCTGTGTGGGGGGGTGGAAGAAGATAAGTCAGGAATATCAGGGGATGAGAGAAAGAGAGAGTTAGAGTTAGAGAGGGAGAGAGACGGAGCAAGAGTGCTCCACTTTGCTGTGTTTTATTTATATCTCAGACACACTACTGCACAGGGGAACAAGGATCTGAGAGGGATAAGGGAAATGGAGTGAATGCACATGTGTATGTGCTGTCTATAATGTAGAAATGAATGATTTCTAGCATAATACAGTAATTTTTCATCTCAAAGCACTACTAAATTCAGACTTCAGAAGACTGAATATTTTAATAAAAATATCAGCAGCAAAGTACGGGCTGTTATTGCAGGACGGCTGAGTTAGTAGCTGTTTTTCTATAGGTGTGCAGAACAGAAGCATTGTACCCACCATCCCAACTGTTACTAACAAGGCTTTTACTGAGTTCGCTCCCTGAGTTGTGTAGCACTGTCAAAAGCACTTACAGTATATAAAGCATTCACACATCAAAGCACTTTAGGGCTCTGATCTGGAGGTGTTAAGTGTTAGTTAATGGACCAAATTCTGTTTATGCTCAGGGGAATTTTTTATTTATTTTCATTCTCATTTTATTATGAAGTCTAAAATGAGACTCCAGGTTGTGTTGTTGTCTGTATTCATGGGGGGTTGGGATACTCTGTCCCTCTTTCCTGTGTCTTTTCCTGCAGTAATCTGAATGAACCTAGCATCTGATCTCATCATCAAAATGGAGAGCTGTTTTAACCCCCTCCTCGCCGGTGCTCTGACTCACAGACCTGGCCTGTTGTTGTTTAATGTGCCATCTGCTTGCAGTCAAAATCTCAGATTAGGCTAGATGAAGCATTACACATAGAGATTATCTTAGTCTGACACTCTTTTTTTCTCAGTGGCTTCTTTGTTTGAGTAGATTTCTTGGACAAAGGGACACCAGACGTCGGAGGGGAGGTTTTTGCTGATTGAAGCTGACATCAGTCTGGATGGAGATGTGAGACTGCAAGACATCTGCTCTTTGAGGAAAACACTTTTCCTTCAGGTTCTGTTTATGTGACCTGCAGAAGGTGCAGAGTGATTCCCCATAAGATTTAATTTCCTGAAGTTGAAGAATCTTTGCAGAAGACAGAGCCACTTTTGTGCTCTTTTCCCATTACAAAGCCTCTATAAGTTGCTCCCTGCTCACCACATCACATCTGTGTGGAAACTGGAGAGGCTCTTGTAAAATGAAAATAAGTTGTTGTGGTGTTTCACAGGGTGTACAGTACCTATGATGTAATGCTTTATATCCAGACACTCATTCATCGGGGGATAAAAGCACAGGAGCTCCCTCTGTTGGCTCATTTCTACCTTATGGACTGTATACAATGTAATGAGGAACAGACACGTAGTATAACTCTATATTTTATCATCATATGACTTTACTCTCTTCCTTCTTTTCACAATACAGAACAAAACACTGTTATTATCACACAAAGTACACACTGTAAAATATTTACTTCCCAATTCCATGTTCACAATGTTTACCTGTCTGTTCAGGTACATTTTCTGAGAAAGTCTAAGTGAACTGTTACAGTTGTTAATCACTGTTTTGTCATTTGGTAATGCAAAGCATGTGACAGATTTATAGTGCATTGAAATGCCACCTAGCCCACATTATGCTAACAATGCTGACTAAGCTTCAGTCCCGTTTTGTCTGACAGACAGGTTGTAGATTCTTTCATTTTAAAAATCCTAACAGCAGATCACAAATCAACCTAAAATTGAAAGCTCCGAAACGGCTGAGAGGGAATTGCTAAATGAGCAGGAGATAACAAAGGGATGATGGAGCGGGAGGTGCGGGAAACCAAGGGAATTAAAGGTAAAGGAGGAGAGGAATAGAAAGAGATAGATGACAGAATGTCCAGACAGAAAGGGTTTAGAGGTGTTTGACAGCCGAGAGACAACAGAGGGAGTATGCAGTAGCAAATCCATTGAGGCTAATCACACAGCTGCTTGGAGACCAGCAGCCAGCAGCCTGCCTCCATTTATCCCTCCCCTTCGTCTTCTTTTTCCATCAGCTTTCATCTAATCACATTTGCCTCCCTATCACTCTTTAATAGTGACATTAAATGTAGCATTTTTGGCAAAGAACAGATAAGTGCCTATGTTCATTTGCATTGCCAACATCTATACATTTCTTGTTTTTTTGTGAAGAATGTGTATATATAGGACAGACAGGTGGTGTTGGGTTTCCGTGACCACATTTCCCCCTCTCCTCCGGGGCCGGCGATGGCTCTCCCTCCAGCACTGTGAAAGCTGTTTAGACAGGCTGAGTTGGACTTGGCTGGCAGCAGAAACACGTCTGGCTGTCTGAAATGCAGCGTCTCCCTGCCTCACGCTGCACAGTTTCTGTCTCCAGGCATCTCAGTCTGTGAGAGGCTGCTATTAACTGCTGCTCTCTTTGTTTCTATCCGCCCCCAAGCCCTGACTGCTCACCCACACGCTGCTTTTCCTCTTTCTACTGTATGTTTTGTCTGCAACTAGGTAACATAAGAGCTGCTGAAGATGTGATTGCATTAAGACAGAATTAATTCCCAGATTTATTTTTATTCACCTTATTACTTTGTTTAATTACAGCACTCCTTTCAGTGTATGATTTCATGTCTATTAGATAATTTACATAATGATGATCAATATTTAACATTCTGGGAGGAATAGAAATGTAGAATAAACCTAATCTTTCATTTAAACCAATTCATGTAAACAGAGTGGTGCTGATGCAGCAGCTGCTTGCCTCATAAATCTGCAATGTGCCTTTATTTTTTTGATATCATATAAAACACTTCACTGAACCTTGTTGGTTAGGCGAGCCTCAGTTATGTATGTGTGTGTGTGTGTGTGTGTGTGTGTGTGTGTGTTTGACTGTGTGCATCCAGCCACTCTGTTTTTTTTTTCTTCCACCGTAGTGGAACATATGGTGGGAACAACCTCCAGTTGCCATAGCAACACAGTGTTTGCTGTCACATGAAAAATGTCCTCTGCAAGGACATAAACAGAGCTCTGAAATAAGCCCTAAGTACCTTATTGTTTCACTATTTTCCATTCTCAAAGAAGCAGCTTTGATGCACTAATTTTAATGCTACACATCAAAACAAAATCTCCAGAGAGCTAAATCTCTTATAGGTCTTCATAGAGGAATTTGTTGAGTAGTTTTATGGTGTATGCTTATTTGGTCTTTGCATATTACACTCTGTAAGTGGGTCCTGTCCTTGGAGCTCACTGCCATCTGACCATCTGACAATATGATCCCAGTGACTGATCCAGATGGATCTCCAGGCAGACCAGTCTTATCCTGCTGGGACACACTGGGCCCTCACAGAGATTACAGCTCTGGCTCCCTTCTTGGCCATGTACTGTCTCGTTTTGCATCACACCATCCTTAAAGCAAAATTGATATGTAAACATGTAATAAGCAGGTAACACTTATTATTATTATTATTATTATTTTTATACCCTGTTGGAGCTTTACAAAAGCATTACCCAGCCTGATGAATTGTTTAGATTTATCAGTGGAGCACATTGCAGTGTATTGTTCGCTTCCTCCATCTCTGCTGCAATGTGACACCAGGGATAGCGGACCTATTGACCATGACAGCAAAATACATTTATTACCAGCCTCCTCTATAAACACTAATGTCTCAGCTCTGAATTTCTGTTGCATCGGCCATATTGGCCGTATTGATGGCTAGATGGTGTTTCAAGCCCCCCATGCCTTTCATGCTACAGGCTTATATTTGATCCATGTTTTCGTGCGTCTGTGACAAAAGACCCCCACAGGATGCTGACTGGCTTCAGCATTGCGTTGAGGTGAATCCCTACAGATTAGCTAGATCAATATAGAGTATAGACTTGGAGGTGTCATTTCACTGTGGGTTGTCCTCATCTCTTCTCCTGTCTATGCTTTTGTATTTGTGTGTGTGTTAAAGCAATATGGTGGTCCACAATAATGGCACAGTTAGCTCTAGGCCATCTAGAAGCCATCTCCAGCACCTGCACAAAATAATATCTTTTCAGGTAGTTTTCAAAAGATGTGTTTCTTCAGTTTTAGTGTGTCTGTGAAAAGGACCTGGGTTTATAGTGGAAAATCTAGGTGTGTCTTTGCATTGACCAAAACGTGTAAATTCTCTTACTTAATTCAGGCAGAAATGGACACTATGGTAAAAATAAAGGGACAGGAAATGTATATTAGATGCAGTGGTGATATAAGCAATAAGCAAGCTTTATCAGAACAGGTTCAGCTGGAGGCCAATAGACTGCTTTTTCTTCTGTGTGGATACAGCAAAGTGGTTCAGGAGCAAAGGAGAGCGAGAGGTAGAGGGAGGGCGGAAAGTAGAGAGAGGGAGAGAGAGAGAGTGCCAGAATATACAGTATGCAGTCGGTGGGCTTCTGCAGCCAGTATCATTTAGATTGGGAGGCATCATTTCCTGCTGGGGAAGAGTGGAGACGGACTGATATGTCTACAGACGACAAGAGGAGCAGCGTGAAAGGACTGAGGATTGGAGATTGGAAACAAAGAGAGCTGGATATTAGACTATAGAGAAAAAGAGAGAAGTAAGAGGAAAGGTTGGATCTGGTGGTCTTAGTCATCATCTGAGGAAGAGGCGTCGGGCATCTACCTGTGTGTCAGGCAGTAGCATCGTGGTGCAGCGAGGTGAAGCCTGCCGGCAGCCATGGCAGTGAGTACGTGGCAGGCTCTGTCTCCACTGCAGTGGGCTCGCTGGGGATGGGACACACTGCTGGGAGGGGCAGGAGACGGGGACAGCCCGGGCTCGGATCCGGCTCTGGGGCTCCTCCAGCGTCTCTCCTGGGGCTCACGCCATGACAACATGATCAGTGCTGCCAGGGAGCCGGTCAGACAGAGGTGAGACAGGCCGGGAGGCTGGGGCCACATACCGTCAGATAATACATTGATCAACGGAGCATGGAGCTTGGTAGTCAGGTTGTCTGGTGAGCTTGGCTATGTGTATGTGTGTATGTGGTGCTGAGGAAGACCAATCAATTTTGCTTTTGCTTAGGATGATAACATTGTGATTTGTATTTATAGCCTATTCTGTTTCTGTCATGCAGAAACTGGTCATTTCTCTGTTTTTGGCTCAGTGAACCCGTCAGTCTCTCCCTATCTATTTCATAGCTGTGATATCTTTGGATCTTGAGGTGGTCTTGTGTGTGTGGGGGGGTGGGGGTGGGGGTGTTGAGGTGGGGTAATTCTGTGTCTCAGATGTGTCATTATCTGTCACCTCACTGCAGATTTAGCATTTTCATTTGTAGCCATAAAAGACAACAAGAAATGAAAACAGAAACACATACTAGCCTGGGGCTTTTTTTTAAACACGCATGCACACTACAGGAAATAGCACTTGCTGCTCTTCCTACCTGAAACACAGAGTGAAATACTGTCCATAGTGAATCTGTATGATACCATATTTGCACCATATTTTACACTAAAGAATGATATTGGAACACTTGGGTAATAAATGTATCCTTCGTGATATGATGTGTCTGAATCAATGATCCTAATACAGTTGCTAGAGTCATTACAGTTCAAGTGATATCAGTGTGATTCACAGCAGCCTTGACTTGATGTGTCCTTATGTTTTGTTATAGGAGCTCAGACTCTGATGGAGCTTTTGAGACCCCTGAATCCACAACTCCAGTGAAGGCTGTTTCTCCTACAGAGCCCCAAATCCAGCAACTAACATCCAATGACAAAGGTACAGTAAGAAAATGATGCCATGATGTGGGCTTAGCTCTTATACAGCATGATGCTCTGTTACACTGTTGTGAAAAAGCAGGTGAAAGAAAGTCTTGTTGCACCATCTAGTGGAATAAAGCAGTGTTTCCCATCTGGCTTTGTTTGCTGAGACAAGCATCTCCACTGCACAAAACTGAGGCTTTTGGGATATCTGGAAAAGGCTGAGCAATCAGTTCAGTCTGTCTCTGTCATGTGGTTATTTCTCATGGCTTTCTGTCCAACTGAGAGACTCTTATTGAATTATTTATAGCACATTCATCTCTATAATTGGATGTGTCAGAAGCCAGCTGCAGCTTTTATCTCCATGCAGGCGTTCTTCTTCACACCTGCATCTCACCCACAAACCAGTTAAAATATAAAATAATCCCAGTTTCATTTCATTTTGATTTAGCCTTTTTAGCTGCTGAATAAAATCTCTTTACGTTATGTCTCTCCATCTTTTGCAGTAGCAGACACATCAGTCAGTGATCCTGCCTCTGACTTGCATCCTGCACTCTGCCGTTCCTCATCCATTGTTTTTGATGAGAACAAGCCCATTGCAGCCAGCGGCACCTACAACATCGAAGTTTTAGCTACAGATTCAACGAGTCACACTCTGACCCGTTCACTCAGCCTCCAGGGAGGAGAGCTAGACAGTGCTGGTCTGTTGGACGGATCAACAGTGGGAGGCTTCCGTCCACATTCTGAATCCTTCAGCGTGGGCACTGAGAGTGCCCCAGGGACACTCCACAGACCCAAGAAAGTCCGTCCTGGGTCTCTGAAGAAGAAGCCTCTTCTCAGACAGAACTCCAACCCAGAGAGTCCAAGACCAGCCTCATCCAGCACCACCCCGGAGATCAAGAAGCGAGCAAAGCCTCGAGCTGCCAGCCCTCTCCTGGTTCAGGAGGACGCAGAGGGAGGATCCGCAACTCCGAGCCCTGGAGGAACCCTCCGAAGGACCAGGAAGAGCCGTGTGGAGACTCCTCCCCCTCTGCCGGAGGAGACCAATCATATTAGCCCAGAGGAGAGCCTTGTCATCCCAGCCTTACCCTTGTGCCAGGAGGAGACCCCTCTCCCTGGTAGTCCAACAGGCAAAGACGAATCCCCCATCCCCCCTAGTATCTCCTACAAATGGGATCCAGATAATTTTGAGAACATCGACCCTTTCAAGACCGGAGGTAGTAAAATTGCCAATTCCCCTGTTCTGGGCCGCAAAAGTCCTGTTTGTGCCCCCATTGCGACACCTCCAGAGAGTCCCCCTGTCTCTGCTGTGGAGCCGTGTCCTCCAGCTTCTCTTGAAGAGCCAGTCACTAACCCTGAAGAGCAACCCATCATCCCCAAGCGTCAGTCAGTAAGGCTGGAGTTTGACTACTCTGAGGAGAGCAGTGAGGCATCACACCAGGCCTCTCCCCCACCCAAGAAAGTGGGCAAGAAGCCCGGTGGCAAGATGCCTCTCAGGAAATCAAAGCTGGGGCTGAAGAAGGCCCCTCCAGCGCAGACGGAGCAGCTGGACAACAATCCTCCAGAAACCCACAATGGCAACGAGGAGGAAATCCCTGTTCATAAAGCATCTTACAACTTTGAACCGGACAAGTGGGAGGATCCCAACTTTAATCCATTTACTTCTAAGAAAGGTATCACCAACTCCCCCAAACTATCCAGGCCGTCTTATAGCTTTGACCCCAGTAACTTTGATGACTCAGTAGACCCTTTCAAATCCTCCAATAAGATGGCCAACTCCCCTCCTAAGGCTTCTGCCTCCTTTGAACTGTCATCCAATGACTATGACAATGAAAATGACAATGACAACATTGGGGAACTGGAGGACCAAAATCAGAACAAACCTGCCAAGAAGAAGAAAACTCCAATCAAATCGTAAGTTCACAGTCTATTACCACAGAACCATACATTTATGGGAGAGTCCACACTCACTTACAGAGCTTTGTATTCATGTGTAGACGTGTCTGCGTCTCTGTTGGTGAGGTTTTCTAGGTTAGTCTGTGTTTGTACGTGCTCCTCTTGTCTATTATGCCAGTGTCCTCTGTCTGTCTCTCTGTCACCTGTGTCTGTGTATTCCCATATGTCACAGGAAGTCCAGGGGTGTGTCTTCTCTATGTTGTCTGTTGTAAGTACAGGGACAACACAACCATCCACTCTTTTTGACCCTTAATTCCACATGGCCCCTTTTAAAGCAGCATGTTGCCCTGTTGTCCCTCTTCCTATTAACAGACACATC
The DNA here is from genome assembly GCA_005408345.1 of Macquaria australasica. Lineage (NCBI taxonomy): Eukaryota > Metazoa > Chordata > Actinopteri > Centrarchiformes > Percichthyidae > Macquaria > Macquaria australasica. Next base: position 1,042,169 of record SEMN01000057.1, read on the forward strand.
ACAATCTCTTGTACTCACTATCAAACAATTCCATTTAAACTTTTATAATACTGCCCATTTTAACTGGAGAACACCTGTTTTCAGTTTTGTTTTAAATTCTGTATTGTGTGCGTTACAATCCCATCTATGAAAAACATCATAGGACATAATAGCCATCTTGGAATATTACCTCAGTAATTGCTGAAAAACGTGTAAAATGTACAAAGAGCATTAAAGCATACTTTTAAGGAGGTACTACACAAAGGGTGGAAATTCCACATGTGGAGCCATCTTGTGCATTACAGCACAGTGCACAAAAGTGCAAGGCTACATCACGGTTGGGTGTGGTCAGCAGTGTAAAAGGCATGAAACGTTCTTCCAATAGAGGCCAGTGCAACAGTGCTCAATGAGGTGCTGTTGAATGACTAAGACAAACTTAACACATGGAGATGTGTCACTGAGTTTGTTGTGTTGCTACCTTTTAAACAGATTTTAATAGTTTTCTATCAGCACTTTTTCCAAAACAAAAGGGCAAATATTGGTACAACTTCTTTTTGATATGGTAAAATGTTCCATTATCTTTTTCTACTGAAGCTGACAAAATATCTTTCTTCGTGACAGTGTTTACTGACATGCCAGTGTGTCCTGTTTGCCAATGTGTAACAAATGAGGTGCTTGTGCTCCCTCTTGTGTTCATTGTTGGCAATTGTTGAAAAAGCTAAAACTATATAATAATAATAATAATAATAATAATAATAATAATAATAATAATCTTATAGATGTATATAGTTTTTGTCTAGTTTAGTTATTGTCCCATTATTATTAATTCCTAATGAATTAAGTTGCAAATTGCAATCAAGAAATACTGGGCCTAAAAACATTTATGTGTGACAGGGTACAGACATTTTACAGGCTCAGATCTATCAGATATGTCTTTACATTAAATTTAGAGGATAAAATAGGATGATGCATTCTGATAGTTGTTGTAAATTGCTATCCAAGGACTTCCAGTCCTTTACAAACCCTTTGAGGATCCATGCTTTATGGGACCTGTAAATTGAAAACTGAGGTAAGAACCTTCCACTAACGGTTAACCTACAGTAATAGATAATGTTTGCATCAGTGTCCTAACTAACCTACTACATTACCAAATACATTCCTGTCTAGGATCTTTGTTATTTGTCCATTTGTGTGAAAAGTAAACTATTCATAACATAACATTCATACTCTTCACTGTGCAGTTACTAACTGTAGACTCAACTGTCTTCACAAACGTTTCACTGTTCTGTTCATTTCAGCCACACATAGACTCCAGTAAGTAGTTCTGTTACACATATGGTAATGATCATCTTGATGATGATGTTGTCATTTTAATTGAAAGTAGATGTACCCAACCAGTTTCACATTTTAGCATTTGTGACTATACACATGTTTGAGATTTGTAGCAAGTACACAACACTTAGTGTTAGACAGTGAATGTTGGATCTAATACTGAAGGTACTTAGTGACTCTGGTTATTGATGATTGATCGATTTTCTTTTTCTCAGTAATACTTTCAGAGTGAAGAGGTCGCCAAAGAAATCCCCAATGTCTGACTCATCCCAGGTGCTTACCTAATTCTCCATATCTGTATTTCTCTCTCACTTTTGTCTGCCCATATTTCTCCCTCTTCCCTCTGACTCTGTCTCTGCCCCCTCTTTGTGTTGCAGGATCCTACGCCCGTGGATGAACTTCCCTCCCTCCACCCACAGGACGACCACGCCACAGACGAGGAGAAGCTGGCCTCCTCTACCAGTCATAAGTGGGCAGCCCTGCACGACATGGATGCAGATTTTAACTCTGACCAACAAGACTTCCCACAGCCATGCGACCTTACGTCCTTTGTTAATGAGAACAGTCTTCCTCAACAGGCACCAGGTGAGGCATAGCTGTCTGACTCTCCTGGATCCCTCTTTGTACTTCCAGCCACCTGTGTCCAAATAAATGCTACCAGAGATCAAAGCATACCACAGACAGGCGGTGCTCAAAGGAAATTCAAACCTTATGTTTGGATCATGTACAACCACTTTACTCTTCATTCATCCAGCAGCGTTATTGATTTTGGTTGTGGCAGTGAAATAAGCCTGCTGGCCCAGTTCTCTACTGCCCTCTGACCTGCAGAAGAGCCACCTCTTCCCAGAGGCTGTGTGGCTCAGACCATCTGGGTCAGACATGAAATAACGAACAGACAGCCCTGCCTCGGCTTCTGATCCCATCAGTCCAGAGCTCAACGCTGGCTGAAAAGTCTCCGCATTTCTTCTTCTGCGTCTAAAACTTTGTTTTGTCTTTCTGTGCCAGTGCAAGACTATGAAATTGAGTACATGGAGAAGATTGGCTCCTCTTCGCCTGTGAGTATTTCATGTTTTTGAAAGAAATAATCAAATGTTTGCTGCTTTCTTGCTTTATAAAGGTATGTTTTATGTGTGATATGCTGTATGAAATTAGAATTCAGACTTAGACAGTTTCTGCTTTATTCTCTTGTGGGTGTTGCAGCCTCTGTCTGTGAAGAAGCCATCTTTGTACCTGAAGTTGGACTCAGTATCTGACAACTTAACAAAGAATACGTGCGCACATGGATTTGAGCCCAGCTCCCCCTGCACAGGGTACAACTCACTCTACTACTACTCTGCTGCACTATGTTTTTTTGTTTTTGTTTTATATGTGTAGTTACTGCAGTATTTCATACATTGTATGTTCACTGTATAGAAAGTCTTATAGTGCAATTTTCAGTGCTACAATTTGGAATGCATGATGTATGAAGCATGTATGAAGCATGCATTAGCACTCTCATCCATCATATACAGAACATTACATGCCGTTTTCCTCTCTCCCTCCCTCTCTCCCTCCTCGCTTTCGCTCATTCTGTGCAGGAGCTTCGAGGAGATGGAGGCCCAGATAACGGCGGGTATGAAGACACCGGTGCTGAGCTCCCGGCCTGGTCCCGAGGGCTCTGCAGGGGACAAGGGCAGGAAGAGAGAAAGCGAGGCACTCAGCCGAACACAGAGCACCGAGAGGGATGAGCAGGTGAGCCACATTCAAACTCAGGGAGCATTTATCACATATGTTGTGACAAAAATTCACTGTCATTTGTGTGTCTTGTCACCGTCATGTAAGGAGAATCTGTCCGTTTTGATTTTGTAACATTTACACCATGTCATTGTTTAGTCACAAGGGGGGAGAGTGCCACACTGCACATGCTTTATTGTAGGCCCTCCAACATGAGCACCATCAGTAATAGTGATTCTCATTAAAGCCTTGTCACTGATAACACATAGCCAGACTGCCACACTAGGTTCCCAGCTTGAACTCAGTGACTCAGCTCCCAAAATGCTGCCACTCAAACACTCAGCGCCTGCTTTGCCATGCTGACCCCTGCCCTCCTCCCTGCCCTCTGCCTACTCCTCCTGGTGCCCCTGTAGCCCCCTAGCCAGGGCCCCGTGGAGGTCCCTGCTCCAGCCCTGGCCATGCCCCTGTTAGACAGGCTGTCTGAGTGTGACGACCCCCTGCAGTACCTGGAGCCTGACCTGGCTGAGACCAACCCCACTGCATTCGCCCAAAAACTACAGGTGTGTTGACAGACCACACATGACCCCTCTTGATAAACCTTATAGGCCTTGCCTCTGGTGGCCCATTTGTGGCCCTGATATGTGATTGTGTGTGTTTTTGTACGAACATTATTCCCATTGTGTCACCCTGCTACATCCTGCCTTTTCATTTTCCCATTTTCTTTCCTCCTCTTGCCTACGTTTTAGCTTACTGTGTAGCTAAAATAGACTGATGGTGTGTGAAATGTAGACATCCGCAAGTGTGTGCGCTCAACTCAAGTTTCTATATGTTTTCCCTTTGCTCTCTCATCCTTGGGCCGCAAACCCCCTCCCTTACCCCCAAAATCCACCCCCCCACCCCCCCACCTGTGTGCGGCCCAGGAGGAGCTGGTGCTTGCTGCCCTGAGGATAGAGGCTCTGCAGGTAGCCAAAAACATCTCTCAGTGTCTCTCCCTCTCCACTGTAACCCCCCAGGTACTGCGTTGAGTCCTGCACCTGCTGTATGCAAGTGTGTGTGTGTACGTGTGTGTGTGTGTGTAAGAGGAAAGCTGCTGCTTGAATGAGTGAAAAGCAGGTGCGTGTAAAATGCACGTGCGCGTGATTGTCGTGTGCGTGCATGAGTGTGTCTCAGCCTGCCTATCCCTCCCCCTAAACACACCATTCTGAGTGTGACTGTGAACTCATGGCCTTATCAACATGGTGGCTGCACCGCTACATCCGCAGTCCTGCCTCCTCCTCAGTCCCTATATGTGAAATCTCTAACATGGCTTAATGTGTCCAGCTCCCACCCCGACCAGCAGCGAGCTCTCTCAGGTTGACTCCTCAGGAACAGAGTGCTGTGCCCTCTTAGTCCCTTGCCTTAATTATGCATGTTGGGCAACATGCATGTTGCCTGTCCATGAGAGGCTTACATGAGCATGAATGTGACTGGGAATGTCTCACAGTAGACTTAATATCAGCAGCGGAGGAGTTATAGATATAACTTGTATTTGTTGATGCTGTGCTATTATCGCCCTAAATCCCAGTCACATTATTGTTTTATGATTTGGTCCTTTCCCCTGACTAACAGCACTAACGATCAGATACATCAGGTAGGTGTCAGTATTCAGTGCTTGGGATTTTTGCTGGTTGGAGGGCTTGTGCTGAAACAGCACATGCCTAGATATCAGATATATTGAGATTTTTTGCTTTGCTTGATGATCAGTGGCGAATCTTACATATTATTATTATGGTCAGTGGAAAAACTCTTGTTGGAGTTGGAGCAGGGCAGGCACTTCACAGTCCTCCTTCCTTCCATGTTTCATGCTGTTGTCCCACACATTTTACAGTCTCGACTCAAGAAACCCAGCACTCGGCGGTGGAATATCAACGGTTCACCCTTACTCAAAGTAAGAGTAAAATTATACCCCTGTGATCTGTCTCCGTCTTAATCCATCTACAGTGCAGTCAAAGTATTTTGAAGGCATTCAAGTCTACATTGGTATGGTGTAGGAATGACAGGCCTTTAATGCATAGTACCCCCAATTTTTTGTACAGTGCATCAAATGATAGGGCTACAATTCCTCCACTGTTTACCCAATTTGGATGTAAATGCCTTCCAATAAACCTGAAATTCAGCACTTTACTCTCATATTGCTGGAGCACACAGCCAAAACAATTATCCAAATACCTACAGACTGCGCTGTATACTCAAGCTCCTGTAGAACCCAGAAGTCCAGAAGTCTGAGACCTTTTTTTAAGGTCTCCCTATATTTGCTGAATACCCTTAGCTGTGCTTTGTCCCTGTGAGCGAATGTGTCCAAGTTGTGTTTTCTGCAGTTAGATTTAGTATCTCTCTTGTAGTCTTTGAACATCTACTACTGGGTTATTTTTGCATTTGAGGTAGTGTTCGTCTTGTGGCTTCAACTTGTTTCTTCAATTTGCCCCTTTTTTGTTCACATTAAGTTGTTTAAGTCTGTGATTTTTGCCTGCAAGCGATGCTAAAATGTTTGCAGTTTAGACGTGTCATCCAGGTAAGGGTGATTTTTGTACAAGGATGAATTACCAACCAGGCAAAGCGGGCAACTGCCCCAGGGCCCAAGGCCCTCAGGGGCCACAAAGGCCCCAGGTCATTTGTGTGGCAGTTGCTTCGTGGTAATTTCATTCATTACTGAAATTAATTGGGAGGAGAAGCCCAATCAGTAGCTGACTAAAAGCAAGAGGTCCATGTTTACCTAAACTTGACCAGTCTTTACCCTCAGTGGAATAATGGAATTACTGCTCCAGCCAGACCAAACACTTCACTCACTTTTCATATTAATGGATCTCAGTGTTCTTGCCCCCTGTGGGCCCCCACCATTTAATCAAATCTTCCCGTAATCCGGCTCTCCCAAGGATGGCTAAATCCCTTTCAGAGCAGAGTTTTAGGGGACCAAAAATGGTACAGGAATGAGGATTGTTTCTGCATTTTGATATGAGGTTTTGTGTGAGGAGTTGTTGTTGGTAGAGTATTATAATAGGTTGCAATGGTCACATGAACACATGCATATCTACTTTGGTTTGTAGTGTCTCTCAGTACACCTCAACACTATATCCAAAGTCAACCTCTTTCTAATATTAAATCCTGTGAATTCTCTGGTTCGCCTCACATCATAGTCTTTGTAATTGTAAAAGAATTGGGCAAATAAACAGGTCACATTAAACACTATTATTTTAGCCATAACAGGTAAGACCAGTTTACGATGTTGTAACATGACTAACATCTATTTCCAATGCTGCCCAGTACCCTATCCTCCCTCTCCTTTATATGATGCAGTCCTTGCTGTATCAACTGCTGCCCTCCTTCCCCTCTGCCTTGCCTGGACCCAATCACATTCAAGCTACTGCGATGAGCAGGTGATCATGACCGCTCAGCTGGGGGCAGCATCAATCACTTGGCTAATACTGTGGCAATGAAGACTGTTTCATCCAATCATGTGGCGGCTGACGAAAGTCTTCAGGAACATCACTAGCCTGCCTCATTTACATGTTGATTTTGCTGTGTGGTACATTTTGATATAGTTTGATGCTGCCTTGCGGTTTGGTTCAGGAATCCTGTTGAGAATGTGCGTGTGGGCTCGAGGGTGAGGGTGCCCCATCTGTAGCTCAGCCTGGTTTGTAACTGGTTATGTTTCCTTTCCTCTCCTTCTCCTTTGGTGCCTGGAAGCAGCACAGAGATGTGTCATCTCCAGCAGAGAGTGCCGTGTCCAAGAACTCGCTGTACACCAGGACTACCAACTACATCGAAGGGGAGAGTCCCCACCTGCCCAGAGATCTGGACCACTCCCTGGGAATTGCAAGAGAGGAGGTGCCCCAAAAATCTTTCTTTTTATTCTACAAGTCATAAATACTGTATATACTTCAATTCAAAATTTCACACTTTACAATTTTGTCACCCTCCTCAGATTGTGACAAAGGAGAAAGAAGTGCTGGAGTGGCAGAGGAAGTATGAAAACAGCCGACAGGAAGTGGTGGAGATGAGGTAAGAAGTAGTACTTTGGGTTGTCCCACCCAAACACTACAGCATGGATTTAACACCTCCCTGTGTTTCTGTTTCTGGAAGCGTGTCACGATACTTAGTGTCTTGTTTTCAGACTCCACCCATTATCGCCATTTAACATGTCAATTGGTTTATCTCGCTTAAACTGTCAACCCAAGCCACGATTAATTGCAGAGTGGAGAGCCAGTTAAAGAAGTCCATCTGAATCTTACTACCAGCATGAGTGTTAGCGGTGCAGAATAGGGGAATAGATGCGGTTTATATGATATATGTAAGGTTAGTTAAAAAGTTAGATATCCATGGGAAAATGTGTTAGAGGCTTTGAGTTGCTGTTATTTGGATTATACACTACCAACTGCCTGACACAGCTAAAACTGTGATTAAATACACTCATATTTACGTCTACAGAAGATCAATCTATGTCCGACAAATGGCTGCTAATTAGGGTTCAAGGAGATAGAGATATGCAGCTCTAAAACCTTGTTCTCTGTCAGCAGGTGGTGGTTGTGGGTCCAGCTGGCCACAGCTCAGTTAGTAAGATAAGAAAAGATAAGACAGAACTTACTTCATTTGACTGATTGGGCTCAGGATAAGGAGGGGCTAAGAGGCTAAGGGGGAGGCATGGCTAATCAATCCTCTTACCTCTGGCAACCTGCTTTTCCCCAAACAAGGCTTCCTATTGGGCTAGCTGGTCCTTGGCTTCGAGTGTGGGAGAACTTCTGGCAACAAGACTCAGATGGAAAATGGACGCACAGTGCAGATACATATAAAAATACAGAGCTAAGCATAGTTTAGGGCACTTAAATCTCTTCCATTACTCAATAATCCAATTTTCTAAAGTTGTAGGCTGGATAACAATTTGTGTGTGTTTGTCGTTTACCTAAATTATCTCAAAAATATCTCAAAATAGCATATTTTTTACTCAACTTGCGCAAATGAGCACAATATTAAAGCACACATGGTTTGGCAGAAGTGCCAGATCCACAGCTATCTGATTAATATCCACCCAATTCCAGCTATAAATGTTTTCATTTAGACATCTTGCTAATGAACACGTAAGCAAAACCTTATTTTCATAGGTGGAGACAAATATATGAATTACATAAAATAAGATATAAGAGGCATTTATACTTTGAAATAATTTGTCATACTCAAATAACCCCATCCATGTACTGATGATCAATGATTTCTCATCCACAGGAGAATTGTTGCTGAGTATGAGAAGACGATTGCACAGATGATAGGTGAGTTCAGTGTCAAATAGAGGTTTGCAGTTGCTTACAAAACCCAAGCGTTGATCACTTGGTTACTGGATACGTGAATTTCATTTCAAACCAGTTTGTTCCTCAACCTCTGCCACTTCTTTTTGCTGCACTTGAGTATATTTTTTATCCTCTGACACAATCTAGCTTTGCCATGTGCTTGCTTTCATGTTTGATTGATATGAACTGAATCCTGATGTCATTGGAGGGGGAAGTGCTCACCTTTGCCCACTCGTGTCCAGCTTCTCTGGACTCATTAAGTCCCGCTGCAGGTTCACTCTCTGCATTATTCCTGCTCTCACCTACATCTTCTTTGCCACATGAAGATTTGTTTTTCGCTGCTGTCTAATTTCATTCCTTACTCTCATTAAAGCACTGTCACAAAAAAAAGAAGGAACAATCTGTCTCTGCTCGTGTCTTAACACTCGACTCTCTCACGTGTCTTGGCCTCCCAGCTTGACTTAACACAGTCCCTTCTTTTCTGTTCTGCTCCCATCTTTGCCCCCTTACTATTTGATAACCCTGACAGGCATGCCAGGTGAGTAACGCGGAACTGTCCTGCACTTGTTCGTGTCAGCTCACATCTCTCCATCCGTCCGTCAGAGAGGGGAGCAGATGTGCTCACTTTCTTCATCTCATCCAGTGCCATTTGTTTGTCCATTTTGTTGCATTTCATCCTGTATGTTGAGACACTGTATTTTTTTTAACGGGTAAAAAGAATTCAGCTGCCCCATATTTTATCCCTCAGTTGCTGATACTGAGTACAACATTATATAAATTTAAAACCTTTTAAATGTACATACACTGGGAATCTTTACAGGCACATCTGCATTTCGCTTTTGTAGATGGTCGCGAAGGTCATTCATGCAGAATTAGTGAGCTAAGCAGGTTGGTCATCTAAGCTTTTGACAGGAAAGGAAAGGGAAAGCTGGGAGGGGGCTGAAATACTGTGGGAGCTTTGTCAATTAATACTTCAAGGGTCTAGAGGCCACTCAAAGCAAAGCAGCTGCCAGCTCTGTCTCTACGGTCTACAGGTTTCTTTGTTTTTCCCATTGTTCAATGTTTTTGTTTGCATGCTACACTGGTTTATCAGATATGCTCATGTAGTGTAGTATTAAATGCTGTTAAATCATACTAACCCACAAATCCATTTTGATATACTGTCAAAAATAAAGTGTTTGTTTGTGCGTTTGTATGTGTGTTGGTCTTTAAACAGTATATGTGCCCACTACAGCAGACTCTTCAGTACATAGACTGATGATCTGATCTACAGCATATTTGTGTGTGTCCACCAGAGGATGACCAGAAAGAGAAGTCTCTCTCCCACCACACCATCCAGCAGCTGATCATGGAGAAGGACCAGGCCTTGGCCGACCTCAACTCTGTGGAAAAGTCTCTGGCCGACCTCTTCCGACGCTATGAGAAAATGAAAGATGTACTGGAGGGCTTCCGCAAGGTGACTAACACCGAAATTATTCACATCTAATGAGTGTTTTCAGCATGACCGGCCTTGTAAGTCATCTAAAATGTAGCTTGACAACCCTTGTGGCAAGTAATTAAAATATTTCTCTCTCCGTTCAGAACGAAGAGGTTCTGAAGAAATGCGCTCAGGAGTATCTGTCCAGGGTCCGTAAGGAGGAACAGCGCTATCAAGCCCTGAAGATTCATGCAGAGGAGAAACTAGACAAGTGAGTCTATACATACACTCATTATCTCATGTTTACTCCACCATGACTGTGTTATTTTCCCCAAAGGGAAAACACCACAGTGCAACTATACAATAACTCAATGCCCAGCTGAAATATGTTTGGATAAAGGCCAATGCAATTAGCTGTTTTAAGCCATCTATTTGAAGTTCCTAAAGATTAATTCTGTAAATTCTGCAAATGTGAGGTTGTGCTTTCATAAGACTTTCAGGCTTATGGGGGTTATGGAGAGGTGACTTGCTTCTCATTGTGTCACGTGTGTGTTTCCAGGGCCAATTCGGACATAGCTCAGGTGCGGGCCAAGGCCAAGCAGGAGCAGGCCGCCTACCAGGCCAGTCTAAGGAAGGAGCAGATGAAGGTGGACTCTCTGGAGCGCACTTTGGAGCAAAAGGTCAGTCAGAATGTGTCCTGGGCTGTAAAAGGAAATCATTAATCATTAAAAAAATATCAAAGCGAGCAAGTATATAAATTGTAATTTGAACAATTGTTTTACAGAACAAAGAGATCGAGGAGTTGACAAAGATCTGTGATGAGCTGATCGCCAAGATGGGGAAGAGTTAGCGACCACACCACACCCATGCCAAATCTCACACAGACGAGGAGTGGTTGTGGAAAAAAATGACTTGGAAAATGAAGCGGATCAGTAATATTTACCCCTCTTCCAAGGACTGATGGACATTAAAGGCCAAAGTGGTCTTGGGGTTACGTTTCCTACTGACTTTGTGTATACAGGATCCACAGGAATGGCTTCCTCTTAATCACTCTGTACATTTTTGACGTGTCAGTGTATCGTACTGTATCAGGGGTCTGGTTTAAAGTTTTAGAAAATGTATCATATCACTAATGAGTGTGTCTGCGTGTGCAAGTGCGTGTATGATAATGAGAAAAGTGAGAGCATTGTTTGTGGGTTAAATTATCTATAATGATGTTGCCATGACAGCCACTGAGGGAGAAGACTGTTTACCCACTCCTGTTGATAGACTTTGAAAAAGAATTAACAGAGAATTTAAATCATTCATAAAATGTCCACACACCACTAAGAGGACACAAACTATCACAATAGATTACTGCATGTGAGAGCGAAAGAAGAACCTGTAATGTTAATGTTTGTATATACTGTAGGAAATTCCATGTATGGAAAAGACTCATCTGCATTTTTGATAGTTATTCTGTCATCCTCAGCCCGCTTCCCTCATGTAACCTTGTAGATATTTGTCATACTTGTCATAGCTTTCTCAATGAGATTGTGGGACTATATTTTGGATTTTATTTTGATATAAAGCAAACTAATTGTGACTGTATTCAGTTGTGACCAGCAGTAATTTAATTTTGGATGGATATGTCCTACTCCTTCTATGGTCGTTGTGTCACACTGAGGAATAACTTCTCTGCACAGCTACTGTACAGCATCTGCTTACAAAGTGCAATAAAAGATGGCAATACAGCATACCGGGTTTACTCTGGTTCTTTCCCCGCATAACCAGTTTTTTCCTCTGAAAGTTAGAAGGGCTGCCATGTGAGATACCACACGTGGTGAAAAGGCTCAAGGTTTTCTCTGCATTTGTTTGAAAATTTGTAGAAGAGTTTAGTTGACCTGGCATGACAAATCAGGGTTTATGTTCTCCTTTTCTCTTACTTTAGATCAGTGATTCCCAATCAGGGTGTACTTCTGTAGTTGGGATATGTGGAAAGATGCTAATTTGAAAAAATAGAAAATTTGATTTGGTAATATATATATATATAGATCTTTAGTATATTTATTGTCACAATAATCAATAAACTACCAGCCACAATAACCCAGCTGCACAAGACATGCCTTCACAGTGTTTAAATTGAGTGTGTGAAAACTAGTTAGAAAGCAAGCAGAGAGGTTAAAATAGATCACTGAAAGTAATGGATTGAAAATCAAACTTCTGCCACTCAAAGTGTATATATGGATGCAAACTTCCAGACCAGCAACAATTTCTGCATCAAAAGGGGATTTCAACTTTTATATAATAAACAGTGTTGAAAAACATCCGGTTTAAAATCCATTTAGGACATGACGAGTGGTATCACGGAAGGAGTGCTTGACTTCATCTGACAGGGCTGTACGTCAGACAACAAAAGGTTAGGAACCAAAGCTTTAGATGATTACAATGTTCGATAAACGTTTTGATAAAATACAGCAGTATTTTACCTTCATCAGCAACTAGTATAATATATTTAGAATATTTAGTGTTATTGAGACAGATGATAGCCAACCTAAAATGATTTACTATAACGTAGAATATCCGATTTGTAACTTTGGAGCAAAATGCTGCTTAATATATACTAATCTCACACAGGCAAATGTACACCAGAGGACAACAAGCGTCCTGTGGCAAATTAACCTGGCACTGGAGAAACTAAATGGACACCTGTAGGGCCACAGTGCCAGTTAAAGTTCAGAGATCAGTTTCATAGTAATCAGTGCAGCAGGGTGATGTAAGGACTGGTACCAGGTGGGGTCAGGAACAAGATAGGGAAGAGCTAGACTCAGGATGGGCGTGGCTAGTTCACAGTGATAAGGTGAGAGGTACTGGTTAGTACTGGTTGGTGTCTTTTGCCCATTCAGGTTGAAGAAGCAACTACTGACCCACAACACAGAGCTGTGGGCCCCAGTGGAGGGGCTGGTAATCTCCTGGTCAGTGCAGGAGGGGATATTAGTTCATCTGATAGCTCAGATTAAGCTCAGGAGGCTTTAGGAGCAAACAACCTGCTTTTCATTGTGTGATCAGGACAACCGAGGACCACCAGCGCCATGAGAGCTGTCCAGTACTGTCCGCTGCTCCTGCTTTCTCTTGTCCTGCTAACAACCAACAGTAAGGACTAGGTTTTTAGTTTTTATAACCTTCCTTTTTCTATCTTCACCTTATCCTCCCTCCCTTTAGGATCTATGATCTATCCTCTGTCCATCTGTCATTTGGACTTGGTTGGTGTCTCCCTTCAGGTGCTCTTCTTCCTTGCCTCTCTTGAATTTCCAAGAATAGTTTGCATTTGTTGTGTTTCTGTATATGTTAGTCTTTTCCTGAGAGGCAGGAACCTGCTGAGTGAATAACTGTCCATGATAGCTTTGCTTTCAGACATCAGGACAGGAAACACTGGACAAAACAACACTACAGCTATCTTCTTTTGTTGTTTTATAACTCTAATAAGACTATTTTACATTAAGACCTTATAATGACATTTTATTTTATGTCAAGTTTGCAAATTGCTGTTCATTTCTCTGGTAATTCTCCTGAGTTTGCCTCCCTTCAGTCTGTCGTCCCCCGCTGTAACTAGCATGCAATCCCAGCAGCTAATCTCTTAATAGGCCTGGAGGCTAATACTTGTAGCATGTGTGTAGAGCGGCTGTGCTGTGGGGATCGATTGGGGTCAACTACAAACAGCAGGGGGCATTTGCCATGCCATGTCAATATACAGAGGGGCACACAAGAAGAAGCAAAGAAATGAGACCAAAAAACACAAATTCATACAAGAGATTTTGCTGTGCTGTTGTTGTTGTTGCCATTGTTTTATTGTTAAAGTTGTGCTTTTATCAGTAAAACTGCTGAAAGTCTGACATTTTTCTCATTGAGTTGATTTGCTGGTTTGATTAGAACATTTATCCTCCCTGGTCTATACCTGTATGGAAACAACAGTTTGTGTGTCTGAGCAACTTTTCTGTCCTTCCTCCATCATATCTGAATGATGAAAGACAGGTCTGGGGTTGAAAAGGGTCATTTTGATGGCCAAGACAAGAGATGTGCTGTTACAAAGAATGTTTGAAGCTTTTGGTGATTCCTATAAGTCCAGCTCTGTTTGATCCTCTTAGGAAGCAGCATTAAAGTCTGTTTTTGAAGGGCCATTTTAGAATTTAGGAGACGGATGAAGGTTTTCAAAAGGAAGCGTTAAAGTGATATTTCAAAGGTCAGCTAGTTCTCAAATAACCGCTCCTTCCTCTGGAGAGCTTTAGAAAGACATTTTAGTGTTTTATGTGCTGAAGTGGGCCCCTGAAGCTTTAGCTGACGGTTGGAAAGATGTGTTTTTAAATCTGAGGGCACTTGTTTAATTCTTTGCTCGATTATGGGAAGATTTGCGGGAAGGAAGTGAGTAATTAGTGCTCTGTCTTCACTTCACTCACTGTGCCTGTCGAGGCACTTGTAGACACTGCTTGATCTTAACTAACAATGGACTGAATGTATGATAAATGGGACTGAGTTAGCTCGAGTATACTACAATGTGCTGCAGTCTTTACCGTGCCAGAGCAGCTGCAGCTGGCTGTCTTAAGAATCACTTGTACCAGTGTCTTAATATGGGTTGTTAAAGGACAGACATGGCAGCAGTAACATTAGCAGCATTAAGTAGCCTGTTTGTGCCTTCAAAGAAGTCAGTACATCTGACACAGGGCATTTTGTTTTTACCATCACTGAGATATTTGCACTAACACTAACATCAGGTCAGTAACATAGGGCTGGCATTTAAAAACAGTGGTACTGTATATCCCTTTAAATGTGCTCCAGTTGCAACCTGGTTTGGTTTGAAAATGTTTCTATATGACTCCTCTGCCATTAAATTCCTGTATTGTGTATTAGCGTGTGCTGTAGCAGTATTTCTTTTCTGTTTCCTTCAGGTGAGGCTCTGCAATGTTACACCTGTATGGGCTCCAACAACGACGACTGCAACCGGCAAGGCTCCAAATCTTGTCCCAGCTACTCTGATGCCTGTGCTGTGGTGGTGGGCCATGACAGTGAGTCCAACAGTGACAGTGTAGTAGCCTTTCTTTTACTAGTTCTCTTTCTACCTCTTTTTCTACCAACAAGAAAGGCACATAAAGCTCTATTTGTATCTGTATGTGAGGATGTGTGTGTGTCTGTGTGTGTTTAATGGAGGACAGGCTGCTGTCTGGAGACACATCCCGGTCAGCAGGGGGTCTGAGGCTTTTAAGGGAATGAAGAGCTTTGCTACTCCCACTCGATCAATATCCTTAATTAGGACACCATGTGTTCATGGCACAGAGACAATTCCTCTTCACAAAATTAAGTTAACTCACTTTACTAATTTAAACCTGCACAAGGCAAGAGTTTTACATAAAATACACCTTATTAATAATCAAACAGTGGGGCGACAGCCACATAGTAGATGCACCAGTTTCAGAAGTGTATAGTGTATTCTGGACACCCACAGACAAACTGACAAAATCAAAAATTAAGAATGAAAAACAAGACTAAAGCTTTATGGCATGGGCAGTTTCATTATCGGAACATGTTTAATCAAATTTATATTGGTTGGTCTGTGTAAGACTGCTGCTCAACCAGTGTAACTGACTTCTATTTCTGTCTGTTTGTCAGGTGGGGTGATGAAGTCATGCTCCTACAAGTCTTTCTGCAGTCAGGCAAACAGCCAAGGTTACAGAGCACCAGGTGTCAGAGTTCACTGCTGCTACAGTGACGACTGCAATGTTACGAGCTTCGCCTCCCGTCTGCCGGGACTCAACTATCTGCTGCCCTTTCTGCCTCTATTGTTCCACTTCTTCTTCAAGTAGACATACGGCTCAGCTTCATCATGCCAACAAGTATCCATCTGCAACACAAATGCCAACTACTGTTGATGTCATTTACTCCAAAAATGCCAAATAATCCTGCCTAACATCACACTACATGCTGTCCTACTTATGGCCCATTTGATTGACCTTATTTATCTAAACAGAAGCCTAAACATTGAGGAGTTACTGTACATAGAAGAGCTTGAGGTCTGTCACTGTCTGCTTGGATTATATGCACCATATTGGACTGGATCCATTAAGCAGTACTCAAGTAGATGTGTCTTTCAGTGGATTTAACTAAGCCAATAGGATCCTATGGGAAGTGCTGAAATAACAATCAGAGATAATTAATTATTTGCTTCCTACATTAAAGAGGAGGGAGACGCTGTTTGAGTTCATCTGTGTCACCACCCTGGTACAATGCTCAGCACACAATTTGTGAAACTACAGGGCAAAAGGAACATCTCTTTAAGCTTTTGCTAATCACCTTTCGAGTTACATTTTGCGGCATCTATCTTCTTTTTTACCCACATACCTATACGGCCAAGTATTTCAGCATTGCTCGTGCTGCAGCAGATGTTCCTGTGGCTAAATATGGCACCAAGAGAGTTCAGTCAGCTGGTGTGTCATTACATCATTAGCCTTCTACCTGTCAATCACGCGCTGTGTGAGATATTTTGAAAAGGTGGTGAGAAAACCCTTCTCACACACTGCAAATCCACATAAGCCTTTTACATGCCCGTGGCCAGATGCTGATGAAGTTAATCCACGTTTTGCATTTGAAGTTGTCACTATAGGATGGCCTATAAGTAGATGCTACTGTATATATTGTATAAAAAATGTGAAAATGTTTATTGTGTACTTTTCTTTTGCAGTCATTTTCTTGGAACTCATTTTAGGAAATGTTACAATTCCACAGACAATTTCTGGCGTTATATACATTAAATACATAACCTGCAGCTGCTGGTGTCTTTATACATTTTTAGTACTAACATTTATTTTAAATATGTGTAAGTGAGGAGATACAGTATATTATTATAGGTCCTAGCAAACTGAACACTCAAATCTTTTGTGGATTCATTAACTTATTTTATGTACATTTCTCATTATGTATGAAAATAATATTTAAATGTAATTTAATCTAAAGAAACTAGGGTTGCCCATCCTTGCTCCACTGTATATACTATATTGTAAGGAAAGATATTTTACTGTTGAATGGCACAACAGCGCTAATACTGGATGTACAGACCAAATGATAAAAATGTTGACATTCATAATTCAATGTAAATACAAACAATATAAAAGTCTTTTTGTTACTGCCTCTGTGTGTATGTAATTATTTCACTCCTAAAACGGAACAGCCATGCCATAAAAAGCTTGAAACAAGCTGAAAACGGTCAGTGTTGTGAGATTATTTCACCTCGTCTTTTTTAGCCATGCTAGCAGCATAACTCTAGGGATGTCGGTCGGTCGGTCCACCACTTTGGTCCAGACTGAAATATCTCTACAACTATTGGATGGATTGCAATGAAATTTGGTACAGACATTCATGGTCCTCGGAGGATGAATTATACTGACTGTGGTGATCCTGACTTTTCATCTAGCACCAACATGAGGTTTACATTTGTGATTTTGAGTGAAATATCGCAACAACTATTGGATGGATTGCCATGAAATTTGGTGCCCATTTTCTTATCCCCCTCAGGATGACTTATAATTACTTTGATGATCCTCTGATTTTTCATGTAGCACCATCATCAGGTCAAAATTTGTTTTTGTCAAGTACTTTGGTTTGTGACCAAATACCTGCAAAACTAAGGAGGATGAACTCAGAGTATCCCATAAAGAATGTATTTATCAAATTCATCGTGGTAATGATCAGTTATTATGATATTACAATCAGATTTTCAAAATGGGGCTGTTTATGCTATTCAGTTGAAGGTTTTCATTGAAGTTGATAGTGTTTTCATATGGTGTTTATAGTAGTAATCCAACTACAAGTTATGATGAATGAACATTAATGGTCATTCAAAATATAGTACTTTTTCAAGAGGATGCATTATTTATTTTGTATATATCTATTGTATAATTAAGTATTATGTGATGTAGCTCTGCACCTTCTCTGTCCTGAGGTATTTGAGCTTCCAACTATTGCAATTATAGAGCACAAATATATTAAATAGATGATCATGTTAAATTATGAAACATATTGAGACATTATTTGACCAGGGGTTAATTTTATGGTAATAAAATGTAATACAAATTAGAAGTTTTTATGTAAATCAAGAAAAACAATGTTTGAAGTGAATATGTTTTTTTGTTTGTTTGTTTGTTTTTTTTTTTTTTTGCACATTACCAAATATGAAACAGATCCTTATTATGAGGGAGTGCGTTCAAATGTATCTTGACACTATTCCAATATTTGCAAACCAAATATAACAGCTGGGATACAACAGCTGCTCTCAGACTGAACCATGTTAACATATTATGAACATGCCTGGAGGAGATATAAGACCGACATCTGTTGGACTGATGACATTCGCTGCTTACAGAACCACTTAGACACATTAGTGAACTGGGTTTGAAGACACATAAACTGCCAAAGACATAAACATGATTATGAGACTCACAAGATATGGGAATATGTTGTGTGCGTAAGGTTAAGCATGGCTAGCAGTTTTTTTTAAAATTATGAACAGAAAGTGCAGTCTTAGCAATATGAATCTAAGATAATGGATAAGAATTAACGCTCTCTATGCATTCATGTGTGAGTGTGTACCTACACCTACAGTAGCATCTTCCTCCCAGCATGTAGTTCACACAGCCTCCACTGTGAGGCAGTCTAGCCACACTTTTGACTTCAGCAGATGCAGGCAAATCAACAAGACTGTTGTAATTCATATTGACCAACCACACCTCAAGGGTATTGCTGAGATTGACTTGAGTCAATAGTGATAATAATTGTACTGTTTTATTGCTGTCTGCTGGGGTTTGTACTTTATTTAAAAATGTGAAAACTCTCTCTCTCTGCCTCTTGCTTTGACTGGCTCTCTCTCTGTCCGTTCTCTCTCCGGTGACGTCCTGCTGCTCTCTCCTTTGACAGGCAGGTGTGAGAGTGTGAACGGACTGCCCTGGAGGGGGATAGACATTGACCCCAAACCGCGAGTCTCCAGGCCTGTTCAGCCGGAGTCGGCTCTGGGTGCTCACGTCCGCAGACAGCCGAGAGAGTGGCCCCACGTCAGCCCTCATCAGCTTTATTTGAAAGGCTTATTTAGGGTGGGAGGGGAAGGCTTGCATAAACTGATGGAGGGTCGACGGGTCAAGGTGCTGCTGAGGTGTAGGTGGGGGTGTCTGAAGTTTGTCTTTTGGGGCACATAGTTCAGTTTGGACTGTTCAACAGTGTTACAGTCATGATTCACTTAAGTTGGACAGTTTGTGCACTGTGCAGTTTCCCTGCAGCATGACTGTTGTGTGAAATGTCAGCCAGCCTTTTTCACAAATACACATATTCTAGGACAGACTTTATAATTTGATGAAGGATTTGAAAGTGCAATCATGGCCAAAGCCCCCACTGAATTGGAGCATCTCTGGACAATAACACTAGTCACTGTATTCCCCATGTGTACGCCGTCTGTGCTAAAAACTGAAGGTCATCACCATGGCGACTTTGCTGTTTAAATTGGAGTATGTTTAATCCCAATCCTCTGGCACCTGAAGACATTATCACTGCAAATCCCACTGTCAGTCATCAAAGGGATGAGCCGGCTGCCCTTTAAGGGAAGCTGTGCGAAAGCAACAAGGCTGTAGAAAAGTTGTGTCTACAGTGGTTTCTAAAGTAAACCAGACAGGTTTCACTCCTTGTGAATGCCACTGAATGTCTCACACACTGACATATCCATGATTATTTTGTGTGGGTGTGTGGGTTTGTGTGTGTTTTGCTGTTGTCAGAGAGGATTTATCAGTTGTTGAGTGTATTCTGATTTGGCAGTGCCCTGGAAAGATTGACGTCTTTCTGAGAAACTTGCCTGCCCTCACAAATAGTCACGTTTCCATATTGTTGCTGTGAGATTGTCTGTTAAGGCCTTCGTTGCATTTGTCTTATGTTTATTTGCCTGGTGCATTGATTGCATTACCTGTTTGTAATGACAGCAGGCTGCAGCCCAACTGATTAGACCGGTCAATACAAAAGGTAAAAAAACCAAAAAAAAAACCAAACAAAAACAAAACTGTTGGGCTGTTGTGTTTTTACAGTAATGATCAATTTTTTGCTCAAATCACCTCTGCATAAATTGGGATGATGACATCAGGCAGATGGCTCTGGTTGGAGGCTCCTCCCAAACAGAGAAATTAACTTATGAACCATCAGTCGAATCCAGGTCCGGCCTGCATAAGCAAACCTGTTCATCTAGGACAGTCCCCCCCTGGAGAAAGAGCAGTTTTCACTTGTCCCAGGACGGGTCAGACTGTCTTGGCAACACTGAGCTTTGGATGCAGTCCCTCAAAATAACCGACAGTGAAAAAACTAACTTAATGAGTTGTGTGTCCAGGGAAGCAATCTACCTTTAAACCATTGTTCAGCTGCTTTCAGCCAAGTGACAGCCAATATCACCGACTTGGATGGACGCAATGACCAGTGCTTGCAAAAACAAACAAACACATCCTAGCTAAAAGAACACACACTGCTCTACATCAAATGCTTGTGCCATTGTGGGGAGGGAACAAAAGCGCTCGGGGGGAATGAGAGCGTGTGAGACGTTGGCTGTGTTTACAAGCGCCCGAGTCCTGGCTGGTCGGCCCGGGTTCACCCAACGGTCACCGGTTCTGAGGTCTCCAGGTCTCGGGTCTTTTTGAAAAAGATCTGTGAAGCAGAATTAAAGTGATCTACCTCCGGACTCCGGACAGAGGACCACAAGGGCTTGTGGTCTTTGAAACAGGGAAGAGGAGAGATACAGAGAGCGAGGGGGGGGACTACAGAGGGAGCCAGGGGGGAAAGAGGAGAAGAAGAATTATGTGTAATGAGTGTGTTCCCCTGCCTGAGCTACTTTGAAATGTGACTAAATGGCCCACCTTCTGTGAGGCCGGTCCCTGGCTTGAGGGCAGCGAGGAGCCGACCGAGAGAACTCGAAGCTGACAGGAAACACAGAGCTTAGACTCCAAAACGTGTACAGCATCTTTAGACATTTGGATAATATTTTCTCTAATAAACCTTTTCAAGAAATGTAAAACAAAGTGATTAGCATGGAAGTAATGTGCTTTAGATGAAAGAAAATTAAGCTTTTCTATTCAATTTAATTCCTACTACAAGAATTTATTTCAGTGAAACAGTTTCTCTGCTTTGCCTTAAGTTCCTGCACTAATTAACTCAGTTCACAAACTGAACCATTGACTTGTATGATGTCTAACATAGTGGTGATGGAGATGTATATGATAATCATTTGCACTTTCAATACTTCCTTAATTGAAGACTTATTTTATCTGAAAGACAATTAGTAACACAGTTCTGCAAACAGATTTCATGAGCAATATGAGCAATTTTCCCCCATAAACAACATATTTCAGATCTCATTAGTGAATCAATTCCAAGTAAACATGCTTTGAGCCAACATACAGCATCTTGCATCCCCGCCATATGTTCTCTGCAGTTTTCACCTCCTCCCCAGTCTCCTCTCTTGAGAAGACAGTGTTTGCACCATTTCTGCTTCAGCTATATAGCTGTGGTACAGGCTGTCTATTTTTGTTATCCCCCACAGGATGAACAAAGGAGCAGGATTATATATAGAGAGGGCTCCTGTGATGAGCTTTTTGTAGAATTACCACAGTTCTGCTAATTCGTTGTGTCTTACAGGAGGAAGAAGATCTGCATCCATATGCACAGGCTCTTGGTTTCTAGTGGGGAAAATTGATAAAACGAGAATAACAAGTCTTCATGGACAACTTTTAAAAAATACACAGAGGGTCAACAAATATTATGGAGAACTTTGGAAAGGATAGGGGCTATTCTGAGATGGTAGGGATGACTGTGTTGAATGAGTGCAGAGGGAAAGCAGGATAACAAAAGAGAGGAGAGGAAAGCAAACCTTGGAGCCAAAACCGAATCACATCAGTAACCGCTGCGCCCTGGGGTGAGGGCAGGCTCAGTCAGCCGTACCATTCAACTGGGATAATTAGTTTTGGAAAGGAATATCAACTGATATAATTGAGCATTCTCCGCTAATGAAGATCCTCTGTGTTGTCACTGGTGAGGCGCTAATTGACGGGAGAGGGATGGATGGGGTGAGTGCAGGGAGGGGGTGAAGGGCTGTGCAGGATATGATGGTGGAAGTGCTGCCAGCGCTCGCAACAAAAGTTTTTCAGGTTCGTTGATCTCTATTAGACAGGTTTTATTTAGTAGTCAGTGACTCACTGTCTGCTTTCATTCACACAAAGGCCTGTTAGTGTGTGTATGACGGCCTCATTCACCACCATTTGCTATGTTCCCTCTAAAGGTTTGCCAGGAGATGAAAGAAAACTTGCCGCAGCGTTTAGACAGATAAGAGTGGCACAGAAGAGGGCGGGGTCTAAAAAAAAAATCACAGGAGTCCACAGGATGGGGGTGGAGGGAGTTTAGGGGTTGCACAGGTCGCGTTGGGAGTTTCGATTGACGGAAGCAGAGGGTCAAGGATTTGTGGAGGGAGGGCTGTGAGGAGGGGTCATGGTGAAATCAGTTGAGGGAATAATAGGAAAGCAAATTGGTTTTGACAAGTTTGGGGAGCTGGAAGTAATGCAGTCCTTTTAAAGGGGAGATGAGGGAATATCCAGCAAAACTATGAGATAATCAGGGGTACCATTCAGGAGCCGGGTAAGGGGAAGGACCCGAGCCAAAACACAGGGCCTGCTGGTGACCCTGAAGGGCCCGTGGAACAGGGTCAGCTGCTCATGTGCGGCCTACAGGGGGCGACAGGTTGAAAGCAGAGTTGAACATTTATGGAAAAGTGGAGGTTGTGTTGAAGCTTTCACAGTTTGTGTAATCTTTACCATATGAAACACTTTGATAACCTTCTGATAACCTTCAGTCGTCTAAGAAACAGTCTTCAAAACCTTTCAGGAAATGAATTTTGTATTGATTAAGTATATTTTCAGTCATGAATAAATCAAATAAAGAAATGCTTGCCAAATGAATAATGCTTTTTATGAAGATGTTTAAGACAGCCTTGGTAAGTCAGAGCCCGACAGGCAGGCAGACGGATGGAGATACAGAAAAGCAGATGCGCACAACAACAGACAGACAGGTATTCAGAAAGACAGACAGAAAGGCAGGCAGCAGGGCAGACAGACAATACCGATCCACTGTCACACATCTCTGGAATCAGGCATCGTCCCCCAGCAGCAGGCTGCCTGCCAGATCAGCTCCACTGGCAGCCAGCTAGACAGACTGCTCACAGCAGCCAGCATGGAGACAGACTGACGCAGAGCAACCAGCTAAGGTGTTTGAACACAAACAGAGGATTAACAGAGTTCTGGGCATGGAGGTGACGGTAAATAAAACACCAAACAGGCCCACTCCACAGGACAGCAGGTCCAAACAGAAAAATGATTTCACACTCATTTCAAATTAATGTTGGTAGGTAATGGAGTCATGGTTCAGCTTTATGCTGTCCAATTTGCTGGAGCTGATTTAATATGGAGAGCAGAAAGGAATGCATCCAGTTAGGATTGTGCTTTTAAAAAGGAAATATTGCAGTTTCCCCCAGTGAAAAGGGAAAGGCGGAGGGTGATCTTTTGTTGGGCTGAAATTGAAAATTCCTGACGGTGTCAACATAGAAGTAAACGGTTGCGATAAAGTCAAATATTCTCCCTGCGCCTGCTGACACCTGCATGGCTTGATCTCACTTTTCAGATAACATCACATATATACGGCAAGAAAAGAAGACACACGGGTCTGATGGAAGAATGCTGCCTCAACCCTTCAAGCCCTAAGTGTCTGATTCAGAATGCAATTTGCAGTTGTTGTCAACCTTGACAATTTTGTGAATGCAAATAAAACACATTCCTGTATGCGTGCACACACCTCCCTAACATACTGCTTCATCTTCCTTCAGATATCAGTCGAATATTTGCCAAAAGTGTTTGTCTTAACCTGCATGGATCATCGGATCTATGAAGTCTACAGGTCAGATAAGTTGACAGTCAGAAAGAATTAACCAAATAGTGTTGAATTTCTTTCATTTACTGGAGTAAGCCCCATCCATTTAGTATGCCAAGCAGGTAAAAACACTAGCAGGGAGTTAATTGAAATGATATGACCCAGGTCAGCATCTCAGGATGTTACTAACAGCTCAATACAGTATTATTTGGTCACAGCCAAGATGATTATTTTTCTCTAAAAGGCTCCACCTGACCAAGTCTGGGTGATTTTGCTACCACTCAATTCTGAGAAACAAATTTTCTTTAAAAGGTATTTCCATAGCTATAAAGTAGGATATAATAGAGAGCAGTGGTAGCTTGACTCAGGAGATATTTGCCCCTCACTTTCAGTGCACCAGCCTCCTTCTCCGTGTTTTCCATGTGACTCCATATCCCTTCACATTAGTGCAGTCCGCCGCAAAGTAGCTGCAAGAATCAGCACGCGGTCAACTGTGGCAGGGAAAAAAAGAAGGGAAGAAAGAGAAAATATTTAAGGCCTTGCTCCCTCTGTCAGCTTTCACCTCCTTTCCCTCCTTGTTCTTGTTTTCACAGCCCTTAATCCTGGCGGCTCCAACGCGGAGCGGTCACAGGTTTTGACAGCAGACTGTAATGACCTAAGCTGTTCTCTGCGGGGGGTGAGGAGGGTAGTTGGGGTAGGTGGTTGGGAAGGGGGAGTGAGGAGGGACAGAGGAATGTTTAATGAGAGGTTACTTGGCATTCTTTTTTAGGTGTAATGCAGTTTCACGTCTTGGCCACCAGGGGCTGAGACATGCAGTGTGAGACCTGTTTGGGAATGGGATGTCCTGGGAATACTTTCTGGGAAAATCAAAGCATCCACAATTTACAAGAGGGTACACAACTCATGTTTAATAATGTACAAGTCATTGTGAACTAATGCAAAGTCCACACTGATGTAGCTTATAGTCAACTGTTATTTTGACAATCTTGTCACAGTTGGCTTTTCAGTCCCTTCCTGCAGCCACACCGTCTCTATCGGTTGCTGTCTTCAGCCCCTTCTCCCATGTTCCCAGGTTCTTTCCTCCTACTCCCCCATCCTGCCATTGCCGAGCTGTCCATCAGATGCCCTCAGACTTTCCACCAGACTTCCTCATTCCCCTGCTCGCCTGTTCCCACTTCTCATCAGCTCTGCACTCGCCTGAGCTTCCCCACCCATCTTCCCCACCTGCACCTCATTCCCTGATTAACCTTCTCTAGTTCACTTCTTTAAGTTGCCTTGTGCTTCATGTCTTGTTCTTCCCTGTCCTGTTTTTCTGTTTGACCCGTGCCTGCCTCACCATCCCATACGCCTTTGTACCTCTTTATGTGCATTTGGGTCCCATCCCTCTGTGTTCCAGTTACCCTGCTAGCACCAGCCGTCACAAATCTAATGTTACTGTGCAAATTAAAGATTAAAAATATATATTACATGAGTAGACCCTTTTTCCCATAACCTTTCTGTGTCACCTCCCTGCGATCTGTGATATCTGTGAACAAAAGGTTAAGACTCAAAAAAGAATTTAAAATGCCATACTGGAACATGTTAACATACCCACGTTAACTGGCAAGATTTTTAATACACGGCCTAATAATGAACTATTGTTTATCAACTGCAATTTATTGTGAACCTGACGAGAATAAGTGACACGACAACAGATAGACGAATGGATTATATCTATATATCTATATTATAAGTTCTTAAAGCTTCATTAAGCTATCTAGGACCACTAGGGGGCAGAAAGACTCACAGAAACACAGCTCTAATATACAGAAACATTGGCTAAAGTGATTAATGTGTCAGCAAACAAATGCCAACTTTCACATCAGCATCCACTGGAGTCATGTTTTTGACCACCTGATGAGTGTAAGTCCAATATTTATTCACCTTTTAGCTCTGGTTTGATCCACTAACACCTCAGGGGAAAGATTATGCGTTAGTATCTTTACTAGCCACTTGTTTACTACTCTGATATTTCACATTGGGCAAGTAGCGTACAATCAACAATTTTATATGAGGGGGTTGATGAGAACACTGAGACTGGTCGAAAGCAGAGTTGAACATTTAAGAACAAGTTCAAGTTATACTGAAACTTTCACAGTTTGTGTCTTCACCATATGAAACACTTGCTATCTCTATCTATCTGATCTTCTAAGTCTTCTAAACCTTTCAGGAGATAAATTTTGTTCTCATTAAATATTTTTTCAGTCATGAATAAATCAAATAAAGACAGTCTGCCAAATAAGCAAAACTTTTTATAAAGATATTTAAAACATCCTCGTTAACTCAGAGACCGACAGGCAGGCAGGCAGGCAGGCAGACAGACAGAAAAGAAGAAATACACATCAACAGAGGCAGATATTCAGAGATACAGACACAAAGGCAGGATTTAATTCAGAGTGAATATAAAAATATTGCTTGAGTTTTCTGATTCTGTTAAAGGTTTATCAGTAATTTGTGTGAACACAGTAGTAAAACATTCCTGTATTTTTCAATCAGCTGAAACATGCACAAGATGCTTATTTTTATATGCAAATATATGTGAAAGTATTTGCTGAAAATACACCTGTAATTATTTGGTTAAAATTACACAGTGAATCTATAAATGAAACTTGTTTGAATCAGAAAATTGCAAGTTGTATACACAAAATATAAAAGATTTAAACACAATCAAAATGACAGTACACGTCCCAGCACATTTATGATCAACAATGGTAAAAGTTATTATGCAGTCATTTTTTGCCAGTATTTTCAGCAACAGAAATGTAATTTGGCAGCAACAATATAACATGACATCTTCAGTTGATTTTATACATGTGAATTATTAAAACTACATGGAATATATCAATAATTATCTATAATACTTATCTGCAAACCTTGACTTACTCAGTTATGGTGATTTCTGTGTCTTGAATCTATGTACATTGTTGTTGTTACATAAACCTTGCAAGGTGTTTAAATTAGTTAAAAACTGTCCAACAACAAAGGGAGTAGCCGCAACATGAAAATACTTCTTACAGCTGTGAACATGTAGGATGTTATTATCTCCTGCTAAAGGTGAGAGTGTGACTGCTAACCACGACAGCTTAACTAATACACGGAGCACTTTCCATGCAACTGTTAGCTAACAATGTGGAAGTATGGATGATGTTGAAAATAAAAAACATTAAACACACACATTAACTGTATTTAAAGAAGAGACGGGCCCTATTCATTGTAAGAACATATAGTTATATCACAGGTATGTAGGATAAAAAGTAGCTGCTGTGACGCAGCTGTAATTGCACCTGCTGTGGGGTGTGGCTAAAAGAGGAACATGTTTAAACGCTTCAACCTAAAGAGAGCAGCGCAGCAGCAGTTTTTTTTACCCTATGGGATTTAATGTTGGTTTAACCTTTGAAGTTTAACCTTTAAATTACTCACCAAGAAAAGTAGTCTCTCCCACTAGGTGAAGTTATTTTTTTCTCCATGCGACACTGATGTAGTGTTACTGTGTGTTCAGACTGGAGGCCAAAATACAATAAACAATCCAAAGTGCCACAGCAGCACGCTGTAACCAAACTGAGAATACATATCCAAAAATGCATTTCATGTAGTCGAGACCTAATTTCAACAATATACTTCATAATGAGTACTTTTTATTTTGAGGCTTGAGCGCATTTTAAAGCTGCTCAGTCAATATTTCCATATTAACAATGGGTCAGATGAATACATGTAGTGCAAAAAGTCGCTTGTAATGCGGAACTTATAGAATTATCACCTGCTCTGCTGTTCTCTCAGCTCTACAGAGGTTTTTAGCGCCTCTCAGCTCATTGTTTTGGGTTTATGACCCGCAACTTAACTGTTTTTTGGCTCACTTTCACTGCTCTCATAGTGCCATTTTCAGTTCGGCAGCTGTTTTCAACTCAAAAGCTCTACTAAACCCGCTGCATGCTACCTGTGCAACACCAAACAGCAAACAGAGTTAGCAACTAGCTGGTGAACATAGTAAAGCTAAAGAGCTAGATATTTCCCTCAGGAGTGGTAAAAACCAAAACAGAGCTAAAAGGAGGGTAAATATTGAACTTAAATCATGATCACTGTAACATGACTCCATATAAATGATAATAATTCCCCATGACTGCTGGATGTGCAAATAGGCAACTGTTTGCTAATACCATTATCAACGTCATGGTGATAATGTGTCAATGATGTGTTTACAGCTTCTTGCGCTTCCCCCAAGTGGCCAAAAAGTCAATGAATGCAGGTTTAAGGTAAATGTTTCTATTTCTTTCAGGGTTTGAATGCAGGACTTTCAGTGTATTATTGTTCAGTTATAGAATTGATGCTTGAGCAAAGGACTGGAAAACTTCTTCCACTGAAGAACTGCTGAATTCCCCTATCTCTCTGACCACTGATGGTCAAGCACGATGGTCACGCTAAAATAAATTCAGGTGAAATTTGGCAAACCGGGGGAGCAGCAATGTGTGCAGGCCAGTGTCTGCATAATTTTGTGATCTAACCCAACAACAAATCATGAGAACTGAGCCAATAAGTGAACGTTTGATGCATATTTCATCGTAGTGCTAAAAGTTCTAAATGAAAAAAATGCATCACACCCCAACTCCCGAGAGCTGAACAAATATTCCAATATTGAAATTCAGTGTTGTTCACCTTCAAAAGATTTGTTCTTCACTGCTGTTAATGTAATTGCTTTCTGCCCCCGAGTCACTGAAATAAAGTGTCCAAGGTAATAAGGCTTGCTTTTCTTCCATAGTGTGCTAGTGGTGAAGGTACCATGATTCAGCCCCAGACAGATGCATTTTTGCATTATTTCATCCAGTAGGTAAAAATATGAGAATCTTTATGAGCTCTGAATTGCTCTGTTTTGTTTATCATTTTCATTCCACCTTCTGTTCCTCAGTTCAATCTTTACTCCCTTCTCTGTTTCACAAACCCTATCTCATTAGTTTCCATCCCTCCACAGGATGACTCGCTGTCTCACCTCTTTATTATTAAGCCCCTAGCTTACGCGCAATGCAAACTATCACACTCAGTGGGCCTGATGTTCAGATTATAAAGACCTATTCCCTCGGGACTGAAACCAGTCAAGTCCCAATGTGAGGTAAAGCATGGCAGACTTAACCCTGTCCTTTCTTATATAGCAATCAAGTAGATAAATAAAGGTTTAATTAAGAGATTCTCCTCAATGGGGTTAGTGGGCTTGGGGGTTGGTGACTGATGGGGGAAGGGGGATATGGAAGGGATTTTGGACACGAGAGGCAATACTGCTTCACCTATGGAATAAAGCACAATAAAGGGGTATTTATTAAATATCTAGGAGCCCACAGACTATTGAACATCACAGAGAACATAGGCCATTCATAATGGAAAATATTCCATTAAAAAGAGAAAACCATTACAGGTTGGTCATTACAAAACTATATTAAATAATCAGTTCAATTATTTTGCATTTTATCACCTCTTCCAAAGAGCAGAATGCATCTTATAGGTGAGGCATCAAGATTAATTGCTGTGGAAATTAATTTGGAGAGTAATTCTCATCATAAACAAAATTACATTTTGCTTTATCAGGATGAGTCAGAGCAGCAATGTTTGTTGTGCGGACATCCTCTCTCCGCTGCTACTACTCTGTGGGCAGAAAGACAGAATCCAATCTGTTGTAAGCTTTCTATTAATTTGGGTGTTTTGAAATGCCTGGATGAAAATTTCATCTCAGCCAGTCATGCACATTTAATGAAAAATGCTGAAAAGCAAAGAAATTAAAAAAAAAATGCTTACATGTGGTAAAAACAAGAAACAAAAACCGACATGTTATAAATTCTTAACATCCAGCAAGTGATTCCAATTAATAGCTCGTTGTTAAAAGTAAACCCCTTTACTACAATTATAATGAAGTTAGATAGTTTGCATTGTTACATAAGGTGTTACTCTAGTGAGACACTACTGACACTGAGAAAAAAATATATACAAACATATATATATAAAATATTACTTGACTATAAAACTATTTGTCAGGATTATTTGACAGATTTTATTTTTTATTTTTTTCACCTCCATAAGGGTTAGCATGGCAACCGTCTTATCAAAGCTTAATGGTAGACTTCACCAAACCTCTCTGCCATTATACAGTACTTTCCATAAGTAGATGCTTTCTGCTCTATTGTGCTCAGTGATTACAGTGCCAGTGCGGTGATGTGCAGTTGGAAAAATGTAGATCTTTTCTGCTGATTTAACTATTGACTACAGCTATAAATTGCAACAGAAAGAAAGAAGTTTTCAAAGTGCCGTGTTTATTCCTGGCAATACAGTCCTCTAACCTGAGATGAGGAAATGCATGTCAGAAGCCTGATCTGTTATAGATCTACTGTATCTATGTATCCAAGGTGAGAATAACTTTCTCTTGCATCATCACACATCCAAACTTTCTCGGCTATTTCCAATCTGGTAGCTACTGGAAAATATACCCTGAGCGAACCCAGAGGTGACAATACAAAGCAAGTCAAATGGTGTAGCCATGCTTGCAAATGCTTTTACACCTTATGTCACGCCTGCCTGTCTGTCTCGTTCTCTCTTCCGCACAATTACGCACCATGCATTCAGTCAGTCAAATGAGTTGTGAATTGTGTGGTCAGATCCCACTGCTGTGTGTCACGCAGTTTATGGGCCTGCTAGCTTTTAAGTGGCCTTTTAAGATGTTCTGCTGAGCCATTAGTAGCACTTCACCATAAAACTACATCATTTAGGGAGCTGAATCGCTGAGTTGTGCCTGTGCCCTTAAAGACTGAGGTTACTAGTAGGACTAAAAGTAGGTCTGTCCTTTCTGAAGTGAGTTTGTGCCTGTGCATGCACACTTGTTTCTGCATTTACACAGTATGTATATGCTGTATGTGCTTGCCTGTGAGTGTGCAAGTGTGTAACAGATACAGTGGGATGTATTTTATTTATATATTTAAGAGTAGAGGAAGTGAACAAATGGTCTGGCCGGCCTTTGCCTGAGGTAACTATGGACCTCCATATGTAGCATGCCCATCTCCTGGCCCTCAGTCCCCGCATCATCTCCACCAGGGGCCCCTGGGGTCCAACTGACCCACCTCCATCCTCCATCCTCCGTCCCTCCATCTCCGTCCACAGCCACGCTACGCGTAGCACTCTCCCGCCTGAGGCCATGGCTGACTTTCTCTGCAGTTTGCCATGATGTAGCACGCAGTGCAGACAAGCCCTCTCCTCCTCTCCTCCGTCCCCTCAGAGAGGGGGTTGTGCTAAGGTTGACCGATTTAACAGCTGCTGGGTAATACACAGAAAGTCATTTGTTAAAATCTAATTGATCGCTCCATTTCCACCTCTACACTCGGTGGATGTTCTATTCGCTGTATGAGAGTGGCTGAACAACAGATGCTGTCTGTCCTGTGGAGGCAAGAAAAAAAGAGTGCAGAGGTGGTAGGCAAGCAGGATGAGATGAGACACTGTGTACACTGTAATCCTGTGTGGCTTCATAAAAATCCAGAGCCCACAAGTATGAACTTGTTTTTATGAATGCAATAATATAGCTGATGTTGGCTTGTAGAACCTAGTCAATGTTAAAAACAATAAAAATAAAACAATAAAAACAGCAGATTATAGTGATTGCATTTACCTCTAAAGTTTGCTGTTTTACCCCACTCACAGCTATTTACTGTACCACTTAATTTGATCTAATTCATGTATCCTAAAGTCTTTCTTTCACTGACGTTGGAGGGACATTTTCTTCAGGGACTGAGGAAGTGTCCTTGCTAACCCTTTTCTAGAGAAACCTTTTCTCCCTTTTTCATTTTCACCTCCTTGCCAGGACCAGACTCTTTTTTCTCCCGGAGATGCGACCAGCAGCTGAGTTCTCGCTCCCCCATAACACACGCCCTCTGGACTCTTGGGGAGTCAGTGGGGTGCAGCACTGGCTAACCTAAGCCTGACTGACCATGTGATTGCGAGACAAGGGCCATGCCTGTGGTCTGTGCACCTCAGAGCCACATAGAACGCAATCATTTCACATCAAAGCAATCAGCCACCGGCCCCAGGCACAATTCTCCCCCACTGAGCGGTGAGATGGTGAGCGCTATCTACACACAATCGCCCGCCTCCGTCTCTCACCTCAGCATGTCACTGCAACCTCAGTCAACATATACCACCATACACCTACATATTATCATCAGTGGTGGCCTGCACACGTTGAGTGCGAGCCAACCATACACACTCAGAAGGAGGCTCTTGCTCCCTGTACATTAGTGGCAGAGAGCAAGTAGCTAATTATAAAACCACTCTGGGTGCCTGGTTGTTCCGAGGCATTGCTGCTGTGCTGCTCCATGCAGAGTGGGGAAAATGAGCCTGTCAGCCCAGTCCCAAGTTGGTGTGATGAGTGCAAATGAGGTAAGGCCCTGGAAGCCTCTTGGGAAACTCCATGAGGGGAGGTGGCGCTGGAGGGTGTGTAAATACACACACACACACAGACACACACTCAGAGCACATAGACTGATGGCTCTGATTTGTAAGCTGTCAGGCAAAGTGGGTCAATATGTGACAAACAAGAGGGACTTTCAGATCCACATGCCAGCCTGCACAGTGTGATCGACCAACAGGTCTGTGGCACGCTGGGGCTGGGTTCAGACACCCAGATACCCACAGAACATCAAGTAGTTTTGGGCTGCAACGAGATTTTCCCCCCTCTCCATATAGAATGTGTGATCCTAACATCCCTGCTGAATGCCTCCGTTGTGCTGCTGTTGTTCAAAAAGAAAGACCTGAGTTCCTGTGTGAACAGTGCTTTGTAATGATGGTCAGGTGGAGCTTGTCATTATGGAAACACACAGGAAGTCGCAACACTGTCCCGAGGAGACAAACTGGTGACAGGAGACAGCAACGCGCCTCTGATGATGAGGAGTGTCCTGGCACCCCAGCCCTTCCTGTCATTAACTCGCGTTAGCGTCTGAGCTCATTTCACACAGACTGCCTGAACGCCTGCCATGATCACAGCCTCACATGTGCGCAGGCCAGCCGGCTTTGATTCCACACTGCTTTCATTTATTCTCTCTATACTTCCCTTTTCCCTGTCTCTCTTCATCTGCATTCCTCCCTCCCCCTCCCTCTGGCGATGTATTATTAGCGGCCGTACAGAATTTTTTATTTAATTTTGGTGATTGACAGCCAAGGTGATACCTTCCCTTCATTTGCATATTATGCCGTTTACTCTCCATGCCTGCCACTAATGGTGGTGATTCCCAGACTGCCGTTCCTGAATTAGTATGCTCCAGCCTGGGAGTCAGGGCTGCTAATCAGGGGCTGTGGTGAGAGGAGAAGGACAGCTTCAAATTACATCCTTCACAGTCAACAGGAGGTGCACATGAAAGTGCGACATCCCGCCGTTTTTCTCTGAGCAGAGGAAGTTTGCAGATCGACAGTGACAGCACCCCGCTTACCTCTGAGACACCCACTAGAGCATCTCCAATTAAAAGTCTCCTATGATTTCCTCTATTAATAATAAATGCCTCTGAGCTCGGCGGAGCTGTGATTGGTATGTGTCTGTGAGGCTTTTTAGTACATGTACACATTTGTGTGAGCTGTATATTTGCTCGCCTCTATGGTTGCAAGTGTGCGTGTGCCTTTTTTTTCCAGGAGAGCATCCATGTGCCTTTTCATGTATATTCACTGCGGTGTTTAGTTTCATGTGGTCTCCACCTCCTGTCTGTGGTGGTGGTTACCTCATAATCACGACTGAAAAGCCATAAAGCGCCTCTCTGGAAACTGAAGATGCCACATTGGATTTCAGCAGGAAATCCGAAGAGGTGGCTCTCTCTTCACTGCTGAGGTAGATGCCGGGAAGACAGAGACAGTTTTCCAGGAAAAATGTGTTGCTGCAAACACTGTCTGTCCCCGTGACTTCTGCACAAACATTGGTCCGGTTCCAGAACACCTGGAGCGCTGCAGCTCTTTATTAAAGGCATGACTTCGCTATTGTTACCGTGATTACAGATTATGAGCTTCATAACCACCTCAGACTTAAATAAAAAGGGCATCGTACAGTAGGTGAAAGCACGCTGATAGCTGCAGCCCACCACACCTCATCATAATAACAATAATTGAAGAGACGCTGACATCTAAGTGGAGGCATTTTTTCAGGGTAATTTGCAAAAATGTAGCGAGCCAATGAAGTGGATAGAAACTTCCCCATAAATAAGTCTAGAAAATGTTTTCACAGAGGACAACGAGGCCGTCTGCTGAGGGCATGACTTCAAAATGACTCATCCACCTGGTTGCACTGTTTCTCATTTAACAAACACAGTCCATCACTGTGGTGCAGCGTAGCTACTCAGGCTGAAGCTAATGCATCCTGATTGCAGGTTTATTTACATCTCCTATCACTACAGCACAGCCCTTTGTATTCAAATGTCTTTAACTGTCTTTCCCTCACTGTTGCGGCAGCATTCACTCCACCTCTCCATTCTGCAGATTCAACTGATTTTGCTAATGCCTCCAGGACTTAATCAATATGCATGACTTAAGGTGTCGGTTATCAACACACGAGTGGTTTTTCAGGAAACATTATCCTTCTCCGGCTCCTGATTTGTACCTGAATAATGTCGTCTATGGATTGGCGGTGAGTGCATGCGGCGGGTAATCAACAGACATTCACTGTGCTAACGGAGAAATTCGTCCCAGAGGCACAG
The DNA here is from genome assembly GCA_005408345.1 of Macquaria australasica. Lineage (NCBI taxonomy): Eukaryota > Metazoa > Chordata > Actinopteri > Centrarchiformes > Percichthyidae > Macquaria > Macquaria australasica. Next base: position 1,076,617 of record SEMN01000057.1, read on the forward strand.
GGGGCACAAGATGCACATTCATGACCAAAGCATGCTAAAGGACAAGGGGACCACTGTGACAAACACTGGTGATAAATGGAGAGGGTATGACCTTGGAGGAGATCTTTCTCTCTTTGCCCTTCTCCTCCTCTCCTCTCATTTAACAACTCCTCCAATATCCTTTCCTTTCCTCACACCATTTGTGTCACTTTACCATTACACTGTTTATTCATACACTGGAATTTCCATTTCTTTTACTTTAAATCAGATGAATACCGTACTTACACACTTACACAATACCTGAACAAGTAACAGCCACCGCTCAGTGCACAGACGTACTTTTCATCCACAACACAAACAAATCTCGAACTCAGAAAAATTAGACTTCCTTTTTGCCAACATTCACTCTGCAATTTGAAGAAATGTGACTTCCCAGACCTCAATTACAGGCGGATGTTTAGAGGGCAGGTGCATATAGGCAGAGGCGTGAAGAAATTGCAGATCAGGCTACTGTTGCTTGTGTTACCAGACTGTGTGTATAGACCATGGACAGATTTAATGTGTCACTGCTGATCTGCATTAACAGGAAAACACTCTTAGCAGTTTGATGCCACAGTCAGCTGGGATCTTTGTCTGTATTGGGCCAGACCAGGTAGGTCAAACTGCCATATGTGGACATTAGACATAGTTGGATTGCAAAGTGGATTGCACAAACAGAGGATCCTGAAACAACTGCACAGAAGCAACACAAGGGATAATGTTGCTGTTTGCTTGGTAGACATGCTTCAGCTCTACAGATTCAGATGTTTGCAAAGACAGCTTCCAATGTAAAGAAACAAAACAGATTATGGTGACATGATCAAAATACTTTGAATGCATTTTCATGGCTGTGCTTAAGGCAACATGCCATACATCTCTGATTAAGGCAGCATTATTCAATAATGTCACTCCTCAAAATCTCCTTTTTACTGATGACAAATGTCCTGCTGCTGCTGTCAACCACTAATTATGCCTTACTTAAATCATTAGCTAGGAAAGTGAGCTTGAAGTCTCCATGGTTCTGTTATGGCCGGTGGTGTTGCACACACACACACACACACTTGAGCCCTATTTCTTTAATACACATTCACAAACTGTAGCACATTTTTGATTTTATAACCAGTGTTTAGCAAGTTACTCGAAAGATTTGATCAATTTCTCATTACGTAATAATCATCGAACCGGTATACTAATTACTTGTTACTTGTCACATTACTTTTGTTACTCCACACAGCTTCGCCAAAGGTGCCTTTTAACAAGTCGAAAGTCCACACTCACACGTCAGATATTCTGTATTTAACACGTGTGGAAATGGAAAACAAGATCTTGTGGTTTAACAAGCTGCCAGTCTGACGGTTTGGAGGTATTTACTACCGTCAACAGCTAGCTTAGCATTAGCCCCACTGACTGCACGCAACACTTCAGAAGTCCAGTCCACGCAGTGAAAACAGCCCCCAACTTTAAATAAAACCCCAGTGATTCCTGAATGTAGGCTTAGCAGTGACTAATGTTAGCAAACCAGCTAAATTGGACAACAGGGAATTTTCCTCTTTTGTCTTTGAGAGCTTTAGAGCTGTAAAGCTCAAGCTGTATAGGCCTACGTGTGTTTTGGTCACTTCCTTGATATTGGGCAAAGGAATCATTCATTTAATGGACAAAATCCACATTCACACTCTTAGTTTAAACAGCTAGTTAGCACTGATATAGCAATTTTCTTCAGTGACAAACTGGACATTTGTAGATGATGTAACACCACATTAAGATATTTCACTGTTAAACATTAGAACAGCGTGAGCAGGAGGTCTTAGGTTTTGATGACTGTGCCTGAGAACGACAGCCACTGCAATTCTGACTAATTTTCAACAATCATACAGGGAGAAAAAGGCCTATTGTAGAAGAGGCATTGATACATTTTCTGAGCGGACAGAGCCTCAATAAACCACAAACAGCGCAGCCACAGGACATGAGTAAGGGCTATGGCTCTCACAGCGGCTCTTTGAAATTTTTTCTTTCACCCACCTATATGTGCTGAATGCAATCAGGTTCACACTTGTTGGAGATTACCGAATTTTCTTTATCCACCACTAGTTTGAAGGGAAGAGGGTACTCCAGAGAAGTAAAACACAACATAAAATATCTCATGGACTGTACTGAACATAAGAAATTGATAACGAGGATAGTATCTAGGAAAGACGTATCCTGTAGCCTCGTTGGCGTTCCTAAAACTTCCATAAGCGTCTCTTCCATTTGCCTCTTCATGGTACTGAAAGAGATTTAGCAATTAAAAACTACAGAGCTTTATCTTTGTCTTCCATAAGACAGTAAAGAAAGAAAAACATCACTGACTGAGAATGCCAGAGGTCAATTGGCAGTGATTTCATTGTTAAACCACACAAATACATCGCCACATACATAGGCCTTATTTGGTTGACTGAGCCTTCACAATGCTGCTGGGTCCCTGCAAGCCACAATAGATTAATTAAATTCATTTCATTTCTTAATTAGCTCCATTTTTCTCTCTGCCCTGATACTGTAAAATGTAAATGTCAAAAATGAAAGCGCTCAGATTAATCTGATGCTGTTCTGCATTACACAATAAAATGTTTTTTTCATTAACATCATGACAGTTTCACCTTTCCATATACTCTGAACATCTGTTGACAGTAAACAAACACATATCGACTGTAACATCAAAACAAACAAGTAAGCAGTAGAAACTGTGAAACTACTTTATTAACTCTTTCACGCACACAACATTGATTTCTAAGTGTTCTGTTGAAGGAATCTGTTAAACTGAAATTTATGGCATGTTATAACATACACATTTAAACATATATATACTAAGATTATTAATTGTTTATTAAATGTTGTGAAGCAGTTCATCAAGAAAAGGTGCAGCAAACTAAATTTGCATGCCCCTTTTATTCAAATACTTAAAAAAAGGCCCCTAAGGATGGCAGCTTCCTCTTCTTGAACTACATCTTTAGTCCACGTTTTCAATTTGAGAGTGTTTCTACAAAGCACTTTAAAGGAAAATGACAAAATGGGACGTTGAAAAGACGTATGCCGTTTCACCTGCAATTTTGTCATTATTGGTGAAAATTGTTAACCCCCTTTTTCTCTTAAAAGATTTATTGGTACTTGCAAGCAGAAATAACTCCCACTGAGTGGCACTGAGGCAGCTCTAAACATGATATACATGGTGTACCTGTGCTAACATTATCTTGTATTTGACAGGTACTCCAATACAAAACCAGCATCGTTTACTTTCTATACAAATACTGATCAGATTTAAAGGCACTGCTGCAGATTGTGATAATTTAGTGAAACACTGCACAGGAATTCAGAGTTACTTCTTGAGCTGCGGTGACTTTAATAATTTCAGTGGCTGTAGGACAAACCTTCATATCTGCAGAACTCAGTGTTGAGAGAACTTGCTGTGAATTTGACAGCATGTAGTATAATAGAAGTGTCCGCTCTTGTGGCCCTTGTTAGATGAAGAATGGTCCCCTCCACACAGAGCCCTTTGCCATCTGTTTGTCTGCAGGAGAGTAGTATGATGTGACCTTTAATGGCTGGCAGGCCAGAGGAGAGCACAGGACTTATAAGAAATGGCAGATCTGCAGCTGACCTTTAAAAAACCCTCATATTGCATTAAGACCCTTTGATCACTTGGATTATCCACTGCTGTCTGGGACCTCACTGGATCATTTTGACCAGCCAGCCTGTGTCAAGGTGCTAAAAAAAAGAAAATTACACACACCATGAAAAGGACACACACTTTTGTCTAAAAGCATCATTTATCATTTTTATTGGGTCTGATATGTGTGTTTCTGAGACTACATAAAACTCGTTTTTTTAAACATGACACAAATAATCACCAAGACAGACTAAATGGACAGTTCTCAGGATTAAAGCTGGCTATTTTCTGTGCGTCTTTGTTTTTATGAGTCACTTGAAGTTGTGACGGTTGACAGATGATCCAGTCTGATCACACAATAAAAAACAGCTGTATGAGCCCCATCAGAGCGGCTGAGAATTTAATAGACTATTATGTAAAAACAAAGTTAAAGGTCATTTTCAGTGACGTTTATGTCAACCACTCAACTTTCATGTAACTGAATCAATTAACTTGAAATCTGCCCAGTCTCCTTTTATTAGAGGAAAACATGACAACCTTGTCAGTGAGCTGAAATGTATCTCATAGATTTTATTTAAAGACTAGCACATTTTTCTTCCTAATTTAGGGAAAAATATAATAATCTGAGCTCTAGAAAGAGGAAATGCCTATTGGAATTAATTGTTCTGAGTGTGTGATCAAACGTGATCTATCTTTTGGGGGGAAACAGCTTTTGATTTGTTCATCAGTTCATTATTTTATTCCACTTAAATGTAGATGATATCCATTCAGTGGTTATTTTGTCAACCAAGATCTTCAGGTTCCTGCTACCCTGACACATGCTGTTAGTCATTTTAGCTGTTGGTGTCACATTTTGATGGATATATTTTGGAATGAAACTCTTGCGTCCCTAATGTCCTAAAATAAATCAGTTGTTGCATCACCTTATCTACTTACATTACATCTTGCAGTATTTTTTGGCCACTTGGGGGCAGCGGACACAAGCTGTGAACACACTGACATATTATCTATCACTTGTTAAGTTGATACGGCGAACTTGTTTGCATACAGTTGCCTATTTGCACATCCAGCAGGTACAGAGCAACATTAGCATTCATTTGTTGTCTGTTTTTATTTTTTACCCGATAAATTTAAGTCCAATATTCACTCTTCTATTAGCTCTGTATTTGGTCTCCACCAACTCCTGAGGGAAGTATATCTCCTTAGGTGCTAAACGCTCCACTGTGTGTAAAGTGGGTTTCTAAAGCTTTATCACTGAGAACAGCTGCTGATTGTGGCCAAAAAATATGAGAGTGAACCAAATTAGAAAATTTGTGGGCTGGAAAACCAAAACAATGAGCTGAAAGAAGCCAAACTGCTCCGTAGAGTTGAGGGGAACTGCATCGATCATTTTCTGTAGGTTCATCACTACGAGCGACTCCTTTCACATTGCTGTAGATATATTTATTTGATCCATTGTTTTTATGAAGATATTGATTATAGCCACTTTAAATAAGTGTATTAAATGGATACAATTACATCACAGGTTTCTTAATGTACTGTTAAATTTCAGCTATGCAACAATTCCACTGACATAAATACATTTTGTCATATTATTGATTACTTATCTCAGTATTTTTACCTGCAGAGCCTTTTTCAGCAACTGATTCCTAATACCTTTTCTTGTATCATTATATTGTATCATAAAAAGAACCAATAACATCAGTCATGAGCATAATGTTTCTTTGACACTGCAGCATGTGAAAATATATTTTAAAACATTAAACGTAGGTGTTATTGTGCTACCAGACACGACGGTGATTTCAGAGGTGCTATGATGTGAATCTAATTATGAGAATCCCTGGAGATGTTAGCAGTTGTTCTTGGACCAGGTGCTTCATCTTCCATCTCATCTCAACCTGCTACCACTGCCAAAGCTATCACAACCAGCGCAGCCCTGAATCAGAGTCAGTCAGGTGTTCATAAGTACAGCCTTAAGGGACACAAGATAGCTCGGGGAAACCCCTTTGATACAGCTCCTTCACTCTCAACTCCGCCCGTCTTTAATATCCAAATCACTGCCGTCCCATATGGACAAGGTAATTGACTCAGTGATTTAAAGGCAACCTGACCACCTCCATTCTCTGCATGCGTCTCTGAGATAAAACATAAAAGATTGTTCTGTTAATCTGTTCACAGACCTCTTCCCTCTCACCATAGAAATCCAGCGACCCGTCAGCAATTCTAGATTACCGTAATGTGAAAATCTTCCCATCTGCCATAATCACCATGTTACAAAGGACTGTCTTAAATTACACCAGGAATAATGGCTTTGTGCAATGGGAGTTAGAGTCAGAGCCAGCTACCTGTCTCTGTGTGAATGTGTGTGTGTGTGTGTGTGGTTCTGTGGTCACAGACATAAATGTAGTGAGATGCACACAATTATGATTGGCCAAGATGGGTCTAAAATAACTGTTAAAGATACCTGCATTGGCAGAAATGGCATGTGGGAGAGAAATCAGTTTGTTGTATTCATAGAAATGATTCATGGAAAGTTTCATTGTAAAAAAAAAAGTAAAAAGTGAAGATATATTGGCACAAAAAGCAACATTTATGTTAGAATAAGTTATGTTTAGTTTATACGCATTCTCAATGCAATTAGTGCAGATTCGAAATGCTGAAACGCAGCGGAGAGGACTGTAATTTCTCTACATTTTTTGAAAAATGTGACATATTGGGTATCATGTACAGACACAAAAGCAGCTCTTCAGCTAATGAGGCCAATTTTAGAAAATACAACTTCTTGAAGACTTGTCAAAGTCCAGTTAATGGCATCCAGCCAGGTTATTGTTTATGATGGACAGATAGACAGACAGATGCACAGGAGGTGGGCTGATTCTCAGTTGTCCATTTCATTATGGGGGGACAATAAGGTTTGTCAAATATGATGTGCAAAAAGACATATTTTGGAAACACATGAAGTTAACAAAAACCCACGTCTCATTAATAACTATGCCTTTTGACTGCAAAAGAGTGTCATCTGCCACTCGCGTCTGTCAAATTTGAATAAAAATCGATTCTTCTACAGCTGAATGCCTGTGATTAGAAAGTCCCTGTTCGTCGTTTGTCCTCCTCTAGTGATTTATGTGCTCCCTGTTTAATTGTAGGTTTGGGAAATGTGTTCTTGTGGGAATTGGCATATTTTGACCTGGACAGAAATTACAGCCATTCAAAAGCAATGAATTTCAATCACCTTTCTTGTCCACTCTCTAGATTGGCTCTGCGTCAAACTGTTCTTAGGCTTACCCAAACATTTCACAAAATGAGGATGTTGAGATCATTCATGTGGACTCGATTAATACAAGGTAAAATAGAACAGGAGCACTGATACAAATACGGGCATGGTTTTCTGTGGCGACACACGTGTACGTGGATGTGGATACTGTATGCTTGTATGTGCCTGTGTGCCTACATGCATGTAAGTCATTGTAGCACATATTGTGTTTTAACAGATAGTTGTTTATACTGTTTCTTGAAGCAAGATGAGGCATGATGCTGTTGAAAGGAAAACATGTTCAGCTTTTTAAATGACAACAACCTTTTATAATAATTGATAAGACATGATGAATGATATCATGCAGGGAGATCTTGGGGGTGTGCTGTCTCATTTTTAAGTAACAAGAGTCCACAGCCGTGCTAGCGGCTCTGTAAGGCTGTACTTAGGCACAGCGGTGCTTTGAGGTCAACACAGGCATACTAACATGCTCACAATGACAACACTAATATGCTAATGTAAAGCAGGTATAATGTTTAGCATGTTCACCATCGTAGTTTGGCACGTTAGCATGTGTTAATTAGAACAAAACACAAAGTACAGCTGAGGCTGATGGGAATGTCAGTAGTTATGCAGTTATGTTGTTATAAACCAAAGTACTGGAGAAAATTTGACCAGATAGAGGAAGTCAGGGGATCACCAGAGTCATTATGATTCATCATCTGGGAACCCTGAATGTCTGGAACAAATTTCACGACAAGGTTGTCAAGATATTTCACTAAATGCCACGAAAAATGTCAACCTCTTGGTGGCGCTAGAGGTAAATTCAGGGCTGAATCCTACATTCATTCTCTGTGGGACCATTAATGTCTGTACATGAATTTAATAAAAATGTCATGGCAATCCATCCAGTAGTTGTCGAGATATTATCTGGACCAAAGTGGTGGAATGGCCGACGTTGCCATCCCTAGAGCCATGCTACTAACATGGCTAAAAATGTAGGATTTTTATTCTGTAGCAATGTACCTCGTCTTTTTAGTTTATTTGTCCTCATCCTAGTCAGTTGGTGGTTTAATGACATGACATCACTTCTATTTCCAGCAGCTATAACACAGTTTACATAAACAGAAAACAAATTCAATTATCTAAAACAATCAAAATGGGGTTTTAATAGACTCAATTATGTACCAATGTTCAAGAATCATAAAAGGAGAAACTTGTCGTAAAAGAAATGGATCATAGTATCTTCACTTGAAAGTATTAAATGATAACAGCACCATGCAGCCACAAGACATGCTGTGTTTTGATTTAAGTATACTTACTTTTGCTTTGCCCTGACTGTGCCCGCTCTATCACTCTGGTCATCATTCTTTCTGCATTAACATGCAGTACAAACTGCTGTAGCTAAATGCTGCAAACTACGGTTTAATAAAATGTGCCCATTCTCCGAGGAACTCCAGCTTAGAGGACCGTTTTGTCTTATCTTTCCTAAAAGAGAGAAGGGGATCCTGAGTTTCAACTTCAAATACAAGATTCTCCTTCAGTTGGAGATTTAGTACAAAGCAGAAAGTAAAAAGCTGCAATGTCTTAATTTCCATGACAACACAGCGAAATGTTCAACATATTTGGGGAACTTGCATTGTATACAGTATTTTTACAGTATGCTGCTGCAAAAAGCAAAGAATCTATAGCAACTGTGGACTCTTCTAGCATTCACAGCTTTAAATTAGTGTCCATTGTGCATTCACTCAGCTGGGTGTCAAGCCTCAGGAAGAAAAGGGAGGTCTAGCAGCTTCTAGCTTGTGTTGTTTATGCTGACCCCCCACCTGTAAGATTCTGACAAACACGACAGAATAAAGCTACCTCTAAGCTCTTAATATATGTCCCTCCTGCTCACAGATCTGTCTGGAAAGAATGGCCCTCGGTGCACAGTGGGCAGTAAAGCCAGGAGGAAATCTCTGCCTCGACTGTTAATGACACTGCTTAGATCAATCCCCTACGAAGCTCTGTATTTTCCTCCTTCACTCTCATTCTGTGTTCCTCTCTGTCTGTCTTCTCTTTCTTTCCCTCCCTCACCTGATTTCTTGTCTATGTACAACACACTACAAAAACGTGTTCCAGCTGAAGACGTCGTGTTGACCTGCGCTGTCCTTTTTGCTGTTTGCAGTTCCTTACAATTACACCGTGTCTGTCTCCAGACAAATCGAATGGGCCAGCTTGTCTCTCTGACTGTGTGCAGCACTGACCGATCGATGGGCATCACAGTTAATACCCTCTCTTGTTTTTGTCGAGTTGTGGAATGTTTGTTGCTGATGGACACGCCCATCGGCTGCTTTCCCCCTTCGCCAGATCAAGGCTTTGCTCTGCCTGGGGACGGCTTGTCGATCCCAGGCTGTTCAAAGTGATCAGAGTCACTTTCCGCAAAATCAATAGGCTCCTACTCCCCCTCCTTCCCCGTTTACTACCTCCTTACAGCAGTGTACAAAGTCTTCCTGTACGTCTTAATGGAAGGAGCATCGGCTCGATCAATAAATCAAATAATCAATGGGCTCAGGGGAGCAGGCAGGATAGAGTCCCAGGGAGGAACAACCCAATGGGACTCGAGGATCAGGTTCTGTGTCTGGAAAGGCCTCAGGATGGTAGGTCATTGGAGATAACAAGATCATTATTTGCAAACAGATATTTTAAAAAAAGTATTTTTCATAAGCAATGCAAGTCCACTGGAATAATAATAATAATAATTTGGAGTCATTCAAATATTTAAATAGCTTAAAGAAGAAGAAAACAACATGGACACAAGAAACAAAACGCATTGATAGATGAGAAGCTTATCGCTCTGTATGTGTGTTCTCATGCTGCAGGTTGTGTAAGTTGCCCCGTAGGACACTTTAAACAAACATCCTAACCACCTTGGAGTATGGATTTACTCATAAGTTTTTGTTGCACTGCCCAGTTTCATATATATATTTGACAAAGCATCCTTCCAGGATTCTAATTAATTTTTTGACAGATAATCCATTAGCTTGTGTTGATGTCGACAATATTTTAGGCATGCATTATCTTGGAACAACACACACACACACACACACACAAACACAAACACACACACACACACACACACACACACACACACACACACACACACACACACACACACACACACACACACACACTGTTTTCTGTTTAGAATGGGGCCAGAGAGGCTGTGATACAGGGAGAAATATAACGGTCTGTACGAAAGTGATATCAAATTTTAATGGGCAGAGGTGGCGTGACCTCTACTCCTCCCTGTGGCCCGGCAGCAAGAGATCTGAAGCCGTACAGTATCCCTCACTATTATTATTTTTTTATTATTAATTTTATTTATTTAGGACTTGTCAAAACACACAGTTACAAAGTGCTTCACATATAGGATAAAATACACACATACAAATACAAGTATACATATATACCTACATATGTATACATGCACACATGTGCATGATAGACAAGAATTAAAGCACACGACCAAAATAAACAAATAGTATTTATAAAAAGGCTAAACTATAGAAATGAGCAGTCGCTTAAAACAAAGCACAGATTCAGCAGATCTGATGAAATGGGGAAGGCTGTTGCAAATTTACAACTGCAAAAGCACGGTCACCTCTGGATTTAAAATGTGAACGGGGAACAGATACAAGGCCTTGATCAGATGATCGGAGTGGCCGCCAGCTAGAATAGAAGCTCAACAACTCTGCTATTGTTTCTGGAACCATGCATGCAAGGCCTTGTACCTAATTAGTAAAATGTTGAAGTCAGTTCTGTGTTTCACTGGAAGCCAATGAAGGGAGGCAAGAATTAGGGTAATGTGAGACAGACGACTAGTTTTTGTCAACAGCCTAGCCGCTGCATTTTGCACCAATCGAAGATGAGCTAGAGAGGACTGAGTAATGCAAGTAAAGAGGGAGTTGCAGTAGTCTAAACAAGAAAAGATTAAGGTATGTATTAGAAGTTCCATGTTTTTGGCTGAAAGTATAGATTTCAAAGTTCAAATGTTGCTGAAAAAGAGTACAGAGATTCTTAGAGGCGCTATAGAGGCGTGAGTTTGTTCAAACACTTTAAGCCAATTGTGCTGCACTTAATCTAATTTTGTCCAATGCCTGGAACGCCTGCAGAAGTTCACAGACCTGATTAGACTAAGTAGTTGTTTGGTGTGTAACCTGTGGCAAAGAGTATTTTATTTAGTTTTCTAATTGACTACAAATATGGTAAATAGTGCACAAGCAGAACAGTGTATGTGTTGCACGGGAAGCACAATAGATTTATTGTGTTGTGTTAAGTGTATACACTGCTAATGAAAACAACAACACCTTACATGGTGTTTCTTGTGAAATCACAAGCCCTGTAGTTGAAAATCCAATGATATTATTCAAATTTGAAAACATCAGGAAGGAATAGGTTGAAGTGAATTAAGCAAGTGAAACTAGGTCTATTTGGAATTAGCATCAGGCAACCACTGTCTGTTTGTTTTTAACACGAACGATTAAATAGGTGACCTTTTCAGTCTACTTTTAATAAAGCACTAATAAAGAGCCTCATTAGGAACTGAAAGCTTCCAAATCAATAGGTGCACACATTTAGGCCTTTGGTGAAACACTCAGTAGTCATCACAGGGGGCCCAGTGACAGCTCAGTGGAGAAAAGGCGAGCTATTTTTACTCTGAGGAAAGAAAGTATTGTCTTACAGAGAAACTGCCAACAAACTTAAAGTATATCTGAGCACTGCAGCTTGGACCATAAGAAGGTATCTGGAAACTGGGGCAAACTCAGATCAAAAAAGGTCTTGCAGACCGATTGTATATTAACTGATGGTCTAAAGCAACCACTAGAAGCTGCATTGTTCATTAAAAATTTGTATCATGGTAAGTTTGGCCTTAGGATAGCAACAAAACAGATCCCGTAATCATCGGATTCAAAAGGTTCTTGTAGATAATACTAACAATCGTAAACCAAATAGACAGGATGTCGTCTGCTGAATGGACCTCATAAAGTGATCAATACCTAGGCCGTTTCCATGTGTCTTTAAAATTTCTCATTTCAGTTATTGTGATGGCCCTCTGTCTATAGGCTGCCCTGCTCTCTGTCTCTGGCTGCACTCCATTTGGCTGTGCCGGTGTGCCGCTTGTTACGTGGCGGCGAGGGCATGGAAACACAGTTAAATAGAGTTCAGGTGGCAGGTATGATGCTCAATCTCTACCAGCTGGTAATTAAACAGTGGATTCAGCCACTACAAGTCATGTGAAATGTGTGTGTAGTCTGTGTTGTTCATGATGCTGTTGGTACATGTGGTATTTTATTTTTAGTTGCTGCACAGAGCCGTCAATTCAGCACAAGCAATGTGTGCTGTTTTGTGTGGTGAATTGAAACCACGTTTGGAGAGCAGCCACTCTCTGCAGGGGCCTGAAGGGAGGAGTCGAGGGTTGTCATGGAGAATTCTGCTCACCTGGTCTGAACAGCTGCTAAACGGGTGTCTCTCTCTCTCTCTCTCTCTCTCTCTCTCTCCTTTTCCTTGCTTCATACCTTTCACATTTTTTTGAGTTTGGGTGCAACATTCCTTCTGTACATCTTCCACTCATTCTTGTCTCACTATTGGGGTATTACTGTACCAGTATTATTTGCAAATGTGTGAGGTGAGAGTTGTGAAAGTGTATCTCAATCTGTATGTGTGTACTCAGATTTGCGCAAGAATCTCTGAATGTGTGCACAAATCTGCAAATGTGTACACACATTTGTAAAGGTGAATAATATTTGTACATGTGTAAAAGAATCTGCAGATATATGCACCCAAACAACTGAATGTAAATGGCCTTTTATTTATGACTGAAAACTATTTAGCTTCAGGAGCTGGAAAAACAGATAACTCTTCAATGGAGTCTTGATTACCTGTTGCAAGTACATGTACATATTTTTATTGTTGTCATAAGTAATATTGCAGATCTGTGTTAAAATATTATAAGTCTCTGTGAACATGTAACGTTAGCTTGGCCAACTTAGATTAATGTGCACTGAGCAGGCTGAAACATCAACTAACTAGCTAACGTACACCAAATACCTGAAAACAATCTGCTACTTATGACATCAACGAACAAAAAATTAGTGCCTACAGTACTTCTGTAGCTTCCCGAATCACACAAAAAGTCAGTGATGATTGACCTTCCTGTGACAAATTACTTGCTTCCTCACCTTTGACACTAGAGTCTTCATGTTAATGGTCTCGACATGAAAAAGGATACGTCACCAGATGTATGAGTTAATTATTTATCAGTACACATGTAGTGCAGTGTAAGTCTCTTGGAAGCCACATACTACTCTGGAGTATGTACACCACTTATTTGCTTACTTGTTTTGCACTCTGTATTGCAGATTACATTAAGTGAATTGAGTATGTAATGTAAAGGGCTGGATTTAAAAAGTCTTATAAGTCTGAGGGGGTTGACAACAACACAAGACCTTTATGTTCTTAGTAGAATGAAGTAAGGACCGCTAATGCTTCAGATTAAAGAAACCAGCGGAGCCTCCAAATGCTCAGGGATTTAGGGCACACACTGAACTTTGCTCTGCAAAAACACGTTGTACCTCTGCAAACAAACAGCAAAATAACATAATTCACATAAGTCTTCCCCACATGATTTTCTGTGGTAATTCTGTCATCTCTTTATTGGACTTTTACATCTGAGCAACTTCATTCGTAGTGTAAAAAGAATCCATCTGTGGTGTTTTGGATGTGAAAAGCAATATGGCTCAGGCAGCTTACCTTGCCGCTACCTTTTCCACAATAAAACATAACTCACACTAAAAGCAGCTTAGAGAAATTACATCACTATGTGTCCCGACAGCTCAATAGATTTGCGTCTCCACTTGGATACACAAGAAGACACGATTAATCCTCTGGTGTTTGAGCGCAGCACAGAGCTCTAAATCAGAGTAATTACTATCATCTATGCCAATTTGCACATGACAATAGAAAAAAAAAAACTAGTCAAGTAATTACACAACAGTCCCATCATGCACACAAGTCTTCAGTATTGTATTATTTTTTAAGTGCATAGGCTTGTGTTTGAGCCAGTTTGCAGGCCCCTACTAGTGTCTGTGATATGTTAAGGTTTAGGTGTTTGTGTGCATGTGTTTGTTTCTTGTGTGTGTGGTCAGTCACTCTCCCTTTGTGGCATTCTCAGTGTCAGTGCTGTAGTCATTCTGGCTACAGGCATCCTGTCGCTGCGGTGGATTTACTGGCAACATGCCCCCCTCCCTCCCTGGCCAGCTCTTTAATTACCCTGGCCTATTGATCCTCCCAGGGACACGGCACTCTGGAGCTGAAGCTGGGCCTGCACCAGTTAATGACTGATTATTCCTCCATGGGCCCTTGGGAGCAGGCAGGCAGCGGGGGGACAGAAGGAGCCTGAGAGCACCAGGCCTGTTCAGCTCTGCAGCAGCATTTGCACTTTTCACCAGCTCACCTGACTGCAGAAGCGGCTCAAAATAGCATTTTGTACTTCTTGCTCTGCCAGCTTGAGGATTTTGCCAAAGAGGACAATAGATTTAAAAGTTTAGACAATCATAACAATTTATTTATTTATTTACTCCCAGTGTGGGAGACACATCAGTTTCTCCAAGCAGGTCAAAAAAATACAAACATTTTCTTCAAATAAAATCCTTAACTTTAACTTTCTAACATCTAACTTTTTCTAACTCTTTCTAACGTTAATTTGTTTTTATTTACCTGCTTTGGTAAAGTTACACAAACCTCGTTATCATATCATGTAGGTTTAATTGTATACATCATAGTGAGGGGTGTCAGAATTATGCTAGTAAATAAGTAAGAGATGAGAAAATACATTTAAAACAAAATAAAGTGGTAATCACTCAGAAAATTTGCCTAACTTTTTACTTTTCAGTCTAAACCCCTGCACTGTTGTGTAGAAACAAACACTTCTGTAGCTGCAATCCTATAGGGAAACAAGGGAGACAGAAAGCCATGTAAGCCAATGATGACAGGCAAGCATGTGAAAGGAAGGAGAGAGGGCTGTGAGACAGCGAGGTGTGGATGTAAATGTAAAGAGTCCTACGAGGCAATGTTAATTTACTTTTTCCCGATAATCATCTCACACTGTGTTCACACCCCGACACTGTCGTCATACTTGTTTCCTTACTCAACGTACAGAGTCGAAGTGACTACATTTGAAACCAGAGAGAGTACTGATCATTGGCATCTTTAATGCTCAGCACTATTAGAGGTCTTCACTTTATGTTCGCTTACTTACCCATTTTCTCCTCTTGACAAGTCATATCAGCTTGATGTCTCCGGAAATAGGAATGAGTTGGAGTGGTAAAATGAAAGGATTGGAAAATTCCTGGTTCTCTTTAATGAGTGTTGATGATGAGTAGTCGATGGGGCTCTCTGTCACTTTGAAACATGTCTTCAGAGGAGACAGTTGTTAGATGAAGTTGAAGTTCTACCTTTGTGGCGCTGGGAGAGGAACCAGTGCATGACGTCTGACTGAACGGACGATAAAGTCCTTCCTTTTCTCTCTCTTCCTTGTCCCTTTTTCATAATTATCCCTTTCTTTTTTGCCTCGGCAACTTGGTCTTGTTTTCCCCCTCTGAGAGTTCACCTGAGAGGAAGTAATGTAGTGTTCATGAGGAGTGATCTTGATCCATCACTCCTCTGGGATTGACACATGAGTCAGAAAGATGAAGGGATGAGTGCTGAATATTTTAGAGGAGAAGAAAGAGAAAGTGACACAGAGGAAGGGAGGGTGTGATGAGCCTGTGAGCTGACCTGATCCCATTCTCTGTAACCCCAGCCACTTTTATAATAACAGGGACTTCAGTTCCTGAATGATAAAACCCAGGGGCTTGTTTCAGACCCTGCATCACATTATTTCTGTGTTACATCCAAAAAGATGACTTTTTAATGCATTGTATTCATTTTCCTCAACCCCTTACAGTCAAACTGAAATTATATTAAATTTTGCTAAAAAAATCTCTTCATATGCTGTGTTGTTTGTTTTGACTTGTGTACTTATTTGGTCAAAATTGTAATTACCAAAAACCTCTACATTGGTATTCTCCACCAATGTTCTCAATTTCTGGTACCAAATGACACACAATACAGGTAATTTGATTGGTGCAATATTTAGTAGTTCATGATATCACTTCAGTTCCAACACTAAGTTGCCAGCTGTTGAGCACTCCCTACGTATCTTTGTGACTTCCTACGTTACTCCATGTTGTGATTCAATTGACGGGGTAGAGCCGGTTATATAGTCGGTGCACAAGGTTAACAGGAGTCGCATTATACCTGTTGATAGCTGCAACACGAGATTCATGTGTTGTACATGTTTAGGCCTGATCGTAGTTTTATTTTGTAGTTTGTGGGCTACACACATAGGCTACTTACAGAACTGGAGTAACATCCAGGTAACTTTCCCTTTGTCTCTTAAAATATGTATCTGATAGCTGTAGTACCATTTCAGTTTTTCCTCATACAAAAGTCGGGAGAATTAAAATTTCTGTTCAACTTTTACTCCCTTTCTGGCCAGTCCATCACAAGGCTAAGACAACTAGACAGACAGACTCTTATATTCATACTGACTCACACTGTGAGAGGAAACCGGAGCACAGAAACCAGCAAGATATCATCAAGGTATTGATCATGGGTCCTTCTTGCTGGGAGGCAACAGTGCGGCCATATGTAAGAGGCATCAGTTAGAAGCCACAATGATGGTCTCCTGGGGTTTGGATGAAGACGTCAAAAGTTAACCCAGGTCAGCGGCTCCAAGGTGGCAGGGAGCCAGATAACTGAAACTGTTCCCAGCATGGGTGAGAAGTCAGGGGGACAACTGTGGACATCCATCCATCTAGAAAAACAGGTTTAAGCAAAGCCAAGTCAAGATATATGGATATATCTTACATAATGCTTCACAGGGGCAAAAGGCAGGAGCTTTTTTGTGTCACTTTGAGGCATTTCTGCTTTATTGTGGTGATTGTTCTGTTCAGTCCATGCTGGAAAATGATGCAAATCACGTTAGAATGTGAGTGTGAACATTTGAATGCTCAGTTGGATAGCTAGTTGCTGACTTTGTACCACGCTGCCCTTGTTTCGTTGCACCTCTGCTTGTCTGTGACTAAGAAGCAAAAGTAAAGCAGGCATAGTAGCCCGGCGGCACAAACAAAAGGAGAACATTTTGCAAACACATGCATATGATTAATGTTCCCACACATTTCATCCATCCCTGCCTCCCGCCACTGTATGCTATATTACCAAAAAACAAGATGGAGCATTCTGTAGAGGAAATACATCTTTGGGTCGTACACTAAGAGAATATTATTAGAGTGAAGAATTAACAAGCTTTAATAATTACTTAAACGCTCAAACATTCACAACTTTTTCATTTAGTCATAATGCATGTGGCTATGAAGTGCATGTTCCTTTCATCAGCCAGCACAGTTTGTTACCAGTGCAATGTGAATTATGTGATAAGCAAACAGTGGTTTGCTGTGCTGTTAATTGTTGATTACAAGATATATGCTGTGTTAATACAGTTTGTTTGCTTCCATGTCTGTGAATTTGTAATTATTTTGCGCTATTCCTAATCATCATTAGTCACAAACAACAATAGAGATTAAGTAATTGGCTCTCTAATCTTGCTTTTCTTCTGTATCTCTTACTTTCTCTCTTTCAGTCCCTCTCTTTTATTCACACTCACTCTCTTCTCTTCGCCTCCTGATTGTATTAAATATTCATCAAAACAATTCATCTACTATCAGTTCAGCCAACTAATTTAGATGTTTTTTCTTACAACCCCCTGAATATGGTACCGGCTTCATTTAGCTATAGAGCATTGTAAATAAAATTGTTGAATTAAAAAAGCTGCAGAACTTGTGTCATGCTGTTTAATTTCTAGAGCATGACAAACCTGTAATCCATTCGACAGATGTATAAACAAAGAAAACAATACTTCATTTTACGTGTGTGCGTAGATTTGGCTGATTCGTGTAACAGTCACATTCTGCTCACATTCAACATAATGAATTTAAATTGAGCGTAAAAATAAATCTGAAAGCAGACTTAATCACTCATTGTTATCAGAATAATTAAAACATGACATTTAAAGAATAAGAAACAGGGGAGCATACAGAAACTTCCAAACTTAATTACTTAATTTACGAAATTACAGTGGAATGATGGTTTGACTTAAACATTTATGTAAAATAATAAAAGGACGTGTATCAACGTAAAAATATCCATTCAAGATAAACATTGTTTAATGTATGGAGCTTTATTTTGAGCTCTCACAAGAAAAACAATACAGTAGTATATAAAAATTTACAGTGTCCTTCTCTGTGCCTGTCTCTTTTTCCTTCCTCGATGAGTCACAATGTCCCGATAGACACACGATGCTGTGTGTCTGTAGTCTGAAGAGTGATGTGCAGCTTGACATGTGTGTGTGTGTGCAGACGAACTTACTGAGGATAACTGGACTGGCATGGGCTACAATATGTGTCAGTGCTCGCTGACAGCAGTCAGTCTGTGGTGGCGTAACCAGCGAACCAGAGTAAAGTAGAAATACTGTGTTGCTTAAGTAGTTTGTTGTTGATTCTTTCTGAAAATGAGTGTTTGGATTTGTGTCAATTTTCACTTTTACCGCACTAATAAAAATATACTTGTCACTTTTCACATTCCTCTGACACCCTTCCTTTCAATTATTTCTCTAATAAAAGAATGCCCTCTTTTACACATGAAAGAGGGCATGCATTATAGTACTGTTTGTGCCAACTGCGCACATTCGGTCCCTGGCTGGTCTGACAAACTCTGCACCTGTGCTGCTGTCATCAATATGGCGGCTAAGGTGGCCAACCAGTGGGATTCAAACTTTGTCTGTACTGACCCTGACTGAGCCATACAGTAGCTGTGTTTAATGTAAATGTTAATGAAAACATTTATAAGCAAGACAAAGACTTGAGCTCTGTTTGTCCTGATAACACCAAATATTGTCTTTCATAAACTCACCATCAAATGTCAAGCTAGCTAGCAGCAGACTTGAGAGTCCATTCTGACTTGTCATAGTAGGAAAAGCACAGGTGTTACTCATAACATTAAAGATGGCTCTGTGCAAGTGTCCCAGTAAGTCATGACAGTGTGACAGTGAGCCAGCATGCACAATACCAGGACCCTGAAACTGAAGCAGCTAAACGAAATTCAGCCTTCATTCATTTTATTAATTACACCTGTGCTTTTCCTACTGTGACATGTCAGAATGTCTTCTCCAAAAAAGAACCGTTCATGAACATGAATGATGCTGCTGCTTTCAGTTCTATCATATTTCCACGTATGAACATTCCCAGTTTAGTCACTTCTATTGCAAGAAACAATTTACTTGAAAAAAACGTTTACTGAAAAATAAAATCAATGCTCATCTATTCTAAGAATAGAAAGAATGTAATTTTCTGCAGCAAGAATGGCGTCAGAAAAAGGTGTAGTGGTGAAAGAGTTAATATCAAGGGAACACAGAAGGTGCAGTATGAGAGCAAAGAACAGGACCGCTGCAGAGATTGCGCAAGAATTGTTACACATACGTTTGTCACAAATTTCAATTTCCTTTACACCACGTGTTACTACAAGGTCAAGAGTGGCTTTTTCAATATCTGTGGGCCTGTAATATATAATTCATTCATGAAATCAAGGACAATTGCATTTTCAGGGCAGCAGATATGAATATTAAAATCACCAAGAATTATAGCACTGCCATAGCTGGGTGCAATCAGAGTAGTTCAAAATAGTCTTAAATAAAATAAATTAATTAAGGAGCACCCTGGTAGCTGGATGGTTGCGGCATGTGCCACGTGGCTGTGGCGTTCAAGGTTTGATTGTAGCCGGGGACCTTTGCTGCATGTCATACCCCCCTCTCTCCCCTTGTTTCCTGTCTGTCTCTTCACTGTCAACTGTCAAATAAAGGCAAAAAAGGACTGGTTTTGGGTTTACGGTATTTACTTTTACTTTTGTGATATCAACTTTTCATCATCACACAGTATCTTTACTTAAATAAAGCAGCTGGGTACTTCCTTTACAGCAGCACAGCATACAGATTTACACTGCAGGAGGATATTAAACAGTTTAATAAATAGATTATAGACAAGGAAACATAGATTGGACAGAATAATAGAAATAACACATGAATAAACAATGATAATTTCAAAGACTAGGGTGTCATATTACAGTAGGTTGAATCCTATTTAGCAGTACATGCTACTTTACAAGAAGAATGAGTTAAAAACCTGTCAATGAAAAACTGCTTAAAACTGCTCAATAACTGTTTGTGTGGAGGGAAACATTAAGCCAAATATGGTCGACTGGGTGAGAAGAGAAGAAAATGTGGACATAGCTTGAACCTCACCAACAAAGGTAGACAGACACTTAATAAGATAGTACTGCAGCCGCAAATATTACCACAATATTAAGCAAACACAGCCACAGTACAAAAACTGAACATCGTGAGTGTCACAAAGCTGGTATTTTTGGCAAGGCTGCTGTTTGAAAGCATGCTGTATCCAAGGCCAACAAATAAAGGTATATAACTTGCTGTAAACCTGAACCCTGAGCAACAGCGAGAAGCAATATCATATAATGAGTCATATTTCACCCTCTTTAGATTCTGAGGAAAGCTAAACGATCCTTTCAACCCACAATGTCTGTTGCCGACTGTAAAACATGGCAGCAGAGCTGTAATAGTAGGGGCAGCCATCTACTGGGGATCATTAGGTCTGATGATTGCTCTGCATGATTGCATAACAGCCAAGGAATATGAAGCTATTTTACAGAACCAAGTGCACCCCGTGGTGCAAATTTATGTTCCAACATGATGTTACCATTTACCAAGATGATGACGCCACGATGCACACTGCTAAATAAATTAAAAAGTGGTTTCATGAACACCAGGAAGAAGTCACACATCTTTTAATTTAAAAGATCTAAACATCATTGGACCTTTGGGAATTTTTTTTTTCTTTCTTTTTTTGAAGAGCAGTGTGTGAAGTAGATTTTCACCTCCTTAATCTGTCATCCTGTCGTTCTTGAAGAATGGTTTAATATTGCACTATACACAGTGTAGGACGCAGTGTGACACAACTTCAAGGAGGGTTTAAGCTGCTCTGAAGGCTAGCTGCCCTCCTTAAAAGGAAATGGACTTTCACATACTGTTTGGTGTTTCATTTGCTCATTTTCTACCTTGTGTATGTCAGAGGCATGTTGTGAGATTAGTATATTATTGAGTGATGGCAGTTTATTCCACACACAACAGTCTTCCTATGCTCCCACAGTCTGCATCTGCCCCCAGAGTCTAAATATGAGTAGGTACCTGTCTACTATAGGTGCATGATTTATGATAGTGAAGTCTCATTTGTGCTCTCCATGCAGAACAGGTGTGCTTTGTTTGTAGCTCTGTGCTTCCCTGGACTTGTCACTTGGCAGTTCTATTCTTTCTCTTATTTTCCATTAAGCCGCCACTCTGCCTATGGAAAGCTGCAAGTCACCGAGCTGATTCATATTTCTGTCTCTGAGCAAGAACTCTCAGTTTCATCTTTAACCTGTGAGTGTTACTCTAAACTCTAATACGTCTCATTTACATTTATTTTATTGACATTACTCACTCAAACCTGTAGTAGGTAATATTTAGATATAGATAGATACATGTAGATAAATGTTTAAAAGTGATTAAAATAATTTACCACATCTGAAAGTACATGTTCATCTCATGTCTGTCAAAATACATGTCTCAGAAACAGCAGTAGCTCAATTCTGCTGCTGTTTCCATCTGAAAGTGAATTACGTGTGAAAACCCACCTAACCAATGAGGAGGCTGAAGCACATGGTCTGACTGCTAATATCAATCACTCCCAGTCAGATGTCTTGGGGGATGGAGCTATAGGAGGAATAAGAGTTGTGTCATTATTTATCGCAGTTTTAATTTTTGATATCTTTTTTAGAAATTCACCTTTTTTTCTATAAAATTAACAACATCTTTAGTAATCATTTAAATTTAGATGGTTGTTTCTTCCTAAATGGACTGGCATTATTCTATATTTTTGTTATTGTCAACAAAACCCATGAAAAGATCAAAACCAACAATGTTCCTATCTTCCCTATCCTGTCTGTGGCTTAGTCATTTCCTAAAACAGCTGGGTACTGTAGTAAATAGTGCATCTTTTGGGGACTATTTTCAGTTGTGGATTAATACACATTTGGTGCTCAGGTGAGTATTAACAGTAGCAGGGTGGTGTGTGTGGGAATGAGCCAAAATAAACTACAGTGCCCGCATTCATACTAAGAAGGAAACATGTTGCCAAGTGCAGCAGTGTGACTCAGTGATGTGTTTTTAATAGTTTTTTTTTTTTTTTTTTTTACAACAATGAAGGCCAATGGCACAGAGAACTAAGCTATATTAAGCTGTGGTTCATACTTGTTAGTAAGATCAATTTATTTTTGGTTTTGGTCTTTTCATGAATTTGTTAACAATAATTATTCCCAGCCTTACATTTTAACTGGCTTGACTGATTTGTTCATGTAATTTCTTAAATGAATGTCATATGTATTTTATGGGGTTGAATGCTTGTCCTGAGCACCCAGGGGTGAACCCCTAGCACAGTAACAAACTCTTGAATCTTGAATGTTGAGAATGTTTTCTTTCTGTCATCAATGTGGTAATGGTTACTAAACAGCAAACGCCATCACATCACTGCCATCCAGTCACCCTCTCTGAAATATGGGGCTACTTTTTGGATGTTTCTGTTGCCGTACATTGCAGGGGGGCATGGGCTCCACCGGGGCAGCACTGCCTCTTAACAGGAACTTATCATGTTCGGACAAAGTGCTGCTGACAGGCAGTTCAGGGTTTAGCAGCAGCCTTGCTGTGCCAGCTCTCCCCTGGGGTATTTCATCAATGCCTCCCGTAGAGACACCCAGCGCCACACAGCAGATCCCATACTCTAATGATGGCACACACGGCTCTCTGATTGGCTGCAAGGAGGCTGAGGTGAGCTTGCCAAGGTCCAAGATAGAGCAGCGTGGGCGCGGTATAGGGTTTGGAGGGGGAGGGGGGCGATGTTGGGAGTGGGCATAATTAGACTGTTGGGAGCCATGGTGATAATGGCCATGCTCAGAGCAAGGGAGCACAGGGAAAGCACTTTAATTGAGATATAAAAGACTTGGTTCCAAGGGCACTTCACAGGAAAAGAGATGCCAGCTACAAATGCTTGCTCAGTGTAAATACTAAACAATGACGCACAGCACTGAACACTGTTTACAAGACAATATGTAATTAATTCCTAATTGATGTTAACAACAAATGCTAAGTTTCTTAATGTTTGAAGAGGAGAAGGAAACAAACAAAACATGATTCATCAGAGATTGTTTGCATAAGAACATTTGCCTGCCTTCTCGATCAAAACGATTGTTGCCACTTGTGCATGACCACACGCTCAAAACCTGCTCTGGATTTGACTGAGAAAGTCATAAATGTGTCTGGTGAATGAGCATGAAAGGTGAACCAATCAAAGGGTCTATCACTGTGTTTTCTACTGTAGGTGTGTGTTGAGGTGGCAGATGGGCTGTGCCTGGGACAGCAGGGCAGTGGGTGGGGTGTGGCGCAAAGGAAGATGCGTGTACTTCCTATTCCTCCTCCTACAGACACACAGCCACAGTCTATGACAATGACCCATGACATGATGCAGGCCACTAAGAAACCTTAGGCAGGTACATCTGCAAGTTCAGTTAATCTGCTATTCAAAAAACATCCAAATCAAAAGGTTTTTGCAAATACTAATGACAAATATTTGCTTGTTTAGTTAGAGATTTTTGCATTTGTCTTTAGGCTGAGTGAAAAGAATCATTATTATGTCCCTATTTAGCATTTTCAGCCAGTGCGGTTTTGTTTTTCTGCATTTGCATACAAATATTGTCTTGTCCTGTCTGGGCACAATTTGTGGTAATCAAAGCCTAATATTACTTAATTCCTGAAATAAATGCATGCAGTCTAATGTATTCCAGCTGACTTCATTTCGATATCAAAACGCAGCAGACAAATGCAGCTGAATATAGTGTTAGCTGACAGAAATTTACACCGAGTGCACATGTTGCTTAGATACAAACATGGAGGTTTGGTACATTTCCAAGCTAATATTACAAGAGCAAATCTCATAGGTATTCTCTGTTTCTTGCTGCGCCTGCCTTTCTTTCTCTCTTCCTGTACACACACACACACACACACACACACACACACACACTCACTCTGAACACCCCTAAAACACATGCCCTTTTAAACACGCATTAACACATGCAATCACAAGTTCTCTCTTCCTCTCCGTCTGTCTCTGTCTTTAACACACACACATGCACACACACACTTACCCTCACTTTTCTCTGAGTCACTTTGGTTCAGGACTTTGTTGTTCCATTGATTGAACAAGGCCATCAATAGCTTTCAAATACAGCTACCTGTCTGAAGAGGAGCTGTGGAGCATGAACAGCGGCACCTCAAAAGATTTCCTGCTAATACTCTCCTTCCCAGGGTCCCGAAGGCGCCCTGCTATTATTTCCAGCCTTTTGCCTTTGGCGATTTCTCTCTGTTCTGAGGTGAGAGGGCTTTGTCGCCACACGACTGCAGAGCCACCAAGACACCTCACAAAGTCAAGGTAGAAATGTTTCCATGGTACCCGGCTCAAGGTCATCTGGACAACAATATAAAATTAGCCCTCCTGGGACTGAACCTCCTCTGACACCTCCACTTACGAGTCCCGTTTTGCCACCAGTGCTCTTTCACATCTCTGTTCCACCCCACACTCACACACACAGGAGAACGGGGTTGACTGGATGGATTTTTTCAGTGTGCTCCAGTGGGATCTGGCTGAGCAGAAGAGTTGGCACCTGCAGGGGGAAGAGAAGAGAAGAGAAGAGGAGGGGTTGGTGGTGGCTGAGGTGGGCAGAGTAGTCTGAAGCTTGAAGGAGAGTGGAGCAGCTTGGCAGTGGTGGCTGCACAGGTCTCCCAGGTTTGGTCTAATGGCCCCACTTGGCCCAACCTACTGCTGGTGGTGGTCAGATGGCCTGCTCCACTATGAGGCGACAAGGCCAGGGGCACGCTTTCACATTCAGTCCAGCTTGTCTTTGTCAAAGACTCTCAATGACTTTCCAAAAAGAGGCAAGTGGGAATTCAACTGAGGGGGAGCAGAGTGTGCAATAGAGGGAAAAGGGGTGAAATAAAAGCCACCCTGAAGTGCGGAGGTGCGAAGGAGCAGCATATGTTGTTTTAATGTTCTCATCACAGACCCCCTTTTCTCTCCCCAGTGCCCTCAGAAGGGTCCTTCAATTTACAACAGGCTCCAAAATGACAAAGAGGCCTGCATTTGTGTGGGCGGCAAAAGGGAGCATTTACCTACAACACTTTCAGCAGCAGCAGCATCAGTGACCGGCCTTGTGGCCAAGGATGCAGAATGAAACAAAAGGAGATAAGCAGCAGGGTATTCTTAAGCCAGTCACATGAAACAAAGTAGTCGATGCCACGTCTCAAACTGTGCTTTTTAACAGTGCATTTGAGACATCTGATGTTTTGTAATACATTTGCCTGGCAGGCACTATTTATCTCAATGTGGCAGACCGGTGTTCAAGATGGAGACATTACCCTTGTGACAACCAATGCCTGGCTGCCCCCTCCTCTGCCTCAGGACTCCCTGTCCCCCATCAGTCCCACATCCCTGGAGTACAAGGCTGATAATTGTTAGAATTCCCAGTAGGCAATGGCGGTGGTTTAATCTAGTGTGGATGTAATCCTTATGTCCTATCTGGTACCGGAAGGCCCTCACCACACCTGCAGCACCCCAGAGCTTCTGCAAAGAACCTCAGGAGGGAGGCAGCTTTCAAGTAAGGCGGGAGTGGGAATCCACTTTGTGCGCACGTGAGTGAGTGAATGAGAGAAAGAGAGGAAATATGGTGATAAATGTAGTCATAACAGAAAAAGGAGGCGCTGGTGATATGTGAAATTGCTGGAAATGAGGATACATATTTTGCCTAAGGCTATGGGAGATGGGATGTGACCTGTGTTAACTCCATATTTCAGCCAGCTTAGAGCCAAGCCTCCGCAGGCTCTACCCTAAGGGCTGGATAAATGTTGGCTTTTGTGGGCTCAGTGGATAGAATGATTTTAGGTATCACTAGATAATGAATGACTTGTTAGAATAGCTGCACTTTTTCCTAATCTATGTCAAATATTCTGCACTTTTTGTGTGCGTGTTACAGTGCAGGGCCCCACACTGTGTGGATAAATTGACTGCTGGCATGGAAATCACACAGGCTTCACTTGGATACACATGCATCCACGGTCAGCGTGTCTGTTTCCGTCTGCAGTCACATGCAGTTAGCATTAACAAGCACGAAGGAACACATCTCCGCTCCCCTTAAGCTCCTTCTACAACAGCACAAGATATTCTATTTAAATGGCCCGGTTTTCACAGGCCGCAATTTGCTATCTGTTACAACCTGTTTTTCTTGTTGACCTTCAAATCTCCTGTGGAGACCCTGCACCATCATTGTGTCTGTGTGGGCAGGCATTAGTTGGACTCTTTCCTGGATCCTGCTTTTCTAATGAGGGATATCAGCACTTTGGCACAGCTTACTGGCAGCATGCATAAAAATGGATGGGGATGGGGTGAAGCTCAACAGAACTGTCCTACAGTCTCGGTCCAAGAAAATGGTGCCCAGAAGGATTGGGTTGCATTATCAAATTTTAAAATATGCCCATTATTTTCGCAGTTATATTTAATCCAAAAGCACCTTCGGGATTCTGGTTATTTGTAGATAATGGGGGCCACATTGTTTGCAGAGAGGTATTTTTTCCAGTGTCACGGTATGCTGTATCATTTTCTGTTCATTTTCTTTCCTCCTCCTGTGTAAGTTTGTAAAGCATATTCACAAATAGCCTCTCTTGGTTTTGGACATCATCACATCTAAAATAGAGGTGCCTTTAAATGGACATCTGGTGACATTGTTCACGGTGAATCTTAAGAAAGAATACAGTAACACTCCCCCACAGAAAAGATACACAGGGTTAATACACCCGAGGGATATTTTCAGGGGTGCTATAGACTCATTATCTTGTCACGTATCATAAAAAAGACAGCAAAGGCCGGCATCATTGGGGCCTCTGTGAGTGTTTGTCCGTACTTCCCTGGCTCTTCCTCAGCCAGACCCGGCAGCTGCCTCCCTCTACGCGAGTAACGAGCGAGGGCGGTAGCCGCACACCTTGGTGAGCAGTATCGATTGTTTCCCTGGCATCTAATGCTGAGAGGTCTCATTCTGTCTGTCACACTCCCACACAGGCGAGGTGCACACACTCACATACACACACAAACAAACCTGCACATACACATAGTCAAACACACACACGCACACACATAACTTAGACAACATATGCCACCCTGGAGGGGTCTGCTGTTTGACATCTTCTCACTGGGTGCTCAATTAAAGTGTGAAAGTGTGGCATTAATGCCTTAAAACATTAACAGCACTAGATTCTGTCAGTGAAGGATCACTCTGCGAACCCCCACTCTCTGTCCTGCATGACTTTGTGACTTTCTAACAGGCCTCTCTGGTGTCCAATCTTTGTCAACACTGAGCTGGGATGCCGTAAAACATTGTGGCTTTACGGGTCTCTGCCACTCAGAGCAAGTGCAGAATATCTCCCCGTTAAATAGGAAAGAATGGAGATGATGGAAAGTTTACCACCCATTTTCTCTCACTCTCATTTCATTGGTCATGGGTCTGTGCATATGCGTAGGTGTGTTCTAAACTAATGACAACTGAATCAGTGGGAATATTTTTTTTTATTTAATCCTCCTTTCACCATTGAGCTTCCTTATAGCTTTCAGTCAGCAAAAGTGTAACCTCTCAAATTAAGCTTTTACTGCTTTTGTGGCCTCATAATTCCAAAGCACGTCATGCTGAATAAGTATGTAACACACACTGCTCCTCTTGTCTGATATACTAATATAGTGCCATGTGATTTGCATTTCACTGATGTGCGCTGGCTAAATCATGCGAAGGAAAGAAATTAACACCTTTCTGAACCACTATATAAAGGTACAACATAAACATGTGCATGCAGATTCAAACACGTGTGGGGGAAAAGTGTTAATTGACCAACCTGCCAGGCAATTATTGTCGGTTGACCTCATAACCAAAATGTGTTTCTGATTATCATGCTTCAGAGGGTCTGTTGTCAAGGAAGCCATGTTTTAAACTGTTTAGACAGCACCTTCCACAGTCCACAGGGGACTGTTCTCAATCAGGCGAAAATGTAATCTAAGCTACAAACTAATGAAAAATCAAAATGAATACTTTTTATGTTTTTTTACTATTTGAATTTCATTACAGAATTCTAATTATATAAAGCTCAGGGAATGAAAAGATGATTTGCATGTAACCAAATAATTTGCTTAGCGGACCACAGACCTCTCCAGGACTCAGAGATATCATATCTAGATTCTTATGCAGAACATTCCCCCAACTGTGAACTGATTATTGAATTTTTCACAGGTCTGCGTAAATGTCTAAACAACGGCGTGATAAAAGTGAATGAGATACGACTCAATCAAGAAATGAAACTGATGGCTCAGTCTTTATACTTTTCAGAGGAAATTTATTCCCAGTGTAAAGGGTTTTTTGGGGGCGGTGGCTCCGCAGCATGAGCAGAAATGTCAGTGGCGAGACAGGCAGGGGTTGAGCTTTGCAAGATGAAGATAGCTCCGGCAGAGTAGGGGGGTGCGGTTACAGTGTGTTTGTCCAGGAGATTATTATCCACACACACACACACACTGCCCAGGGATAAACACAGCTGTGACAGCATTCTAATAATGTTTCACCTTTATCAGGACGCACAAATGTGCACTTTGTGTCAGTTTGCTTTCCGAAGCACAAGTCATGCCACAAACGAAGACAAACATCAAGTGGTGCAGTAAATTGGAAATTCTTTTTTTCCCGTATCTAAATCCTTTGAATTCTCCAGGTCCCCAAAGTAATTAGAGTCTCAGGCGAGTGGGGCTCATAGGGGTGCCCAGAGTCCCTCTACTCAAATAGAGGGAATGCCCTATGCCTGGCCATAAGATAATGATGTCCCAGCCCTTCTCCATCAATTACCCCCTCACAACTCAAATTTACATTAGGTGCTACTCGCTGCAGCAAAAATTTGCAGTCCTGCACTTGCCTTCAGGCGTTCAACCAACTCAACAAAATGTATGGTTGTATATTTTAAGATTAAACTCACTTTGCAGATAGTTTATATTTCCTATAAGAAATATTAAGGTCTTGTGTGTACATGCTGGTGATAAGCCTCATACAGCTGTAGGCTCAGTACGGGTGATCTGTCCAGACTGGGAAGACGGTAGCCAAAGCCAGGATGCCCACAGGGTGAGTGTTATCTGCCGGGCGGAAAGCGGGTGTTTAACACGACCCTGATGAGCCTGTCCTCACCTGGCCTGAGGCACAGTATCAAACTCCCTGTCAAAGGAAGATGAAGTCAACACTGGCAGTCTGGCTTGGGTTAATAGCACTAAAAGTAAGGGTCAGGACTTCTATTATGGACTAGTGCCTTATCAAACTCAAGCCAGTCACCTGTCAATCACCTGACTTACCTGCTATCCATCTGACCGAGTCTTCAATTAAGAATGACACGCATGTACAAAGGAACAATATATCTGTGAAGTGCAGCCGGTCATTTTTCACTTTTTTTTTTTTTGACAATCATACAGACGCTGCGGTGCAGAGCAAAGCTGACAGATGAAATGGACAAATGTCTATCAGGGAGAGATGTTTGGCCAACTTTATCCGAGCAAAAAAAAAATAATAATAATGATGAAAATAACAATAAAAGTAAAAATAAAGTGTTTACCCCCCCTTTTTTAGCACCATTTTATATTTCATTTAGGAGTCAATGTTCTCTACTTGGGCCCCAGACACTTCACCCCTCTCTTCAGCTCATTGTTTCTCCATAGATCGCCCTGTTATTAACTCATTGTTACTTCCTTTTGGTCCCTCACACTCTCATGCCTCTTATTATCCCCAGCTGCTTTTCTTTCTATAAGAAAAAGCTCAATGTACATTCAAGTGGACCATGAGCATATTTGCTTTCTTCCACCTCTTTCATGCCTCCTCCAATCTCTATACCCACCCCTCACTCCTTTGCCTCTTTGTTCTTGTTTTCAATTCTTTCCTGGCCCCATCCCTCTTTTCCTATTTTTCCTGTCAGTGGACTGATTTCTTTTTATCCAGGAGCGCAGCAGATTAACAGATATTGTATCATGGCCAAGACAGGCAAAGCCCCTCTCTGTCCCTGACATCTAATTAATGGTAATCCTTTAATCTGCTGCTTGTAGTGCAGACCCCTTGGTCGTCGTCCCATTTGCAGCAACAGAGGCGAGTCTGAAGAAGGGACGTAGATAGAGTGGGGAGAGAGTGGGTTTGCTCACTCAGCAGGTCGAACTACTGCTGGGCTGCTTTGAACAAAGACACATGAAACACAATGAGAGACAATATCTTCTTCATTTCTAGGGATTGCACGTATTTCATTTGCACTGTATAACTCAGTAACTGTCTGTCCCAGTTGCTGTTGTGTGAGAAGAGAGAAATGTTGCATTATAAATCAAGTATATGGAAATTTTGCACCATATACTTAGCATTGGTGACACTGATATTTAAACCTGTGCTTGCACGTACACATGCATACTAACATGCACATGCAAACACGTGCTGAGCTTAATCTCTAACGTTGGCTGTGCACAGATGACATCTGTATTTACGGCATCAACCTTGCGCTGTAGACACAGATGTAATTAACAACAGGGGCGAGGGAAGCAAATCCTCCCATCTTAATTAACTTAATTAATAGATATAAATAATCACCTTCAGCCTGTCTTCATTTGTTAAGCAATAAAACCGGGTATTAAAACCTCATCTTGGTTCTGTCATAAACAATATGCAGCCTCTCTCTCTGACAGTGACATCACAGATGGTGTTTGGATGCCATCTAACAAATTTGTAGAGTAGCCTTAATGCGGCGGCGCTGTTTTGGACTTCCAAAAAAGATGCTGCAGCTCCTAACAGCCAAGTTCATGTGACAAACTTGTGTATACCCAGACTGCAATGAGTAATCGGCTGGAGAAAAGTCTCTTACCAAAATAGATATATAACACTTGTACCATCTGGATTGTATTATGCATTTGCAGTGCAGACAGGGCCCTTCTAAGATGGAGCACAGTTTTCAGTTTTTGGTGTTCACTCATTATCAGCCAGGTTTGATGAATCAATTAACCAAAAGTTAATGATCAGTGGGAGAACAGCTTCTTGTATTTATGCCAAGTCCAAGCATGGTGTCTTTTACTGACAGAGCCACAGAGGTGGTGGACCATATCCAAGGGCAAACACAGAAAGAACAGTAGCACCTTGCATCCATGCAGGCTGCAGCTATTTCCCTAACAAAACAGCACACATACCCAGACATAAAGACTAGTCTGTAGCTGTGTCTGTATGCACAAATACAGGGATGCACAACAGGCATGCTTGCATACACACACCCAGCAACAGAGAGGGTTCAGATACCCGCAGACAGTGGTTGTGATTAATGCATCAGGCACAGGGCCCTGCTGTACTAGGTGTCGGTGTCCTAATCACTCTCTCAGTGTGTTTCATTAGCTCCTGATGGTCTCTGATGAATGAACTTGCCCTGGGTGTCCCGGCGTCTCTGGTGGTGCAGTCACCCAACAGGGTCCACTTCGGAGCTGCAGATCGATCCCCCCCCCCTTAACCACCCTCCTCCCCCCCTGCAGAGAGCCCTGCCACAGATTGGCAGGTGTGTCTGTCAGGTTGTTAAATATATGATGCTTATGAGCACAGCCTGCTCCAGAATTCATTAACCTACATCTGAAGGATAATTCAGGCACCAGTCGTCGGCCATATGTGCTTTGATTGCTGGATTCTTTCCCACTGTTGGGATTTAGTGCAAGGCAATGGGCAGTTTAATAACACATGCAGATGGCCTCTGGTGTTTCTTCAGTCTTACTACTAGTCTCTTATCCTCATCTCATCTGGGAATGCTGAACTTATGTTGCACTCTTAAATTGCTGCACTTGCTTCATCTGTAAATCCCTACGAACGTGCCATCAGTTATTCTCATGAAGCCATGCTTCCAATTATACAGCACGTCTTAGATTCCTCCACAGGTCCTGCCCATTA
The DNA here is from genome assembly GCA_005408345.1 of Macquaria australasica. NCBI lineage: Eukaryota > Metazoa > Chordata > Actinopteri > Centrarchiformes > Percichthyidae > Macquaria > Macquaria australasica. The sequence continues at coordinate 1,108,836 of SEMN01000057.1, forward strand.
TGTAATAGGAGTAAAACATGATTGCTAATCTGCTTGATGTGCGTAACGTGTAAAGATAATAGTTTTTGCGGGGAGAAATCCACATATTTTGTCACATTTCATTCCACCTGAGAAGGCTGCATCCTTGTATAATATCGCCTTCCTTTCTCCACTTGATTGTAAACATGGCACCTGAGGGCTGTAGAGGCTGTGTCAGCAAAACACATATGGACCTGAGGGCGATACTCTAGCAGCAGAGATCTGCCGGATCCATAGCCACCGAATGACTATTTTCAAATCTGGGAAAAGGCAGAAAGAGATGTCGATCTGTTGCTGTTTCATTCAAATTTGCCTGAATAAATGCAGCGTCAGGGTATGTTGTGGGCTATTACCTTCTGTTCTAAATGCTGTTGCAGAGATTGTTGCTGAGGCTGGCAGTGCATAGTCGGGTCTTGGCGTTGGCACATGGGTAGCACAGTTTGCCAACTGTTTCTCTCTTACCGCTTTCTCAGTGCATCATGGGGATGTGAGCAGCCAGAGCAGGGATGGAGGAGAGGGGAAGCCGCCAGCTGCGTCTACAGGCGGCTGTCTGGACTCTGATGCTTCCAACATATTTCAAATTAACCCTGTGCTTCACCCAGCTCCACCCCCTCATACCCCTCCAACCACAGTAGAGCACAGCCTTACACACTACCATCCTTCATAACTCTAGGCTGGAAAAAAATTCAGACAAATAGGAAACACACAAGTAGTGTGGTATGTATTTGCAGTTATATCCATCCCGCCAAAAGGTAGGTTTTTTTCCTTGGATGATGACGTGAAGGATAGAGTAGGCAGATCAGTCTACAAGGACAGACTGTGAATATTGTGTGAGAATTGGTGTGAAGATTTCTCGCTAAGGTTAACTTAACAGTAAGATAAAGTAGCATAAAGCCAGAAGACAAGAGAGTTTTTAGGGTCTTCATGTTCATTGTGGAGCCTCGTCCCCCCTGATCAGATCAGCACACACCTGATCAATTGCTGTCTTTTCCTCCTGACCTCTGCTGGGACATCCCGGTCATTATCAAATATATTTGATATATTTATTGGCATTCTTGTTAAGTCACTGGTCAAACAAGCTGATCTGGCATCAAGAAATTTCAATCAGGAAGTGTCAGATGCCTAGTTGATGTCTAGTGGGTACCTCACATTACCTGATTGTACTTTCTTGTCTTGATGTTAGCCAGAGTGCCCTTTAAGACAGGTCAAGACACCAGCAGTCCAGTATCCCTATGAATTACATTCATATTGGACGATTCTGCACCTCACAATTTACATGCATTCACAGTTCAGTGCCAATGCAGGAAGTTGTGTGTTCTTTATTTGGAAGGTGTTTGTGTCCCGTCACAGACCTGCAATTTATCGATCTATTTTTCTAACTTTTTTCTGTTTCTATAACCATAACCACTATCTTTCCCTAACCTTAACCAAGTGTTTTATTACCCCAACCTTAACCATACCCTAACCTTACAGCGTCTATAATCTTTTTTTTTTTTTACTTGTCTGTCAGCTTTACTGTATAAGTTAATAATATGTCAGGGTTGTTTCTAGTTGTTGCTGCCCCAAGTGGCCAAAAAAAACAAACAGTTTTTGCAGGTTTAACCATATCTTAAGCAGAATGTATTTGCCATAGCCTCAATATTTCCCCAGTATTAACCATAAGAAAGTCGCCATGCAGAGTTGCAACGTTTCTGTCTACCGATAGTGTTGACACCACACATAACTAAATCATAAGACAAGCTTAAAGGTACAGTGTGGAGTTTTTATGCAATATGCCAACAAAGGCAGTAAAGTAGAAACCTGCTAGCTAGTAAACAACAATGTAAACAATGCAGGTTTTAAAATGTTTTATGAGAAAGAAAATCTTTCACCACGTTTGTGAGACCTCAAGGATACACACAATGGGTTTTGGTGTGAAACACTGACTGTAAACACAGGGCACCTTTAGGAGGCATCCTTGGCTAGGGACATGATAAGTGGATACTGTGTGATAAATAACAGAATGTGCTAAACCCACAATGTATTTTCTTAGCACCTAGCTAAAGGGTTAAAAATACCTTAAGTTGTCATGACAGCACCTCAGGAAAACACAATACAAGGTACACACACATTCCAGTTTTAGAGCTAAGGCAGCATACAGACTGGTAATTTCTAACATCAGTAATTGCTGAACAATCAAACGAGCTGAAAGACAAAGGTTATTTGTTCATGTGAATGATGATCTGGCATCAACATGTGCTTTTAGTTTCATTTTGAAATGTCCAGAGCCTGCACTCTTGGCTGTTTTTGGCTCTGCTGAATACAAGTGACAACTATCAATTTTGCAACTGACCCAGTAATTATATCAGAATGAAACTGAATGCAATTGATTGCAATGCCTTCAATGGATCCTTGAATGAAACAACAAATAATCACCAAACAATCAAGAGATGATGATCAAGAGACGGATTGTGTATTAGAGCACAGCTATACATAACCAGGGAGGAGTCATGTAAAATGCTCTAACTCCACCACCTCCATGTGTCTCCTCAATCATCTCGCCTCCCCCCATGCATTTCATGTTCTCCCTTGCTTTTTCCAGTCCTATCCTCTTCGCTCATTTGCTTTCTCCTGCTCTTCCTCCCCTCCCCTCCCCTCCCCTCCCCTTCTGTGCGCTTTCTGCTTCTTGGAGTCTTACCAATCCCTCATGTTGTTTCACACCAGACTGTGTAGAAAAGACTAAAAATATATGTGTTTGGTCCTGGCTGTCCCAAAAGGCAACTTTATAGAGAACAAAGGAGATAGCAGGGCAACTCAAATAACTCATGAAGAGAGAGAGGATGCTGCTCTTGGGGCTCTGTTGCCCCACTGAAGAACATTATTACTGGATTATTGATTTACAGCACAAAATGGATGGAACATAAGTAGCGTTAAGCTCATTAATCCCTCTTCCGCCTCTTTTATGAAAATGGACTTGTTATTAGTGATTATTCTAATGGGTTGTTATGATCGAACACTTATTGTGCTGCACGCAGGCTGCTTTAGCAGAAACACAGAGCACAGGGGACAGCAGAGGTGAGGTTTGGGGACGTGCAGATAGGATGAAAGAGGCACGGCTGAGGCAAAGAACAGAGGTATCGGCTAAAATGAATGCACCAAAATAAAAGCTCATAACACAGACAGTGGAATTGCTGACATTCTGGTGACATTTGGTGCGTCAGTGGCATTTTGCAAGACATACGAGGAGGTAGCTCAGTTCACATCACTCCTAGCATGAGATGGGACCGCACACTCTCTAAAATATTCAAGCTGCCACACAGAAGTGCTCATTAACATATCTAAAACGACTTTATTCTCTTCATGCGTACTGTTTGTACGACAAAATGATCTTCATTATCCATTGTTTTGATATGACTTTTTCTCTTATGAAGCTCAACGAGTAGTTTAATTTACAGTAATGAAAACTGTACAACAACCCGACCTCAATCTTTGTCTTCCTGACTCTTTCTCTCTCTCTCTCTCTCTCTCTCTCTCTCTCTCTCTCTCTCTCTCTCTCCTCTCCCGGCTCCATGTACATCCATCAGGGAGTGCTCCAATGGAGCGCGGCGGGCCCCGACGATTGTCCTCATAAATTGTGTGTGTGTCGGGGTGCAGAGGGGCTAAGTGAGCAGTAAATAACAAAGGGTCCTGCCGCCATCCGCTCACCATCGCCACGTTTCCGGCCACGCAAGATTACCCAGGATGCCCCTGGAGGAGTGTCTTCTTCCTCTGTGTGATGAATGGACAAGAGGAGGGAGGAGCACGCCTTCACCACCCAGCGTCTGACAGAGAAAAGGTGAGGTCCAGGAACCCTGCCGATTTAAATTGATGAGTGTCTTTATTTCGCTGTTAAAAAAAAAGAAAGAAAGAAGCTGTTTGTCTCCCTCCTTCTGTAATAACAGATCGCTTGACAGATATCTTTAACTGCCTCCATTCTTCACTGTCAGTCCCTCTTCTCTCTATCCCACTCACTTTCTTTTGCTCTCTTGTGCCCTTTTTCGATTTTTCCTCTCCTGCCTATTCTCTGTCTTTCTATTGACTGTGCATTCATAACTGCCGTTGGTCACTTATTTCTACTCTCTGTGTCCCTGTACTCTTCTGTGTGCCCACCCTATTTTCCATTCCTGCTCCCTCCTGTGATGTTCCTCTTAGCTTCTCCTGCTATAATGGTCCAGAAGGCGATCAAAAACGCCATCAAACCTGAGAGTGCCACTCACAGTTTTTTTTATTCGCCATTCAATGTTCTATAGATAAAACTCTGCTTTTTTCACCTTTGATTGATGCAACTATAGCCCAGCTTCAATTTTTATATAATTTAGTTTTCACCCATTATCATGAAGCTATATTTTATCCCAACTAATAACACTTTATTCTGGTACATCTGTAACCGCCAGCTGACTTTTTCTGGCACCTGATTCTTGACTTTTTGCCTCACCTTGCATTTTCCTCTGTGCCTCTGCATGCTGTACCGTTCACCTTGATACTCAATATCACTCCATCCATCTATCTTGGTCACCCTTTCCCCTCCCACTCCCCCTTTTTCCCATTTGCCAGATTTACACCTGGCTAACTTAAATCTCCATCCGACCTCGACAACACCTGCTTTTGTCTTTTAATTTCCCATTTTCCTACTAATACAGATTGTGACAGGTTTATTGTACATTCTGTGATTTCGGTGCAGCTGCTCCGTTTAGTTGAATGACATGTGGCTGGCATGTGAAAAAAAAGTTAATGTTAGGTTTTGAGATAGTCGGGTTTGATGAGAGAGATGCTGTATGACTGTCTCAGTCTCTCAGCTAGAGGAGTTTTCTCTCCAAACGTTGACAGCCGTAAGAAAGAAGATGAATAGGTTCAAAATGGAATGTTCAGCCTGTTTTCTGAGATATTCTTAACATAGCTTATGTAAGGGCTGAGTTATAGGTAGCCCCATTAAATGTCTCCTTCCCGCTTTCTGTTTTTGTATGGGAGAGAACATCATGTCAAACTGCGTGCCGAAAATGTTAAACTGTCAAATTTTGGCATTGAGTTTGACAGGATGTTCTCAAAAGAGAAAGCAGCAGTTATCAAGGCATGTGGCCAACTGAATGAGAATTGTTTACCTCTCTCCCACATCTACTTTGCCATGTGATACTGTAAGAAATCAAAATAATGAGAGATATTTCTTACTTCTATGCCATAGGACAGGGATAACTTATCCATAGATTTCTATATAAGCACTACATATTGCATATGGATCGATAAAGTATTTAATAGTTTGATGTGTAACCTTTTTAAGAATATCGATTTGTGCAGTGTTCTGCATGAGGGCTCAATTTGGAGTGTATTGACTGTGGTGTTGTTGTGATATGGTGAGGGAGGGCCTCAGGCTCCGGGCAGATGCTCTCAACGCCACAGTTATTGACCCTCTTGACCTTCTCCCTATAAAATACAATATAGGCATGTCTATAGTGGTACCAGTATATTGTATCAACACTGCAGTGATATAAACAGAACCACTTATTAGAACCAAGAATACTTAAAATGTGTTCCCAATAGAACTGTGTATCGAACTGCGATACTTGAATACTGATATTCTGTTCCTGTAAAACCAAGTATCAAAAACTGTCAGGTAAGTACCATTTCACCAAGTGCTCGGTCAGTTTCTTCTTTCTAATTGTTTACATGTTCTTTGACCAAATACAGCCTGATGTATGTGAATCATGGCCTCATTGTCTTTAATCTATGCTGTATTTAATTTAGTGTAAGTGCTTGTTGGCTGTACAGACGTAAATCCATAATGCAAATGATACAAACCGAATGGGTCATTCCAAGACCCAAAAATCGAAAACACAATAGGTTAGAACCTGCCATCTCTTTCAAATTATCACTCAGTTCTCACTCACAAAGCTTTTAACAAAGTGACTAACATTACAGACAAAGCTAAATCTAAGTTGAGTTGTTTTCTGAAGCTGTTCAATATTTGTTTAAACAGGAGTAAAACAATTGAGAGACAGATTGGATTTTTTGTTAGATTTATTTAGTCAAACTCATCTCCAACTCTGTTACTTCAGCTCAACTTGATGCAGCCAGAAAAAAAAATACAGATTGGGGCAGTAAAAGAATGGTTCAGCGTTTTGGGAAACATGCTTATTAAGATCTAAGGATATAAAGTTTGACACCACTCTCATGAGCGAAATGATTAGCTTAGCTTAGCATAAAAACTGGAAGGGCAAGACTCTCGGCGGACTGAATAAAATAAAAGTTTTTGTAGGAAAACATGTTTAAACACAGCAAAGGTATCAAAAAATGTTTTGGCATCAGGTATCTCAGGTATTTAGGCTTACTGAAATATTTGGAGCTATACCAAGCACCCAGTTCCCAATATTCCCCTTTAATTTCCTCTCAAGAAGATTTGAAGTTAGATTTAAAAGAAAACACACACTGTGAGATGACATCGCATATTGTGCTTCTGCATGTCCCAGCACTTCATTGAAGCCATATTACACTTGTGCATATTGAGTGAAATATTCTGACCAAAGATGACATTTTTATGACTGCGCTATTACGTGAAATGGAAAACTGGAGATGTCTACATTATTACAGACACATTTCCCTGTAATTCAGCCTGACATTTTTGATATCTTTAGAGACCTCGACTTCTTCCCTACAATTTAAAATAAAGTTCTGTGGGTTTGAATAGTGCTTGTCCACACAACATAAGGTTGTAATAATGAGTTGGGTTGAAAAGGGACATTTCTACTTTCATTTCACTTGCATACCCTGTTTAAACTGTACAGCTGTGAAACCACATAACAGTTACTTTTAAGAGATGACCAGCTGGACTGGGTGAGATGGGTGAGCAATATCACATCTCTTCAACTCTCTTATCCCCTCCCATCTCTCTCTCTGTCTGCCTTCATGTCGTTGCCCACTCCTCCCCCCACTGCTGACTTGGGCATCAGCGCAGAGGTAAGCAGCCTCCCTTGGCTAGAGGTGACCCCCTGGACCCTATTAACATCTCACACACACTCTGAGTGGCCTGAACACACTCCTTAAATGAACTCTCCTCTCCCCCTCAGCCACCGTCGTTGCCAGAGCCCACCGCTGGGTGAATTAGATTGCAGGCTTTTTAATACGGCTCTTAATGGTTTATAAATTGCACGTAATGATTCCTCCATTCCTCTCTCTTGCGGTGCTTTTTATGGCCCCTTGGCTTTCCAAGGGAGTGGGTGGGATTTAATATATGGTGGAGGAGGCAGAATGAGGAGGTGAAACTAGCCCTGCACGGCTTTCTGCCTGCCCTTAACGCTTCCCCTGGCTACGGAGAAGGGAGTCTTGGAAATAATGCTGGACACTGATAGTATCTGGCTGTAGCATATAACGGCTGGGACATGACAGTACTGCATGACAAAATGGTCACCAGAGAAGTGCAAATAATCAGGAGTTGTGTTTGGTGGAAGGCACGGAGTGCGATGAGAGGTGCGATTTGTCGGAGAGGCCATACCTTAGGGAAAGACAAAAATATGCACATCCCAACCAGGTGCAGAACCACACTATGAACAAGGAAGGAGTAGCACACGCAGAATCTCACCCCAGTGTAAATGTTAATGTATTTTTACACCTTGCCAGTGCAGCCCAGACATTGTACCTTAAGCCTGAATAAAGGCATCCAATGGTACAAACTCATCTTTCTTTGTGTACCTTCTTTTCAGTGATGTAACCAGCCAACCTGAACTCCCTCTTGTACTGAGATGGGACAGTGGATGTGCTCCAGCTACACTTTTTTTCCCCTCCACATTTTCTTTGTGGTTCAATATTTTTCTATTGCAGCATTTGAAAGGTCACTGTTGGTTTTGCTGTAACTCCAGAGGAATGATGGCATATGCACCTAAAACTCATGAAGCTTGAAAAGATAAGAAACCAGCAATGCAAAATACAGTGAAAAATACAGCGCACTGTGTGAATAGGCTGTAATACATTTACATTAATTACATATTTATCAGGTTTATTGAAACAGACAGGTTCTTCTAGTTGTAAATTAATCCCAACACTTTTTTCCTTCGCTAGCCAACACTGTGCCTCCCAAACTATCTAGAGACTGGTAATTAAAGCAGTGTGGGAGGTTTTCACTTCCTAATGCAGCACTGAACAGCGGCCAGCGTAAACCCAGTGCCTTACTTGATGGTTCGTTGGCACTAAGTGAAATTCCAATTAACTGACCCAAATGTCTGCAGGGAGCGTTTTGTCTGAGAGTGTGGTGAGAATGCAGTTTTGCTTGGACGTCATCCGTGTGGTGACCAGCAGTTCGTAGCGGGTCCACGTGTTGTAAAGGTGGTTTTGTAAAGCTTTACCTTTCGCTTCTCCACTCTGTCACTGTGGAAGCGTAAAATCTGGCTCATTATGTGTTTCCAATGGTCCACTGGACAGCAGAACTGAGGGAGCACAAGAGGGGAATCATTTACATTGTGTGCAGTGAAGCCCTTAAGGTAGAAAGGCTCAGCTAGACTCCCTGTTACTTGTCATAGTGAGGTGCAACGCTGGTAACAATGACTTCTATCCATCTAAGAGTCTCTTAGGAAACAAGGCGCCATGGGTAGTGATGAAAAAAATACCTCCTCTATCATAACTGAGAACAGGTGGAGAAGCAATGCTCTGTAACTGCCCCACGCTGTGCTTTAAAGAACGGTTCAAACAATTTAGTTTGACAAAGAGGGACTCCTGCCCTACTTTCCCCAGCTTTCTGTGAATCTTCAGCTATTCTAGCTGCCTCCAGACAATTGCTGAGATGTGAATGGCTCCAGAGACAGAAATTTGTCTATATAAATAAATACCTCTGTGTTTAAATACCCTGTTGGTTCGCTGATTAGGTTAAAAAAAAAAACAGTCTAATACTTTGACTACTGGTACTACTTGTATAGGCATGGCAGAAAGAGGAGACGGATAAAGCAATGGCAAAAGGGGATGTGGTTTCCTAAGGGCAGACAGAGTGGGGAACGGTTAGAGAAAATAAGAAAGATGTACACACACACACAGGTACACACACACATATCTACATACACACAGTAACACAAAGAGATAAGGGGTGGTGAAAGAAAATGCTGATCCATGGTCCCTGTCTGGGAAGGCAAAAACAGAACATTGATTCTACAAGATCCACAAATGAAAAATCCATTGGGGTAAGGAGCTCTTTGGCCCTGCGGCAGAGACAGGGCACCGGCGGTCAGGCTTTCGTATTGCAACTGACACCGAGCCCGGGCCTCTCACTGGGTGGCAGTGGGCAGTGCTGGATCAGCTGGACAAGAGCCAAAACCAACCTAACCAGCAGGAAGCGCGCTGAGGACAAGATGGAAAGGAGAAGATTTAGTTTTTTCTTAGAGAAGAAATAAGAAAGAGCTTGTCTTTTTGTTGGAATCAAATTATCACATATGGACAAGATACAACTAAAGCCACAAAGAAAGTTTGAGCCTGTTATTTCCTATTCCTGTTTTGGTTGCCTGGCACTTTAATCGCATTAATCCCTAACTGTGCGTCTGACCATTGTGCCTAAAATTGAAGAAACATGGTCACTCCCTCTACCTGTAAAGAGCAGATAAAGAGGCCCTGCGTCTCTATCTGTGGTTCCATTTGAACTCCCTCTGTTAAACCAGGGGTTGGGATTCAGGCTGGGGGAGGGAGGTCCTTTTTTCTCATTACCACCCTCTGTCAGTACATGTACACACCACAGTTGCACTAATCTCTACCCCTGATATGCTAATATCTCTGTCTCTCCCCCCCAACACTCCCTTTAGATGGCAGCCACACCTAAATGCAGAGAGGGGAAGGCGAGAGGAAGTCATTAAAGCATGCCCTGCAGGAGCCTGCCTGGGCCTGGGCTGGATGAGATGGGACGGCAGCAGCACTTTGGGTGTGTATGCACTGGGGGAAAAGAAAAAGGGTCTCTAGGGAGAGGTAGATCGGTTTAGTCACTGGCTCTACTCTGGTTCCCCCTGGGGTAGCCCTGGTCCCCAGCAGACAGGATAGCAATCAGACACGCAGGGTGTGGAGCAGAAAAAAAATAATGTAGTGCCAGTGGTGGTGGGAGTATTTGTGTGTGTGCATGTGCGTGTGGATTTGGGAGATTAAAGGTGACAGTCGTTGCTTTGCTTAGACCTGCTCACCTGCCACAATCTGTCAGTAACCAAAGCTGCTCAGTGAAGCGTACTGCAGCTGTCATCAGTGAGTGTGTGTGTCACAGCGTGCGTGTGCATGTCTCACTCTTCCTGTCATTTCACCTGCATTTGTATTGATAGATACATATTCTCAAAAGAGATGTTCCTGTGCAGCTTTTGGAGGCACACTTGTCCATCAGGTGTGCTGGTATTACTGCAGCAAAAGCGATCATGTGCATGTGTGAATTCCAGCATTATCATTTTAATTGATGCTGTGTTTTGTGGCACTTCAAAACCTACAGATTAACATGCAAAAAGAAAAACATGTTCTGACTGGTTATGTGTCACACACACACACACGCGCGCGCACACACACACACACACACACACACACACACACACACATTTGTATTTAGATTTATGTGGGAGAGAGAACAATTGATGATATTGTTTGCAGTATTCTTTCCTCCCAACTGCAGATTAACATAATTCAAAATGTATAAATATATCTGTCTTCGGCGTTAGAGTGAGAGATTGAGAGAAGAAGAGGAAGGCGAAATAGACAGAAACAGACAGACAGCATTTCTCTGCCTGAAGCACCTTAACTGATCATATATGTCTCCTATCAAAAGCTATGAGCTGTTTAATAGTTTGAATATAACCTCTTCATTTGTCACAGGCAATAATCACATTGTAACTCAGCTTTAATAGCGATGTGGAAAACCATAATGTGAAATCATACTGATTACTGTGTGTGCATGTGTGCGTGGATGCGTGGGTGGGTGGATTTCTGTGAGACAAGGACCTCTGCACATCCCTTATTAAAGTTGGATATTATGACAACTCAGTTTTTTGACGCATATTAAAGACTGTATCTCATCTTTAAAGGCCCTCCATGTTTTTGGCAGTTTTTTCCTGGAACAAAGTTACTGTTTCTGACAATCTTAACCTAGGAGAGGATCCTGGGAGGTTCAAAATTGCAGTCATGAAGACAAAAAGAAAAAAAAAGCTCAGATGGAAGCTATATGCAATACATTCTAATGAGCTAACAGGAGATGAGTGTTGCATTTATATGCCCACTGCATTCACATCCGTACCTCATAACTGCATTCGTTGTAAATAAATATGAGCAATCAGCTAAGAACGGCAATAAAGGGCCCATAAAGAGCTGCAAACAGTGAGATGGGAGGAAATTGCATTTCTACACAGACAGACAGACAGACAGACAAAGAGAGAAGAAGGCAGATAAAAACATAAAAGAGGAGAGAATCTTTTTCTTTGACCCCCATATCTAAAGACTGGGTGGAAGGTCAAGAGAAAGTTCATGGTATATAGACCATTTGAGCACAACCCTGGTAACAAAGAGCTAACAACAGGCAGCAGTAGTGGTCCTGGAAACAGAGAAAAAGGGAGTCAGAGAGAGGTTAAAAAGAAGTGTTGTATCCTCGCCTCCCTCAGCCCCGCGGCGTGGGGTCACCTCGGAGACTGGAGACTGAATTACCCAGCAGCCCAGGACGCTCGCAGGATCAGGCGGACAAGGGGAGAGGACGAGAGCAGTTAATGAAGGGAAGAGACAGTTCAGGTCCCCCGAGGGCCTCTAGGCACCTGGCTGGCAAGCTCCCACCGCCCACCCTGCTCTGATTGGCTAATTATCAACATGGATTTAGCCCAGAGTCAAATCACTGATTGATTGGAGTGTTTTAAATCTGTCTTTGGTCTCTCGGCTGCCTCTCCTTCCTATCTCGCTCTCTCTTTGTGGAAACTCTCGGTCGCTTGAGTCCTGCTGTGGGGACTCACGCGGCACAGTGGCAGCACAGTAGCAGCAGGTGACCGGTCCTTCTGCACAGTGTGGACACACGGCCTCAGCTGTGGTGATTTCGTCCCTCAGTGGACATAATTCATTTGTTAAGTGCTCAAAAAGAAATAATTTCACTCTACAGATAATTAGTAATTACAGCCTAATAAGTGACAGAACATTTTTCAAATGGGAGCAAGGGACGAAAGGCCGCGGTGTCACTCATATTGGGTCAACATAATTCCAGTAATAGATGTTATTTGCCATGACCATGGAGGCTGTGGAGGTGTGATTAAACAAGCATTGCTATGTTGCTCATATTCATTCATCAGCAATTAAGTAGCTCCTGGTCCAGTAGGAATCTCGTGCCTGGTTCATTAGACTTTACATTAAAAGCCAAAGGGAATAAATGCTGTGCAGCTTATGACTGTTAGCATTAGTCATGGCTGTTAATGTGACTGCTGTGAAATCCTTTTTTCTTTTTCACAGATCCAAGGGAACTTGTTGGATTCAGCTCACTCGTTCTATAGCTGATATGGCTTACAGCATTTCTCCTCTGTTAGAATTAAAAGTCATTAATTCCTACAACATAAGCCGACATAGTCGATATCAAAGCAGTCTGGAAAAAGCGCAATATAGAAGTTTGAATTTGGTTTTGCTGGATATTCAAGGAGTATTCAAATACGCTACTATGTGGGAGTGCATAAGAAAAGCTTCCTTTTTGTTTCCTTATCTGCCTCCAGTTCAAACTGAGTGCATGAGACGTCGTGTTACTCCACCGAAAGAACGAGAGATGAAGATGCAGCCAAAACAGGCTGAGCACATGTTGCTTGTAAAAGTATGCAAGTAGGTACGTCTCCCTATTTTTCCCTGCCTCAGATCAGTCAGAATCCATTCTCTTTGCTCTGGGGGGAAACACAAGGGGTGCAGGCGCTGGATGTTTCTCACAGTGGGATGGAAACACTTTGCCTGTACACAACCCCGACTGAGAGCTTTACTGGGAAGTTAGGAGCCTGAATCCCAACCTACATTAGCGAAAAGAAGGAGAACGAAGAGACCTCCTAAGAGAGCAGATTTAGCTCCATGGTTACAGTCCGCGCAACTGTTCAGGATGTCTCCCTCTATTTTGCTGCAGTGCATCCTGGGACAGGACATCTATAGTGGTCCTGGGAAGCCCCGGGGGAGGCTGGGGGATTAGCGCTGGCCTATCTCTTTAGAGCTGGGAATTAATTAAGTAATTATGAAAGCCAGGCAGGGTGGATGAAATATGCATGAGCCCTGATTGGGACGTTTGTGATTGTGTAATCTAATTTCAACCGAGCGGGCCGTTCGCCGTCAGCCAGGTAGAACACACACCACAGAGCCCCACACACACACACACACACACAACAATAATGCTTTCAAAACATAACCAAAGATCACATTCACTGTTGGCAGAATGGGTATTTGGAGTATCTCATTATGATAATTAAAAAGAGGTAATCAGTGTGGATTAATCACCATAGTAATGAGGATTGAACAGCAGATTATGTCTTCTTACCTAATCCATATAATTGTATTTGTAGAAGCATGAGATTAATATGCTAGCATCCAATTAATGATAAAATGATTGATTAAGCACGTGTCTCACTTTGGAATTCTTTCGGAGTGTGAAAAGTGGATTTTGGCTTTTGTCTCTAACATCGTCTTTGTTGTTGAAAGTGTTTGTGGATTCCATTGGGGTTTTCTGTGTCTCTGCTGTTTCTCTACTGGTCTCTCTTCCTCTGTATTGATGGACTTACAGGCCTGTTTGCAGCAAAGAGCTCTTGTTCTCCTGAAAAAATACTTCCTGCAGAAGACTCAAACAGAGTCGATAACAGATCAGTAGCCATGAGATATGCCACAAGAAAGACTGTCACATACTCAGTACACACGTGTAGTACAGCCATGCAATCTAGGTCTTAAGCGTAACCACAAACGTACACACAGTGTAAACACACACACACACACACACACACACACACACACACACACACACACACACACACACACACACACACACACACACACACACACACACGCATGCACACAAGGCTCCCATTTCCCCTCAATCACCTGCAAGTCTATCGACCCAGGTGCATCCTCCTTCCTTTCATTTATTTTGCTTTTTTTCATGTATTGATTCGCACATCGGTGTATTTGGAAAGCTGCATCACATAGTGCTGGAATATCATGTTCTAGGTTTGACCATTTGTGTCCTTCTGCATCCACCCAGCACTCTCCCGGTCTTTAATAGCCTCGTATTAAAGCTTAACATTCAGTGTAACGACAGTCTATAATATGCTTTAATTAAAAAAAAGGGGAGACTGTTTATATAAATGTGTGTGTGGGGGGGGGGGGGGGGCCTGAGCATTTTATGTTTCACTATATGCTCTAGTTCACTGGAGCACTGCAGTGGGAACCTCCACTATTTAAACTGGTCCCCAGTGTTTGAACTCTGCTCAGAAAGCAGAACATAAAGCAGAGAGATGATAGGATAGATACAGAGAGGGGAGCAGAGATGAAAGGCTGCAGTGTGCCCTCCAAAGGGAAATGTGGGAGCCCAGGAGCACGCTTACTCACAGTGTCTGATTGTTCCTTTGTCTCTTTTAGTCGCAGAAGGAGCTGTTTTAAAAGCCTGAACACAGGAAATGTGACAGGAGAAAGACTGCGGGTCAGATGTTTCAAGTTCACATACTACACATCGAGGGTCTGCCTCCTATAGGCATCTTTGAACTTTGTAAGGATGCACTACAAAGGAGGTTAGAATTCATAGAGATGGAGTTTTTGTCTAACTAACACCCACCACCTTGTGATTCTTCAAATAACAATCATATAGCAGATGAGAGGAGCAGGTGTGTCTCTGGCATCAGATGGCCACTTTTTCAACCCCTGTCTGTTCCCTATAAGCAGGTGCGATACTTGCTCATTAATTTCATCTCGGGTTATGACCTGCCTTACAGTATAGTGCTGCCCTATTTGTTCTCTTGTCTGTCTCCAACACCTTTTCTTTAGAGTTGTATTTTTTTGTCATTTAAGGCAGAAAAAAGACACAAAACTAAAGATCAATTTTCTGTAATTTTAATGGGATAATATATTATGTCACACTCCCTTTTGCTACAGCGTCTTCTACTCTTTGTGGCATGAGAAGTGGCTCACATTTCATGCTTTTATTTTGATGTTTATTTATCGATAAAATGTTGTGCTATCTGCACTGTGCGGTTTAAACATTTAGTTTAAAAGCCCATTTTTGTTGCTCATTTATCATTTACATCAGCTACTGTGAAAGAAAAGCTCATTTCAGTCAAGTCACTGGTAAAATGGGTTTGAGTGACTGAAAAACTGCATCCATGTTGTTTTCCTCTGGATGTTTAAAACTTATCATCACAACAATATGACCTTATTGCATGCAGCATAAGCTCCGCTTCCTGATTTGAGGCTTCTGTGGATTCAACCTCAACTGACTGATTTGCATGGATTTGACTGGAAACCCCAGATGGATTTGCATCCCTTGAAAAGAAAAAGCGCCTCAACTGCCGGAGCACAATGGGTCAGAGATGAAAACTTATACATGGAAACAAGATAAACTCAAGATTGTTCTTCTAGCCTCTGTTACTCCAACAACCTGCCAATAATACTGATTATCCCCATTTACAGATGTCCGATGGAATTAGGCCACTGTTCTCAGAATGCAGTATTATTATGGAGAACTTCTATTCCAAGATATGGAGTCTATATTTCATTTTTGATTTAATAACAAACATGACACATATTATCATTGTTGAGTGTAATCACATTCATCAGAGATGCTACACACGATGTCATTTAGTGCTGCAACAGTGCTACTATTTCCCCTCGAACTATATATATTCCATCCCTTTCCCTTCTCCTCACTTTACCTCTCTCCCCCTCCCTGCCAGCGTTGGCTCCCACCTCCAGAAATTAGGTGATATTGGTATGACGGGAGACCATGTCCAGGCAAACAAAGCGCGCCCACACCTGAGCTTTTTATAAGCTAATAAGATGACCGCTGGCTGGCTGTACTGTGGGGTCAGCTCCTGTGTTATCCATCCTTTGTCTGCAGATCTAACCTGTTATTATCAACTTGATTGGTTGTCTAGTCTGACACCTAATAATAGTGTCCGTTCAGCCTGCGTTGAGGAATGTGGAAAAAAAGATCACTCGGCTCTATTGACTTTTCTGTCTTTATGGCTGGAAAGGCAAATTGTAATAATAAAACCTTTTGACTGGATGATATTGTGCTGTAAGCAATGATGCCACCCTGCTGTGCTGTGTTGCATCATGGGATGCCACTGAGCCTTGTCAAGGCTAGCCACACACATAGTTAATCAAACAATTCATCATGCACTTGGTATAAAAATATTAACAATTCATTGCTGTAATATTTGTTGTCACTACGTTTTGCAGTTTCTACAAAAGTGTGAAGCACCACTTTTGTTCTGTTTTGCATAGCTGCTGGGAAACCACTCAGATGTGTCAGGCAAAACTCAATTGTTTCATTTCAGATTCACAGAGATAACTTTATGAATCTGAATGTAATTGAAAGCAGAAATGTACTGTTAGGCAGTCCTTACTCCTGCTATATTAAAATTGTATTACATCGTGACAAAAGTGTAACATATCAAATCAAACGGTCATTATGGCAAATCTCACACCTCTAAATACTGAGAAGTTCTTATGTAGCATGGCAACTATATTCTGCTCTGTTTCAATAACAATAATCTGTTTGTGTAATTATGTTAATCACAAATAACACACATCAAGCCGATGCAGTTATTTTGTTTTTACGAGGAATGTTTTGCCTCAGTCTCCACCCATTCTCTGTGGCAAGCAGAAGTGCAGTGGCGGCAACTCTTGAGTATTATTTCCATCTAGAGCTGTCAGCGTTTCCCACCAGATCATGGCTGTGATTAATAAAATGGGCCTCCTGGTCCCCTCAAGCCTATTCTCACCTTCTCCTTTTACACTGCCTTTGCAGCACATGCTTGTCTCCTGGTGTCTGCACTTCTTTCAGTTTCTCTCCTTATTCTCATTCTCTGTTTTTGGATATCGCTGTTGCTCCCTTTCAGCCTTCCCACCTGCATGAATTTCTTTTCTTTTGCTCACCGTTCCCTCTTCGCTTCTCTCTCTTGCTGCCTCTCTGGAGCTCCTGGTAAATGATGCATGGTAGACTCACAGCCGCTGAGCAATCATTAGTGAGGTGGCACAGGTGAACAGGAGCGATGGATGATGAAGAGAGGGAGGGATGGAGGGAGTAGCAGAGGACAGCAAAAGTCATGTTTCCGCCCCGAGGCGTTTCCCTATATCGTCACAAAACTAGAAGTTGTTTGTGTAAAACGCTAGTCGGTGGCATTTCTTATGCCAGTGGTCATTAATCTAGACACATAAACACACACACGTGTACACACTCACACACATGCACACACCCCATACAATCCATACAGAAATGAAGCCATAATGTTGCTCTCACAGATGAAACCCTGACTTACAGTGTCCTAAAGCCCTATGCTACCATAAAAAACAAGTCTGGACTGGACTAGCATAGCGAGTGTACTGAGCAGCCAATATTATGAAGTGTACATAATGCTTCCCTCGTGAAATATCATCACTCAACAATGCCCTGACGCCCCTCATCATAAACAAAATTTGGGTTTATAGTTCATATCAGGACTAATAAACTTGAGACATTACCTGACAAAGGCCCACAGTGGGTAAGAAACATGTGCAGCTTACTGGAGGCAAGATTCAGTGCAAAAGGATATGTTTTTTCCCCCTCCGATCAATCAACTAAATGTATTTTGTTAGTTATAAATTGACGGTAACATTGTGGTTTCTAATAGCTGATGGTTTGATTGCCAGCTTGATAGCTGCCAGTGCCTCGTCTTCCAACAGATGTTATGTTTAATTAGTGCTCACACCCACTCTTCACTGCAGCTCTCATTCTCGCCACCTCACAACAACACTTTCATTCACACGCATCTTTCTCTCCACTTCTAACAACTAATACTGTATAAACACATACAGTATTTTAAACACTTTTTTTTGCCTTTTGTGTGTCTCAATAAGACAGTTAAAATGTGTAAAATAACACAAACACACATCTAGACAATGGATCTCATCTGTACCTGGTGAGATCATTAGAGGAAAGTAATTAAGTACATTTACTCAAGTACTGCACTTTACTTAAGTATTTTCATTTTATGCTACTTTATACTTCTACTCTACTTCATTTCAGTGTGAAATATTGTACTTTTTGCTGCACTACATTTATTTGTTTAGTTACTAGTTACTTTTCAGAATAAAATTCTTCATAAAAATGCATCATAAGCTTATACATTACAATGCATTGTTAAAAATTAAATTAGAAGTTCTGAACTTTTTTGGCTTGTGGAGGCTTACAGAAAATCTGTGTGTAGTTTGGGCTCCTTGTCACATTTCAGATTCCTATGAGTTGTTAGCAGTTCTACCAAAGAGACATTTACCCTCTAAACTTCTCACGTTTTCATTTAAATGACCGTTTGAGGCCCAAAGAGGTAAAACTCCAATATTTCATAAATAAAGCAAAGACTAGAGAAAAGTCTGAAGAAATTAATTCAAATGTGTGTGGCAGAACTTTCTTATTTTCCTTTCCTTTCTTACCCCATTAATCATCTCATGATTCCCTCAGATTAATCTTGTGACTATGTTGGTAACCTCTGGATTAAACTAGCTACAGTAACTGTATATAAATTTGTTCAATTTAGCTCCACCTCCACCTGCTACAACAGTAAATTGCTGCTTACACACTGTTGCATCAGTATCTATATCTAATAATGTAACATGTAATATAATATGTCAGTCAGAGAGGCTGATTTTCTGCAAAACAACTATTTTTACTTCTGTACTTTTACTAAAGTAGGATTAAATGCAGGACTTTTACTTGTATTGGAATATTTTTATACTATTGTATTGATGCTTTTAAGTTAAGGATCTGGGTACTTCTTCCACCACTGGATGAGATACAGCAGAGTGTCATATCCTAATGATCCATACTTCTCAACATGCATCACTCACTTTCTACTGTAGGATCCCTCTGCTGTGCACATTACATTATGGTCCTTATCTTAACAGAGTGGAGATATGAAACAGCTGTAATCTCCTCGGGGACTGGTCTCTCTTTCTACACTCTTGCCCAAGTATTCAGCACAAACGACCATCATGTTGCCCCTCAGCCTGCTGTTTACTAATGATGTCTGTGTACGGCTGAGAGGAGAGCTCAATCTGATCATGGCCATTAGAGAATAAGATGAGCATTAAGCTTCCTATCTTTCCTGAATATCAACAAATACAATTTGGACTTGAAGGTAAATCCAGCAGAGCAATCATATCGACGTATGATGTTTGTGGCTAATGAATTCTCTACTCAGAAATATGCTTTATGGTCCCTTATGAGGGTGAGAGAACAGGTCTACATTTAAATCGGCTCTCCTAAGTTTAAATAAACTTAGGTGAAAAGTTTTGAAGTCATTCGACAGCAATAGAACGGACCTGTATATGAAAAGGATTAGGATTTGTTTGTCAGGGTGCTGTTTCTGTACAGTGTGGTAGAGTTAGGTGTATATTAAAAGCAGCTTGCGGACAGATTCACTCATTTTCCACATTGTTCTGTCCCCTTTAATTTTATTAACTTTTTACCCCCAGAAGCAGAAGGAGAGCAGAGTTTCTAGGGCAACAATCAGTGTAATTGTCCGAAGTCTGACACATGCAATCTGCAAAAAGCCCTGAAGCCCAAAGGCCCAGGTGTACCCAGGGATTACAATGGTGGAGGACAGGTGAAGTCACTGCACACTGACAGGGACACACACACACACACACATTCTGTCTTACTCTCAAACACACACACACACACACACACACACACACACACACACACACACACACACACACACACACACACACCCATGACTGGCATGGACATATACAGTATGCACACTAACAATCATCTGCATAACCAATCTATCTGCACATGGTCACATGTCATCATGCACAGCTGAATATTGGATAGTTTTTACTAAAGTTTTTGCAGGCTGAACAAAGTTCACGAGACCCTTAAAAGGTCAGGGTTGTCCAAAAAAAAAAAGAAAAAGAAAATAAAATAAAATCTATTTTCTGTCAACAGTGAACAGTTTTAACTGGGTAATATTTCTTGAAAGAAAGTAGTTCCAGTGAAAACTCTGTCGTATTTAGGTCTGTAGATTATCCAGAGCAGTAGTGGAAGAAGTTTTCAGATCCTTATCTGAAGTAAAAATAGAAATACCACTATGTGAAAATACTACTCATACAAGTAAAAGTAAATAACTTGAAGTGAAAGTAGAGAATTAGCAAAAAGTATCTAAAATAAAAGTACTCATTATGCAGTAGCCTTTTTATTTTTATACAGTATTATTATATTAATACATTAATATACATTAATGTGTAAACAGCATAATGTTTCTTTTACATACTGATGGTGAGTTTCATCCATATTAATGTATCATATTTTCTATACTGATCATATGTTTTGAATGTAAAATATGAATCTGTAAATTAACAAGTAACTGCAGCTATCATATAAATGTAGCAGAGTAGAAATTACAATACTTACCTCTGAAATGTAGTGAAGGGGAAGTACGATAAAATGGAAATAATGAAGTACTGCAAGTAACTCAAAAATGCACTTGTACATTACAGTACTTGAGTAAATGTATATAGTAACTCTCCACCACAGATCCAGAGTAACAAGGACATTGCGGCGTGAAACAACATGTTGATGTTGAGTTTCAAATATATTGTTTCAGTACTTTGAGCAGCACAAAGAAAATTTCATTCACCTCTATTGCATTTGGGTGGAGGGCTTTTTTTCAAACCTTGGCACATGAAACTGAAATGGTAATGAGAAAATATGGGTTTTTTGTGTGATTTGGATTACCTAAAACTTTGAACACCTCCAAAGAAAAAATATCAAAGGACATCTCTCTGAAATACTGCAAGACACATCTGTGAACATCCCGTGAGCCAAACTCTAATGATGGGTATTATTCTTTTTTTTCCACAGATGATGTTTTCTTGGTCAGCAGAAAGCCTGCAGATTGGCTGCCTTATTTTGCTTTATTCACTACAACCAAAATCTATTAAACAAGTTCTACTCTGGCCTGCAAGAAATAATTAGTCTACTGGATAGGTCAACTTAATCATTCCTGAAAATAATATTCAATTATCTCCACAGCAACTTCTAGAGCATGTCTCCTATTTTTAGACCCCCTCTGTTTTACAGAGATAGGCAGTTTGATCCTTTTTATGTCAAGCCTGCAACACAAAGCAACGGAGAGTCAGCGGTGCTAAACAGTCCTCGGCGAATAACCTATTATGTCTTAATAATAGCCCTAGCTTTCTCATTGTCTCTTCCTCTGTATGGTGCACCACATATGAGTTCCATCCCACCCGATTATGGCTCTCCTTTCCCCCCAGTTTTCCTCCCCAGTTTTCCATTGGGTGCCCTTGACTTACATCTTCAATTAGTCTTAGCAAAGGGCAGAACAAAATACTAACTTATGGCAAGTTCCACATTGTCATCATCTCAGTAATAACTGGGGATACGTGTTAAAGAGAAGGAAGAGACAGCAAATTATCTAGAGCTTGCAAAGTGCTAACATCCTTCGTGACCTCATCAAGGTAGGAGATGTGTCACCATAGTCAGTCACATAAAAACTGAATGAGCTCCTCGCCCCAAAGTGATCCATACGCACAGCAAGAATCACTGCTAAGTGACAAGATTTGAAAAAGATTGGGGATAATGTCACATAAGTATATCCTCAATATGCTCGTAACACAGAGCACAGAGCTATTATATGAAAGAACAGAGTGGTAAAACTGGCACAGAAACACAATCAGAGACGACGGCATGCACAGACATGTAAACAGAAAATGCATTTGCAGCTCCACGAGGCAAATCTGTCTCAAACACAACCTGCGAACTCCATTTCACGCATAACCTCTCTCGCTCTCACCGTCGCTGTCAGTGTCTCTCTCTCTCCGTCCCCGTCCCTGTCTCTGTCCTCCTACCTCTCTCACTCTCGCTCTCTCACCAGTCACAATAAAGACTTAGAGAATAAATAAATAATCCGGAGTGTATTCTGTGCTCCAGGAAACAGCATAATTGTCATCGGAGGAGGGAGCGCACTGGGAGTCATCACTTGTCCAGACGAATTATAACCTTTGAAGCTGGATTGGAGCAAAGTACAGCAATGCTGTTCTGTTGCCAGATACTGTCACATCTTAGAGAAGGGCCCCGCTTTAAGCTCAGCAGCATGCGTGCATGCATACTGGCTCTCTGTCTGCCTCACCCCGTGCCTAAAACTCTGGGCTTAGCTCTGTTTTACTCTTACGTATCTTATTTAATCTGGAGCATTTTACACAACAGTGTTAATCTAATCTCAAGGTACAAGTCATGCAAGGATAAACCTTCCTCTCACTGACCATCAGTGTGACTCAGCGACAGAAGGAATGAATGTTAGACCCGGTAGGAGCCAGAGAGTGACACCACCCATAGAGAGTAATGTTGGAGCAAGGCAGGAAGTAATAATCTGTGACATTTTCATAGAAATACATTTTTATACTCTTTATCACCAAATCATATTTAAAGGAAGTTGCTGACAGCTTCAATGCTCCTTGGCATAGATTCTCAGAGTCTCTGGATCTCTGAACATCATTCTTCCAAAAGAT
Source organism: Macquaria australasica (assembly GCA_005408345.1). Lineage (NCBI taxonomy): Eukaryota > Metazoa > Chordata > Actinopteri > Centrarchiformes > Percichthyidae > Macquaria > Macquaria australasica. The sequence continues at coordinate 1,131,573 of SEMN01000057.1, forward strand.
ATTTTCTCATTGATGGTGGTGGTGGAGAGTGCTGTGGTAGAAACATTTATTTTAGTTATAAATGTTTTCAGCCTTTTACCTATTCTGACAAGCAAGAGGAGGTTCAGACTGTCTAGTAGGAAAGATTATAAGATCTTGGGGTGTCTCAAATTCTTGATATGCTGGATGGAGACTGGATTCTGTTGTTTAGACTAGATAGCTAAGAAGAGCCGTACACGCGTCTATTAGTGACCTTGTTCTCTTGGGTTTAACTAGCTGTTGGATTGATTGTTTGTCAAGCAAACTCCATGCCACCTCTGTTGTGTTGGGTGTGTTTCCGGCTACCTGTATTTTTTAATAAAATACATTCATTTTAAGACAACAGAGACTAATAGGAGTGTTTTTTAATTCACCAAAATAGACTATTCATCACAAAATCGTAAGACATGATTCACATCAATTTCATCCTCATCAAACCACTCCACAGTCTGAAAGCATTTGCACTTGTTATGTTCCCTTTCATTTATCCAGGTCTTTCATTTAATTTGTCATCCATTTGTACATCATATGCCCCAGCTAATGAAAGCAATTTGCTGTTCCAAAAATTCTGCATTGTGTAGGCATCTCACAGAAACCCCTCAAGTGCGCAGGAAGTTAAATGTTTAAAGCTCGCAACAGGAGTGATTTCCTTGTAATAAATTGAAGAGGAAATTAGTAGTTAGCATGAGTAGTGAATGGTGCTGCGTCTCAAAAGGCTAAGAAGAGTGGGCCACCTACAGAAACTCAAACTTCAACAAGAGCAAACTCAAAGAGGATGCCACTGCTATAAATGACGGGTGATATCAGAAAAAAAAAGTGCGACAACTAAATATTTTTCCAATATTAGAAATAAAACACTCCCTCTGCAAAATATTATGGGAAGCTGAATTTAGTTGTACTTGCCGCTGCTTTAAAAATAAGCACCATTAAAGCACCCAGCTTCAATGCCAAATCAATGCTCACCTCTTCATCATGCCCCCAGAGGCGTCCGCTCACCAATCAGACGCTATCTGCACCTTCCAGTCATACAGGGAAACGACTTTGATAATGAAGAGTTCTGCTGAAGATCCAGACAGGTGTCGTCCTCGTTGGAGATTGGCTCATTTATGAAAGGGTGCTCTCTTGTGGCCACTGGGAGTAAAATATGACCCAGGGATGCGGGAAGGATGGATTGACAGGAAATAATGTGCTCTCATAAACCGACTGGAGCTGCCGGACTAGTTTTATGGACTCAAGACAGCTATCCACAGACTATTCATATTAGGCAGGGGGAGGAAAGATACTCATAAAAGAAACTCACAAACTCAGCCTCACTTGTCTGCAGTGAGACCTTGGTGCCTGCTGAATCCAGAGCGGTGCTGTGCGCTCTAGGGTCCGGGTTTTCTATTTCTCCCCTCCCATCTATTTCCTCCTCGCTTGCTAGTTTACCTTCACTTGTTCAGCCTTCACTCTGAGAGGAGGAGGAGGATGGTATATGATTGGCCAGGCGGGGGCTGGTAGTTCGGAGGCGTTGATCCCCGTGTTCTTGTTTACACCTTGCGGACGGGGACGGGGCAAGACACCCAGGGGCCCAGAACAGACTCGGGAGTCCAGTCTGCAGTGTACGCGGGTATATCTGACAGCATCTCCCCGTGGTACTTCTTTTGTATGGTCGCAAACCAAGTTTCTCTTTGCTGGGGATCGGACGCTAATTTAAGTCTAATTTAATCTCTCAGTTCAGAGCAGAAATGCGTCAAACTTTTACGTGACTTTTGCGGCACCTCTGCGCTTATGGCTCCCAGTCAAGCAGGGTACAAGTGCGGCTGGAAATGAAATCTACGAGGAATAGTCCCGACAAATTGTTTCTTTCTGTTCACAGGGTGTGATATCTACGGACCTCTTCAAACTTTGATTACGAACGGAAATTACACCCTTTCAATGTTTCTCGGACATTCACAAGCTGCTTGGTGATGGATGTGTTCTGAGCGTTGCAGTCTGTTTGCGTCTACAGCCAAGAGTGAACTATTAACCAAAACAGCGACATCCAGCATCAGTCAGGCTACTGGACTCGTTGGCATTTCAGTCTTTCCTGAGAAATCTTTCAGGGGTAAAGACTTGGTTGGACAAGAGCCGCTTGGTGTGTCAAACGCACCGCAGGTCACGCTGTGTGGACGGTTCGCAACGGCGTAGCTGGAAAAGATGCTCTCTGTTCGGATGCAGCGTGACCAAGGTCTCGCTCCTCTGGTTCTCCTCCTCCTGGTCGGGGGATATGTCGTGTCTGGCACTGGTAAGTTTTAAATTAAAAATCAGTTGGACTGTAATCATTGTGAAATACTGAAACACACGCTCATCTGTGCGCGCGCACACAGACACACACACACACACACACACACACAGAGATTGTGTTTTATTTATTTTGAACAGATCAAGTCAAACAACGAGAAAATATTCAGACTTCCTACTTTTACTAAAAGTGTCCAACCTCAGAGTTTCCTTCACACTCCATGGGAATTTAAAATAGATGCCCTGGATTATATAGTAGCCCAGTACACCTATAACAGTGCAGGGGTCTGGGGTCGCCTGCTGACCAGCACTTTTTTCTTTACCCACAGCAAAGTCTTCAGCCTTACAGTAGACCCGAGCTCAGAGCTCTCTTTTCTACTTGGAGCGGAAAAATCAAACTCCCCCGGTGCGCAGGGAGTAATTAAGGTTTTGCTCTGTGCCTTCTTGGCCTCTCCAAAAAGAAAAAGAATAAGTCAGAGCACTTGAAGTGCTTCGGGGGAAGAGATTATTTTTTTTCTCATTGCGAGATACAGCATCTAAATTTTGTGACACTTGTTTCAGGCTTGGGTGTGCAAGTTGTTTTTGAAGTACTGAATACACTCAGTTGATCATAAACCATTTATATCTTTTTAATCATTATTTTATTAGACATAGTTTTTCAGTCTGAACAGAGCAGGCTTTGATCAGGTGGATTGCCCAGACTTAATGCAGTCAAAGACTGCACCAGCTCCCATGGAGATGAAATCACTTGGTACACAGGGCAGGTCAGTGTGGGTGAGCTGATGGGACAGGACCTGGACACCAAGGTGACGCTGCCCATCTCCAGTGTTAGATTAATAATTTCACTCAGTGTGGCCTAGTGGTAGGCGAGCCTGGCCTTTTGCTCCCCTCCCTGTACCAGATCAGATTGAAATACAAGGCAGAAATCTGAGGGTTTAGTGGATTGTGGATTAAGCTCGGTTTAAAAAAAGAACAATGCGGACAACAATGAGTGCAGAACACAAGCTCTGCTAAAAGATCACTCCAAGGAATAAATCCAAGTCTCTGGTGAAGAAGTCAATTTTTTACTTAATGACAGCAGTAATCTTTTGGAGGACACACTGACTGTCTGTCCAGGTCTGTGTCCATTTCTTTGAATGCCAGTAAGAACCCCCGCTGTACATCCTAAGGTCCGTGTGTGTGTGTGTGTGTGTGTGTGTGTGTGTGTGTGTGTGTGTGTGTGTGTGTGTGTTATTCCCAGAACAGGTGGAGCAGAAAAGCAGCTTACGTTTATTAAAATTGTGGACCACTCTGAAATCCTTGCATGAGAAATGAGAAAGGTTGATATAAACAGTTGAGGATTGCAGTGAGGTCCTGTTAGGGGAGCCGAGCTGGGAGGAGGGGGACACCAGGGGACAATAGCTCAGTGTGCCCCAGTAAAGTTTCTGTCTGGGAGAGAGGAAGGCAGAGATATATTTAGGGAATGCATGATGGGACAGACAGATTGCATTTATCTTCTCTCCCATTGTGTGTGTACCTTTCCTCTGCCGCCTCCCCTCAGATCCCTCCTGTCTCGGTCTCTGCCTGCATTGTGGATGTGCTGAGCTCACATTTCTGCTATGGTGCTCCTCTTTCTGTGTTGACATACACATTAATTACCCAGACTGCCAGGAACACTTGTCTGGAGTAACTACCCTGCTGCCCACTGCCTCTCTGTGTGTGTGTGTGTGTGTGTCATTATTAATGACTTCATCAGAATTAGAAAACCGACATATGGGAAGTGTGTTTACACGCAGTTTGTCACACATCAGGATTAAGAGGAGATGACCAGGTGCCCAGTAAGGCCCCCCCCCCCCCCCAGTGTCCAGACTGGGAGGTCAAGACAGGAGGAGAGTGAGGGTGAGGGTAGCGACGGAGCAGTGGAGCGTTCAGAGTTAGGGAGCGTAGCATGTCAGACACTCCCATAGATGGCTGGGTGAATAGTGACACTCTTCTAGGATGTGCTGTCTCATTTGTGTTAAGTGTGGGAATCCTCTTGCTCCTGAATAACAGTGCAGCGGCTGCAAGAACACTCACATTTTTTAATATTATATGTGAGCTAGTAAAAGGCTGCTGAAATATTTGTTGCCCTGCTCTACAGTTTGGTCAGAAGAACTCTGCAATTTACCGAAAGTATGAAGTATGAAAGCATGAATTTCATGAAAAGAAAGGAATGTGACAACAAAGCTAACCTCAAACAAACACCACAGTAGATTTGGCTTCAAAGGCGCTCAACAGATTGAGATGTCAGATTAGATTAAAGTGTCTCAGAAACATGTAGTCATAACAAAAGTGCTGCCAGGCTGTTGCATCTGCAGAGATTTGGACAGGTGGTTGGGCACCGTGATAAATAAACAGACAGACAGGTCTCTTTGGGCCAGGCCACGGGCCAAACTAGTTCCTCAGGCAAGTCCTGCTGGCAGACCAGACCAGGCCACATTCTGTCCCGGAGCAGTGCATTAGTTTTATGGCCATCAGGCGGCAGGGGATGGGATCGCTGGCCAGCCACTGCCCTCTCTGCTGTATTATTCATACGTCCAAAGTGGTCTTTGTTAATATTTAAAATGTGCTTATGATGCTCAAATTCTTGACATCAGAGACAGCAACGGAGAAAGAAGTGGGAGGGGAACAGCTGCTTGGCTCTCACTGGGCGTAACTGACCCGGATGGCTACAGGGGGTAGTGAAGGATTTTAGGGTACCAATAGGCATTTATAGACTAGATAAAAGAGTGGCAGTTCGAGCAAGTGTGCCAATTGCAGCCCGGGGCTGTTGCGGTGGATGTGTGTGAACCAAACAAGGAGAAGGGTTACGCAGGGTAATGCTATCCATCTGAAAGTGAAGAGGAAAAAACAGAAAGAGGAGATGGAAGAGAAATGAATCTGTGAGAGACACATTGAGATAGATTGATCTCAGGGCATGGCTTTTAAATATCCTTTATGAGAAAAGAGCGAAGAAGAAAACTCCATAGCAGTGGCATTCAAGCGTCATTAAACCTCTGGCACAGGCCAGAGAATGAGGTGGTGAGAGGGGGGAGAAATAGGTGCAAAAGAATGAGAGGAAAGGCAAGTGAAGTGCAGCAGCACCAGGTTAAAGCTAGCAAAGCAGCAGAAGGAACAGTGGTTAAGAGAGAAGGATATTGTCGAGGAGGAAGGCGGAGGGTGGAAAGTGAAAAAGAGACACACAAATCCACTAGGGGGATGTTTTTATTAAGGCTCTTATCGATGGAGAGAGCTCACAGTATTAAGAGTAGACATGTTTAATGCTTTGCCAATACTGTGCATGTTAGACCGGACCATAAATCTGCAGCAAACAGCAAGGGCTCTGAAGGAGGGGAAAACAGCGAGGTAAATGGAAGAGGGAGCTGACTATAAAGAATGGAAAGAGGAGTTAGCAGCAGGAGAAAGTTTTGAGCAGAGATTGGCAGATTTGAGATGAATATAGTTTTAAGCACAGGTCATTACTTTCTTCTGCAAAGACAATATGTTCTCAGAGTATTTAAAATCTGGGGTAATAATGATTTAATCAATATTGCTGAGCCTGCCAACTAATTCTGTGCGTTATTTAAAAAGTGTACAAAAAACTGTAGATAATTATCATCAAGTGAATCTATTTGAATATTTCATGTAATGCCTGCTTGCATTGTGGTTAAAAATGTCTTGTTTACCTCACACCAGATGGTCTCTCCTACCTGTGTTCCTTCACATAAAACAGTTATAAAATGCAGGAATGTTTCAATTTAATCCAAACATTTAAAGCCATCGACCGAGCTGTTTATCCCAAGGTCAAACTAGTTTTTTTCAGTTGTAATCACAAAATTAATTTTACTCTGTCAGTAACTTTTGAAGGTGACAAAACACAAAGATTTCGGCACAGGTCTTCAAATAGCCAGCAAGTGGAGTAAAAAAAAAAGTTGAGGCTGGAGTGAGAGAGGGGGATGGATGGATGGATGGATGGGCCGGGGGTGGAGGAGGGAGAGTTTCAGTGGCAGATGGGAGCTGAGTTGCTGCTGGGCCGGCAGGACAGGGTACCCCCTGCCCCTCCATCCTGCCCTGTGGGGGGAGATGGGTGGGGCAGACAGGGAAACAGGAAGAAAACCTCTGTGGGGTTCCATTGTGCTTTAGATGAATAGGAGACTCCAGAGAGCTTTTTCTGCCCCTTTGTGTGGGGTAGAGAGGGGGCAGCACTAGAACACACACACACACACACACACACACACACACAACACACACTCAGAACTCATTCACAACTTCAACAGGAGCTATACTTGCATGAGTATGTGTGTGTTCATGCGCCTTTGGAGGGGTGTAACTGTTGCATAATCACTTATGCGCAGGTAAAGATCACACCTGCTTGTTTTAGCTTTAAAATCTCTGATTCTCTTAATGATTGATATGCTAAGACGTGCTCGGTGACATCTGACATCAAAAGTACAGAACCCACCCACGCACACACACCCACATATGCAAAACGGAGCCACATCCTCTGATGAAGAGGTAGCATTTATGTGTATAATAGCAGAAGACCTGCTGGGTCACTTGGGAGGAGTGAGTGAGTGAGTGCAGGAATTTTCATTTAAGATCTCAGCAGCACTCTGAGCATCGTGACCAATAGGATCAGGATTCACTACGGGGGATCACGCCAGATCCTGAACAACACCCTTACCCTAAGATAGACACACACACACTTACATACACACAAGTGGTTGCACTGAGGTCCATAGATTAGAGGCAGCGTCAGCACTTGATTAGCTGCGCTGTGGTCCAGCGCTCTGCGTGTGTCCTCATCTAAAAAGGGAGGTTTTTCAGGCCATGTAGATTCCCCCTCATCTTCTTAGCAGAGGCTTTTTTGTCTTCAAAAGGCAGTTGAGCCAAGTCCACTCAGAGCTTAGACCACAGCCAATCTGTTAATGCTTGTGTTTGTGTCTGTTTGTATTTGAGTGCCACGTCGGCTTTGGCGAACTGGAGAAAAATTCTGCTTAAAGAGTGCTAATAATACACTTTCCATCGGGAGAGGAAATGTGCTGCATTAAAGAAGGCGATGGCAGTTAGTGTTATTCTGACTCCCTTTTACGAATTTGGCATACAAAGCTACATTCCCCCACATCCACATTAATAAATTGCCTCCACTTGTCCCCATTTCCCCTTCCCCTTCCTTCAAATCTCTTGATAGTCTCATCAGGCGTATTTATAGCTTTATAGTCTCACATATACCAACCTCTGTCATCCATATCTCGCTCACTCCATCATTTTTTTTTTCCAGCCAGCTCTCTGGCGGAGTTTGGGAATTGCTCTTTAGAAGGCACCATGAAGAATCCCATTTCTCTGAGTGTAACGCTTATTAGGGTCCCATCTGCCCTCAGGGTACTTATGAATGTGGGGGGTGTTTGGGTTGTCGTGGGTAGGTGAAGGAGGGGAGCGCGGGGAGCTTTGTCATGCCTGTGTGTAAGTGGATGTGGGTGCCACTGGGGGCTTGTGCGAGGTGGGAAGGGGCTCTTAACACTGCAGAGCACACACCAAGCAGCTGGTGTGTCTAAAGTAGGGGAATGACACACAGACCTCCCCGGAGAGACGGGCGTGTTGAGCGTACGTGCGCATATCTCCCTCTCAGAGAGGGAACGGAAATGATCCTGCGTCCTTCTGTCTGCATGGCAGGCAGCTAGGCAACAGCAGGACTTTCAAACAACAATCCCCCACCACCCCTCCACCCCCACCCTCCTTGTGTTTTTAAATGAAGGAGAATGATGCTTAATGAGTGTATTTGTGAGTGTGTGTAGAGGGGGGAGGAGGGAGGGCTTTGTGTGATTGGCTGCATGTGTAATTTAATGTAGTGACTGACATGGAGTTAAAGCACCATGTTTGTCTCTTACGTTCATTGCCCCTGTCAGTAATGGAGCAGTGATTGACCACTTAATCACAGGTCAACAAGAGCATATCCAGACCTTTCCTGTCCTTTACTTTCCCTTTCCTTTCCTTGTCTCTCCTTTCTTTCTCTTGCCCTGTTTTTCCTTTAGTTGTCTTTCCTTTCCTTTCTATTTCTTTCCTTTCCTGCCTTCCCTCTCCTTATCTCTCCGTCTTTCTGTTCCTCTCCTCTCCTCTCCTCTCTGCAGTTTGAGCTTTAAATATAGCGCTAAAGGAAAAAGGTCTGCTCTGCAGTATCTAGCTCCATCCCCAAAACATATGCAGACACATACAAACACACACAGTTGGGGCAATAATCCCTGCTTCTGCTCAGATGCTCTTGGATCACAACCATAGCAAAGAGAGGGAGATCTGCCCTCATCCACCCTCTAATTCCTCCACCCGTCTTCAGCTCCAGGACTTAATTCTTACTTCTCCTCCAGAGGCTTTGACTAGATGCCTCCAAACACACAGTAAAGATTCTGTTCTCGCTTGGGATGCAGGTCTTAATCAAGGGCTGACAGGCTCCTCTTGGCTCGGTTTGTGCGTTTGGCGTGAGTGTGTGTATGTGCGAGGGGTTCACGCTGATGGGAAGCCAGCCGTGTTTCTTAGATATTACTCCCTTTTCTGCATGGGTCACAGTGGGGTCACACTCCCAGTCTCAATCAGCACACAGCTCATGCACACACCCATCTCTCTCTCGCGCCGGCAGCCGTTCTGATTGCACAGGAGGAAACCTGGTATATCCTCCTCAATCATTCACCATGCCAGGTGTGCACGGCGTACGCTACAAAATGCCACCAGGCATCAGTCACTGAAGAGTTAGGCGTTGTTTGTAAATGAGCGCCATGTGTGAAGTCGTGGGACGAGGTTGGGTCTAATTTGGCAGATGTACCTGCATGTAATTAAGGTTAGATTTAAGTGTATGAGCTCACGCACGCATCAAGTGTGTCAGCGGGTGTGTGTTTCAAGCCTCTTACCTGCTGCTGACCAGATGGGCTCAGCAGCCGACCTCACGCTTACCTCTTCCCGCCACTTCAGTTAGATTAGCTGGTGAGCTGAGCTAAGGCACACAGGCATTATAATGGACACATCAGCCCCCACCCTAGTCCCCCCAGCAACACCCAGTCCTGCACACACACACACACACACACACACACACACACACACACGCGCACACACACACACACACACACACACACACACACACACACACACACACACACACACACACAAACATATAAAGCACATGTGCAGCCTTCATTCCTCACATAAGAAATTTAGGATGACGATATGCAGTTTGTTTGTGTGTGTGTGTGTGTGTGTACATGTGTGTGTAGCTCGTTGGGCAGCGCCCGTGGCCTGCTGTTTATGGGGATTATGAAAGCAGATGGACAGCCATGCTGACTGGTGAGGGTTCATTAACTCTGGGTGTCTCTGCTCTGCCGCTGTGCTGTGCTCAGCTTCACTTACCTCCAATCCTCTCAACAACAAGAGGTGGTGTGTGTGTGTAGGTACAGCAGGTAGAGAAAGCACCTCAGACAATCAAAAGAAATATATATATGTTTATTGATCGGGGATAGATGTGAGCTTGAAGTTTCTGCTTGACTGGTTTATGTAGAGGCGATGCAGCTGCTGCCACTTTTTTGTTCTTGCGCTCTCTGACGTCATTATTAACAGATGGATTTGTACTGAAGTGCTCCATGTGTCAAAGGAAGGTTTTTCTACATGAAAAGCAGCGGGAGAAACATATTTCATGTAATCATATAGGGCCAGCTGAAGAGTTATGATTTAGCACGATACAATGTCTTCAGCAGAGGACCATTTCCATGGCATTTCACTGCTCTGCCAGGGGAGATAAATAGGTATAGTTATAGTGGGTCATTAAACACTGAGCGGTGTCTCTCTGTCTATAGCTTCAACCTTCACGGTGCAGCCAGCTCCTGCCCTCCTCTTCCACGGCTTAATAAAAGACACATGGATCACGCAGGGACAGATAGACATACCTGTGGAGAGCGAGACAGACAGACAGACAGACAGACAGACAGACAGACGGACTGGCAGATTCTTGGGCAGATGGGTTGTTTGGAACCCCTCAGAGGCCTCGGCGCCATCAGACAGAGGAGTAGTCAGTCACCCAGTGTCATGCAGACTTGGCAGAGATGTGACAAGAAGTCACTAGGAGGGAAAAAAGTTTGAAACTGTACGAATATAGTCATTTTCAGTATCAGTGAATTTCTTGAATATTATTATTGTAGTCTATTAAATGTCAGAAGACAGTAAAAACATTCCATTACAATTTTCCAGTTGTCTTTAGAGTGCTTGTTTTGATATTTATTTGATATTCACGTGTACATGTATGATGACATAAAACAAAGATAAGCAGCAAACTCTCAAATTTGAGAAGTTGCTTGATAAATGACTTAAAGGAACAGTTCAACATTTTAGGAAACGCTTATTCGCTCTCTTGCTGAGTTAGATGTGAAGATGGTTGCCACTCTCATGCCTCTACGGTAAATATATGAAGCTTAGCACAAGAGATAGTCCATCACATAACCACCTGTAAAACCACAACATGTCATTTTTATGCTTAGGTTTTTGTACGGATTAAACAAACGAGATATAACTTGTAAATTAGTGAGCTTTAGATGTGCTGGTAGGTGGATTTTGTTGCCTTCAGACAGAGCCAGGCCAGCTGTTTCCCCCTGTTTCCAGTCTTTGTGCTAAGCTAAGCTAACTAGCTGCTGGCTGTAGCTTCGTATTTAACTGACAGAGAGGAGAGTGGTATCAGTCTTCTCATCTGACTCTTGGCAAGAAACAAATATGTTCCTTTAAATTATCAATGAATTATCAAAATTGTTGTTGCTTAATTTTCTGTCGATCAACTAATTGATTAATCAAGTAACACCCCTTTGGAAAAAGAATGGTATGACTCAATAGTTAAGGTACATTCTGTGTAATTGTTATGTTTGTATGTATTGTTTGATTCCTGCCTTACAACTTTTGTCACATAACTCTCTCTTTTTCTCACATCACTCTCAGTTGTACGATGTGTACTTTGCTGTTTCCAAACAACAGATGTTGCCAAACTGTTAAAAGCAACACAAAGATCTCTCAGATTACCACCTCAACTAAACCTCAGAAGCAAGGGGAGATAATTAACAGGTACCTTTCTGGTGTTTTGCCCCCTGTGCCCTTTAGAGTAAATAACGCCTGTAATGGAAAAATATTGGAGTTTCACAGTGGAGCAGCGACAGATTGGAACTTCACTGCTGCTCTTAAGCCCTTTGTGATGTGGTGAGGGAGTCTTTTTGTTAGATTTAGGCTAGGAGACTATGAATGGCAAGGAAATAGAACATTTACGTGTGCATGTCAACGTCCACCCACGATTCTGTTGGTAGCAGAGTACGTGTGTGTGTGTGTGTGTGTGTGTGTGTGTGTGTATGTGTGTGTGTGTGTGTGTGTGTGTGTGTGTGTGTGTGTGTGTGTGTGTGTGTGTGTTTGCTCGCATGGTCTGGTGATTGTGTGTGCTGAGATGCTGTCACTTACGGCTTTCGTCTTTATGCTCTTGTGAGTGACAGTTATACAGTGGTGTGGAGTGTGTAAATCTCCTTCTATCTAAAGCTCTCAGCAGTGGGCCTTACATTAGCACAACAATTTACACATCTGTCCGGAGGGGAAGAACAGGCAACTCTGAGAATAATGAACGCCTCAGTCAAAGATAGTCTCTGTGTGTGTGTGTGTGTGTGTGTGTGTGTGTGTGTGTGTGAGAGAGAGAGAGAGAGAGAGAGAGAGAGAGAGAAATCAGGAGAGGCAGGAGAGACTCTGTAAACAAGAGACAGAGGAGGTTTATTAAAACCCCACCACTACTCACCATCCTTTTGTCCTTCTATTCTCTGTGTCCCTCACCTCCTCTCCCCCTCTTTCAGTCAGAGGAGCGATTACATGCCCCTGTCTCTCTTGTCTTTCATCTCTTTCTGTGAAGAGGAGAGGAATGAAGGTCCTCTGTGGCGTGTAATTACACAGAGAGATCCTGGATGAGGGCGTCTGTCTCCACAAACAAAAAAAAAGCAACCCCCTCTCCCCCTAAATACCTCTTGATAGGTGGAGATCTAAAAAAAAGAGACATTTAACTGCCTTTGATCCACCACAGGGCCCCTTGTCTTTACCTGCCACTTACGGAGGCCTAATAAGTACTATCACAAGTCTATTTATTTCATTAGAAGCACTGACACTAACATATGCATGGCCCAGCTCCAGCACCGTGGGAATGAAATACACAGCTCCTCCATTCATTTTAAGCACGGAGTCATAATCATGACACATTTACAGGGCGGTGTTCCAATCTTACCCATGAGTCATATTGCTGAATGATTACGGAAGGGCGGATTTTTATGGGCTTACATTGGTATTGGCTCAACCTCTAATTGGCCCAAAGCACATTTGCATTCTGGGAAGGTAATAATGGCGCTCTTTGGAGGCACTTTAAACGAGAAAGTCATTGCACTCTGACTTAATTCTGCTCATAGAAGTGCTGATGCCTCCAGATGGCTTTTTTACTGAGTGTGATATGGCCATTTTGTGTGCATGATCATACACTTACCCAATACTTGGGGAATAGCTTACTTGCTAGCAATGCCACTGGTCTCTTGTTCCCCATTTTAATGTTTTTTTTGCTTCTTATTTCATATTCGCAAACAGAAGAGAAATGCAAATAAAGCTAGCTAATTTGACATGCTTACAAAATAGGTGTTGACACTAATAGGTTGTTTGTGAGGAATCTAGCGGACAAGTGACAAGAGATTTTTCTTTTTTTCCTCATCCTTTAGCACTTCTTCAGTTTGTATCTATAAGTATGTGCGAGTGTTGTGGTTTGACATTCTGCAAAGGTCACTGAGGTCAAGCAGCTCCCTGTTTGGGAGCTGGAGTTGGCCTGAATGTGTTTAACGTGTCTTTTTTACTTGTGTAAATCCGCCCACATTCGTTGAGACTTATCTGTTCCTCTGAACTCACTGGGAGATGAAGTGAGCATTCTGGTGCAGCTCAAATAGACTTGGTGTCAGACAATAGACCGGGGTCTTCTATTGCACTTAGCTGAAGCTGCTGAATAGACTCTGAATAGACCTGGAGTGGTGCGGCCATGCAGCTGCTGGACAATAGCCTGCTCAGCAGAAAGGCAGCCGGTGACCTTGAGGTCGGCTCTGGCCCTGTCCACTCTGATCCCTGAACCCTCACCACACAGAGTCAGCACCGGGAAAGGCACAGCAGAGACCCTGTAGCAATTCAAGCAAATCAACCACAATCGCAGTTTGGAGCTGTAAACATGTTTACACAGTTTGGCTTCTAGTGGAGAGCATAAAAGGACTAGTTAAACATTTTGAAATATATTTATCCGCTTTCTTGCCGAGAGTTAGATGAGAAGATCAATACCACTCTCATATCTGTGTTTAGCACAAACACTGGAAGCAGGGGGAAACAGCTAGCCTGGCTGTGTCCAAAGTTTAAAAAATCCACCTACCAACACCTCTAAATTTGACTAATATTTTGCATTATATCTCGCTCGTTTAATCCATACACATTCAGAAATCTAATTGCAAAAAGTTGAGGTTTAATGGGGAGTTACGTGCTGGAACTGGAATTTATTGTCCTTTCATCACAGTGAAGTTGTCAAGCACCAAAATGTCGAACTATTCCTTTAATTTTGCCTTAACAAAGTTCTTCATCCTCTTCTGGGGCACACAATCAGTGTGATACTGCTATATGAGCTAAATCAATGCCCCGTACTTCCAGCCATACTGAAATCAGTGATGTTAAGGTACTTATTTTGCGTTTGGCTGTGCAATCAGAAAATGATCACTGACTCCAAGTTAAAATAGGTGAGCTGATATCACAGATACGCTGCGTTATTTACTCTCAATTCCTGCCTTTTCTCCACATTTTCAAAGAGACTGGAAAAGGCAATATGTTTACACACTGTGTAACTATGTATTTGCCCCCAAAATGGATAATAAATTTAATGGGTCTTGTCTAACTGGGTGGTGATATGTTTTAATAAATCTGGATCCCCTTTGGAAATGAATGTATTCAATTTGGCTGTGACTGAAACTGTTCAGGGATCCATCACACTGAGGAATCTCTCTTTGTTTGAGCAGGCAATGGGAAGCATTTTATACCACTTTAATAATAGCAACTCTCTGAGCCTCAGACATACTCTCATTTCCCAAAATAAACACCACCATCACTCTTACACCCAAAACCAAACACAACTTTACACAAATCCCACCATCAGGAATAAAAACATCCACACACAGGCGGTGCAGCTTCCCCCCCTGCATTTGATCACAACCGGCATCCCCTCCTCCCCATTTGTGTTTATTCGGGGGATTATTCTGACCTAATCTCTTCAGAGCATAATTCAGATTAGATTTTGTGTTATTATTATTGCTATGTCCATTCCCTACTGTCCTGCTGGGATTTCCTGCCTGCCGTAGTGCTGTGTTTGGGAAAATTGATTAAAACTGCTGACCACTGCCCTAGATAGCACAGGCTCTGGAAAGTGGATGAAAAAATAAAAGCAAACACAAATGATACAGTACTGCATCTTCTAAAAACATGTACTCTATAATAGAACGGTGGGAGTACATGCTCAGCACAGCCAATGTAGAAATCCCCCTTTCATGCATTTATCCTGCACTGATCTCACATTCGAACAGCAGGGATTTTCTTATTCATAAATGTTAAATACAAGATTTGCCTCAGCCAAGATTGCTTTTAACGTCCAACAGCCACAAAAGAGAACAAAAAGACTGAATTCTCTACTAATTACCTGAAGCAAGAGTCTTTATGCGTGCAGCGAAAGCTGGGGCTCCATCTGTATTGGAGCTGCCATATTGGCCTGAAAATTGCTCAACAATTTGATATTCAGGCATCATGTTTACTCTGCATTTTCAAGATAGTGTTTAAACACCATCTGCCTTTACCTCTGTCTCTAAGCTCGGGAATCTGAAGCAGAGAACCCTTGAATAAATTACAGTATATGTGTAAAAATCCCAGTGAGTGCAGGGAATAAAAATACATTCCCTATCCTTGATTATGTTTGTAGTACAGAGCGTCTAATTTTCAGTGTTTTTCTCTCCGTTTTCTTGCCAAAAGAGTAAAATATTGCCTCCTATCAATAACGTATTGTCTCAATATATTTAGCCACTGTGGCAATTGCCAAATGACAGTGAATCATGGCATAAAGTCTACTCCTCTCTATGTGTTGTACTTTCTTGCATTATTTGTCACTGCTTTGTTTTCAACCTCATTAGAGAAAAATACCCTGGAAAGTAAGGTGAATACATTTTTGCAATGGTAAGCACCTGCATTCACCTTTCACAGACACAAAACATACACTAAGTCCCTCGGTCCCAGAAATACACGACCTGCACTTTACATCCTTCCAGCGCTCCCTTTTGCTTGCTTGTTTTTCTCAATTAAGATGAATTATAGAATTGCATTGGGGAGCAGGGACAAGGAGCGCTTATTGTGTTACCCTGTGGTACTCAGTCAATGAGTTGGAGAGAGGAACAGAGTGCTGTGGATATTTTGGTCTCTGTGCCTCACACCCCTCAGATTCCTCATGGACCACACGATATGCAACTTTAGCCGAACATGTTAGAACCCATGCGTGTGCGTAAGAAGGAGGGAAGAGGAGGTGAAGCTTGGGTTTATTGCTCATATGTGGAGGTGGAGGAGATGGAGTAAGTGAGACAGGGGAGACGTGGGGGCTGTGTTTGTGCTCGCTGTTGGAAACTTGAAGACAGACCAGGCTGCAGTGTACATTTCATTACTCTGTTCTCCTCCAGAGGCCCAGGTGTGTGTCGCAGCTTTTGGAGCTGTGGAGGTCTGGGTCTGTGGTTGCTGCCGCCTGCTGCCCCCGTGCTCCTGCTCTGCACCCGCTGATGCTATTGCTGTTGTTGCTGTTATTAGTATTGCTATTATAATGTTGCTCTTAGTGTTGTTTCTGTTGGTGTTAACATCAATGCCATTACCATATCTATGCTGTATTGAGCTGCTGTATGTTCTCTTTCCTCCTGCTCTCTCTCTCCCGCTCCCCCCTTCCCCCTTCAACCCAACCGGTCGAGGCAGATGACCGCCCACCTTGAGCCTGGTTCTGCTCGAGGTTTCTACCTGTTAAAAGGGAGTTTTCCCTTGCCACTGTCGCATAGTGCTTGCTCATGGTGGGAACTGTTGGGTCTCTGTAAATATAAAGAGTCGGTCTAGACCTGCTCTATTCGAAAAAGTGCCCTGAGATAACTTTGTTATGATATGGCGCTATATAAATAAAACTGAACTGAACTGCAGCTCCTTCTGTGGGCAGCAGAGCGCCAGATGATTAGATGAGCTGCACCTCAGTAAATGGATGCTATTGATCTCCACACCTTGTTATATGGACCACCTCAGAACGTGACGAGTCTATGACAAGACGTCGTTGTCCAAAATTGCCTCTTGTGCTCAGTTAACTTTCACTCTTTTTCATCCTTACTGCACTGGGAGCTTCACTTCATCCCACTTTACTTTCCTGTGTCTTTCTGTCCCTCTTTCCTTCTTTTTTATTTACTCCACTGGTTGCTTTCAGTGTCTCCACAGCCATTCAAATGATTGGAGACTGTCTAATGTATATTAATGTGCTTGTACTTTCAGAGTGGTTTGGCTGTGCATGCTATAATACTTCATGAAGCCTATTACAGGTGGAGGTGAGAGGTCAAGCGTCACACCAAAGGTGAGGCCATGGTAAGGGCTGAGAGACCTTTCATAGGCATGTGCATTTAGCCCTGATTGCTGTGCTTGTTTTATCAGTGTAGCATGAGGTCTTAGTGCAGCAGAACCATGAAGGTATTATAATATTGAGCAGTGAAGCCTGGGATATGGAGTTAACAGAGGGCTGTGACCTCTGACCTACCGATTTGCACTGGATAATTGCAATGTTAAATGTCGATGTTATGAGGGCACTAGTGTGAGCAATGATAACACAAACCTCAACATGAATACTGAATGTTATGAACTAGCTTCAGTGTGCTGTAGAGTTGATAAAGCCACGGCGTCTGGAATAAATTTTGTGTGTTTGCAGAGAAGCTGCACACACAGAGTCTCATTTCATCCACATCAATCATTTGCTGTTTGCTTTTTGGTCTGTTGCTAGCGTGTTAACTATTCAAACAGCCCCAGTCTTATTGTTGTGCATATGATGCAGTTCATAATACTAACAGAATAGCTTTGTGTATCTCACGTGGTTTCTCTAATCTGCTCGGCCACCCAGACACCACTCACCTGCAGTATATGTTCTCCAGCACATCCTCTACACTCACACACACTAAAAGTATTTTTTTGTTGTTGTTGTTGTTGTGGAAAATGGAAGTTGTGAAGTCAGTCATGCTGAATAGATTGTCAATTGTGGGAAAGATATAAACACCTTTATGTTTGCAGCCTGCCATTGTGCCTCACAAATGGCCCAAGTGACCAACCAAGGGTCAAGCAGTTCTATTCTTCTGGTTTCCAGCACAGTGTGGCTATTCAAGGCCTGCACTGTTGTATTAGGAAGGCTGAACCAAGAGACATCTCAAGAAAGAAATGAGAAAGTTTAGGTTTGTTGCTGTTACAACACCTGCATACTTTGAACTCTATAAGATTGTGGAACTCTTACTATTTAAAGCTGCTATAGTCAATATTTTTGGATTAACAATGGACCAAATGACTGTGTGTAATGAGAAAGGGGTCGCTCATAGTGACCAGTCTTATTTGGTCACTACAATCCACTGAGAATTAGACAAGAAGAAGCAACAAAACAGCCGGGACAAACTACAAAAACATGTAGGCCAGCACGCCAACACTTATAAAAATTAAGCTAATGGCAGTAAACAGTGGCTTTTTCACTAACCTCATGACAGCTGAGAACGACACCTGTAGCCATGGTAACTGTACACAGCAAAACATAAAACATAAAAATGAAAAAAGCTGTTTTCAGCAAAATAGCTCTTAAAACCCACTGTACACTACCCACCTAGAACCAAACTGCAGACAGACAGTTAGCTACTACAACTTAAAAGGTGAGAATATTTCAGTGTTGTGTTTACAGCTTTCCACAAACAGTTAATGCATGTTTAATGTGAGAATCTATTTATGTATTGTTCAGTAAGCATACAAGAGTTGGTGTGTGTCATTGTGGTGATTTATTGACTACTTGCACAATGACATGAGATATTATTTCTCCACAACTTCTGTCCCTAAAAGTTTGTAAAATTTCCCCAGGCAGCTATCGTCTTTGCCGATTTTGAAATAGATAGAAACATAAGCGCTGGTGCTGTGAGGCTCTGTGGATAAAAGTGTCCACCACATATCATAAATAACACATGAAGGCTTTTGTATGTGGAGCTGAGGAGAGCGTACTGTTCGGCAGGAGTTTATGCGCTACCTGTGTTTCATTTTATTGTGCTGTGAGTCTCTTGGCGCATCTTTGGGTGGCGTCAGTGCTTTAAGCTCAGAATTCTCAAAGCGATTATGCAAAGTTAATCTACGTGAAGCAGAGTAATCCAGACTACAAATGGGGAGATGGGCCTCAGTGCTGTCTGTATGCGCGCGTGTGTGTGTATGTTTTCAAACCCCAGTACATCCTCAATACACATTCCATAGATTGCCCCATAAATCCCTCACAGAATAAAATCTAATCAGATCATCTACTCTCCCATATGCTGATGTGTGCTCCTGTTAATGATGTTTATGTGTGGATCCAGCCTACACACAAACAGTTCCAGTGCCTACCTGTCATACATTTTTATCCGTCAGACTGCATTATCCGTCATCGCAGTGGATTAAGCAGCTGACTTGTTTCCACCATGTCAGATTTAAGGCAAAGCAGCTACAACAGTTAGTTTGTTTGTTGCTTTCACCCAGTTCTGTCTTTCCAGGTCTGTGCGTGTGAGTTCATTTATTTAGTCTCTAAGCAGAGCTTTTTCTTTGGCTTTTCATCCTCAAGTAATCAATACTGGTCCTATGAATCCAGGTCATCTTGGCTCCTGTGGCTTCTCCGTCTCCCGCTCTCTCGCCCGCTCTGTCTTTATCAATCTCTGTCTCTCTCACTCCCTCTTTTCCTCTCTCGCCTGTACTCTCTCTCCATTTTTGTCTTCTTCCTCTCTATTCCTGTCTCTTTTTTTCCTCTTCTGTCCTCACGTTCTGTCTTCTTCCTCCCGCTCTCCCCCTCCTGAAAAATTACTTTGCCCATCTGGACAGAGCCCTGCACGGCCGTTACACTATTAGTCCTCGTGTGGCACTGATTAAAAATAGATGAGAGTCAGAATTAGTCAAGACTTTTCTTCCTCTCCAGCCTCCTCTTGTCTCCCCTCCTCATACACTGAACTGTGTTGGCTAATGTTAGAAATGGATATGAGATTGAAAGTGAAAAGTTAGCAACAAAATGTCCCAATCTTCCCTTTTTTTCTGTTCAGAGTCTGTGTGTGAGAGAGAGGGAGAGAAGCAGTGAGTGTTTGTCAGGGAGTATGTGTACCGCCTGCGGACCTCTTCGCTGGGTACTGTCTCATGTCGAGCGGTGTGTTTGAGAGGCTTGTCGAGGTAAAGCTCCTGTCAGCGCCTGGCCGGAGGGAGTGTACTGATGAAAGACCTCTTCATCATCCTAATGGGATACACAAACCTCTTAACTAGCACTGCTGCCATGGCTTCGGCTGGGTGAAGCTGAAGAGAGAGATGGAGAGAGAGAGAGGAAGACTGACTAGCTGGGCCACACATGCCAAGGACCACACTGAAAACATACACAGGTCAAACAATGTACAGTGTAAACAAAACAGTGCTGTTGGGAGGCAGTGCGGAGTCGTGACTCCAGGCTGCCTCGGGATTGTGAGAGGTTCAGTGGGCCAGGGCCATTACGATCTGGGACAGAGAGTTAACACCCTGCTGTCCACTGGAGCCACAGCCATGTGCCCCCTCTCTCCACTGGCATAGATCCAGAGTAAGGGGACCAGAAATATGTCAAATTATACTTTAGGTCATGTAAAACCATTTAATTTCTAGGAACATTTAATCATTTGATCTACTGATCATGGAGCTGCTCCACTGGAACAGTTGGGGGTTCAGGGCCTTGCTCAAGGGTAATGAGAGACGGGTAAGCCCTGCTCTTTCACCTTTCCCACCCAGATTTCTCTTGCTAATCCAGGTAGAGAGCCAAGTTTTCTACCAATGGATGGTTATGCCGGTCAGTCTGATGGTTGGTTGGTCCACCACTTTGGTCCAGACTGAAATATTTCAAAACCTGTTTTCATTTTTATGACATTTTGCACAGACATTCATGTCCCCCAGAGGATGAATCCTACTGATTTTGGTGATCCCTTGACTTTTCCTCTAGTGCCAGTAAGACATTCACCTGCTTACACTTTTTCTGACAGTCTACTCACAACATAGATGTATCTCAGCCATTTTGCTTCCACTACACCACAGGCCCAAAAAGGTTACCCCCAAATTTCTTCAGTTTTTTAAATAACAGTACTTAATAAAAACCTGCGGTATCTCACATTTTAGTTTAGTTTTTTTGGACTGAGGACTGTGGAGTTCCATGTGAGTGGGGTTTGGAGGATCTCGAGACTTTGCTTGTCCGATGCGATTTGAGCCAGGCCAGCGGAGGACATGCAGTCAGGGTGTGGATCAAAGCACCAGCCTGCTTTAGGGGGTGACGCAAGGAGGAGAGAGGGAGAGTGGAAGAAGAAGCCAGAGAGAGATCGGGAGCGAGTCGCTCATCATTATTGTCACAGTGTCACACACTCTGGCCACTCAGTGTCACCGTCAGTCTGTGTTGGCCCTGGGCGTCTGGCGGGTGACACTCTGCCTCTCCTTCCATTCATCCATCTCTCTGTGTTTCAGCTTATACACACATACACAAGCATGTTTTCTCTCTCATTCGCAGCCGCCTATTTTATTTGTCTATGCCAAGGGGATTTTTGTCATGCTGTCATCATCACTGCTCTCCATCACCGCCATTCCTGCCAGTCCAGTCATACTGGTCCCTGCCCGAGGCTCTGGAATGTCCTCTTTTCCGTTCCAGCCCAGTCCCCATCCTGTCCCCGGGTCAAGGACGCGTTCCCGTAGCTGCAGTGAAGAGCAGCAAAAAAGTTTGACATCAGGCAGAGAACCAAAGCCTCATGAATGATTGATGCACAAATGCTGACTCATCACACAGGAGAAAGAATCCAATATTTTGACCTAAAACATAACAAGATTTACATTTGTAGAGCAGAGCAGAGATGCACACAGGCTGTCCAGGTTGCCGATAACTTTGTGCCCCTTTGTGCAATGCAGCATTATCAGTTCTCAGTGTTTCACAATCTGTTAGCAGCTGAGATTGCCAGATATGGAAAAGTTGGCCTGGCCTGATGTGATAGTCTGTGAGATGCTTGTGCTTTAGTTATTACTTTTATGTTTTGGTGCTGCACTGCACTGAGATTACGTGACAGTCAAACAGTGTGGTGTGTTTTTCCCTTTTCCCTTCCTATCTAGAACTGCACATTTCCTTCTGAAGTTTGACTTCCTCTGGGTTTCTTTTTTTTTTCTTGCTTGCTATTGGATTGAAAAAACAAAAAGTACCACAATAACTATTAAAAAACTGAAAAATGAACCCCTGTTTTGGAAAATGTAATGAATAGTGACTTAAAATCAAAATAAGATAACAAATATGCCGAGCAGATCCAGATTCGGTTCACTGCTTCTTTCTCCTTTGGCCTGATTTGAGGAAGTGTGTCCGAGTTGAGGCAGGGAGGGAAATTTATTTTGAGAGAATGATGAAGCGAGGCATAAAGGGAGTGAAGGAAAAAGATCAAAAGGATAAAACAGCCATTAGCTTCTGCACAGGACTACTTTTGCTTACGAGACCCCGACATCTGCAGGGTGAGGAGATTGAATCTCACCTCTATTTTCTGCCTCTACATTTGTCCTCCTCTGCTATCGCCACATCACCTCTTGTCATCCATCTCCTCCAACATGGATTTTCTGCCTATTAGTGCCCTAATCTTTCCCGTTCCTTGTCTACTTCTCTGTCTCTCCTGGCTATCTATCTATCTGCTTTTATCTTTATCTGTCTCATTTTTATTTTATAATATCTCATTAAGATCAGACTTGTTTTTAAAGAGTTCCTGTTAACAGTGTTATCCAAGCCGTGATTATTCATTTAGCCTGCAATTTGATATCATATATCAATATCAATATTACTATATATATATATATATATATATATATATATAATTTTGTCAATCCTCAAGTAAGTTTTGCAAATCTGTTTACTTGTAGCCTGTTTTTTTGGAATGGTAATGCTCTTTCATCATTTCAAACGTACATTAAATGGTACATTTCACAATTTTGGGGGGCCAAATTTACAAAGCTCACAAACCATATCTCCCTCTCTCTCTCTCTCACACACACACACACACAAACAGAGGCTGGCCTACAGCATGTTGCTTGTTGTGTACTGCATATCTAGGGATTTCTCTGATGCAAGGGGACGCAATGAAGGAACAGAGTGACGCCAACCCCGCTGTGTTTGTGTGGGGTGTGATCATGCGTCTGTGTATGTGTATGCATATGTGTTTTGATTTTTTTTTTTTTCATCTCACTTTGTTTGTCCATGTGTTGTCACCTCTGTCACACTGACTTGGTTACTAGTTATTTGTGAGTGGGGATGTCTGCATCAGCGTGTCACATTTATGACAGCGAGGTCTGCTCGTGTCTTCCTATATACCGCCTAACCCTCTGTTTCTGTGTGTGTGCGTGTGTGTGTGAGTGGATGAGAAGTCATGCGCGTGGCCCGTCGATCCGCTGTCAATCCAGCTCATCTCCTCATCTGTTCATTAGCATGACAGAGGAACTTTCCTGCCAAAGCAGTTAGTCACAAGAATCAGCCCCTGTCACAACACATTACAGCAGCAGGCATCTCTAATAGCACTGGCAATCGTGGCAACCATAGCCAATGCGCACAGTACACACACTCACACACACACACACTCACTCACACACAGACACACACACACACACACACACACACACACACACACACACACACACACACTCGGACCAATCAAGAGTTGCACTTGATCTGCACCCAGGGAGTGTTTCTGTGTGTCTCTCTCCATCTCATTCTCCCTTGCTCTTCCTCCACATATCCTTCTTTCCTTCCTTACATCCTTCCCTCTAGCATGGCTACCCACTCACAGCAAAGCTTACAGCCTTGCCATTAATCTCCTTCTTTCCTCCCCCTCTCCCTCCATCATCACCTTACATTCACTGGTTACCTGTACTTACACCTCCATCTCTCCCATTTTCTTGTCCTTTCCCTGAAATTCTCTCCCAAACTAGCTCTATTTCTGTCTCCCTTCCTCCTGCGCTCTGTCTTCATAATGCTCAAAGAGATCAAGACTTTTCATTTTTAATCTATCCCTGTGTTATGTGTTCTCTCTCTCTCTCCAGCTCTTTAACACTCTCCTCCCTCTTCGTTATCACCTGCTCAGGGTGTCTGATGTGATTTGTACAGGAAGTTTGATCCGGCCGCCTTCCTGTCACCAGGGAGCCGAGTTGTCATATCAAATAATAAAAAACACATATGTTGTGACGCCTTTTGGCGACTCGTCTCACAATCACAGTTCGTGCCTCTTGACTTAACACATTGTCACGTGACGTTACAACAAGACAATATCTCCAACAAAAACTCATTTTTTTGAACAAAGGAGCGTCTTGAAATTCTGAGAGCTTTAATGGGCAAACTGTAAATGAGTCCCACGCTGAATATGTGCTTGAACACAAATGAAAGGGTAGCAGAGACTGTTGGTTGGTGCAACAATTGAGGGTGTTTGGGTGAAGGACATGTAATTTGACTGTCTGTGTGTCTCCAGTCTTACTGGAATCTCTGACTGGGGTGGACTTACTGGTTTTGTTTATGTGTGTGGTCATGTGCGCAACCCCACCCTTAATTTGTGTGTGTGTGTGTGTGTGTTAGTGAGGGAGACAAAAAGTGGGGTGAGAGTGAGCAGGGATTTACCTGTAAAGCAGGAGCTGTCAAGTCTTGTCTCGAGGAGTGGCCATCAGGATTGAATGGCATTTGACAGCAACCTCCCTACCTACACACACATTTGCACATAAATAAATACAGAAGTAGCCTGTGTTAGTAGTAAACAAGTGACCGATATGGTTTTTGAGGTACGTTGTTTATATGCATAATGCAGAATCCTGCATAATATAATTTAATGTCTCTTAATAAGAGATCTTTAGGCAAAAATGAAGGCAATGTGCACTATGTGCATGATGCCACATCTGCTATTTATCCTCTGAGTGGTCTCTAAGTGTGAGCCTGTGTGTGTGTGTGTGTGTGTGTGTGTGTGTGTGTGTGTGTGAGAGTGAGTAGCAATCAGTTCGAGGAGCATTGAGAGAGGACAGAAGAGTGACCTGGTGAGGGGAAGGGGAGGTGGAGTGTTGCAGAAGTTGGGAGAGAGGTGGATCAGAGGACAGGAGGAGGGGGGTGAACTCGCCTGTAGCCCGCCGAGGCAGAGCACGGCCGATGCAAGTACAGTGGGATGGAGGGTGAGGCATGGGGGTGAGGAAGGGGGGAGGGGCAGGGTAGAGTGGGTAATTACAGGGGCCCAGAGAGGAGAGGCCTGTAATCAGCCTGCCCTCAGGAAGGAATGCAGCTCATCTTCTCATGTAATTACTGCCATTTAAACGGCCCCAGCTTCCAAACACTCATCCCACTGTACTGCTCACCTATTCACTTTACATATTGCACACACACACTCACACACGCAGCCACAGTGAGACAATCAGTGACAGAGAAGGACAGATTCTCAGCAAGTCTTCCAATTGGAGGGAGTTAGGTGGCAAAAGAAAGAGTGATGGAGAGGCAGAGACAGACTACAGACAATATGTGTGTGTGTGTGTGTGTGTGTGTGTGTGTAGCTGCAGTGTGTGCACCATGGCTGTGTAGACTGCAGGCCTCTAGAGGAGCCGGCTCCATGTGAATACCCACCATGGCAACCAGCCACTCTGGGTAGATTTGCGCAACTCTCATCAAGCAGCTGCGTAGTGGTGGAGCAGACAAGCAGTGGCGCCTTACACTCAACACATACAGTTATGTCTATACACACACACACACACACACACACAGGAAGGGGCAGAGTCTCATTCATACCATATGAGTTTGACCTCCAAGTAATAGTTGTGACATTGGCCTGTAATTTCGAGAGGATAATAGGAAAACAACATTGTCTCACCTACCCTGTCTCCTCTCCCTCCCTCCCTCCCTCTCTCTCCCCGTCTCCTCACCCCTCTCTCGTCCTCTCTCTCTCCACCTCTGATAGTGATTGATAGTGCTGCTTGTGTACGCCTGTGTTCCCATGCAGTAGGTGGTCGTCGGGGCACGCACAAACAGCACAGGGCCACTTTTTGATGGGCTATGATTAATGAGCTCTGTGGGGGGTGGCGCCCCCTAGCTGTGACAGAGCACACTTTCAGCCACGACGTAGCCGCCCCCCTCTGTCTATTCAAATGCACCAACCAGTAGCAGCAGTGGGCTCACAGCTACAACACAAGCACAAATCCTCTTAGCGCTCCCACTCTCGCAGTCACACTTACCCACACATTCAAAAACACAGTCACAGAATCTCACTTAGAGTAGGCTGTCCCTTGCATACACAGTGGGTAAATATAATCCATGGTCTGTTACAAACACGCCCGCCCTACCTCTCACACACACAGTTTTAATGTTGTGTGGGTCCAAGTGAAACAGCTGCAAAATTCTGCAATATTTACTCAGTTATCAGTAAAAAACACTGCTGACTGTCACTCTGTCATTGGACCTTATTTACTGTCTGGAACCATATAGTTAGATAGCATGTTTGTGTGTGTGTCTGTGTTTTAACCTCCAACATGGCTGATTAAGTGTCATTATAGCACCAAGGGCTTATGGGGAAAAAAGAGACAGAAGGTGAGTCCTTTGAAAAAGGGCAGGTCACACTTCATTTACAATTAGAGAGTTGTAGGGTAACACACCTTGCAGCTAAGAGTGTGGGATGACACTCTATTTACAAGAAGATCTGTAAATGAGATCTTGCAAACCCCTGCATTTGCTGTGTGTGCACGTGTGTGCGTGTGTGTGTGTGTGTGTTACCATGTCCTCAGGCTTGCACTCTCTCCTCCTGCCACCCGGACATGCTG
This sequence comes from Macquaria australasica, assembly GCA_005408345.1. Taxonomy (NCBI): domain Eukaryota; kingdom Metazoa; phylum Chordata; class Actinopteri; order Centrarchiformes; family Percichthyidae; genus Macquaria; species Macquaria australasica. The sequence continues at coordinate 1,158,003 of SEMN01000057.1, forward strand.
GATGGACAAGCGAAGCATTTCTGTCACTCTGCATCTCCATCACCCTCTCGGCCTTACCCCTCTGCCAATCTGCTTTCCAGCCTCCTGTCACCTCCCTCTTTCTCTCTCACACACATGCACACACACGCACACACACACACTCACACAGACCTTTTCTATCCCTCTTTCGGTCTTTCTCTGGCTCACACAGATTCCATCTTTCTTACTCACTTGCACACGCTTGCACACGCCTTGCACAATCAATTACACGCTCACACTCTCTTCTTCTATCTTGATGAAACAGGGGAGGCTTCACACTCCACAGAAATAGCCGCTCTGCAGACGTCCTCATTCACATGTTGGAACTTATCAAAGGTGTGACATTTCCGCTGTTTTGATGAACTTCCAACAAGTTGCAGCTCACAAGTTCCTGTAACAAACATGATTATGCATCTTATGTGATTCTTAGTTTACAGTATTTGGCTAGGATTATTTATTTATTTATTTGGTCATAGGGAAAGAATAGAAAAACTGCTCCAGCATTTACAAAATGTGTTGGTGCCCTGTTGTGTCCAAAGGTAGTCAATAATTTCACCCATGTGTCCAATAAAACAAACTAGGATGTGTTAGCCTAGCATAGTACACACTCAAGAGAAGGGTAGCAGCTAACGTAGTGCAGTCATACGTGAAAAAAAGACCTCAGAAAGCGGTCTTATTTTTCATGCTGTATATTTAGCACATCAAAAAAAACACAAAAGTAAAAATATAATATTATGGTTTATAAGGAGTTATGCAGACGGAGTACTGACAAACTATTTATTTATCTGTACAGCACCAGCAGCTGAGCACCTGAGTTTAATTAACAAAAGAAATGTAGAAATTCCACTATGAAGCAGTGGTTCTTCAAGAAAAAGCTGTGTGGCTGTGTGGCTGTTAATTAACTGTTAATTACACAAGATACAATGTGTTTCTGTGTTTTCTTTTGATGGAGCTAGCCTAGCTGCTTTCTCTTGTTTCCAGTGTTTGTTTTAAGTTAGGCCAACAGATCCTGGACCTGTTGCTGTACTGAACACACAAAGATGAAACAAAGATGAAACTGATATTGTTCTTTTATTTATCTGACTCTGGGAAAAATGGCAAGTACGTGTGTTTCTCAAACATCAGACTGTTCTTTGGTCTTATCAATCTACAACTTATGGGTCTTGTTGAGAAGAACCCAAAAAAAAAAAGCCTTTTAAATTTTGCAAGGGGGGTGATGACTTATGCCTGCCTTTGTGAGAGATGAAGTCTGTTAGTTAGGGAGCCACCATGGTGAGTACAAAGAAACGGACTGCGGAGCCATGTGGAGCCGCCGCAGGTGCACATCTAGGTGGTAGGATCAAAATATCCAAACAAGAACTTTCAAGGCTAACGTGTCAAAGGCTTTATGAGAGAGCACACCGATAGATCTGTGTTGCTCTTAGCAGGACGTCAAATTGTTCTTCCTGTCGTCTCACAGCTACCACGATGAAATTAAAATAATGCCTGTGTCTGTTAGTCACTGGTGAATTAACGACACTTCCTATTAAAAGATGACCAATTGTCCCCCTCGTCTGCGCTCAAAAGGGCTGCTTGTACTGTAAGTGTTTGTGCGAGTGTGTGTGTGTGTGTGTGTGTGTGTTCAGTCAGATGGGTAAACTGCATGACTCCTCGCACCCCGTCTGGCTTTGTTGATGTGAGAAGTGATGTCGTGTCGCTCCAACCTGCACTCATGTTGCCTCATGCCCTGTCTGACGCCAACACACACACACACACTGAGACTGTCCCTCTCACACATTCTATCATTTTTCCATCAAATCCTTCGTGTAAATCTCGACACTTGCTTTTTCCAGTCTTCACGTCTCTTCACTTCATCATTTCTCTCCGCGCCGGTTTCTTCTCTCTCTTCCTGTAGCGAGTTGTTTTCAGGCTGATGAGGATGAGGTCAGTCTGAATATCAATCACTCAATGTAATTGTCCTTTAAGGAAGGCAAGGAGAGACTGTCTCCTGACATCCATCTCTGTCTCTTTCATACTGCCTCTGACTGTGTGTGTGTGTGTGTTTGTGTGTGTGTGACGTGCGCGACTCTACCTTGGGGCTTCCTCGCAAGAATGATGATAATGAGGTAGATTGGGTGAGGATGATGGATATGGTCAGCCCATCAATGTAACATAATGGCTGCTGATCACTCTATTTATTGGCCTTGTTTCCTCTGTCACCAGCAGTGTTGTCGTATTTGTCTGTCTGTCCTCACAGCTGTTTGTCCTTAGTGGGCTCAGCAGCTATAGTTCTTTCTCTATGCGTGTGTTTGCGGTTAAGGCTGTAGGACGTCATTTGAAGTCGACTGGAGCTTCGCAAAGTGCTTTGAATCAAGCAGGCAGGAGGGAAAGAGGACTGGAGTCAGGGGAGGGCCAGAAGAAAAGCACTCCCATGTCAGACACCAAACTGGAGAGCGGAAGGGAGGAGGTGGGATGCTGTGCTGTTGTTTGTTTGTTTGTTTTTGACCTCATAGGACGCCTGAGGGAAAAAAAAGAGATTCCCGATCTTGCCAAACACAACCTGACCTCATGTCTTTTATAGTGTCTTTTTGTTGTTTGACTGCTGCAAAGTATTCTCCTTCCTATTCTTTATTCTCTCTCGCTCTCCTTTCCCCCACTTCTGCGTGCAGTGTTGGGATAGCGAGGGCACTGGAGGGGACAGTAATGACCAACTCTGTAAAGGTAATGATAAAGTACAGACGCTTTAGACTCCACTCTGGCTAGAGGCGCTGGGGCTAAGAAAATTACAGTCGTCAATGTGTGTGTGCGTGTGTGAGAATGAGAGGCAAGAGAAAAGAGAGGGTGGAGAAAGACAGAGGGCAGAAAGAACAACAGAGACAGACTTCAGTCAGGCTGACAAAGACAGACATTGCTGTGATTCATTTTCCTCGGCAGTTATTATGGCAGTCCAGAGTGTGTGCTCTTTGTGTGTACTCTATCGTCTCTCTCCTCTCCACTTGTCTATTAGTGTCTCTTGACCTGTCTTTGGTCAGCCTTCCTCTCTTCCCATCTTGTCACCTCTGTCCAGATTCCCCATCTCTCTCTCCCACGAGGCCCTGCCTTCTAGTGTGGCCCCGCTCCACCACTGTCACTCCGACTCTCGGTTACACTGTACTGAGGCTCTGCACTCCGCCACACAGTCACAGAAGGAGGGGACTCCTTCAGTTACACTATTTGAGTTTAGCATGCATGAATAAGAGTGGTTGAGAATGTACTGTATAAGCATAGGTTTTCATCTACAGTAGCATCTGGGTCTACGTGTGTGTGTTTGTGCGATTGTGTGCTCTAGAAAAGAATACCCAGAAGCCTGTGTTTGCTTTCTAGCTGTCTGCTGTCTGTCATTAGAGTAATAAAAGACTTGCTGTGCTGCACGGCGAGGAGTTATTGTCTTTAAGGTTCCTCCATTCCGCACAAATTGCCGGCTGCTGAGCTCTGATGGATGTTTGTATGCTGGCCCAAAAACACAGGTTCCACTTTAAACCCCCAGCTCCATTATCCCAGAGAGAGACAGGGGGCGAGAAAGAAGCTGTCTGTCTGTCTGTCTGTCTGTCTCCTACCTCTGTCATCCAAAAGTGTTTTAATTAAACTGTTCCTCTCCACAGGCCCCAGAACACACACACACATTGCACAGAGAGAGAGGTTTATCCAAATACGCAGGGCTGTTCCTCCCATTCTGTCTCCGTCTCAACCACCGTCTCTCTCTGTTTGTCTGTCTCTGCTGCCATTCTTCCTCTTTCTCCCTCCGTGCCCCCTCTCATCACGCCTGAAGACTGACAGGCTGTGTTTTTCAGCCAATGTTTGAACACCGAGCGATCAATGCCGGACAAAGGGAAAGAGCGGGGGTGAGGGGTGGGGAGGGGCAACACAATTGGTTATTGACAGTGAATTCAAAGTCTGAAAGACTTGAGGCGACAGCTTAGTAAGAGGAGAGCAATAGGATGTCGAGGAGAGAAAACAGACAGAGAGGAGAGGATTGTGAGAGAGGCACGACGATGAATGTGATTAATGTTTATGGTTAAGCATCACTTTGAGATGTGTTAACTTTCATTATCCGTATTTGATTGTGTTTACCTGCATGCATACCTACTTGCAGTATTGTACGTGCTTAATTGAGTGGACATAAGTGACATAAAGTGTGGCCCCCTGCCAGGGTGTAACCTGTGGGAGCAGAAACAAGTGTTTCTGTTTATGTGTTTCATTGTTCTTCTGTACTGCTATAGTTTTACATGTCTGTCAGTGAGAGCATTTGGTGTAGCATGGCCACTTTTGGTTCACATGTTTAAAGTGTGCTGGTCTAGTATTAGAATTAGGATGATTCACTGAAGTAAGATTTAGTTCTAAGTTAACGTGTGTCGCCACACCTATCACAGAAAGTTGTCCAGAGTGTTTCTGTACGTCCGCATTTGTTTTGGAATTTCTTTGAAATATGGTAACCAAATCACCTCATTTTTCTTGGCTAAGCCGAGGATAAAATCTCTGAAAGGTATTCAACATTAAAAAGTTCAGCCTCTCTGAACTCTTCTGTCAATCAAAACATGACGGCAGTGATGGACAGCCAAGTATTTTACAATACACAGAACAGCTCTGGTGGGATTAAAAAGGGTGAAAAAAAACAGATTTACAAGTAAGAACAGAGCAGATTAAGTCAATGAAAATAGTTCAGAGGAGTCAGAACATGAAAACATTATTTCATCATTTGTCATTTTGATTGGTGGTTGATGAGAAATTATTAGTTTTTGGAGTTTGCTTTGTAGCTGTGTCTAAATGCACTAAACCATTTATTAGTTTGTTTTTCAGTGCAAGAAAAATAATTGTCTTTTCTAAAACTAAGTAACGAAGTAAGTAATTATGATTTTTATATTTGTGATCACACTTAGCTAACTCATCGCCGGAATAAGCATTTCTACTACTACTACTACTACTACTAAAGGGTGTAGTGGTGAGGGTTCAGTTTGGGGTCACGGGTTAGTGAATAAATGTAGTCTGTGAAAGGTCTTTATAGAAGATGTCACTGGAGAAGAACAAGGATGTGTTTGCGGTACAGACATGCTGGAGAGAGGCAGAGACAGATTAAGGATGATGGGTCCATCCTGGATGGCTTTTGGGCCTGGAGCAGCTGTTGCCCTCTCTGCCTGTCCTGTGGCCACAGCACTGCCAGGCTCTGAGCTGTGAGCAGTGCTGCTTCAGCCTTTTTTGTCCTGGAGATCTGGGTCAAGAGATGGTACCATCCCTGTACCTGACGATGGTACAGCCTCTTTAATCCCATGAATCCCTGCTGGCCTTGGTTTGAATCGTGCCACCACCTTCTCCCACTTCCTTCATGCTTTCTGTTCCTCTTTGCTTTCCCCTAATGTCTCAGACAATCTGTCAAGGGGAACAGTGGGATGGGGGTGGTAAAGTGCTCGCTTTCCTAAAATAGGAGATGTTATCTTTCTAAGTAGTTTCTCTTGTTCCCTGGTTGTAGAATAACTGATCAGGTTGGCACCGATACATTTTGAACACTGCAAATTTGTCTGGTTTAAGTCTCATTGTGGCAAAGCGGCTGCATCTGCCCTCCTGCCTCTTTCTTTATCCACTGAATGTAGAGAATGAGATTTAAAAACTGTAGCGCTCTGAGACTGCTGTGTAAGAAAAGCACAATTATCCATGAGCTATGCCTGCGTGTGTGTGTGTGTGTGTATGTGTGTGTGTGGTTGTGTGTGTGTGAAGGAAAGAAAGTGCATGGATATGCCCATACCTTTTTGGCATCTCCTGACTGGAGCCAACCCTGTCAATCCCCCTGCACTCTGCTCCAGTCTTCCATTTAATGCTTATTGAATTTAGATCATTTTCGTAAGCAGAACAAAGTTTGGAAGGTCAGACACATTAACAATTTATAAGAACCTGGATTACTGATTACTGATGATAAGAGTATGATAGTAGATGATGTTAAGAGATTGCATAAAAAGAGAGAGAACATTTCTGGCACCTGCTTATAGTGGCTTTTGACCTTACCTTAACAAGGTGTATTTGTGTGCTATATTTGTCAGGTTTCAGGCAGACCATTATAGCTATGCTCTGGTCAGGTTATTCTTCATGGTAGAGGCTACTGCAGTGCTGTTGTTTGCAAGTGTTTTGTCACAAGGTCCTCTCCATCCTGCCTGTGCTTCAGTGTTTTGCTCAAGTACACAAGGATACAATCCAACTGATGGACACACATCTTGTGGAGTTGTGGCAAGGGTTTTGCTGACTGATACAGAATGTTTGAGTCCAGTGCCAGCACTAACAGCTGGAGAAAAAGATGGACAATTAAGTGATGTGTTTGACAATTGATGTCATTATATCATTATACATCATTATAATATTCTTGAAACTGTCAAGTCAGTTTTATTTATATAGATCAAAATGACAAAATTGCCACAGAGGGCTTTACAGTCTGCACAGCAAACATGCTGACCCTTGAAATTTTAAAAAACAATAGTACCTAGGAAAATTATCAGTACATTTATCTAAATCTATCTACTGCTGGGTGAACTGGTATAGTAGCCAATAACATTGCAGCATTGATACAGTGCCTGGGCTCTACCCATCATTATTAGAGTAACAAGTCAGAGTGAAGAGGTCACAAATAGTGTGTCCTTCCTGCCACGAGAAGCTCTTGGCAGCATTGCCAGGAGGGATGTGTCACATCGAAAATGTCAGGGGATAATGTGCGATCAACAGGACCTGTCCGTGGAAGGTCAGCAGCTCTCCTCCCCAGCTGAGAGGCATGGACTCTCCCAGAGAGACCAGAGCAGGAGGCCTGCATTGACCAGATTACTGGCAATACAAGGGGGTGAAAATGTCACAGTGCCCCTCCATTTACAGTGTTAACTGTCAGCACCTTAAATGTCTTCTTGAAATGCACTAATGGGTTTGCCTTAATGTATACAGTAAAACACTGCTGACAGATTTGTTCACACATGCCCTAAAGCTGGACTGAGACACACAAGACAAGCTGTCACACCCACAAATATTCCCTCCAGGTATTTGATAGCTTATTGATCCCTGAGGGACAAATTTGTCATTTTGCTTATTTCTTACCTCCTTAACAGTGAGGTCAGAGTGAGGTATCAGCCACCAGAGCAGCCATCCAAACACTGATGGAGACTCACTGCACTGCTTGCACATTTTAACTCGGGTGTTTCCACTGAAGGAAGGACAGTCAACCTGATCACTTCTGTGTTCTGTGTTTTCAGAGAGCAGCGACTACAGCGAGGCCGAGGTTCTCCCTGACTCCTTCCCGTCAGCACCGGCAGAACCTCTCCCAGAATTCCTGCTGGAACCGGAGGATGCCTTCATCGTAAAGAACCGGCCTGTCCAGCTACGGTGCCGGGCATCACCAGCCACCCAGATCTACTTCAAATGTAACGGAGAATGGGTTAATCAAAACGATCACGTCACCAGAGAGAGCCTGGACCAGATCACAGGTAATACTTACACACACACACACACACACACACACATAGTAATGTCACCTTGTATTTCACAGACATAAACATCATACTCAATTACAAACATCATTTTCAACTACATAATCCATTAGCTCCCACAGGATTTTATGAGCACGTTAACTGCATTTGGCCTGCAGCCAATGCATTATTTATATGCACTGTGAAAAATATGCCCCTCTCTCTCTCTCTCTCTCTCTCTCTCTCTCTCTCTCTCTCTCTCTCTCTCTCTCTCTCTCTCTCTCTCTCTCTCTCTCTCTCTCTCTCTCTCTGCACAGGTCTGGTGGTGCGGGAGGTGGACATCTCGGTGTCAAGGACCCAGGTGGAGGAGCTGTTTGGGTTGGAGGACTACTGGTGCCAGTGTGTGGCCTGGAGCTCGGCTGGCACCACCAAGAGCAACCGTGCCTATGTTCGCATTGCATGTCAGTACCAAGGCTGTGTGTGTGTGTGTGTGAGAGAGAGAGACACACAGAGAAAGGAAGGAAGAGAGACAGCAGAAGGGCAAATGTTTTTGACTTTTTGCTTGTCAAATGTGTCAGTTTAAGCATATATGCAAATAAAGTTGCTGTAGCACTCCATCTTAGTCGTACTTCTCACAGGCGTAGTGTGATTGACACTGCATGTTTATGAGGGTATGAAGTGAAGAAACACGACACATTGACAGAGGCTTTTGGGGGCTTTGCCTGGTGTGTGTGTGTGTGTGTGTGTGTGTGTGTGTGTGTGTGTGTGTGTGTGACAGCCAAAGTCACTAAGAAAAACAGGGTGTCACAGCTGTCACAGGGCAGCCTTCACTGCTGACTACGTCTGTGTCGCCCCCTGTAGACCTGAGGAAGAACTTTGAGCAGGAGCCGCTGGGGCGGGAGGTGCGACTCGAGCAGGAGGTGCTGCTGCAGTGTCGCCCCCCGGAGGGCATGCCCACTGCCGAGGTAGATCTCTCCCTCCTCTTCCCCACTCTCATTGCTTTGGGGGCCACATTTGTGTTTTGGATTCTGAAGGGTAATAGTTCAAGAAGATCATTTATAATTTTTATAGCTCCCAAGCCAAGATAGCGAAGCTGAGACCTAAATTACCAGTTAGAGAACAACATAAACATAATACACAAGGGAGCATAGTAAAGGGCGAGCCACTGAAGTTTGAGAGATTTAAGTCTATCCAGCTACGTGGCACCATCAAGAAAAAACTCCCTAAAATGTATAACGATCAGTAATATGCTCTGTTATTTAAGCGACGAAGCAAAAAAGGCTGTGCTTAAATCCACTTTGTGTCATGTTTTAACACTAAGCTGCTGCAACTGTACGGCACTATATCAAACAGTTTTATTACTCTCATAAAACAGCAGTGCAACAATATATTAAGAGAAAACAAATTATTCATAAATGTAGATTTTTATTACTCAAGTAAATATTGATGTTCCGCCAAGCTGTATTGTTCTTTTTAGTGGCTAAATAACATGTTATTATTAGACATAAAAAAAAAAGCGTAATTATGTGATCGCAGGAGAGAATTTAACTGGAATTTCAGTAAGACCTTATGATATACGCTAATTGCATTGCTTGTGGTTGCTTGCTGTGATATTATTTCCATTAGTAAGGAGGATGTGTTAAAAATAAAAGTTTGGCAAAAAGAAGCCACAAATTATATTTTTCCTGAGCAAACTGAAAATGATCAGATATTGACAGTGTTTAATCAATACCACATGTAGCAGTGAAGTGTGTCGTGATAATACTTAATACTTTTTGTTGTGTTTACTGAATGGGTCTGTGCGTGGTGTGCTGACTCATGTTTATGCATACACACCTGCTGATTTGTACAAAGATTTATGTGAAGAGTTATCTGCCAAAGGAATTAAAGGGAGTCCATCATTCAAAATTGCTATAACACAGAGGCTCGAGACCACGGACGTATTTTTTTTTAAGATTTTCAACTAAAATCTTGGCTGCTATGGTTGCTTTTTCCATTTTAATTAATTTCATCACTGTGTGCTCACGCTGAAGATTTCTTTCAGTATAACAAAGTTCTGAGTGGTGTGTATTTGTGTGTGTGTGTGTGTGTGTGTGTGTGTGTGTGTGTGTGTGTGTGCCTGCCTCCCTAAAGGTGGACTGGCTGAAGAATGAGGACGTCATAGATCCATCGCAGGACTCCAACTTCCTGATCACCATTGATCATGATCTGATCATCAAACAGGCCAGACTCTCAGACACCGCCAACTACACCTGCGTGGCTCGTAATGTGGTGGCCAAAAGACGCAGCAGCACAGCTACTCTTATTGTTTATGGTAACACACGCACACACGTTTTTCCTTCTCTTCCATTCTCACACCTCACTTGCTGTTCATGATAGATGTTAGCTACGATACAAAACTATGAAATGTTGCTTTATGAATCGTAACAATATAGTTATCAAAATCATCCATGTGTTCCTTCTTCAGATTGGTTGAGTGATAATAGGTGACAAATGAGAACATTTGACAGTTTAGTAGCTCTATATCTAAATGTAAATCTTAAATTATTGAATGAACTTTATGAATCCTGCACTTTTATGTAAGACAGTGGTGGAAATTTTAATGAAATATGATTTGGAAACCACCATACTCTTTTGAACCATCAATAGGAACTACTTTCATATAAAAGCATATAAAAGTGGTAGGCAGTTGGAGAATGGATACTGTAAATACACCTGATACATCACATATATTTATTAAGCTAAATGTTAATTTTAAAACCTTTCAAAAACACTGAACTTTTCATTACTAAAAGGTCAGTCTTTCTACTTTAGTTTTTTACTTTTTATGCTTTTTGCTTACTATCGTTCATCAGTGTGTATGCTAAAGGAGTAGCAGGGCTGCATGGATGTTTTTGGTGTCTACATTCTTATTACTGTTAAAGTTGACCAGGGTATTAACTGCCAGACTCGCTCTCTTTGCCCCTCTATCTCTCTGTCAGTGAGCGGAGGTTGGTCTTCTTGGACCGAATGGTCAGAGTGTAATGCTCGGTGCGGGCGGGGCTGGCAGCGACGAACACGCAGCTGCACCAATCCTGCCCCTCTGAATGGAGGAGCCTTCTGTGAGGGCCCACCCTTCCAGAGAGTGACCTGCACCACACTGTGCCCAGGTGAAGACGACATACTCATCTGTCTTATTTATAACATCTCCAGACGAAGCCGTTACGCACTGGAATATCAGGAAATTTCCCAAATGGGCCATTTTGCAGGAAGTACCGGGATGAATTTTAAGACTTTTAAAAAACATCAGATGCTGGTTTTCAGCTGTGTTCCGCCACATGAGGTTCAACTTAATAACAGAACATAGTGTTATCTGATTTACTGTCACACACCATTCTGTCACTTATTGCTTTGCCCCATGTGTCAGACCACCCTGACACCAAAATCATTTAAAACAAACCACCAGAATGTATTTTGCAAATTGCAAAATTATGCACTTGAAGCCATTACATATGCATCATGCTCCATTATAACATCACGTCCAATTCCCCTCTACCTGGACTGATTAGCTGTCAGTTAGCTGTAAAATGACTCACATCTCTGTTGTCTCATTCCAGTGGATGGAGGCTGGACAGAGTGGGCAAAGTGGTCCGCCTGTGGGACAGAGTGCACCCACTGGCGCAGTCGCGAGTGCCAAGCCCCCCCACCCAGGAACGGAGGAAAGCACTGCAGCGGCAGCATGATGGAGAGCAAAAACTGCACAGAGGGGCTGTGTGCGCGCAGTAAGTCACCTGGGCAGTGTGTTTGAACTGGGGTGGTTGTTAAATGTCAAAAGAGAGTCAATATTTGGCTCATATATATTTCTGCATGTAATGATATTCTTCAGCTGGCCCTTTAATACAGATCAGCATCTGTTGAATTTAGTTCACTAGTGCACATAGTTAAACTGTCTAATATCTGAAAGAATAGGGTGTTTCTAAGGTAGGTCAAGGTAAGGTCAATTCCCTGCTTCAGGTGGTTGTTGAATTGATAATAGCAAGTCCTGCAGGCAGCGATTTCTTTGCTCATGGATCACAGTTTTAGGTGCATTTCAAAGGTATTTTGTATAGAACTGTATTCCCAAGGTTTAGCCACTGCAGCACGGTGAGAGCGCGAATGATGGCGAGAGAGAGATGAAAGCAAAAACAGCTAAATCGCAGACAGATGTTTCATGAGGCAAAATTTAGGTTCACAAAGAGAGAAGGCAAGTGATCCACGTCTAAAGAGCACAGATGGAGAGAGAGAGAGAGAGAGAGAGAGAGAGAGAGAGAGAGCAAGTGCAGGCTAAGGGAGTGCATGGACTGGGAAGCGAGCATGACACGGCCAAGTCGAAAAATTAGCACAGGGAAGAGCATATGAGAGTGAGTCAGACTCACACTGACACCCAATGTGCAGCCCGTGATGAGCTGGAAGGAATCCAGCTGACAGCGCATTAGAATCTTAGAGACGCACATCCGCAGAGGCAGTGAGATGCATTCAAGAACACACTTAAAAACACGCACACACACAAGACCCAAACCAGCACGCCCAAGCATGCGGGCAAACCTCATCAAAAGCACTTGCAACGGGGGGATCATAGGCGCACTCAGAGCATCACTGTGCTTCAACTCTATCAGACGTACACGCGAGTACTGACATAAACAGGCTTCCATGGAGCAGCCAGATTAGACAAATACACTGTCTGATTTGGCTGTACAGAGCAGAGCGTTCTCAGGGGCCTGTCAGGAAAACATGCACTCAAGTGGCACTGACAGAGGGGGAAGATGGGAGGCACTGTGCTGTAGAAAATCTGTAAATGTGTCTCTTGGCAAACTACAGGTTACTGACTGACTTATTTATTTCCCCAGCACGTTAATGTGATTATTCTGCGGTCACAAATTGCCCCTGATGACATTATGACTCTTTGCGTTCCTAACATGCTTCAGAAAATCAAACAATAGAAGCTCACTAAAATGTCTCACTCATTGTTGATCCCTTTGAGGATGGCCTAAATACCCCAGTCATAAATGTAAAATGCTTCGAGACACCACAAACCATCATCTTCACTGCCGCCTAGTAGATTATAATTGCTATTGGATAAATGGGGAAAGTAGGGGAATCCATTTGGTGTTTTCACGATGCTTGGGAGAGAAGGTTATTTGGTTTGAGATATAGTAAGTGACGCGATCCTGAAAGATGGTTTCGACATTCATCAAACCACTCAGGGATGATTCACATTGGTGTTATCTTGGAAAAGATTGTTCCCATCAGGACAGAGATGTTTATTTCATAGGATGAAGGTGATAACATGCCCTGCGGGGTGTATAAAAAGACGGTTTCAATCTACATCGTCTCCCTCGTGCACCACACAACACCAGCGTCCTTGTTCATTTTCAAAACTGTCTTTAACTTTGCCACTCTCATCCAAATGATCATAATCTCTTTCACAGTCATTTCTGATAGGCTATTATTCTCAGTTCTCATTGTACATAATATAAACGATTAGGCCGAACTTCATTCCACAGTGCCGCACATTCTCACACATTTCTTGAAGAGGTCATTATTTTTTAGATGTAAAGTATGTTTTCTTGCTTGCAGTATGCCTTTTATGTTTACCTTTCTATTTTCATATTGATGAGCTATTGTTTACTTTCCCATTTCTGCTTTGCATTATGTTATTGTAGCCTATCTTTCATTTGCATAACGACTAGTCCATCCATTTTTATGTTGTTGTGTTTTTCTTCTTTTCTTCTTCTTGTTTTTTCTTCTGTTCAAACAGATAAAAAGATTTCTATTGAACATGCAAGCCATCGTAAGTTCACCTTCCCATGACTTCACTCTTTCACTGCTTCATACTGTTTGTGTTTGTACTGTCTGTGTGTGTGTGTCTGTGTGTGTGTGTGTGTGTCTGAGTCCTAACATCTGTGTTAGCACGTGGAGCTGAATGCGTGCAGCGTTTTGTGTTGAGCCCGTCTATCCACACTTTGTTGTCATCTCACATCGAGTTCAGTGAAGGCACGCCTCACCTTCTTGTCCAGCCTGCTTATGAGTGTTGTTATCCCGTCTCGTCTAGTATGTTGACTAAGCGTAACATAGGTTTTTGAGCTGGCTCAATGTTAGCACATTGCATCATTTACATAACAGCTTGTTGCAACTGTAGATTGAAAAAGAAAATGCAATTACAACAAAGAGATTAATAGATGTTGGTGTAATTAAGCAAACAGCCCAAAAACAGTTTGATTGGCTCTAAACCCAGGGGGGAAAAATCTGCAAGCTCTGTTATGAAGGGAGCAAAATGACATGCCTCTAAGCTGAGACTCTTTGATCTATAGACTATGAGGTGGAAGCATAGCACTTGCTGGAGAAAAACAGTTGATTTGTGTCTGACTTTCAGTTAATCTGTGATATAGCTTACATTTGAAGTGATGGTAATTCCTCTAGCTCAATGTGACGTGGGCTCAGGGGAGAGCAGCCACGGTAATGCACCTAATTCGCTATTGTTCCGTTTGTGGTAATAAGTGCGGACGGCTGTCGGATTCGGTTCCATCGTGTCACGTGAGCACGGGAGCTCTCCTTTTCTCTCTCTCTCTGCCAGCCCGCCTGCCTCCGGCTTTCCTCTCCTCCACCCTTTCTCCTACTCTCACTGCTGCTCTGTAGTGTCTGTGGTTTCCTCCAACTTCTTCCCCGCTTGCTCCTGCTCTTATAACAAGGGCCTTTTCCTCAAGCACCGCTATCCTTATCTCCTCTCTCCTCCTCACCACACTTATAATCTGTCTGTCCTCTCAACAAATCACAGCCTTATCTAACTCCTTCCTATCCCTTTTTGCCAAATTGCCTCTCCTCTAGCTCTCTCCTCCTCTATTTATCCAGCCTGTTTACTCCCTTTTTCTTTTTTTTTGCTCTTCTTTGTCTCCCGCCAACCTCGCTCCTTGTCTTCTCCTCTTTCCTGCTGTGGTGTGACTGGCTCACGTGTCTGGGCTGGGTATGGCTCTGCTAGTGTTGGGGAGTCAGGGCTATGCAGGCTGTGGTGGGCCTGCTGACCAGTCACAACCAATCACCCAGCAACAGAAAGAGAAGGAGCCCAACGGGGAGCAGGTGAAGTTCTGGTCAACCCTGCCACCACCACCACCACCTCACTTCGATCCAGTTTTGTTGTCAGATGTGCCCCCTGCAGGCTAGGAGGAGCTGTTCATTAATGTTGCTTTCCTGGATGATCTCTTTTAACCAAGAGCGATGTATCTTTAGCTAGAGTCAAACTGAACACAGAGTACATCCTAGCAGGCATACTGCCAGAGTTAAAGAATAGGTTCACATTATTTCAAGTCTACTGTATCTTAAAACAACACTCGTACGCCCACCAGTACACTGACAGAGTTAGCGGTCACTGCGATCGTTCCTCCTGTCCATACTGGCTGTGAAGTGATTCCCTCCCTAATGCGATTCCAATGATCCCAATTGAATGTGGATCGCTCACATCATGGCCGATACCTGACCCACCTAATAAGGTCAGCATCAGCGCCAATAGCGATCTGGCAGATCTGTGGATCCCGAGTATATTTTCTAGAGTTACAGTCTTTTTAGTGCTTAATCACCTCTTTTTATTTCCCGGACAGCGTTTCCTTGCTGAGCCGTAATAGTGTTAAAGTAACACAAAGAGGGAATAAAGTACTAAAAATACTGTAACTTAATATACACATTTTATTTGACTTTTTACTCGGACTGCTGAAGTCTCACATTAGCTTCAGATGAACTTTGGAATGCATTTTTACACAAAACAAGGACTGTGGGTTTTGTCCCCCATCACTTACATTGGAGTCGTGTCAGGGCGGGATCTCTTCAAGGCCAGTATGGTCAGGAGGAACAATTACAACGACCAATAACTCATTCAATAATAATAATAATAATCTTTATTTACAAAGCACTTTTCTAAAACCACGTTACAAGCAAATAAAACAAATAAAACCAGCAAAAGGGCAGTCAGTAAAAATCAGGAAAAGCCCTCTGATAAAAGTATGTTTTAAGAAAAGATTTCAGTGCCCGTATGGGCATGTCGGTATTGTTTTAAGATAGACTTGAAAAACTGTGGACCTATCCTTGAAAGATTTCCATTTCAACTGTAACTGCCCATGAGAAAAAAGAGCTGCAACAACTGATTATTTTAATTGTGGATTAACCTATCGATTAGATTTCAGTTAATCATGTACTAAAATAAAATGTCAGTATTAGAATATATATAAAAGTGCCATCATATTTTGTTTTGCTTGTTTTTTGTGCGATCAAAAATCCAAAGATATTGAATTTACAATGGTATAAAAGAGAGAAAAGCACGTTTGAGAAGCGGGAACCAGCAGATGTTTGAATCTTCTCTTGATAAATGACTTAAAAGATGAATCAATTAGCAAAATTGTTGTTAATATTCTGATGATCAACTAATCAAGTAGTCGTTTCGGCACTAACTTAGACTACAATAACTAATTTATGCTACTTTCTGCTACAGCAGTAAATCAGATGATATCTCTTAAATTGTATTTTCTTCCCTCTTGTCTTTCCCTTGTATTTGTGTCTGTATGTTTTCACATATTGACCGTCTGCCTTTCTGTCCCTCTTTCAGCGCTGGCCCCAGGTATGGGTGTAGCCGTCTACGCTGGTCTGGTGGGGGCCCTGCTGCTGTGCGTGATACTGGTGTTGTGCGTGGGAGTGCTCGCATATCGCCGCAGATGCCGCCATCTCCACGGAGACATCACAGATTCTTCATCTGCTCTCACCGCCGCCTTCCACCCTGGCAACTACAAGCCTCCCAGAACAGGTAGGTTCACACACACACACACACACACACACACACACACACACACACACACACACACACACTCAGTCACTCACACAGAAACTCACATACGCCCAGTCTCTCTCACACACACACACACACACACACACACACACATTCACACACAATTTCTCTTTTTGTTATTGTTTATTTTCACAGCTTTTTTTGTTTTTACTCATTTTAGAAGCACTTCTTCACAATTCATTTCATTATCACACTGCTATTTATATCACTCCATAAATGAATTCTCTTTATACCATTATCTCCTCTCGCTTAGTCAATTCTCCATTCTTTACTGCAGTCCATTTTTTTTTACACTTTAAGCATTTGTCATGGTATCCCTTCTCTTGTTCTTGCAATCAAATATTAATTAGCAACATTAATCCATTTCACTCGCGTCACTTTTAGCACTCTCAGCCCTGCCTGTGTCATTTCTGGTGATAAGAGAGCGGCTCCTCTCTTCTCCTGTGTCCACAGATAACCCTCACCCTCTGCATCCCTCAGCTCCTCCAGATCTGACAGCCACAGCGGGGGCTTTCCGCGGGCCGCTCTTCTCCCTGCAGCAGGGGGTCAACGACAGCCCCCACAAAATCCCCATGACCACCTCTCCCTTGCTGGACCCGTTGCCCAGTCTCAAAATCAAGGTGTATAACGCCTCCACTCTTTCCTCCCTGGAGCTCCCCGCGGACATGTGTTCAGGTGACGGGGAGATCCTCAGCCTGAAGTCGGTGGGTACTGTGGGCAGAGAGCGGGAGTACCACAGCCACACCCTGTCCAGAGAGCCTGGGCTGAGCACCAGCGCCACCCTGGGTAATCTGGGAGGACGTCTTACCATCCCCAATACAGGTAACATATATCGCATGCAGCTTTCTTTTCACACGCAAATAAAACCAGAATTCATATGCACCCAGTGTGAACCAATGACATGTTCAGTTAATCACACATACAACAAGATAAGTCAAGTCACCTTCTCCTCCCTTAGGTGTGAGTCTGCTGGTCCCCCCTGGCACAATCCCCCAGGGGAAGTTCTATGAGATGTACCTCATTATCAACAAGTGGGACAAAACGACGTGAGTGCCCCTCATCTTTATTCCTCTATTTCACTCATCTGTTTCACAACCACGAGGCAGAATAGACCTCATTCTCACCTCAATCAGAAGTTCTCCCATGCAAGGCTCACCTACTGCGAGTAGGAGGAAGTTTATTTGGAAGTTCTATCACTTTTTCAGATGATAAAAAAATGTATCAACCCTACTCAACTTCTACACTAAAATTGGAGTGGATTCATTTCTTGCCAATTTTCTGGACGTTTGATATTCAGTGTGCCTCAAATACGTCAATACCGGCATGTTCCAAACCGAACTGTTGAAAACACCCGGTGTTCTCCCTGTGTGTATGTGACATTTACAGGCTACCCTCTGAGGGCAGTCAGACTGTACTAAGTCCTGTGGTGAGCTGTGGCCCATCCGGTATGCTGCTGAATCGCCCTGTGGTTCTTACTTTGCCCCACTGTGCCCAGCTAGACACACCCACACCTGACTGGACCCTCACACTCAAGACACAGACGCACCAGGGGGCATGGGAGGTGAGACAGCCTCTGACCGGTACCAAATAACGGATATCTCGTTGGCCAATGTGGCATCATTGAACCCTACTTCGATGTTTTTTTCAGGAGGTGCTGACAGTAGGAGAGGAGACTTTGTCGTCTCCGTGCTACCTGCAGCTGGAGGAAGAGTGTTGTCATGTTCTCATGGAGCAGCTGGGAACATACGGCCTGGTGGGCCAGTCCTGCCCTCCACAGCCTGCCTGCAAACGCCTGCAGCTGGCACTGTTCGCCCCTCGAGCACCCTGTCTCTCCTTGGACTACAGCCTCCGCATCTACTGCATTCATGACACCCCACATGCACTCAAGGTGCTGCTTATGTATTTGTCACTCTCTGTCTGTGTAAACATGTCTGCATATGTCTGTTTACCGCTCTTCTTTACCTTTCTTCTTCATGCCTTTCTGTTTCTTCATTTCCTTGATGCGGGAGTCATTCTGGCAATACTATACTATACTTGAAGTGCATTACTGGTAATTACTTAAACCTGCAAAAGACAAGCATTTTTTAAATGTAAATACATCCATCATATGAGTGTTAGTTGTAAAGTACAGCTAAAATATAGCCTGGTTTGATCATAAACACATACACACCAAACATTCACAAAACAAAACCAAAAGACACAGATTCAATTCAACATAGGACTTGGACATGTAACAACAAAAAAATACAATATAAAATAAAATAAAACACAAACAAAGTGTCATGAATAAAATTGAAGCATGACAAAGGGAAATAAAACTAAAAGTTAATAAGACTTATTTCGATTAGTCCAGGGCAATAGAGTCCCATCTCCTCTAAACTGAGGCCCTGCAGATCCTTCCTATCACATATTGAATCTTCCTTACCCACTAGAAGCAATGACTCAAAATAGTACAGCACAATACAAACCCCCTACTAAACAGCAAATGAGCACTCCATCCAGAGAAAGTTGGACTCGCTGACATTAAATATTTTCCCTCTCTCAGTCCCTTTTGTAGAAAGTGTTCACAGACCAGCCGGGGTAGTAAACATAAGCGTGCTGTGTGCAGCTTACTGGCATCACATTACATGATTTCTGGCTGCTAAAGTTCAAACAGCTTTCAAACTGTTAGCTCTCACACATTTCCATTTGGAGGCACCCAACTTAGAGAGCACACGGCACATTTTAATTAAGCATTTTTGAAAGCATGTTTGGAAATGTGTTGAAAGGATAAACCCATGATAAAACTGATAAAATAAATATGTCCGGTCTTCTCTCCCGGCCCCTGTGCAGGAGGTGCTGGATTTGGAGAGGAGTCTAGGAGGAGTTTTGCTGGAGGATCCCAAGCCGCTGCTCTTCAAAGACAGCTACCACAACCTGCGCCTGTCCATCCACGACATTCCACACACTCACTGGAGAAGCAAACTGCTGGCAAAGTATCAGGTGAGACGCTCAAAATGCAGCAGGTACTAGATAACAGCCTGTTAATATGTTAAGTGTTTATAGATGTAGCACACCTCATCAGCAGCTTGAATAATGTAGACTATTAAAACTATTGATAAATTGGCAGTGTTACCTAATAGGTCATTAACTCCAATAACAAGCAATAATAAGCAATAACTGTGATCTGACAAACTCCTGATTTCACTTCAGTAGAATGGCTATGTTCTCAGAAAATACAGCTAGTGAACTATTCACTGCTGTTGTAAACATCCAAACCCTCTGCTGCATTCTCTCAGTGGCAGCACCGAGATTGCAGTCTGAACCTCTCTGAATAAACAAACAGGAAATCTGATAGTGGACCTAATTTATGGACAACTGCGCTTTAGAAATAAATTGTCCTCTGACACACGGAGTCCCTGTTGGTGGAAACACCCAATATCAAAATAAAGCACATTGCACTCTTCTTGAATGGAAACTGTGTTCTAGATCCTTCCTGATTGTGCTGCCCAGGACAAAGCCACTTTAATCACAGCATAGAGACAATTTTTTTTCAGCTTTCGTCCTTAACATTTTTTTATTTTTATTAACAGGAGATCCCGTTCTATCACATCTGGAGCGGCAGTCAGAGACCCTTGCACTGCACCTTCAGCCTGGAGAGAGGGAGCCTGGCTGTGTCACAGCTCACCTGTAAGATCTGTGTCCGACAGGTGGAAGGAGAGGGGCAGATTTTCCAGCTGCACACGGATATTCAGGAGGTAATGGTGACAACTGAAATAATGCTCGTGCAAACACAGACAAAGCTGCCATGAAGGCCGCACAAACAATACAGAGGTTGGTCTCAATGCTTCTCACCCTCTCTGTCAATCCAGACTCTACCACCGCACTCGCCCCTCCCCTCAGGAGGCACTTGCCTGCCTTCCTCTCAAGTGGGACCCTATGCCTTTCGCTTGCCTGACTCCATCCGCCAGAAGATCTGTGCCAGTTTGGATGCGCCCAGTGCTCGAGGATGTGACTGGAGACTACTGGCACGCAGTCTGGGCTTTGACAGGTCAGATCTGCCTCACATGTTCATGTGTGAAAGGCAGCTTGGTCACGCTTTAGCTGTAGAGTCCAGTGTTGATACGCAGGTTTCTAGCTCCTACTGTCAACTGATAACTCAGGATTGTGTAAAAGGTGGCGTGTAGATATTCACTGTCTGTGGTTAGATGTATGGAGTTATGATTTTAAAAAGGGGATCAGAGTTCAGTTTAGAGTTGGGTTAAGGTTCAGGATAAGTATTATATCCCGGTCACACTGGTTAGAATCTGAAAAACATGATTTGAATATTAAGTTTAGGAATATGATTCAGCCATGTATGCTGTACATTGCTTCATGATCTTTCAGAAGATATTTAATCTTGCTAACTAGCTAATCCTGTTTTGTGAAATATGATAGTTAGTTGGGCATCAATATTGAACTGTCAAAATAAAGTGGTGCCAGCAGTATTTACAACATACGTAATGGAGTGCTTCCTTTACTAAGTCCTTTTCTTCTCACAACTTGCCTTGTCTTTCTCCCCCTCAGGTACTTGAACTACTTTGCAACAAAGCCCAGCCCTACAGGAGTTCTACTGGACTTATGGGAAGCTTGTCACCAAGCAGATGCAGACCTGGTCTCTCTGGCGACCGCGCTGGAAGAGATGGGCAAAAGTGAGGTGCTTGTTGTCATGACAACAGATGGGGATTGTTGATTGGTCAAGGAACGAGAGAGCAAGCAAGACTTTTTTTTTTTCTTTCACCACCGTGATGAAAATAAGAATACCTGCCTATGAATATGCACACACCGGCACAAATTAAAAGCCCACAGAGCATTTTGGTTCTTCATATGTAGTGTATTACCTCTGACTCATCTTCCTTTTCACTGCCCCCTGATCAGCTGCTGTAGCTACATATCCACCATAACCCATTTCCATGCGAGCCATCCTATGATAACTGCTAACCTGATTCAGCTTGAATCTTCCAAAGCAATGTTGCATCTGCAAGATGTGAAACCAATTTAAGGGTATGAAGGCGTAAAATGGGTGTTAAGACATCTGTCATATGTGGTGTTGACTGTCTTCTTCAAAGATTGTAAATTACACTATTATTGTATATAAATAACAAAGCTTTGGGACAAACAAAAAAAATCCATGTATTCGACACACTAAAGCACGCACAATAACACATACACAGGATTATCCATGTTTCAGTAGCAGCATGAAAGTGCATGACTTAACACCATCTCACCTCATGGCAGGGGCTTTTGTTTTCTCCATTGTCATTCTGTGTGTGCAGTGAATGACAGGCAGCACCAACCTGTCTGCAACGTCCTCAGGCTACAGACACACTCCATCCCACACACACACACACACGGACAAACTGGTCATTAACCGTCTCTGAATTGGACAGGCTAGGATTTCTTGTCCAACTGCTCCGACTGTCGACAAATCATAAGAGAACCGAACCCTCAACGTTTGAGGGCTTAAGCATATCGCCTTGTGCTGAAAATAAAAGCTGCCTCTTCTTTGTGGGCGTAGGGTGAATCGTGAAGTTTGTTTAAGAATTGGCGGATCGCTCGACCGACAGACTCTTTATATTGTACCAACAAATGCCTCAAAGCCTCGGCATATAATTCCGACTCACAGGGGTGTTTCTCTTTCATCTCTCCTCGCGTTCCTCCATCGCTCTGCCACACTCCTCTGATCTGTTGAGAATAAACTGCAGGAGCGCTTTCTGGTCATCCCTTAAAAGTTTCCTTTGGGGAACGCTCTTTAAGTTATTATCCATATTTGTGGATTGTTTCTTTTTCTTTGTCATTGCTGTTACGATCATATAGAACCTGTTCTATCATCTGTGCTTGTTTAGGCTGCTGAGCTGCTGTGTATTATTTTTGATTCTAGTAAAGCAGGTCAAATGGGAGAGCTAGGTGCACAGTGGATGTCTCGGTTGTGAATAACAAAATCATGTTTCTTTGTTATTTTTAATACTGTGTATCTATTCAAAATGTAAAATATAGTCTGTAAAACATGATTAGAGATGGTCAGATGTCCTGGTGAATATACTGTAGGCATTTTGCTTGGCTGTAACTGAGGGCAGTTTCCACTGTTCAGAGATGAATATTACAGAATAGATTAGCCTTGCCTTGAATCAACTAGGCAGCAAGGGACCATAAAATTTACCTCAACACTAACTGCATTATGTTTCATTCTATTCTCTGTCCACCACTTATCTATGTGTCCATCTGCCCATCCAGCGCCCTGTAACTCATAATGTCTCCCTTCTAACATGTCGTTAACCTTTTTACTAAGCCGCCTGCTTTGTGGTCAGGGTCCTCAAGCTATTTGCATTATCAATATTGTTCTGTCAGATATTGTTAGACGGGATTTGAAATGCTGTCATCTGTAACTTTGTCATTTCTTAAGTTCTGTGTGTTATCGAGTCTTTTCCTCCCTCAAAGCAAAAAAAAAGTGTTCGTATCTTTGAAACCACAAAAACCAAAACACAGGCAGTATCCCTCCTCTTTAGCAGTGAGTCATGTCACTGTTTTGTGTGAATGAACTGAAAACATCCGTGTGTGCGTGTGTGTGTGTGTGTGCGTGTGTTGAATAAGTGGGCAGGTGGGTGTGCACACAGTATGTGCACACACTTAAGATCTGTCATTTCTCTTTGTAAGTGCTATGCAAGTACAAAAGAAAAGCGAAGCATTTTGACTTCTTTTGTTTCCTGGAAGAGTAATTCTATTTTTTCAGATCAGGGCATTGACAGGGTTTTGATTTTGTATCCTTATGTGGTTTAAGAATGGTTTATCACTTTTGGTGATGGTAGCGTGTGTGGGAATTCTCCATCTGTATCGGAAGAATTGGATCACTGACCAAGGAAGCTAGTACTGAAAAAGCACATGTTGGAGAACAAAACAAAGCATGGTGCAATGGTTACAAAACAAGTTGTGACTAACATCATGAACTCGTGCCCAGCAGGTCTTTGCCCGTGAGGAAATATGTGAACACGACCAGTTCAGTTCTTTGGATCGCTGAACACTGCAGGACTATTTTCTTTCCTCAAATCTTGTTACAGAGACTGGCTAGCTGTAGACTACAGTGTTTATTCGTCCAGATTTCTTGAGTATCTGTTGGATCTTTGGCCATAGCTCTGGATAATTTATACTGGAGCTGGACTGGATTCCTCCTTGCGCCCATCAAAGAGAAGAATTTAGCCTTTGTTCAAGAAGTCAGACATTTTTACAAAAAAAACTAAATGGATTCAGTGACATTATTTTATCTCTGTAAAGTACCAATTGTAAATAAACGTCTAGCCTTCTTACCTGTAACTAAATATAATTTTTATGCAATAAATTATATTTCTTAGTTTAACAATAGTGTGTGTTTTGTTGTTATTGAATTCAAACTTCCATAAAAACCATAGACCAAATTGCAGGTTTCTTCGGGGCTCCTTGGCTGGACAAAATCACTGTTAAATGTCATATGTGTTTTTATCAATTACACCCCATTTTCACAGAAAATGCAGAGCTACTCAACCTGTCCCTCTTTTCCTCACACCTCATTGGAAAATTCCCTTTAGGTCAATTTAGCTTTAAAAGCTTTTAACTGGCAGGCTGTCTGGCCTTCAAATTAACAAGGTTTTAGAGACACTAATAGTGGCCTTCAAGGACTGACTCTGGGCGTTTGGATCGAGCATTCTAACCTCAGTTTTTTTACGAGTGCAGGATATGTAGAGACTCGTCTCTTAGATTAGGCTCTTATATCAAGAACAAATATCCCAGTGAGTCATGTGCGGTGAGTGTGCACTGCAGTGTGGTCTTAATGGCAGGCAACACTTTGCACCTGTTTCATTGGATGCACTACTTATTGAGGACTGATATGCCGTCCTTCAGTGCATGAGTTAATTGAACCTTTTATAATACATAAAGCAGTGGTACACAGTGTAAAAGCTGAGTGCAGCTTCAACCCAACCCCTCACCTCTACACAGGATGTTTTTGTTACTTTTTAGTAAATAAATCGCCAGTGAGAATAATATTATTTTGAAGGCATGTAAAAACTATTTTGAGAACAGACTGCATGTGCTGCCAGTACAGCATTTGCAACACATATTCTTCTTCTGCATTCTGAAATGATAATAGTCATTTTTGAGATCACCTAAGATTGGTCCTGCAATATTAGATCCCCTGTTGCCAGGGGGAAACAGCAGTTCAGCAGCTGAGAGTTGGATAGGCTCCACATTTGGACAGTGATTCAACTGATAACGATTAGTTAGTCCAGTGGTGTCTACTCATATGTCACAGAGAGCCAAGAGTCTGCAGGTTTTCACTCCAGTCATAGACACAAAATCACCTGGTGTCATGTTTGACTGTAAAGAGGATTTTTAGTCTATTTTCTTCTTACAGGTGGTATAATTGTCTTCATATTCCAGAGAGGTGCAATACCACACCACTGGATATGCTGCCCTACGGTGCCCTCTTCTGGTAAATATGGTGGGTAACCCACACTTTTCAACAAAATCCAGTACACACAATGGTACAACATAATCAAAATTGATTATGGCATATTTTCAAAGAAACAGGAAACATTTACAATATGAGGGAAGTTTTAAATGCTTATTAGTTTTAATAAACCACTTTTTATCAGATTAATAAATGGGATATTTGCCAAAAGGCACAACATGCAGCACGACTGTTGTTATATTGATCACTAATGATCGTGTAATAATGAGTCCACAACAAAATACAGTATTAATACCTCTAAACCACTAAGTAGTCTGTTGACGGTGTAATGATTTCCATGTGATATCTGAAGGTTAGGTTCACTTTATTAATGAGCACTACAAATTATATGATAGTATATTTTGTAAGTTTGATCAGGGAAATGCTATAAATAATGTCTTATTGCAATTACTCAAACATTTCTTACGTTGCACTAGTTTTATCATCATTCATTGATTTCAGCACAGGACATTACTCAAAAATGTTTGTAATTTTGTAAGTTTGTAATTAATGTTTTACTTTTTGTAATCAGATTCGTACATATATCTCACAAACCAAACTTTAAAGATATCAGATCAAAATCCAATTAAATTTCAATACAGAACAATTAAAATGTAATTATTAATTATTATAATTATTACGGAGTGTTTCATTATTTTATTTTATTTTTTGCTTGATTGTTTGTTTTTGTTTAGTTTTGTTTTTGTGTTATTTCAGTTTGTTTGTTTTTCAAAAAGGACAGTCAGGTATTGTAATTTAGTGCAAATGATACTTTTGTATTATTTGGGAAAGAAATATCTCTAATTTTATTTTTAATTAATTCCATTTGTTTAATTTCTAAATACGTGCTTTTATTTGAGAAAAGCTGTACCGGAAAATCCGTCAGTAACAATAAGACTTCCGGTAAGTGGGTCTGGCTGTCCGAATAATAGCGGCGATTACTTTTTATTTTTAAGATTTTATTATGATTTTCAAAATACTTTTTAAATGAATTAATTGGGACTTGGGCTAGAAGAAGCACTGCGTAAATGTATTACGCTGATGGCAAGATATACGTCAGTCTGGTTTAAAATTGCGTAGGTAGCGCTTTTATTCTGAAGGACGTGTTGTTGCTGCTGGCGGATCGCCGGCTGAAGCGAAGTTTGCTGTGAAATGGACTCGTGTGTCAGTGTAACACTTGTAGAAAAGACAGAAGCAACAGCGAGGTATGTTTATATTGTATTTAATGAGACCAACATTAGGCGCAGGTCGAGTAGGTTAACGTTAGATACGTTGGTGGATACTTTGTATGGGGCTGAGTTAGCTAACCACTAGTGTTAGTTTGCGTGACTGTGTACTTGACACGTCTATTCGCCTGAACGCCACAATAACGAAGACCGCGGCAGGATTGAGCGGGATCATTTTGCGATGAATAGTGAAAAAACTGAACCAGAACTTAAAAACCAGCTGTCCGCTGTGGCCAGAGGCGTAGTTTGAACGCGACTGCTCGGTGCAGTCTGCGGTGCGAGGGCGTGTGATTGGTTTTTCCAGGGTAAGCATCACGTGGATACTTGTTCCTCATTAGTGGCACACATGATGCTTTAGGATGCAAGGTCAGCTTGTCTTCCTTTAACCTCCTTAAATGGTTAACCTCGTCTTGTGCGTTCAAGTGGTTCCACTGAAAGCGCGTTTATCTATTTCTGTCTGTTCCCATATTCATCATTCACTACTTATTCTTGACATGTGAGGTTGTAGTTTGCAGAATGTGCAGATGTGAGATGAAACTGTAGTAACTCGGTATAGTAAGTCAAACACTCACGTGCCTTAAGGAAAAATAGGTGTGGCAAATGCTGCTTTGCTTTATCTGATGGAGCATTTAATTTAAAAGAATCCCGCTGTGTCCGCCACTGGGAGCTGCCAAAGCCGTGATTCCACTTACTTAAGTCAAAGACTTATTCCTGCTGTGGGAGAGCAGTGGGTTCACATCCACACGCTGCTGCCAAATAGTAATGATTCCAGTGCCCCCATTAATATTGCAATGGTGGCACAGTGAGAAAAGGACAATATATCCATGTCACATTTCACATCATCTGAATCTTCGTGATGAGTCATTGTTTAATTGTGTCCTTTCTGTTTGCTCTGAACATGAACTGACTACAGCTTCTCCATAAGTCACCTTACATGTGTATCTATAAAGGGGATATGTTTGGAAAATACCTGTCAGTATGACCAGAATTGAATGATTCTCAGGGTTAAATGTGACTCCTTACACTGCAGCATCACTGGAGCCGGACAATTGGACTGATCTCTACCAGCTACAGCTCAGAGATGTCTCCAGACTATGGCTTCACAACAAACACAGTCTGTCTTTTCCTTTCTGGGCAAGCACAAGTAAACGTAAGCTTCATCCAAACCCCACTTATTGCAATGACATTATTATTTCGCAGTGTTTTTTTTTTAAACTCGTGTTTTTTCTTCTTCTACTTCACAGCTCTCTGTTTAACACTTCCTGTCTTAGTGTTCGTTTCCTGGCTCAACCCTTCCCTTTCTCTCTCATCTTTACTTTGTGAGTATACTGCATTCTGTATGTGAAAATGGACGACACAGAGCCTGTGCAGCCCAGTCTCAACTCCTCCTATGTTCCGACTGCTCTTGGCAACCACCAAGTGTCTGAGGATGAGGACAGTGAGGACCAGAGTCCCTCTGCATCACTGCTGCCCAAACATTCCTCATTGCCTCTGGCCGTGCGCTACAGTCCAGAGGACTCCTACTGTGTGGTGTACATCATCTTCTTTCTGATGGGCATCGGCTCCCTGTTGCCCTGGAACTTCTTCATAACAGCTAAACAATACTGGCTCTACAAACTGAGTAACAACACTGATGGCAGTGGCAGTGAGGAACAACGTTCAGACCTCAGTGTGAGTGACAGGGATACTAAATTGATTGTGTGTGTGTGTGTGTGTACACAGGAAGATGCACATTTGTGCCATTCAGCATGCTTTTCTTGGACCTGTGATGATCCTGATAGAAACCAAGATAGCAAAGATAAGGAAGGAAAGACTTGGTTTCATTTTTATATTTCTCCCCTCACATTTCACTTCCTCTTTTGTGTTACACTAAATAAGTGCATGAGTGTGTGTTGTTATAATCAAACTAATTCAAATGTTTTGTCTTTTCTGCAACTATTCACAGGACTACTTTGAAAGTTATCTGGCCAGTGCCTCCACGGTGCCGTCTGTGCTGTGTCTGATACTCAACTATGTCCTAGTTAACAGGTTCATTCCCCATACACACACACACATACACACATTCTCACAAAGCACACCTCAAATATTTCATATTCTTTGTTGAGTCTCTCATGCTGTTCACCATGATATAGAGTATGAAGTATTTTAGTACAGTTTCACATGTTCTGTGAACTTGTTGTTTTGTCTCTGTTAAATTGCCACATTTGTCCTATCTGGTGACTTTAAATTCTGTGTGTCTCTTTACATTCTCTGTGGACTTTGATCAGCCTGTGCTGGTCTGAGATAACATGGAGCTTAGGGGAGGTTTTGGCATTTTGAACAGCATCTCTGCAGCAGAATACATTTTATATGTATTATTTGTGTGGATAATTAATAGCTTGCTGTCTCACATTTGTGTGGACACAGTCAGTATTGTACGCATATTGTTCCAACAGCACAGCACACAACATCTGCTTCATTTTCTGTGTTTTATGTTGATTAACTGGTCTTTGACAAACTCCTGCCTAATCCTGTGTGTGTGTGTGTGTGTGTGTGTGTGTGTGTGTGTGTGTGTGTGTGTGTGTGTGTGTGTGTGTGTGTGTGTGTGTGTGTGTGTGTTAGGTTGTCTCCAAACGTGCGGATTCTGTCGTCTCTTCTTGTGATCCTGTTGGTGTTTGTGGTGACCACGGTGTTGGTGAAGGTGGACGTGTCAGACTGCATGATGGAGTTCTTCACTGGCACACTGGTCAGTGTGGCTGTCGTCAGCGGAGCCTCCAACCTCTTCTCTGGCAGCATGTTCGGGATCAGTGGGCATTTCCCGATGAGGATATCTCAGGCCCTTATATCAGGTATGGTCCCCATTTAGGTCAGGAATGTCTCTTATTTACACTATTGTCTTTGTAGCATTTATACAGTACCAATGTACAAATACCTTTTCTACTGTCTTGAAATCCATACAGTATGCACTATTTAGCAGTTTATTGACAAAATAACTTGCCACCACTGTACAAGGTGTGTGGGACCTAATATTGTCTGGTGAACACAACAAGAACACAAGATATAATACATTATAGAAACATCCATGACAGCTTTCCTCTATAGAACAGATGGTCCCATTTTTGGACCTCATTTTGGAGCACCTTGTTGTATATATTTGCACATTAATGAATAATCACTGATGTTGCTAAAAAAATACTTTAGATCTCTAATGCCTTAAAGATAAGTTCACTGCATTGCCTTCTATATTTGTATTATGCAAGACTAGTATAGTGACATAGCTCCATTTTTCAATTAATTAATGGGATTAATTATTGATCTTATTAACATAACTGGTTATAATTATGCCTCTTGTCCAGTGCAGAACAGGAATAAGCAGGTATAGAAAACAGATGAAGTCATGGTGGGTTAAGAGTTTGACCATATAATCTTCCCAGGTCAAGTCTGGGCAAACTTTGTAGCATGTTGTTCCGCTTTCTCCCTCATTTCCTCTCAGCTCTCTACTGTACTCTCTAATAAAGGCAAAAAAGATGTATTTATAGTTATATTTAATATATAGAGGTGATTACGGTGGGACATTAGGCAGCTCAAGTGTCTCTTGTTAACTGACTGCACTATACATAAGCTGAGGTCCTTTTTTTGTCTCAGGCCAAGCCATGGGAGGCATGCTGAGTGCATTAGCATCAATAGCGGACCTGGCATTGGCGGAGGATGTGACAGACAGCGCTCTGGCCTATTTCCTGACAGCCGACTTCTTCATCCTGCTCTGCATCATCGCATATCTGCTGCTGCCCAAGCTGGCATATTCACGGTCAGTAGCAACCAAAGATATTCAGTGCCCCAGAATACTGATACTTATACCTTTCAAACCTGTATTTTAATTTACAAATGTAGGTGATGATAACACCCCCCTATGTCCTGTAAACTGTACTTGCATCTGAATCTGGATACTATAGAGAACATGGGAGAAGTTTGCCTTTAGGAAGTCAGGTGATTTAGTATATACAGCGTATATGACAAAGTCCGTGTAGCAAGGAGGTTGGGATGGATTACTGGGTCAAACACCGGACTTTCACCCATGAGACCACTGTTTGCGTCCTGCGTGAAACTTAATTTAGTATTTTATATTCAGGTCAGTAACAATGCACATAATAAAGAAATCATTCTTTATATAATGCTGCATTTAATACAGTTGGACTAATAAAAAAGTCATTTTAAAGGTTAACCTGGTCTTGAAGACAGCATTATGATAATCCAATGATAAAACTACTGTTTAGGGGGCAGGTTCAAGACGTCTTGTCAAAGTGGAGATATGTTGCAAAAGATAGTTTTATTCATCACACCAAGAGCCATCAAAACTACTTTGCCTATTTCAGTTCAGACTTGACAGAAAATTCATGAAGTGTCACTGTCCAAAGATTTTAGATGTACTCATTCTAAGTCATGCTGCGTTCTTCTCTTTTTTCTAGACACTATATGCTGGCAGCAACGTGCACCAGTCCAGGAGTGATGAGCGAGGGGGGAGCAGCAGCAGCTGCAGCAGGCACCGGGACCAGAGTCTCCGTCCCACCACTGCAGCCTATCCTCAGGAAGACATGGGTGCTCGGTCTGAGCGTTTTCTACGTCTTCTGCGTCTCCATCATGGTGTTCCCTGCAGTATCCTCAGGGATCCAGTCTGTCCACAAAGACAGCGGCAGCCGCTGGACGACCACTTACTTTGTGCCTCTCACCAGTTTCCTCCTGTACAATGTAGCAGACTTCTGTGGCAGGCAGGCCACAGCCTGGCTGCAGGTCCCTGGTCCCACCAGCCGAATCCTGCCTGTCCTGGTGCTGTGTCGCTCCGTCATGGTGCCACTTCTCATGTTCTGTAACTACCAGCCGAGGGACCACCTCCACACTGTGTTTTTCACCCATGACGTGTACCCTGTAGTCTTTAACTGCCTGCTAGGCCTCTCTAATGGCTACCTGGGCACTCTGCCAATGATATATGGCCCTAAAGTGGTACCTCGGGAGCTCGCAGAGGCCACAGGAGTGGTCATGTCCTTCTTCCTCACTCTGGGACTGACTGTTGGGTCTGCCTTCTCTGTGCTTATTGTGCACTGCATCTGACCAGGCTGTTAAGCAATAACCTAGTCAATTACAGTGGCACTTTAATAAAATGTACAGATGGCAAAGCAGCACATCTTGTTGACGGGTACAGCTGGAAAAACTTGGCTAATTTTTGTTGAACATGTGGTTGATTTGTGTCTGTAAATCTTGTAAATGAGCTTGGATCAGACATTATACACTAAACATTTCCAACTCTTTGATTCTGAAATGTGCACTTGAGCTGCAGACCATTAGAAGTGATAGAAATTAACCACTGTAACATTGTAAATATTTGTTTTTAAAAAAAAAAAAGCGTTTTTGGGCTAAAAGTAGTTTGTCTTTACTTCTTAAACTACAAATAATTATATACTCTTAGCCATTTAAAGTTGTTCATTGTTGTACATTATCTATTTGAGGCAACTTTTTAATCCTCTACAAGTGGATTATCCTCCTGTAGTGAAATGGATTTAAGCAAATGTCTCCTTAGAGAAATTAACCTAGAGATTTACTGGTGGCTGTCATTTGGGAAACGTTAGCAGTAACGTATGCAATCTGCAGATTATAGGCTAAAAAACACCCAATTTTGTCATTTAAGTATTACATATCAAATGTTAAGCGTAGTATAGAGAGATTTTCAAATGATGTGACTGAGGTTGCAGAACCTCAGCAGCCAGTTGCCAATTGCAGAAATGACCACCCTGTAATAAACAAGGAGCTAGTAGGTTTTTAATATAAGTAAAGCTTGATAAGAACACAGAGCTAAATTCAATTTACAGCCAAAGAAAAAAAAAACGACGAGTGGAGTGGGATCACTTTAATTGTTAAAAATGTACAGATCAACCGACAGTTGGCTCAGGGTTTCAAGCAGACAACAATCGAATTAGAGATGTTTTCTGTACGTTAGAAACGAAGTGATTTACAAACGGTACAAGAGTGCAAACAATGGGAGGTGAGCGGGAGGTACACTCTGAACAATTACCTCCATATCAGCTCCTTAAAACAAGAACAAACATTTTCTGTTTACAAAATATAAGTTTTGTTTGAAGGATCAGACATACTGCTAAAAGTAATGCCAGTTTGCAATCAGTTCCTCAAGGGAGAAGGAATCATAGCATATAGGGGGGGGGGGGGGGACCCATCAGAACAGCAGCCATCTGACGCTGTGTCAACATTATACAACATGTGAATTTTTGTTCTAACATACACCACACCTAGCAAGAAATATAGGCAAGTACAACCCAGATTATACGAATCTGCAAAGCCAACAGGGAAGCTTTGTGACTTCTGCTCAATGAAGCAGTGACAGGCTGAGCTGCGGGACACTATATGCGCAATTACTCTCCCACCCCCCCCAGAAAAAAAAACAAGTGTCCAGTCCCTTTCCACCATGACATCATTCAAAATATCAGTTAATTTACACATAAATTTGCAGTTAAGTCCATTTAAAAAAAGAACACAGGACACAAATTAAAAGTGGGAAGCAGCACTACAGTATTTTCTTCTTTTAATTCCCTACAGGTCAGTTTGTTCTGTCTTCCTCTTCCTCTATACCCACACATGGCGTTTGCAGTGAGCCACAGCCTAAAAGACAGAAACAAGGGGGTTAGACAGGCCTCTCAAAGCAAATTTATCAAAAAAAAAAGTTTACAAATCAGAGGCTGTTGTGAACCTATACAGTTTAAAAAAAAAAATAAAAAAAAAAAAAAAAAAGGGAATCATCTATGGGGCAGCATTAGCAACTGCAGAGTGATAAACAGGCTCAAGGATTACACACTGGGGACACATGTTTGGGTCAAAATAGGACTTCACTACTCACATTGCACTGGGTTGCTGTCTCCATGTTCTTGCACCAGAATGTAGGTCCCCAGCTGCACTGCTCCGTTCCCAGCAGCCTGCGCATAGCTTCAGGGCAGGCTCCCAGTTTCTGTTACACACAAACAAACAGCTCAGATACTAAACTGGGCAGCAGGCCTGTAGTACAAGCCAAATATCCCATTTACCGTTTAAGAAAACAAAAAAATTGAATTAAGCGTAACGTCAGGATTGACTTCAATTCTTCAAAACTTTCCTGGCACAACCAAGAAATTAAACTTCTCAACAATGAAGATAAAGTGTTACTGGTCTTGTTATTTATTTATGAATTAATCTAGTTTACCATGCACACAAAGTCTGGGTCGAGCATCTGGAGCAGCAGCTGGACAAGCATTGGCTCGTACTGTTCAATCATCTGGTCACACTGTTGACAGACACACGGGGGTTAATGCAAGGCTGTCACATGAGGATAGGTGAAAGTTTCACACAAGGCAAGAAGACGCAGTTGCTCACTTCGGTCTGGAAGGAGTCGGGCAGGAAGCTGCATACTTTCCTCACAGCCTCCTCAATCTGTGCCTCTGTAGCATTCTTCTCCAGAATGCCATCGATGTACCCAATGGCCATCTTGCACACCTCGCAGTAGCCACCAGCCTTAAAGCGAGTCTGGTCAAGGGCCGC
Organism: Macquaria australasica; assembly: GCA_005408345.1. NCBI lineage: Eukaryota > Metazoa > Chordata > Actinopteri > Centrarchiformes > Percichthyidae > Macquaria > Macquaria australasica. The sequence goes on from SEMN01000057.1 coordinate 1,191,591, forward strand.
TGGAAAGAATTAGAACAAATCACTTACTACCCACATGTGGAAACAACCTCTGGCTTCACAGAGGCAGAAAAAAAAACAGATGATGCATTAAGACCTCACACATAACGGAGCATTTTATGATTTTTAGAAAAGTTTTATTTTAGACAACATACACACAAGGCCTGTTTGTATGAGGCCAACTAAACACTGAAAATTAAGCAGCTGACATTTTACAGCACTGGACAGAAATTAAAAATAGAGACCGTTTATAAACTTAGCAGCAAAACATGTGTTGCAAGGTTCTGGCATGAGAGTGCCTCAAAAAGGATTATAGTTCATTTTCTTTACAGAGAGTTTGAACCAAACATTTCTACATCCACATCATTTTACTGCAGACATTCACAATACTTTCCCGTCTAATCTTGTTCTTGTATCTCAAGTGTCAGTATCAAATTAAATCAAATTCATAAAACACTCTGCTGTCAGCAAAACTAACATTTGCATTCAGAGTGAGAACTTACGGACATATGCACGGCTGGCACCGTTGCAGAGTGCCAACACTGTGCAGACGGTCTTGGGGTCAGCCTGCTGCACCAGCAGCTCAATGATGGCCTGGCCGTAGGTATCAATCAGGTCCTTACACTGGGCGCTCAGAGTGGAGGGCAGGAATGTGCACACTTTCTCCACAGCTTGGATCACCGCCTCCTGAGACAGACAGATGGATCAGCTTGACCAGACAACAGTATGTTGGCAGCAGTTTTGTAAAGTTTGTTTTTATGGCCGTATTGGATACATCTAATGGCACATATCGCACCTCTGTCGTCTGATCCTCCAACATAGACTCCAACTGTTTCATCACAAACTCACAGATGGTACATGTTGGGGAATCATGGACACGCACCATGGGCTGGAACACAAAGGCAAGGTTTCACGTGCATGTACAATACTGTGCTATAAAACTGATTTTTATCCTGTATCAATATAAAGTACTGATGAGAGTCAGCAGTCAAGTGCCCACCATGACTTACCTTAGCAGATTTGTCAGTGGCAGACTCCATCTTGGTGGCAGGGAAAAGCTTGAGAATAGGTACAGCCTTGGCAGCAGGGACAGTCTTGGCAGCCTGCAGCATCAGCATGGGGATGGACTTCTTCATAGCAGTACAGAAGCCAGCGTGGACACAGATATCCTTGGGTTGCTGAGGACAGAAACAGACAATTACTTTAGGATACACAGACAAATGGTCTCCAAAACTTGCCACATTGCATGCTGTTAGCATAAACCATGCGTTTGTAATCTGCATACCATTCCACAGTATTACCACCCATGCAATATGCACGTTTATAAATGGTTCAAAAAAAACAAAACACCACATCTAAACATGGCTTCCTTTTACCGGTATCAAACACACAGCTACGCACACCCATACTGGCAAACAAATGGTTTACTTCTACAGCTCTGACTGAGGCATCCAACCACAGCCAGTGTTAAAGGAAGAACAGCCAAACTAAGTCACAAGATCCAAGCTTGCATACTTTAAACATGGCGGCACTGTGTGCTCACGTGACGTCAAGAAAACGAGAGAGAATCTTAATGTGGCCCTTTGCTGTAGTGTTCCAACAGGCACTTAGGTGTCAGGTCATTAGCCAAACAAGCAGTGTTGAGGTTAAGTAAAGTAGTCTCACTCACAATTAGATTATCATGTACACAAGTCTCTACAGTGTCAGGTGAATAGCGCTAGGAGTGGACAGCACAAGGAGCAAGAGCCAAGGGTTAAGAGGCTACAGGCTGAACACAGAATGACTTACCTGTTCCTGGGGAGCAGCACACAAAACCCAGAGCAGGAGAAAACAGAGCAAGACAACATGAATGGAGAGGAGAAAAGGAACACAGGCGAAGAAGACAACAGAAATTAAGAAAAAATAAATTAAAAAAAAAGACAGAAAGCGATTTAAAGATGTGAATAAATTGAAGTCAGCAGGCCAGGTGGTGCTGCAAGACTGGATATGGGCTTAGCACAATCAAAACATACCAATTATCACAGACTCATTAGTTGATGACCAGTTCATTAATCTTATCACTGAATATTAGAATATAATGACCACTGATGTTATAATGTGGCTTAAATACGCAAACACAAAAAGGTTTTCCTGAACTCTCTTTAAAAATCAGTAAGGCACATGACGTGTGAGGGTTAGAGCACTCACCATGGACATGAGCTGCTCAACAACAAGAGTGCCATACTGGCCGACATACTCCTTGCACTGCAATGAGGAAAAACAGTTAATATACAGCATTATTCAGAGGGGAAAAACATTTTACCATTTAATCAAAACTCCTCCACTCATGTGGGGTTCTCACCATTGCAGACAGGCCTGGGCCCAGCAGGTCACACTGGTTCTCAATATTCTCAATGAGAGAGTCGACAAATGAGGAGTTGGCCTTGGCTTCCGCTTGAGCATCAGTCAGGAACTTGATGCAGTCCTGGCACACTTCGTCATTTTCCTACAGGAAAGGTAAGATTCAGGGCCAAATGACGACAATATTCATTAACAACAGGCGGAGAACATACTGCTCTTCATGTGGGTGCAGAGGGGAGTTAAACAGTGCACCTGCTTTGGAGTCTCTTGTTTGGGGGCCTCCTGCTTGGGGCTCTCCTGAGGATAGAGGAGCTCGGGCACATTGAAGATGAAGGGAGCCACTTGCTGGGAAAGGTCAATCTGAGGGATTTCATTGGACATGAGCTGCTCCTGGGCCTGAGCCTTAGCTATGGCTGCCTGCTGAGACTGACACAGCCCGATGGCCGCACACACCACACCGGGATCCTCCTAAAAAATAAATGCATAAATAAAAAATAATAAAAACCATACACACACACACCTTTCAGTTACTTCAATAACTGGCACATTTTTATAGTCACGCTATAGTTGAGTGCTTTATTTAGAAAGTATGAATGTTAGCTGTAAACATAAGTAAATAACATACATTACCCCTAACTTTAAAGCCTGGTTCACCCACAGTCAAATAAGTTTAAAAGAAATTCAATATCCAGAAAAGTCAAGTTTTTACATTTTATTTTATTGGATCTGTAATAAGTGAACTGCCTCTTATATTCCCAAAGTTGCTGTAGCAGGTGACAGTTGAAACAAAGAAAGCTACACCAAATCCTCCTAGTCATGAGGTTTAGTATTACACAATGACTCCTCTGTTCCCATTTAGACTTGGACTCACTTCCTCATCAATAGCCCTTATTCAGCTCGCTGCACTTTGCTCACAGCCACTTGTTTTCCCTTTTTTTGGACAACGAGGGGCAGATGGGCCATTTACTAAGAGTCTTAGATGAAGCCGAACGATAAACTGACAGACAGACCAAACTCCAACAAGCTTTAATAAGATCTTTGGCAAAACCAAACTCCCATAAGCCTTAAATAAGCTCTTTGGCAAAACATCCTTATTTGCAAGCATTTAATACTATTCTAAACGCAAACCTTGCAATGACACCATTAAAAAAGGTTAACTTATGGTGTGCCTAAACTGTTAAATCAGTTAACTGTCACAACCCTGGACCTTCCACCACAGGTTTTTGATCTATATTTAAACTGAAAATAGGCCAAGACTTGGACAAACAGGTTGACAGTGCTCACCAGTTCTCCAGTAATGATTCCCATGAGGATGGGGTAGTAGCTATCCACCATCTCCTTGCACTCTGCGGTCAAACCTTGATCAGGGATGAGCTGGCAGGCCTTCTCCAGGTACCCAAGAACCTCAGACTGCAATCACAGAAATAACTGGATATCATTCTTCCAATGGAGTGTTTAAGTCTTGGTATAGTTGCAGGCAACGCATCTGCTTCATCTCAACACACAGGGATCCCCCCCCGCCCCCCTCCCCAAATCTTACCTCAGTGGCGTTGTCCTTCAGTATCTGCTCCACCACCATCAACACCTCTTTACACAAGTCACATGGCACAGTTTTCTGAAACCAGACAATTGGGTGTGTACAACTAAAATGTATTTCCCCACATATTTCAGAGTGTACAGAACAACTAGAACACAAATAAATGCATGAAACTTTGAGAAAGAGGAGCATGTGCCAAAAGAAAAATGCCTCTCACCATCTGGGGCTTGTTCCACACATTCTGCTGGCAGTGGCTCACAGCTCCACACAGAGATGCCGTCTTTACATTTTGACACCAGTAGGGGGGGCCACGAGCACACTGCTCAGTGCCAAGCAGGGGGGTTGCTACAGCTGCAAAGTAGAAAAATGGCATACCTTTTAGAGACCGTTACTACAGAGATCAGAAGCAGACACTTGACAAAACTATATTCCTTGATACATTACTGCTTAAAGAGGAACATAGAGCACAAGCAGAAATGGTCTTTAATTCTTACAATTAAATATTCAGTTTCTTTCTTAAGGATGCACTGCACCCATTGGTTTGAGGTTTTACCTGCTCTCCATCTATCAAGTCATCTAGATTGTAGATTATAAAACATGCACATGGCAAGTAACACTTTATCTGAATTAATATCTGGTAAGTCCAGTTTAACGAAGAGTAGACGTGGTTTTGTTAAACCTTTTGATCAATCTGTCAGGTGATGCCAGCGATGATCAGATGGGGAAATTCAAGGCTGACATACTTCCTCAAGGAAGATAAAAAAAACAAAATACTTTCAACTATGACACTGCTCAGCAGGTCTAATTTTAAAAACTGTAGAAGAGAAAGACAAAAAGGACAACCTAAACCTGGTCAGCTCAGTTTTAAGAAGCCTCTCCACTGACAAGCAGCGCTGCATTTTTATTTAAACTGCACTCATTACAGAGTCTGAAAAACATTAACTACTTAAATTTGGCATTGAAGATCTCAAATGTAAAAACTGACTCAGCACAGTTCAGGTAAAATAGGATTTTTTCCTAACGGCAGCCATGTCTCTCTTTAGGAAAGGTTTATTTTGACGTTTCAATGAAGAAGTGCACTTGTCAGTCAGTTAGAGATTCAATCATCTGCTATGTCAGTTTGGTCCGTCCCTAAACAAACCAAATGCAACCAAGTCCTGTTGTTGAGGGAGCCAAGAAAAATCAGTGGGCTTCCTCTGTGAAGCTACAACTAGTTCAAAGACTGAGCATTGTGGGTGAATACACCAACTGTTTTATAACTGCTATCAAGGAGAGAGAAAGAAAAAAAAACCCACACTAAATCTTATTAGCTCAAATTGCTAAGTCGCATTAGCAAATGCCTCTAAATCTGGCATGATTTCCCACCACCAACCACCCAAAACCCATCCTGTCAACAACAGTCAGAAAGCAACAGACCATGAAGTGAGCAAACACCACAGGGGGATTTATTATTTAGACATGCATCACCAGCTGTAGATGTGGGTAATGGTAGTTATTGTGCATAATAAAAATATTAACATTTGTGTAAATGCAAAAAAGAGGTTAGTGTTCACAGTTCTCCATTTCACTGAACTGGAAAAAGTGATGTGGGAAAGCACCTAATAGTTTGCTGCATCGTTTCCTGTTTTTTAAAGTCTGCTTGAGAAAAAAAAAAAAAAAGAAATGATAAAGATCATCTCCACATCCCTCTTAAGTCAGAAAAACTACATTTGGATGACCATGCAGGGATATACGCTAATATTTTCAAGCACTGGCCCCACGGGCCACCAAGCCCCTAAATTTGGTGGCCGAAGTACATTTTTGGTGGCCCAAATGTAAAGTTATATAAAAACAATACAGAAAAGGCAACTTGACACAGCCTTCCTTAACTGTGACACTTCAATAAATGAGAAGACATTAACAGAATGAAAATATATTTTTTATAATTTATTTAAATTAAAAACCTCAACGTTCTTTGTAAACATATGGTACATATATTCTCTCAGTCTTAGTTCGGATTTCGGATGTTTGTGGAACTGTAACGTTGCTTTGGCGAAGGCAAAGTATATCCAGTATATGGATAAAACTTGGTGGCCACAGGGGGCCACCTACATGGAGTATTTGGTGGCCACAAATATGGGCCATGATTAATGTCGAACCCTGACATGTCTTTAATAGGAAATAAAAGCAAACTTAAACAAAGCAGTTTACTCAGAACATAAACTGATGAGTATGCAAGAGATGCCCAAGTCCAGTGAGTAGCCTTTGGTGATAACGGCCAAGAATTGGCAATGCATGTCAGGCTGCACTGATAAAAACCTTCAAATCAGCCAGTTACACCCCTGTGAAACCCCTCCTGCTCATCCTTCATGCCAATAGAGTTACAGTGCAGGAGGGCACTTTAGTCACATGAGCAGTCAGACAAAATAACAAGCTGTTCTCAAGCAGACAGACTGTACCAGCCAATGAGGAGGATGTGTCTGCACAAGACTTTAGCACTGCAGTAAAATTGTTTGCAGCTAACAAGGCAATACACAGCAGCAGAAAATACATGTTGTATATTTCTATGGCTTTATGGAAATCACCCAGCAGAAAAACAAGCCGTCCGTTTAGACAAGGAATACAAGTTTTACAAGAACTCAGCAATACAGGCTGTGACATCTACAGGCCTATATTTGACTCGCTTTGTGATTCTGAAACGGAAAACTCATCATAATGTGAGTGAATCAACATCACATGACCCAGTGAAGCGCTATGGGCTTTAAATAGGATTCAGATTACATTGTTCAGCAACAGAAAGTGACCTATGAAACAGTTTCAGTGTAGCAGGCTACAGATCAGTTTAACCCAACGACCAAAGACAAGTAGAAAGTATACATAACACTTGTTGAACAATATGATTGAGCCTTAAGCTTATGACATGCACCATTTAGGAAAGTCTCCAGCAAGCACGCTGAAGTGCAAAAACGACATTACATAAAATTATTTTTTAACCAGAAGTCAGACTGAAGATGAGCACTAAATACACAAAAGGACAAAAACCACGACTTGAAGAAACCAATATTGTCAGTAGGCTGCTAGAAACCACAGCCTGTGCTCTGATAAATAAAAAAAAACGCGTGTTATTCATTTCAGATCCATATTTCAAATGCCACAAGGCACAAGTTCTGCTTAGCTTCATAACTTACGTTGATTTCAGTGACCCAGTGTTGTCTCAACATTAACGACAAGCTAGCTAAGCCATCAGTGGGAAAAGCGCACATACAGGTATCATTACCACAAAAAAAAATCATCAAGAGGAACAAAAACCGAAAACTACTGACATTTTACTAAAAACTGAAATGAAAGTTGGTGGTTTAGAGGATCCCATCTAAACTTCCTCTTAAAACTAAACCAGGGGTCAATGAAGCACCACACAAATACAGTAACGTCACATTAGCCGGTAACTTCAGGGCGGATCACACCTGACCGATCTCTAAACATTAAGCTATACCGACATAAAACACCGCGCACACGATCACCGAAGCGTTAGTTGGCTACTCAAGTGACTTGCTTTAGCGACGTCCCTACACTTGTACAAGAAAACATTCAGACTTAAGGCGATTCTCGCTGTAACGTTAGTAATATTTAGCCAGTAATAGTAATATTTAGTGTGCCAGGTAGCGTTAGCTGGCAGGCTAAAGTTAGCCGAGCCGTTACTAAACGGGCCGACAACAACGCCTTTAAACCTCAAAGGCGGACGGTCAAGACTCACTCAACACAGCTTTCTTTACAGATTTACAGACACGTGTAGGAAATTAAACCAACGAGGACAAACACTTTCCGTTTCTAAAGCCGTTTATAAAGCTGCATTTAGCACAGCGTCACGCCTCGGCCGACTTGTTTACCAAAGCTAGCGCCACTTGAAACGCTTCCGTGTTTTCGTGTTGAAACGCACCAAACTGTTACGTTACACAACCGGGGCCTTTATTGTGAACCGACAGCCGCCTAAATCACACCACCGACGATGCACAAAACGCCGTCAGTTATCTCCTTTGCGTGTTGACGTTACCTGTAGACACGAACAGCAGAGTTAGGAGGAGCATGACTTCGCTGTTTCCTCGGTGGTTGGCGAGGCGGACCGGAGAGCGACGAGCACTGCAATGCAGGCGGCGAGGCTCGCGGGCGGCTTTATGACGCCTCACCGTCAGCTGACTGCCGGTCCTCAACAAGACACGTGACTCTGCCTCGGTCTGACGCGATCATTTGGTATCTAAGAGCAAGAGTCTTTCAAAACGTAGTTCAAACGCACCTTTATCCAATCACCAGGCAAGTGACATTTCTCTTAGTTGTGCAGTGGCTGGGGATGTGTGGGGGGAAACCCGTGGGTTAGTTATTCTACAGCTTTATGTTTCTACACTAAACACTGGGGTGTCACTTCAGTATATATATTTTTCTCAGTATCTAAATAGAAAGCCATTTGAAAGACAACAAGATTCAATGCTGATTTCTACCCACCGAGTTAAAACTGTTTTAATGAATTTAAATTGTCCCTAGTCCATAAATGCATGGTGTGAT